>OZ024894.1:43372384-43972384 GCA_964017195.1 Siderastrea radians
AACCAAAGCTACGTAGGACATGAAACAGGCAGGTACAAATGATAAAACAGTTCACTGGGATGTAACACAATGAAAAGAGGTTTAAGTTGCTGCTGATGTGCTGCCATATTGTTTCTTTTGATCTTTCGGCGTCAAGATCATCTTTCGTGAATTTCCCCACATATTCTTTGACCTGCTCAGATCTAAATCCAAGAATTTCAACTGTTCTATCGAAATCAAGGTGTTTCACACACGAGACAGCAGTGGGCCGTGTAGTTGTTATTAGAGTAGCTCCTTTCAGGAGTTCTCCAGACGCTATCTTGTTGTAGAGTGTTAGAGGCATCTTCTCTTCTACTGCGGTGTTCCTGTAATCCTTAGCGATTTCTGAATTTGTAGAGAGTTCGTCAAGGCCATCGAAAAGTAAACACACTTTACTTGGGTTTTCACAAATGTGGTTCCAGACCTCATCATCAAGATCTGTTGGAAATTCTGAGGCACAGAGCAGTTCACGAAGGTTAATACGCTTGGTCAGTCTTGAAAAGCGTCTGAATTTCAGAAGAAAGACTACGTCAAATTTCCCGTCTAACTTGTCAGATGCCCAGTCTCGAATAAACTTAGTACATAATAATGTTTTTCCAATACCAGGACGTCCGACAACGAGAATATTCTTGTGCTGAGCATCAATAATATCTTCTAGTCGTTCAAACTCAGACTTACCCGGATTGCGTCCGGGGTAAACTTTGAGTTGCTCTTGCCGGTCTGTGGGAAAGTTATATTCAGCCCTGTCTTCCTGAATCTTCAAATTGGTGTAGATTCGATCAAGTTTTAGATCTGTAGGGTGTGGGTTTTCACCTGGATTGGGACGATAGATGGGTTGTTTGAGATCTTTTGGTTTCGCTGTGCCTTCAATGACTCTGTCCTTCAAGGTCTGGATGAATGTTTGAAGCTTTTCAGCCAGTGAAGGTAATGGTATTTGCTGCGGATCAGTTTGAGGTATTTGCTGCGGATCAGTCTGACGTATTTGCTGGCGATCAGTTTGAGGTATTTGCTGCGGATCAGTTTGAGGTGTTTGCTGCCAATCAGTTTGAAGTGTTTGCTGCCGATCAGTTTGAGGTATTTGCTGCGGATCAGTCTGAGGTATTTGCTGCCGATCAGTTTGAGGCTTTTGCTGCCGATCAGTTTGAGGTATTTGCTGCGGATGAGTCTGAGGTGTTTGCTGCGTATCAGTCTGTGGTTTGCCTAGATGATCAGCAAAGAAATTTGGGTCTTCCATAAACCTTTCTTCTTTTCCTGCTCTTAACAGGATCCAGACAAACTCAATAAAAGCAAAAAAAGCAAACGCTCCATTTACCACAATCAAGGTATTAGTCCAGAAAGTTTTCTTAGTTGCTCTTTGATTGTGGCATTGGTAGGCTTGTGTAACTTGTGTAAAGTTGGTAGATGGCAGCCTAGTAGATGGAGTAACCGAAATATTCATCACATCACACTTAAAGTCTGAAGGAAAATTGTAAGGATAAAGTACTTGGGTTTCTAGGACAATGAAAAGAATCCCGAGAGAAATCCTGAAGGCTAGTTGGCAACAGTACGCAACAAACAGTCCGTGGCGACGGGGGTCTGCCTGTTGAGGCTGGCTTTCGTTGTCTGTGTTGGGCGAGTCCAGATCATTAACTCTTGACTTGACGATCTGCGAGTAAATCATGGCTACAACTGCGATGGCGGAGAAGTTGACTATAACGAAGGCGTACACGGGAATACTAAGTTTGTTGTATCGCTTCCCGTATTTCTCGAAACACTGTCCTTCGATGAGATCCTTGTCCCTTTTCACACCACAACTGAAATCAAATCTTGATTCGGTGTATTCCGTGTCCGCAAAGATTCCAAGTAGAATTCCTCCAAATACGATCCAAGAGATAACTGCCACAAAACTGAGCTTGTTAAAACTTTTAGGCGTTAACAATTCCTTAAGATATTCCATTTCACCTGAAGGTTATCATACGGTGGCTCATATCTGCAAATCACAGAAACGAAATGTTTAACTGGCACAGAATTCGTTAAACACAACACCAAATTTGTTGAACGCAACAAATAGGTTCCCGAAATAATGCTTTTATCGCTAAACCCCAAGTGTGCCCGTCAGTTATTTGTGGCCGCGATTTAAATTAATAATGACAAGTTATCAATATCTACAAAAATTGCCTTGGAGTCGCTCTTAAATATACTAAATGCTACTAAATGTTATTCTGAGCAATAGACTACCAAAATGTGGTCTTGAGATAAGAACAGGTTAATTAAATTTATAGCTGAGGCAAATTTGTTCTCAGGTCATACGTAGTCAAGAGCATCTTCAAGACACGACACCGTCACGAATGCGTTATAGGCGGCGTCTTCAAAAACCAGGTCGTTGATTTCCAGACCAAAATTCGAGCAGGAGATCAGAGACGCTTCGGAGTTTCTTTTCTATATTCCTCAATATATGGAGTAAACACACCGAAACTAAATCAGTCGACTGGTTGTTTTCCTTTGGAATTGTATGTTGTTCTATTTTAATGAAAAAAAAAAAATTCATGATCTGCGTAGTTCACTGATGTGAAGACAATAAACTGAAAGTGGCATAGTAGAAGGCAATCTTGAGGCCATTCTTTCTCAACTCCACTTATTCACTTACTCAATTTTCTTGGATATAAATAAATATAATAAATCGCGCATTTTAATAACTCGTACTCACATCAATGTTTTGATCCGAAGGAAAGCAGCCACGGCTGTCAAGATTCGTAGCTCTAATGGATTGATCTCTTCAGAAAAGTAGTCGCAGTTCTAGGTAACTTTTGGCCACACGTGAAATAACTTATATACATAGTTTTGCAATCTTATATCAACCTTCAACTGACACTGCACTTAGAAACAAATTTGATAATTCTTAAATTTCCTTTTATCTCCGGCACTCAATCTTCAGATAATATAATTATTTAATGGCCAGGTTCATTGTAATGGACGCACTAAATACCCCTGATAAAACATCCATTAATAAGACGTTTTAACTTTCCATTAATGGACGTTATTACTATTAATAGATACTATCTACAAGTATGCATTTGACCAAGACGATACACGCACTTGGGAGTCTATATGCTTCAAAAGTAGCAACGCCCTCAGACTTAAGCGCGCCCCATCCTGCTGTTTTTGATTTTCCTTTTCTCTTTTATCTCAGTGCTTGCCTTTTTATTCATTCTTCTAGTTTCTGTCACTTCACTGCAATGTCTGTTAACTTTTTTTTTGCGTGCAAGGGTACCACTGTAACTGGTCTGTAGCTATTGCGGCTCCCCAGCATTTGTGTATTTATCCAATGTTTACTCTTTGACTGTTTAGCATGTTTTCTTTGCTTTCTTTATCCTTGCTAATTTATTTTCTCGGCGAAGCTGAATCTGAGTCAAAAATTAATATTTAATTTCAGTATTTATAACAAAATGATGCTATTTGATATTGGGCGAAGAATAAAGCATTCTAGTAGTAATGAGTGACGTGTGCCATACCAGAGGAAAATTGTGAAAAGTTTGTTCTTTCGTTTTACCATTTACTTCCTCTCCCCGCTTGCAGCAACTTTTTTCAGGGGCTACACCCGAAGTTTGATGATCGAAATCGTTGCGTTTTTGCGGTTGTGTTGCCCATATTGAAAAGAAGGTCGATCCCTATACAGATATGTCGAACTTAGACCTGTTTTAAGTGCTTTTAAACGTGAAAAATGTAATTAATATCTTTTTGTTTGAACCTAGATAATTATCAGGTCCAACTGTTGATTCAGATGTCGGACTTAATTCGTTGCACTTTACCTCTCTGAACAAGCTGTACAAACAACAATATCTACACAATACTTGGTGCTAAAAAAGGCAGCCGATAAGGGGCTGTTTTAAAATGAGCTTATCAACTCAACTTTAAGCTTAAACTCGGTATCTGTCCTTTTGTCAATGTTTTCAAGCAATCACTTTATTAAACGTTCAGCAAATGTCACCTGACATTAATTGATCGCCATACCCCCCCCCCCTTCTTTGGCGGTCATGTTAAAACACAGACTGCAGACTGCAGACCACGCAGACTGTGCAAACCACGCAGACTGTGCAGACTGGTAGTTTTTTTAAGTAAACTTTGATTTGTTGTAGTTTTTAGAACTTTTTACTTTTGGTCGTGTTAAGATGCCATTGCCAGCAGCTTGGCACCGGGTTGTCAAAAAAATGTATGCCCCTAAAAACGACTGCATAGAAGACTACACAGTAAGAAATTCTCGAACAATCTCGACGTAAAGGTCGGCACACACGAGGGGACTAGTCCCTGCGACTGGAGTTGCTGGGACAAGTCCCTTGAAGGTTTAAAAAAGCTAACTAATTTAGGGCACTTTAACTGAAATTCGCCGAAATGTGGAGACAAAAAATAAAGCGATCCTCAACAGTGAAACCGAATTTACTGGATTAACCACAAAACATTAAAATACGGTAAATCAACTGCAAACCGGTTCATACCTCGTGCAGTCTATCAGTGTTTGTCATTTGCAATTTCGATAAAGTTTTTTCTTCAGTGTCCTATATTGCTGGTACAGAAGCGTAAAAAGACAACTGTTCGATCAAGACTCCCAATACAGACAAGTCGACTGGAAAAAAGTAAAAGATCCGGTGAAATATTTTCATTTGGTCGCAGGGACTTGTCCCACGAACAGTATACACAAAGGGACCAAGCATAGTTTGTGGGACTAGTCCCCGGGACTGGTCCCACGAATTCAAACAAGTTTGAATTCGTGGTACTAGTCGCAGGGACCAAATTTTGGTCCCCGCGACTACAATTTTTGACTAAAATGGGTAGTGCACACGAAGGGACTTGGTCCCCGGGACTAGTCGAAGGGACCAGTCGCAGGGACTAGCCCCCTCGTGTGTGCCGACCTTAAAGACAATTCACACCTTCTGGGAGTATTTCATATTTTTTGCCAGCCGATTTAAAAGTGCAGTTTGGTTTTGCAGTTTATGAAGTTTCCGATCGTAAGCAGTACTGTGCGGCGCGTCTTACCTTAGCCAAAGTTTGCCAATAGACTGAGTGCACAGCTCCTTGCAAAGGTTTCCTTGTCATGCAAACCCTACAGTTCCATTTGCACACGGCTTTGGTGGAGCTGAAGTTCTCTCTTTTTCTCCCGCAAACTTTACAGATCACCGCTTTGCTTATTATGTGGCATTAGAGAAGAATAAATGAGCCTTGCAAAGGAAGATGAACCGTTCACTGCCTTTCCGAACGTTATGAAATTTTTAATTTCCAGTATTCGATGTTGCCACGAAACTCGCATTTCCCCCGATAAATCCATTTGCTATTTCGCCATTGTGGCTCCTTGGCATTTATATTGGAAAAAATCTATTCGCTTTCAGGCATTCGCTAATAAAAATCGATTCGCATTCGCTGAAATATTTTCTCAGTAATTTGAATGCAAGCTTTACTTAGGAGATAGCGACTGAGCAATTCCGAGTGAATTTGAACCGATGCAAGTGAAATGTTTTCACAATGAGAAAAGCTACAGCTAGAACAGTGGAAATGTACTTCTACATGTAAATTTGAGGAAACCCTTGCAAGAAATTGCGCGTCTTCATCACATTGTTTTGAATTTTCCAAGCTAGCGGACGCTAGAAATTCTTCTACAATTTCTGACCGCTAAACACACCTTCAACAAACCAAGGTAAAAGAAAATGAAAAATAATAAGTACATAAAAAAAAATTCTCAGTCTGCACAGTCTGCATGGTCTGCAGTCTGCAGTCTGCGTTTTAACATGACCGCTTCTTTGGGGTAGTTTAAGATAATTAAGTAAAGGAAACAAAACTATCACTAAGGCGATTTTGTCTCCAGTTGTTCCGATATCGTTCTATCAGGTCAGCCCCCCCCCCCATCCCCTTCAAAAATCCTGGATCCGCCACCGTAGAGGGAAGGTGAACAGCCAGGAAATAACCTTAAATCACAGAATTAGCAACAAAAGGAAGGTGCAACCACCAGAAAGAGAATCAAGGCTTGGATCGACAAAAGTGGAATGAACCATAAGTGTGAGCTCATTGTAATTGAAATCCGAGTTGCATAACATATTTTTTGAATTTAGCTAATGGGCTTTTAATCGATTTAATGAATGCATGGATAAATCCAAAACTTGGGAGAATAAGATCCAGTCAGCTGTTTTTTTCTTCTGTAGCAGCAGACGAACATTCCGGTCTTCGCACACAAATAATAACAACAGAGGTAACCTACGAAGCTATAAAGGTTACAGACTTCAATAGTGCTCGAAACCCTGAAGTTCTGGTTTGCCATAAGACACATCACGAACCCATTAATAAACTGATAGGAGTGACATAAGGGCCTTGCTGATGAAAACGAATAAACGTGAACATAAAGAGAACAAATTCATGCATGACTTTTTTCATGTGTCTACTTTTTCTAGAAGTTACTATGACAAAGGAAAATTCTTGTAATTTTCTTTGAGCACACCTATTGCACACGTTTTCAATTGACTTCTTTTCCTTGGTAAGGGTTATTACGTTACAATTAACGGCACATTTTAACAATACAGACTCAAATCATCAAAGCGCGAGTACAACAGAATTTCTAAGAGAAGAATGCTAGCTAATTTAAAGTTACGACAAAAATAAATCGCGAAAAGAAAATTAAGAAGACGAAGAGATGAAGTATCCAAAATATAAACATGATAAATTAAAGAATTTGTTGCGTGCGCACCCAAACTGCTTTACCCAAAGAAGTGTTCTTTTTGGCATTCAAATAAAAATATGCAATGTGCGTATATGTCTTTAACTTTTTTGAGTGCAAGGGTACCACTGTAACTGGTTTGTAGCTACTGCGGCTCCCCAGCATTTGTGTATTTATTTAATGTTTATTCTTTAACTTTTTGGCATGTTTTCTTTGCTTTCTTTATCCTTGTAAATTTATCTTCTTCAAAGCTGAATCTGAGTATTTATAATCTCAGTATTTATGACAAAATGATGCCATTTGATATTTGACGAAGAATAACGCATTCTAATGCATTCTAACCTGTGCCATGCTACAGGAAAATTGTGAGACATTTGTTTTTGTTTTTCATTTGCCTTCCCCCCGCCCCTTGCAACAACTTTTTTCAGGGGGACGTTCGAAATCGCTGCGCTTTTGCAGTTGTATAGCCATCGCCCTGTCATATTGAAAGGAAGGTCAATCACTATTTAGATAAGTCGAACCTAGACCTGTTTTAAGAGCTTTTAAATATGCGAAAAATTTAATATCTTTTTAAGTGAACCCAGATAATTATCAGGTTCAGATGTCGGACTTAATTCGTTGCACTTTACCTCTCTGAACAGGCTGCACAAACAACAATATTTACACAACACTTGGTACTAAAAAAGGCAACCGAAAAGGAACTGTTTTAAAATGAACTTATGAACTCAACTTTGAGCTTAAACTCGGTATCTATCCTTTTGTCAAACTTTTCATGCAATCAACATAATGAACCAGTCAAATTGAAGCTTCATAATTCCCCCCGGGCAACCCCCCGGGCATTTGAACTTTTGAAGATTGGCTTGTTCAAATTCCCTCCCCTCGGGGCAAAAAAGCCGTTCAAATGCCCCACCCATTAGCACTGAAATACGTCTCCTCAAAGAGAAATTTCGCCTTCAATCAAACACTGTTCGCGCTTTTCAGAGAGAGATATGCCGTGATGACACCTTCAAACTTCTTTTAAAGACAGTTGTGAGAGCGTTATTCACTAACAAAGGTGAAATTCTATCTTGGAAATCCGTCAAACCCTGGAAAAACCGAAAAAACTCACAGGCATATTTCGCTAGAACAAGAGGTAAATCTGGTTCAAATTCCCCACCCTTCCAAGGCAACGTTCAAATTCCCCCCTCCCGGGGCACGATGCACAGTCAAATGCCCGGGGTTTGCCCGGGGGGGATGTTGAAGCTTCAATTTGACCGGTACATAACGCTTTGCAAAGGTCACCTGAAATGTCTTCTTATATGCAATATTGATCGATCACAATATTGAGGGAAGGTGAACTAGCCGGAAAATAACCTTAAATCTGAGAATTAACAACAAAAGGAGCGTGCAACCATCAGAAAGAGAATTAATATTCAGGAAGGCTTAGATCGACATAAGTGGAATCAACCATAAGTGTGAGCTCATTTTAAATGAAATCCGAGTTGCATGATTAATTTTTTTTTAATCCATGCAGTTAAAGGGTTTTAATGAATACATGGATAAATCCAAAATTTGGGAAAATAAGATCAGTCAGGCGTTATTTTTTTTTCTTGTAGAGCAGACAAACATTCCGGTCACTGCGAAGCTATAAAGGTTACAGGCTTCAATAGTGCTCGAAACCCTGAAGTTCTGGTTTGTACGAGCCCATTAACTAACTGACAAGAATGACATAAGGGCTTTGCTGATGAAAACGAGCAAACGTAAACATAAAAAGAACAAATTCATGCATGACTCTTTTCATATGTCTAACTTTTACTAGAATTTACTATGACAAAACCGCAAGTGCGAGAAAAAGGAAAATTTTTGTAATTTCCTTGAGCACACCTCTTGCACATGTCCTTAATCGAGCCCGTTTCCTTGGTAAGGGTTATTATGTTACAACAGAAACTCATAAGAAGTCCTTATGAATTTCTGGTTACAACTAATTGCGCATTTTAACAGTACAGACTCAAATTATCAAAGCGCGAGCACAACAGAATTTCTGAGAGAAGAATGCTAGCTAATTTAAATTTACAAAAAATAATAAATAGCGAAACGAAAATTAAGAAGACGAAGGGATGAAGTAACTGAAATATTAAAATATTAACATGATAAATTAAAGAATTTGCTGCGTGTGCACATAAACCGCTTTGCTCAAAGACGTGTCCCTTTTGGCATTCCAATAAAAATGTGCAATGTGCGTATATGTCTTCAACTTTTTTTGAGTGTGAGGGTACCACTGTAACCGGTCTGTAGCTATTGCGGCTCCCCAGCATTTGTGTATTTATTTAGTTTACGCTTTAAAGAGGCATGGTATTTAAGTATCTTTTTAAAAAAGTTAAAAAATGTCTTCGCATCAATTGAATTCCAAAAATAATGGTCTAGCTTTGTTCTTGAAGACTATCTTACGGCACTGAAACTGTTTCCTGTTATCTGTTGCTACCACAGAATTGAATTGAATTTTTTTTATTGAACCCAGATAATTATCAGGTTCAACTGTTGATTCAGATGTCGGACTTAATTCGTTGCACTTTAGCTCGCTGAACAAGCTGTACAAACAGCAATATCTACACAATACTTGATGCTAAAAAAGGCAACCAAAAAGGAACTGTTTTAAAATGAACTCATCAACTCAACTTGAAGCTTAAACTCTTTATTTATTATTTTGTCAAACTTTTCACGCAATCAATACAACGTTCAGCAAATGTCACCTGAAATGTCTTCATATATGCAATATTGATCGATCGCCATATGGAGGGAAGGTGAACTTGCCAGGAAATAACCTTAAATCTCAGAATTAACCAAAAAAGGAGTGAGCAGCCATCAGAAAAAGAATTAATATTGAAAGCTTGGATTGACAAAAGCGGAATAAACCATAAGTGTGAGCTCATTGTAAATGAAATCCGAGTTGCATGATACATTTTTTTAATTCGGCAAATGGGCTTTTAAGAATTCAAGGATAAAGCCAAAACGTGGGAAAATAAGATCAGTCAGGTGTTTAGTCTTAATTCATCAGATAAAAATAAATATCAGATGTTACAATGAAAAACGACAAGAAATAAGCGCAAGAATACAATATATGATTGGACTAAATTCTAAAATTTTTAAGATCTAATATTTATATAGCTAGGTTGTACTTAAAAATTAATCTATTAAAAAAGCTATCTTTAAAACGTTCTGTATTTATATTAATTAGGTCTTATGCTGGATCTATTTCTAAGGCGCACCGATGAATCTATGTAACGAACGGTCACTACCTTTAAGTTTGTAAAAAAAGGGGCGGTCACCATTTTCCAAGAGCTCAAAGATGTTAAAACTAACTGATGCATAGTGCCTCTTGTGACATCTTTTTAAAAAGCTTTGCACAGCGGTAAGATCAGAAGCCCTAGCTGCATAAACTGAAAGGCCGTTCAGTATTTTAGGGAGCACAATCGCATTAAAAAGGTGATCTAATTCGTCTTGTGTGTATCCTTCCTTGCGAAGCTTCTAATTATAAATAAACATTTGTTGGCTTCATGAAGCTTTGCCTTAACATACAAACTAAACTTACAATTACTTTATATACGTATGGATTAGAAGATGTTAAGATGAAATCAATAAAAATTTTAAAAAAGTATAGAAATGATAAAAAAGAAAAGCTAATGTCTCTATACATGTTTCAGGGGAATTTAAACAGCCCAGTTTGTCACCTGCAAGATGTAGACCACGTAGTTGTAACCTGTGGAGATGGCAAAAATATCAATCGCATTTTGTGATAAGTGCGATGCCCCAAACTCTTCTAAACAGTGTTTCATTTGACCCACCCCTCCCTCCCTTAAAAAATCAGCTAATCCAGACGATAACAATGGGTTCATCAATCAAGACTGTTACGCTTTATGAGAGAGCTTTCTGGCGAGAGAAAAGATTGAGTGGGATGATGATTTCTGACTCTGGTGCTGCACATATCAGTGTTGATGACACAAAGCCTGATGGGTCATAACCAGCAATTGTGTGCATGGTTAGAAATCGCAGAACTGCCCTTTCTCAATTATTGCAAAGAATTTGACTGTTGAGAAAACCATTGGAAAACTCTGACTTGGGTGAAACTTGAACACATGACCAAAGATTGGTTTTCCATACCCGTAAAGATCGTGGTAGTTGAATAAATATGCACTGTAACTCAGTCACAAGATTGTAGGTAACCTGCGATCGTGCTCTATTTTTGTTTCGCTTAGTGAAACATTCAGGCGGGATAAGGCGCAACGAATTTAGCGAGTAATCCACGTAAGAGAACATGGTAGCCTGCGTAACAGGCGTAAACGGGGAAGGGGAAGAGGAGCGAGAACGCGCGAGAAAAATGGGGGTCTCTACAAGTTCAGAGATGCTTGGCACTGAGTGCAGATCTCAGGAAAAACCTCGTGGTAAATTGTACTCGTCCCGTCAGGAAAGTGCTTTTGGAAATCCACTCATCCGATATTAAAAAGTACTCGTCTGGGATGGGCGAACAAGTGGAAGTTTTCTGCCCTATGATATGAATGAGACAGGAAGGAGAGATGTCCCTCTCTTCAGAGGCGGATCCAGGGATGGAGTTGAGGAGGTTGTATCCTTCTTTGGCCATTTTGACCTTTATTTAAAATTTGTCTCTTTTGTATTTCAAAACTTACTGGGATCATTACTTCCAGAGACCAGACCTCCCAGGCCCAGTGACGTTTGTCTTATCCCCTGGTACTTACAGTCTTATGTGGGAAAACGCGAAGACGCTAACAAAAAAAAACTTGGTTTAAATGCACACCATTTGTTCCAAATTACACAGAATACACAAAGACAACTCCATGTTGAGGTAAGCGAAGTTCATTTCCATATTCATGGTTATATTTTAGCATTTTGAAAACCTAAGTTAATTTCCCATATAAAGTCAACATGGTTAGATAAAGTTGAGAACACCGTTTCGAGCAAGAGTGACGTTCGTGAGATCGTGAGCTTGCGATACCTGTGAGGCCCTGTTGGGGTTTTAGGATTATGGATTATTAGGGGTTTTTAGAGAAGGGATACGGATTATTGGCCACTAAATTTAAAGATTACGGATTATTTGTGTTGCATTTTAAGATTACGGATTATTGGTTCATTATCGCATTGATTACTTTAACATTTAAGGGTATTAAAAGGTCATAAAAGTTATAGAAAGAACGACCCATTTTAGACATTTTATCTCCATTGAGGCCTCATGGTCAAAATTCCGAAACCGCGATGTCTTGCGGTAGTAGTCGCCAACCTCGTTGCCAGGGTCTTCTGGGTAATATTGGTCTCAAAATGGCCGGGATCGACGATCGTTCTCACTAGAGTGGAATAAAGTGTTGACAGGCCAAACGCGGCCTATATGCTCGTGCTAATGTGTTTCCTTGACCTTATAGTTTAGCTCTCACGAGTATATCCCCTAGAGATTCTCCTTTTTTGTATGGCATTATAGGGGGTTCCTTGTATATTTTTATTAGCAATGGTTGATTTTGAATTAAGTGCCATTTGATCATAAGGATGTTCTTAAGGTTAGGCATAGCCGGGTGGAATGTTGTCACGAAAGGCAGAATTTTTTTCCGCACTTGCTGTCTTTGTTGAATTGCCGACTTCCTTGCGCTGAATTTGACTTCCACCGCTATTCTTTCTAATAAACTGTTGGGGTAGTGTCTCGCACGAAGGTGTGCCTTAAATTGGTTGATATTCTCAACGAAAGATTTCGCTGAAGAGTTTGTTCTAAGAAGTCTTAAAGCTTCACCTTTCATAAACCCTTTTCTAACCCCTGGTGGGTGACAGGAAGAGAAGTGAGTGTATTGGAAAGTCTCTGTTGGCTTAAAATGTGTGCGGATATTAAGGATTGCTTGTTTGTTAAATCTTTCGCCTTTGAAAACAGTAGTATCAGGGACATCAAGACAAACCGATGAAACTGGTGACATCCATGCCCAATCGAAAGGTTCATTACCTATTACACGTGTGTCACCTGTTGATCTCTTGCAGCCGAAAACGCCAAATATTACCTGTGTCAGAGCCGGTTTTCACCCAAGTGAGGCCAGGCCATCTCCTTTCTATCTTGCATGCCTCGAAGCACCCCTCGATGACAGTACCCAAGTAACTAGTGCACTGTGGTTTTCACAAGATATATCTCATCTGCTGAGATTTGTGGAAGACCTCAGGAGCCCCCCTTCAAGTTAAGGCAATCACATGGTGATTTCATGGTGTATTGATACAATGTGCTTAGAAGAGATTGCATGTTTACCAGTAACTTCTGCAAACAACACGAGATGAAGGCAACATGTTGACCAACCAAGAACAATATGACCAGGATGATCAAGAGTTCATTGACATCAGACACAGTAACAACGATGAACATATCTTCACAAGAACAACAACAAGATCTGGAAGAGCGTCCAAGAACAGAAATGATCGGAATTATGTTTAATTTTGAGTGATTAAGTCATTCTCTGTAGCTAAGCCTCGTTTCCTGTGTATTATAGCTCATAACACTTTCATAAACACGTACGTTCAAAGTTCACTGCCTCAGTATCCATCCCTACGTTTCATCAGGGGTATGGAAATGCAACCCCTGACATACCTGACATACAGTACCCAATTCTATGTGACACACAATGGTAATTAGGAAATACTATACATAGATTGTTTGAGAATTTTATTTTAGGGATATTTTTGTTGACAAAATTGGGATACGGATTATTTCCAAAATTTACCCAGGATTATGGATTATTCAGACCCCTCCCCCTAACAAGGCCTCACCTGTGATCCAAAAACTTTGTGACCAGGCCTTTCAGTGGAGTTCTCCAAAATTTTGGTAATGCGTTCATGTAAGCTACATATAACGTCCCAGTATACATACCCATCTATGTAAGGGACATATAACGTCCCATTATATGAAACGTATACTTCGTTCACCTTATGCATGGTTCAATTTTACCTGTTACCATCCCCCCCCCGGGCAACCCCGGGGACAAGTCCAGCCCTTCGGTCCCGGGGGTGGGGAATTGTTTGAAGCCGTCTTGTCCCGGGGGGACGGGGGCGGGGCAAATCGAAAATAACTTCTTGTTGTTCTTGTGAAGTACGTCACTTCTCGGTTGACGCCGGACCGCGTGGAGAAGACTGCCTATTTCCAGTGAGAATCGCTAGAATTTGCAGCAGACTGCGGGTTAGAGAAGAATAATCTCTCAAAATTAAAATCTGTAAAATCTCTATTTTAAATTGTTAAACGAAAGTGCGTTTGATGCGTACTCGAATGGATGGCATTCGTCACAAACAAAGAAATATTTCTTCAGCGTATTTACGTATATACTAAGACGACTTAAATAGACTCTATATGAAAACGGATGCACAGCTTTATATTAAACAGAGGTCTCAGTCCAGTGTTCATTCTTATGAAACAAGCTAAGAAGAACTCCTTTAAAATGCTGCCAGCAATTTGTTCACGGGCCTCTTCCAGGTTGTGCGTATGTGCTAGATTTAGAATAAATCACGTGGCGAAGACCATTTCTTTACCTGCTAGCCGTATGCCAGTGCGGTTAGAGGTTTTTCTTCAGTTTTCTTTTTCAAATATAGTGTTCATGTTTTTATTACATTATACATGTAGTGTCCTTCGTTCAAGAAACTCTAGAAAAGCGTTTAAGTTCTTATCAAAACGTCTGGTTTTGCTGTTGTACGGAAATCTATGCTTTGTACACAAAACAACGTATTTGTGGTCGATGAGGAGTCCCGGGGGTGGGGAATTGTCTCTTTCTGCGTGCCCGCGGGTGGGGAATAGACCGCCAAATGAGAACAAAATTGCAAATCCCCGGGGGTATGCCCGGGGGGGGCATGGTAACACGTAGAATTGAACCATGCATTAGTTTGCCTTGGTTCACCTCCGTTTGCCTTGGTTCACCTCAGTTTGCCTTGGTTCACATTAGTTTGCCTTGGTTCACCTCAGTTTGCCTTGGTTCACCTCAGTTTACCTTTGTTCACCTCAGTTTGCCTTGGTTCACCTCCGTTTGCCTTGGTTCACCTCAGTTTGCCTTGGTTCACCTCAGTTTACCTTTGTCCACCTCAGTTTGCCTTGGTTCACCTCCGTTTGCCTTGGTTCAGCTCAGTTTGCCTTTGTTCACCTCAGTTTGCCTTGGTTCACCTCAGTTTGCCTTGGTTCACCTCAGGTTCCCTTGGTTCACCTCAGTTTGCCTTGGTTCACCTTAGTTTGCCTTGGTTCACCTCCGTTTGCCTTGGTTCACCTCCGTTTGCCTTGGTTCACCTCAGTTTGCCTTGGTTCACCTCAGTTTGCCTTGGTTCACCTTAGTTTGCCTTGGTTCACCTCAGTTTGCCTTGGTTCACCTCAGTTTGCCTTGGTTCACCTCCGTTTATCTTGGTTCACCTTAGTTTGCCTTGGTTCACCTCAGTTTGCCTTGGTTCACCTCGGTTTGCCTTGGTTCACCTCCGTTTGCCTTGGTTCGCCTTAGTTTGCCTTGGTTCACCTCAGTTTGCCTTGGTTCACCTCAGTTTGCCTTGGTTCACCTCCGTTTACCTTGGTTCACCTTAGTTTGCATTGGTTCACCTCAGTTTGCCTTGGTTCACCTTAGTTTGCCTTGGTTCACCTCAGTTTGCCTTGGTTCACCTCAGTTTGCCTTGGTTCACCTCAGTTTGCCTTGGTTCACCTCAGTTTGCCTTGGTTCACCTCACGTTCCCTTGGTTCACCTCAGTTTGCCTTGGTTCACCTTAGTTTGCCTTGGTTCACCTTAGTTTCCCTTGGTTCACCTCAGTTTGCCTTTGTTCACCTTAGTTTGCCTTGGTTCACCTCAGTTTGCCTTGGTTCACCTCCGTTTGCCTTTGTTCACCTTAGTTTGCCTTGGTTCACCTTAGTTTGGCTTGGTTCACCTTAGTTTGCCTTGGTTCACCTCAGTTTGCCTTGGTTCACCTTAGTTTGCCTTGGTTCACCTCAGTTTGCCTTGGTTCACCTCAGTTTGCTTTTGTTCACCATAGTTTGCCTTGGTTCACCTTAGTTTGCCTTGGTTCACCTTAGTTTGCCTTGGTTGACCTCAGTTTGCCTTGGTTCACCTCAGTTTGCCTTGGTTCACCTCAGTTTGCCTTGGTTCACCTTAGTTTGCCTTGCTTCACCTTAGTTTGCCTTGGTTCACCTCAGTTTGCCTTGGTTCACCTTAGTTTGCCTTGGTTCACCTTAGTTTGCCTTGGTTCACCTCAGTTTGCCTTGGTTCACCTCCGTTTGCCTTTGTTCACCTTAGTTTGCCTTGGTTCACCTCCGTTTGCCTTCGTTCACCTTAGTTCGCCTTGGTTCACCTTAGTTTGCCTTGGTTCACCTCAGTTTGCCTTGGTTCACATTAGTTTGCCTTGGTTCACCTCAGTTTGCCTTGGTTCACCTCAGTTTGCCTCGGGTTCACCTCAGTTTGCCTTGGTTCACCTTAGTTTGCCTTGGTTCACCTCAGTTTGCCTTGGTTCACCTCAGTTTGCCTTGGTTCACCTCCGTTTGCCTTTGTTCACCTTAGTTTGCCTTGGTTGACCTCAGTTTGCCTTGGTTCACCTCCATTTGCCTTTGTTCACCTTAGTTCGCCTTGGTTCACCTTAGTTTGCCTTGGTTCACCTCAGTTTGCCTTGGTTCACATTAGTTTGCCTTGGTTCACCTTAGTTTGCCTTGGTTCACCTTAGTTTTCCTTGGTTCACCTCAGTTTGTCTTTGTTCACCTTAGTTTGCCTTGGTTCACCTTAGTTTGCCTTGGTTCACCTTAGTTTGCCTTGGTTCACCTTAGTTTGCCTTGGTTCACCTTAGTTTGCCTTGGTTCACCTCCGTTTTCCTTGGTTCACCTCCTTTTGCTTCATGGTTTACCTCAGTTTGCCTTGGCTCAGGTCAGTTTTTTAAGCTGACGTTTTTGAAGCTGTTCAAAACACGAACAGCAGGTGTTTTATCAAGTCTGTATATATTAAGTCCTTGATAAAACACTACTGTTCGTGTTTTAAATTTTACACACAGTTAACGGTACTAGTGTAATCTGTACCGAACTCGGTTTTCGGGGGAAGGGGGGTGGGCGCTTATTCATTTTTCATTTAATCTATAAATGAAAAATTTTTAACGCAGGACCCATGTTGATAGCAGTTTTTATAACTGAAATGGTCATCCTGCATAAATATGTTTATTTATTATTATTATTATTATTAGGGCAGCTAATTCGAAGCGATGCGCTTTTTTGAAGCTGGGCGCTTAATCTAGCATTTTTGGTTTACATCAATCACTAAACGTCTTGGTCTCTCGGTCTTGTGAGGTGCTCTTCATACTTGTTTTCTTAATCCTTGTACAGTCATTACCTATGTTCATCACTAGAATAATAATATCAGTTGTCCTAAAGAAGTGTTTTTGTTTCAAATGATCTTAACAATATCTTGTTCACTTATAACAAAGTAACAAAGTTATTTAATATAATGTGTGATCAAGGAGTTAGACTTGAGCAAAATTATCAGAAAATAAAACTCAGTTTTATCCGTGTAAGAGAGCCAAATATAACGTAACTTCATTATATCTCATACGACAGTTCTAATTGTGAGCCATTTTCAAACCTAGTTTTCATCTCAGGATAACAGTTTTTTTCAAATTTTTTGTTACATTAAGTATACATTGTGGTAATTTTATCATAAAAACTTAACTATTAACTATAACTACAAGTAGTCAACGTAATAATTCGCTTTTGGCTGATTGAGTGGACTCGATGTCTTTTAATTAGAGTGGGTTTTTCGCCAAAAAGGGTCTTAATATATGACCTCCATCAACACAACAACAATAAGATAATGAACTCTAAACTACATTTAACGAACAAAAAATAACATGGCGTACAAAACACCTTCATATCTAATAAACTAAGGTAAATTAATGTCATGACGACTATTATGGAAACTTAATTTTTGACATGTTTCTTCTATCAATATTGGGTGTCTTGACGCTGAGTTCCTAAGTAACTGAAAATGTAGATTTTCCTTGCAAAGTAAAACAAGTATTGCATTTCGTAAAAAGGAAATGTACACCGAGTCATTTTCTTTTAAAAACTGTACGAGGGGTCGAGTAAAAAAATATACTTTGCGTAAATATCACAAAGAAGAACTGTCCACAAACAAAAGAATCTTACAAAAGACAGGAAATTGAAACCTAGGCGTGGTGCACCCCTAAGCATATTATCGCCAAACGATTGCTGGAAACGTCACCCTTGGCCATTCGGCGATCTAAATCCACGTGGACTGAAATTTGTACTTCTTGGTTTGAATACAGTAAACACTGGCGATCGCACAATATAGAAACAGTTTTTTCATTTTTTTTTTTACGTTTCTTCAGATAGCACAACATATACTGGTGAAGCACACACACACAAATGTAATTGAAAATTTTTGAGAAGTAACAGCACGCAGTGATTGTTGAAAGTGTTTCACAATTCACTAGATGGCTGAAAATCGTCTTCATATCCAGACTTTTCCATTCGTTTGGGCAGGAGATTAGGCTTTTCCCAAAATTGAATTTACTTCTCAGTTTCCAGGTAGTTTGTATCCGTGTTCAAATGCATTGCTGGATTGGCATTCTACGTTGCACGATTTCATGCCTTAACGCTAAGTTAATTAAAAAAAAGCTAAATTGCACACTTCAATTTCGGGAAAAAAATGAATTGCCGGTGTTTTCCGCAGAATAAAATTGTAATAATGACCGCGAAAATGACCTTGCGTTATTCAATCAGATAAATGAATTAATAGTGTATCAAAATTCGGCGGGTTGCTGTGAAATTTGGCCTGGACATTTCTTAAATGTTCGGTGAACCAAAATTTGTCGGCGATCAGTTTTTGAAATTTATATATAATATTTCACCAGTGGCGAAATTCAAAGCAATGCGCTTTGCGTATTCTTTACTGTTCGAACTTGACAGATTAATTAAAAATAACCAGATGAGTCAGAATATCAAAAAATGCTCACACACTTGGATTTGATACGCTATTAATTCAATTGAATGACACATGGTCATTTTCGCGGTTGTTTGCGATTTTCTTTTGCGGAATTGAAGAAACCGGCAATTCATAATTTTTTTCCCGAAATCTACATTACTTAACCTTTCCAACGATATATAGTTTACCCATGTTTTTCTTTAAAATGGTATTGGTAGTTAGGCACATCTGCGCAAACCTTAATTACTAAGTCCCCCAGATTTCCGCTGTAAGTACCCCGCTCCCTAAAAAGCTCAGTTTCTTCATTTAGTCTGTCGGGATTCATGCCAGCAACTGATTGATATTCTTCATTGGATTGTACGTTGTCTACAAAGAGTTGTCGTAGTCGATAAGCATCCTCTTCTACAGATTTGGAAAGACCAAGTCCATACAGGTGCTCCACAAAATAAGGCTCTTTGTTAATAAATTCGGGCAGTTTGTGCAATTGTTTTACGACACTGGAAAATGCGCAATCGCCATCACCAACTACTGGGTCAATCGATAATCCAAAGGAGGCCAGATTTCGGTTAAGGTTGCTCACTGGATCATGAATGGTGTCATCATGATTAGGAGCTGTTGAGTGCGTTTTCCGTAAACATTTGCATAAGCGGTATATTGAAAACGTTGACAGATTTGTCATTTATAGCGCTTTTGATTTCTTGCAGAACTTGGTAAAGCTGGTTACAGTGACAGTAAATAGGCATTCGGTAAATTGTGGTCAATCGTTTCAGAAATGTTCATGTTTTGTTACAGTTTCAGTATATAAAGAGAAACAGTTAAAAACCTGGTAAATTGTATGAAGTTAAGGTATGAAACCACTGGAGAAACCGTGTACGATCAACCTTGCTCAACGTCAGATCAGAAAGATCGTGATCAGTCAAAACTGATAAGATTATAAATGATTGTCAAAATGACTACTGCAGAGACTGATCAAACAACGTGAAAAGACGTTAGTTACAATATTTCGACTGGCCAATACCAGTCTTCATCAGGTTTTATTAAGGCAAATCACGAATTTACAGAAATATATATGTAGTAAAACAATGAGCGGAAGTTACATTTATGACGTGGTATGGCGTGACTTAGAAATAATAGAAAACAAACAAAACAAAACAAAAATTTACTATATATAGTTACAAATTGCAGTTCATCACGTTTATTAATGCCTAGAGGCTCAAGAGTCTTAGCCTTGTGAATAATGTGAGCCTCACGTGCCTTCCTGAAAGAACTGCGTTCATTTTTAAGTTTTTCAGTAGGAATAAGTAGCATATGGGTGTCGGAGTGGTTATTGCTGAGAAAGTGTTCTGAAACCACTGTATGGATATAATTTGAAGTAGGATTGAGTACTGGTCGTCTATGTTCATTGAAACGGTCTTTGAGGTGACGTTTAGTTTCCCCAATGTATTGTAAACTACATAGCCGACATTGAATCATGTAGATAACATTGAAAGTAGTACAAGTTATATGAGATTTGATATGGTACGTTTCACCTGTGGAATGAAAAGTATATCGAGTGCGGCCATGTTCAATGTAAGGACAAGTGGTACAATTCCTGCTATTGCACCGAAAGGAACCGGGAGTGACCCGGGAGTAAATTGTGGTCATTGTCTCAAAAATTGAATAAGCGCCCCCTTCAAATAAGATCTCTGATTCGAATAGGCGCCCCCGCTATAAGGCCGAAAATTGATAAGCGACCGAGACGCTTAATCGAGCATTTGCACTAAGTACAACTGAACAATCTCATTAACTTCAAGTTCACATTACAAATACCGTATTTCTTCCTATAAGCGCCCAAGCTCAAAAAAGCGCAGATGAATTCTCCCCCATACAAGGGCCCACCCTTGGCTACAATAGCCCAGCAACGCCCCCCACCCCTCGAATAGCCCCCCCCCCCCTCCACTCCCTCTCACTTTCGTAAATATAGTGAGCAAGGACACCAAGAGAAAAACCTGTTTCTATTGTCAATTTTATAATCTTTCCGCCTACAAACTGAGCTCAACCAAGGTAACCTGTGGTGAACCAAGGCAAACTAAGGTGAACCAAGGCAAACTAAAGTGAACAAAGGCAAACTAAGGTGAACCAAGGCAAACTGAGGTGAACCAAGGTAAACGGAGGTGAACCAAGGCAAACTAAGGTGAATCAAGGCAAACTGAGGTGAACCAATGCAAACCGAGGTGAACCAAGGCAAACCGAGGTGAACCAAGGCAAACTGAGGTGAACCAAGGCAAACGGAGGTGAACCTGAAGGCAAACTGAGGTGAACCAATGCAAACTGAGGTGAACCAAGGCAAACTAAGGTGAACCAAGGCAAACTGAGGTGAACCAAGGCAAACTGAGGTCAACCCTAAGGTGAACCAAGGTAAACGGAGGTGAACCAAGGCAAACTAAGGTAAATCAAGGCAAACTGAGGTGAACCAATGCAAACTGAGGTGAACCAAGGCAAACTAAGGTGAACCAAGGCAAACGGAGGTGAACCAAGGCAAACTAAGGTGAACCAAGGCAAACTAAGGTGAACCAAGGCAAACTGAGGTGAGCCAAGGCAAACTGAGGTCAACCAAGGCAAACTGGGGTGAACTAAGGCAAACGGAGGTGAAACAAGGTAAACGGAGGTGAACCAAGGGAAACTAAGGTGAACCAAGGCAAACTGAGGTGAACCAAGGCAAACTAAGGTGAACCAAGGCAAACTAAGGTGAACCAAGGCAAACTGAGGTGAACCAAGGCAAACTGAGGTGAACCAATGCAAACTGAGGTGAACCAAGGCAAACTAAGGTGAACCAAGGCAAACTGAGGTGAACCAAGGCAAACTAAGGTGAACCAAGGCAAACTAAGGTGAACCAAGGCAAACTGAGGTGAACCAAGGCAAACTGAGGTCAACCAAGGCAAACTGGGGTGAACCAAGGCAAACTAAGGTGAACCAAGGCAAACTGAGGTGAACCAAGGCAAACTAAGGTGAACCAAGGCAAACTAAGGTGAACCAAGGCAAACTGAGGCGAACCAAGGCAAACTGAGGTCAACCAAGGCAAACTGGGGTGAACCAAGGCAAACGGAGGTGAACCAAGGTAAACGGAGGTGAACCAAGGGAAACTAAGGTGAACCAAGGCAAACTGAGGTGAACCAAGGCAAACTAAGGTCAACCAAGGCAAACTAAGGTGAACCAAGGCAAACTAAGGTGAACCAAGGCAAACTAAGGTGAACCAAGGACAACTAAGGTGAACCAAGGACAACTAAGGTGAACCAAGGCAAACGGAGGTCAACCAAGGCAAACTAAGGTCAACCAAGGCGAACTAAGGTCAACCAAGGCAAACTGAGGGGAACCAAGGCAAACTAAGGTGAACCAAGGACAACTAAGGTGAACCAAGGCAAACTAAGGTGAACCAAGGCAAACTAAGGTGAACCAAGGCAAACGGAGGTCAACCAAGGCAAACTAAGGTCAACCAAGGCAAACTAAGGTGAACCAAGGCAAACTGAGGGGAACCAAGGCAAACTAAGGTGAACCAAGGCAAACTGAGGTGAACCAAGGACAACTAAGGTGAACCAAGGCAAACTAAGGTGAACCAAGGCAAACTAAGGTGAACCAAGGCAAACTAAGGTGAACCAAGGCAAACTAAGGTGAACCAAGGCAAACGGAGGTCAACCAAGGCAAACTAAGGTCAACCAAGGCAAACTAAGGTAAACCAAGGCAAACTGAGGTGAACCAAGGCAAACTAAGGTGAACCAAGGACAACTAAGGTGAACCAAGGCAAACTAAGGTGAACCAAGGCAAACGGAGGTCAACCAAGGCAAACTAAGGTCAACCAAGGCGAACTAAGGTCAACCAAGGCAAACTGAGGGGAACCAAGGCAAACTAAGGTGAACCAAGGACAACTAAGGTGAACCAAGGCAAACTAAGGTGAACCAAGGCAAACTAAGGTGAACCAAGGCAAACGGAGGTCAACCAAGGCAAACTAAGGTCAACCAAGGCAAACTAAGGTGAACCAAGGCAAACTGAGGGGAACCAAGGCAAACTAAGGTGAACCAAGGCAAACTGAGGTGAACCAAGGACAACTAAGGTGAACCAAGGCAAACTAAGGTGAACCAAGGCAAACTAAGGTGAACCAAGGCAAACTGAGGTGAACCAAGGACAACTAAGGTGAACCAAGGCAAACTAAGGTGAACCAAGGCAAACGGAGGTGAACCAAGGCAAACGGAGGTGAACCAAGGCAAACTAAGGTGAACCAAGGCAAACTAAGGTGAACCAAGGCAAACTGAGGCGAACCAAGGCAAACTGAGGTCAACCAAGGCAAACTGGGGTGAACCAAGGCAAACGGAGGTGAACCAAGGTAAACGGAGGTGAACCAAGGGAAACTAAGGTGAACCAAGGCAAACTGAGGTGAACCAAGGCAAACTAAGGTCAACCAAGGCAAACTAAGGTGAACCAAGGCAAACTAAGGTGAACCAAGGCAAACTAAGGTGAACCAAGGACAACTAAGGTGAACCAAGGACAACTAAGGTGAACCAAGGCAAACGGAGGTCAACCAAGGCAAACTAAGGTCAACCAAGGCGAACTAAGGTCAACCAAGGCAAACTGAGGGGAACCAAGGCAAACTAAGGTGAACCAAGGACAACTAAGGTGAACCAAGGCAAACTAAGGTGAACCAAGGCAAACTAAGGTGAACCAAGGCAAACGGAGGTCAACCAAGGCAAACTAAGGTCAACCAAGGCAAACTAAGGTGAACCAAGGCAAACTGAGGGGAACCAAGGCAAACTAAGGTGAACCAAGGCAAACTGAGGTGAACCAAGGACAACTAAGGTGAACCAAGGCAAACTAAGGTGAACCAAGGCAAACTAAGGTGAACCAAGGCAAACGGAGGTCAACCAAGGCAAACTAAGGTCAACCAAGGCAAACTAAGGTAAACCAAGGCAAACTGAGGTGAACCAAGGCAAACTAAGGTGAACCAAGGACAACTAAGGTGAACCAAGGCAAACTAAGGTGAACCAAGGCAAACGGAGGTCAACCAAGGCAAACTAAGGTCAACCAAGGCGAACTAAGGTCAACCAAGGCAAACTGAGGGGAACCAAGGCAAACTAAGGTGAACCAAGGACAACTAAGGTGAACCAAGGCAAACTAAGGTGAACCAAGGCAAACTAAGGTGAACCAAGGCAAACGGAGGTCAACCAAGGCAAACTAAGGTCAACCAAGGCAAACTAAGGTGAACCAAGGCAAACTGAGGGGAACCAAGGCAAACTAAGGTGAACCAAGGCAAACTGAGGTGAACCAAGGACAACTAAGGTGAACCAAGGCAAACTAAGGTGAACCAAGGCAAACTAAGGTGAACCAAGGCAAACTGAGGTGAACCAAGGACAACTAAGGTGAACCAAGGCAAACTAAGGTGAACCAAGGCAAACGGAGGTGAACCAAGGCAAACGGAGGTGAACCAAGGCAAACTAAGGTGAACCAAGGCAAACGGAGGTGAACCAAGGCAAACTGAGGTCAACCAAGGCAAACGGAGGTCAACCAAGGCAAACGGAGGTCAACCAAGGCAAACTTAGGTGAACGAAGTATACGTTTCATATAATGGGACGCTATATGTCCCTTACATAGCAGTGTATATGTTTCATGGATATACTGGGACGTTATATGTGGCTTACATGAACGCTTTACCAAAATTTTCATGTCGTCAGGTCTATAAGCATACTATACCTTAGCTGTCACGAAAATTGTGAAACCGGACAAACCGTGATCTGAGCTAAGGTAAGTGGCTTTTCTAAGAAGTGTCATATGCAGCATTACTTGAAACAAAGACCACAGGAATATTTTTCAGGGTTAGTCAAGAAATCCGAGCGCCTCCGAAGTTCTCGAAGCTGCTCTGAAGTGAAGGACTTTGAGGACCTGTACGTTTCTGTAAAGTGTATGCTTTTTAACATCAGTAGCTAAACTTGGATCCCAATGCATGGGGTATTATGCTCACAGATCCTCTATTGCGAAGCGTGATATTATATGCAAGGAAACTTGCAGGATTCGGGAGGTGCGCGCGAATTAATCGAGGCGACAAAAAGTCTCTCTCATGACAGCTCATCACGAGCTCCCACTAGGGAGCACAACTCACCCCAAACTGGGTTCTAGCAGCGGATGCTAGTCCTCTCAGAGACGCGGCATTTTCTTAGGTTTGGATTTTTCCCTTTTCAAAGTCATGAATTTAACTCCCTTCTACTCTTCGTAAACTTAATAACAAGATTTAGAAGAGAAAATGTGGTTTCGTGCGCGCGTTCGATCCGCCTGCCCGGGGCGCAAACTTGGCCCCTCCCCCCATCCCATGAGCTGTAGGAAACATGTAGTTCGAGTTCCCACCGAACAAGTGACCGAACTTTGTTTCAAGCAAACAGCGCTGAAATATTTAGGCACCTCAATAAGATTATCACCTTACTTAAAACCACTCATAATTTTTGCCAGTTCTACTCCGCTTACTTGAAAGAGCGATTTAAGCAATATACCACACATTTCTATGGTTTATTGGCTCAATAAACCATGCAGGAATTGTTGCAAGAACACGAGAAGAGATTGTAAGTCACGAGCCCGAGGCGAGTGATTGACAAGCTTTTCGAGTGTTATTCCAACATCCTAAGTGGTTTGTTGAGCCAATAATCCATAGAAATGTGTGGTATATTGCTTTTTATTTATATAATAACTACATTTTCCATGTGGTTTACTGGTATAATGATCAATAGGTATTGACCAATCACAGCATGCACATTATCTTCAGTTATTGTATAAAAGGTGATAATTTTTATTGAAGTGTCCACTTATTTCAGCACTGTCTGCTCGAAACAAGGTTCGGTCACTGTTTGGTGGGAACTCAAACTACATGTTTCCCACAGCTCACGCTCAACCCCTCATAATTAAAACATCAGATGGAAATCAGAGACCGGTAGTTATATATGAGGGCTGGGGGAGGGAAAAACTAATTTTGAAGATAAAATTGCCTAATCCCCCTGACAGTGGTAAGTCCCCCCTCTTAAAATGCATTTGAAGTTATCACCGCCCCCCCTCCAATCTTTTTTTAGAGTTGCTGGTGATTGTGGCTAGATCTGACTTATCTAGATTTTGGTTTTGTTGACATGCATTAAGCCCAGTTACATAAGCTGTTGTATCTTGCTCACTTTATTAAGTTTCTTGTAGGTTTCCCTGAATTTTATCTACTTTTGCAAGTTTCAACTAATATTTGCCTTATTGCCCTCGTCCTTCGTAAAAAAACTTTCTGCATACATTTTGTCTACATTTAATCACAATGCTTTTTTTTCAGTATGGAAGGAAGGCATTAGATAATTTCCCCCAGGACTCCATAACTGTCTTGTGTTTTTGCATTTTAACAGCCTCACTGGAAAACACAAGGGAATTCTGCAGATCCAACATGGAGAAATCTGTTGAAGTTGTCATTATTGGAGGTGGAATTAGTGGCCTTTGTGCTGCTAAATTACTTTCTCTTGAACATAGAATTGGTGTTGTTGTCTTGGAGGCAAGGAATCGTGTTGGTGGAAGAACTAACACTCTAGAAGACCCCAAATTTAAATACACGGATGTGGGTGGTGCCTATGTTGGTCCAACTCAAGACAGACTTTTACACATAGCAAAAGAGCTAGGGATACAGACTTACAAATTGTATGGTGGAGGCAACTTGGTTGAGCTTTTGGGCGGAAAAAGGCGGGTTTTTTCTGGGGGTGTTTCTACATGGAATCCCATTGCAATTCTAGACTACTACAGTATGATCCGTACATTGGAAAAAATGGGTGAAGAAATCCCACTGGACGAACCATGGAAAACGTCAAAAGCTATGGAATGGGATAGTATGACAGTTAAAGAGTTTTTTGACAAGACCTGCTGGACAAGCTATGTGGAAAAGCAGATGATAAATGCTGTCTATGGTGCATTGGCATCTGAACCCCATGACATGTCTTTGTTGTATTTTCTGTGGTATCTCAAGACAGGCTCTCATGTGCTGCAGAATCCTGCTGTTTATGAAGAGGTGAAATTTGTTGGGGGATCTCAGCAAATCAGCAACAGGATTAAAGACAAGCTTGGAGATAAGGTGAGCAAAGTACCTATCAATCTCACTACACACATTATAAGTTGAATAATTTATTTCTAGAGGGCTCATTAATATTTTCTTAATTGTGGGGTGAGTGGGGGGGGGGGCAGTGAGGGTGTGCTAATGGAATTTTAACAGGGGTGGTCTTGCAAAAAATGGCTTTAAATAAAGGGGGTCACCCCCCAAAAAATATTTAGAGTCTGATAGACTGATGGTGATGTAAACAATTAACAATAGTACAAGTATAGTCTGAAATATCAGTTGTCTGTTTGGCAAGGAGACAGCTGACATCAGACCATAACAGCCAATTTTGCATTTACGAATTACAGATTATAACTTGAGGAAAGTGCAAAAACAGGGATTCTGGGGGGGGGGGGGGGGGGAAGAGGTAATCTAACCACTTTTTTATGGTACAAATGTTTTCATACATATAATTTTGGGAACAATGATCTATGGAAATTGTGAAACTTAACCTGGAACTTCCTTTAACACCCTCACACTAGCACTGAAAATTAATGAAAAGAAGAGGGTTTGTTTCTTTGTGTACTTTAGTTTTTTATTGCAGACTCATAATTTAAGTTACACAAAATTAAAAAAATATATAGTAAATAGATTAATTATGAGATACAAAAACTAAGAATGCTTTCTGTTTCAGGTAATTTTAAACAGCCCAGTTTGTCACCTGCAGCAAGATGCAGACCATGTAGTTGTAACTTGTGAAGATGGCAAAAAATATCAAGCGCAGTTTGTGATAAGCGCAATGCCACAAGCTCTTCTAAACAGTGTTTCATTTGACCCACCCCTCCCTCCCTTAAAAAACCAGCTCATCCAGAGGATGCCAATGGGTTCATCAATCAAGACTGTCACGTTTTACAAGAAAGCTTTCTGGCGTGAGAAAGGATTGAGTGGGATGATGATTTCTGACTCTGGTCCTGCACATATTAGTGTTGATGACACAAAGCCTGATGGGTCATGCCCAGCAATTATGAGGTTCGAATGATCTACTCTTTCTCATTTCTTGTTGTGTCTGAATTATTGCAAAGAACTTAGTGGGGGGCACCCTGTGATCCTGGTTTCCCTGTACTCCTGGTTTCCCCCTTTTTTGTTGGTTTCTGGCTCTGCACTTTTTTAATTGAAAATTATTCTCCCACCTTGGCAGGCCTGGCTACTTCCTGATAAATTAATTTCTTTTCCCACTCCCCATACATTCCCAGCTTCCTTTTTGCCCAGGGCAGGAAGAGGGATGTTGATTGTAGTTGCCAGTCAAATGTCATGCATATGATCATCTTTTCCATTCCCAAACAGGAATTACTCCATTAAAATACCACCAGAAAGCAAGTAACTGGGCTTCACAGCGTTGTTGCCCATGTTTCACTTGTTTATCGACTATTAAACAAGTGAAATTCTGTAAATTGCAGAAAGAGTAGTTTTTAGTTGACTACTTTTTGCAGAAGCTGTGTCTAGAGGGATTTTTAGCCACAGAGAACCAGTCCATTTCGGAAATAGATTTACTTGTTCAATCCAGGATGAATAAGTGCTCAAATTTACCAATACACCAAACTTCTATTGCTGTGTAGCAACTGGTACAAAGTTAACTGAGTGAGCTACCTTACTGGCTTTGTGATATTTTATTCCATCAATTTTTGAACACTTTATTCTCTTTTTTCTTTGTTTATTAGTTTTATTGTTGGTGACCAAGCTCGTTACTGGTGTTCTAAGACTCAGGAAGAAAGAAATAAAGCAATCTGTGAACAGTACGCGAAAGCATTTGACAGTGAGGAGGCGCTTCATCCTTATCATTATGTTGACAAGAACTGGCCAGCAGAGAAATACTCTGGGGGCTGTTACGTCAGCATTATGCCGTGTGGGGTGATGACTTACTTTTGCAGAGCTCTGCGTGAACCAGTTGGTCGAGTTTACTTTGCTGGTACTGAAACTGCTACAGTTTGGTCAGGTAAGAGAAAGAAGTAGGCAAACATTCCATTGGTGATGTTGTCAAGACTATGGGGCGAGTTTTCTGTCAGATACTCTCCGACAGCCACTAGCGAGGTGCTTGTATGGCAGTCTGGAAAATGAAGGTCAATGCTAAGTGAGTTGTACTCTGGGAGGCTTTCCTTCTTCCTCTGTTTAACACCCAAGATCCAGCAGTTAGCCATTAAGTGTCTTGTAAAGAACCGTTTGTTGAAAGTTTTATGTACTCCCCCCCCTGTCCACAATATTGTTGACTTGACCATGGCCACCCCATTTTCACAAAAACATGTAAGGTGTGAGACAGATTTTGCATCTTTAAATCCATTCACCAAAATAATAAATATTGGCGGGAAATAAGCTGTTGTTTAGGTAATACAATGTAAATAGGGGGTGCATGCCATTCCATACATTAAACTTTTATGCCTGAAAGGAATATACATGCTCCTAAGTTGACCGATATACTTGTTTAGGTCAAATGGCTGGTGCAGTCCAGGCTGGAGAGAGAGCCGCCAGAGAGGTGCTCTGTGCTATGGGGAGGATACCAGCACAGGAAGTTCATCAGACTGCCTGCCCTGTGTCCTACAGACTGACAACCTTTCAAAGCTGGTTGCCAAGTGTTCCCGTGTTCTTAACTTCTGTTACAGCAGTCACTGCTTTAGTGGGTGTAGTTTCCTTAAGATATTACTTGAAATAATCTTGAAACACTTATTGCTTGATCGGAAAACCGTTCCTAATCAATGGCGCTTCATTATTTGGTCAGGTGGGGTTCATACTGTAAGAATCAATGGAACTATTCTTGGTTTTCACTGTCACGCCATAAAATATTAAAATCAAGACCAGTTGATGAAAGAAGCCAAGAATTTGTAATGTTAGAAAGGATACACAACCAAACAACTTCACCAAGTCTCATATCTGTATGGTATTCGGTTGTTGAGTTATTTGCCAAAACGTTCAACTGAAATTTGTAGAGCTCAGTATGGAAACGCCATGTTGGTGTCCCTCGGAGGGGCACAAACATGGCCGCCGGAAATCAATGAAAACATCTGGAATTTACTTCTGCTCTTCCAGCGATTACTTTTCTCTCATGAACTACTATACAACCACATTAATTTCTCTCCTAATGCTTTAACTGTCCAAACTGCTAAAAATCACAAGGAGAGTCCTTTTTTGCACAGGAGAAAGCTTTGTCACGGGCGCCGTGTTGGTGTCACGTAGGGTGAAAAGCCACAAATTTAAAATTCTGTATTTTCAAAACGAAAGACGCTACCGAGCTGAAAACTTGTGAAAAGATATATTTTTAAGTCATCTTCAACCTGGTGGGGATATAAAATCTGAAGACCTTGCCATCTATGATTTTAGAATTTTATGACGTCACGTGAAAACCAGCAATTGAAGGAGTTTTCTGGGGTACAGAAGGAAACTTTCCCAGAGCCCATTTCTCAAAACTCCCTGGTATTTCAATTTTGTCAAATCCATTTGGACATGTAAGACATGTGCAAATGTTGGTGTCTAGAAAGACTAACTGTTTCTTTCTCAGGCCATCTTAGAAGCTGCTCCTGCTCCAGTTACACTTGTAAGGATGCTTTTGTTTCGTTATTTTAATCAGTATTTTATTTATTCAGATTGGGTAATTTTAATTCTACCTATTGGTAAAAATAAACCTGTAGTGTTCACAAAACATTAAGTGAAGTGAGTAAGCTTGAAATTTGTAAAACAGGTTTGACTGGTCTTGAGTGAACACACAGGTTGAGAGAAGACTGGGGAGAGGTCTCCGCCTGCTTTTTCTCCAGTCCTCCCTCCCTCGCGTGATCTTCACTTGCTCTCATGATCAGCTCAGCATTAGTCAACTGTAAATTGAAATGTCATGCCAAACAAAAATGGTTCACACAAAATAATATTGGGACAGGAATTATACCTTGCAGTATACTTAGGATATATTGCAAAACATTTTATTTTAAATGTGTATCAAACCTATTATTACATCATGTGTTACAAATTGTAGTTGCAAAGAAATAAGAAATAAAAAACAAATAAAAGTTACAACACACCAATCATTGGTTTTTAAGCAATTTCTTTGTTGTCAGTTACCATTAATATAGTGTTATTTTTAGCTTTAAGGATGGTGCCTCCTTTTGTTCCTGGGCATACGTTCTGCGCATCTCGGGATTTTCGGGTTTCTTAAGGAATTTGCCCACTAATACAATAATATTTTTGCGCAGTTTATGACTATGTAGAAGAAGCAGATCTTAGCAAGGGTTGTTTAATTGCATTGAGCTTAAATTTGGAAAGAAATTGCCATACATTCTTTGTATTTTAACGCTTTTTGAGGATTATGGTTGCTTAATATCTCTGAAAAATGCGTGGTTACCCACATTTTTCTTTTTGGATTCCAATAACCCTTGCTAAGATCTATTCCCTATAGTCATAACCTTCACAAAAATACATCTGTATTACGAAGAACTGTCCTTAAAAAACAAGAAATCAGAAAATAATAATAGCACAAGGACATTTCAATACAGCAAATACCCCTGGAAATCCGTGGGACAACCTTGGAACAATGTTCATGTCCAATTTGCCGCTGAGCTTTTGTTGAGGGAAAATCTTTGTCTCAAGTGGGCAAAAGTTTTCTGACTCAAATTTCTTACATAAGAAAAACTTTGACAAAATGTTCAAGACAGATGGGCAAAATCATGTTCACAATTTGCAAACTGCCCAGCCTTATTGCAAACCCTGCAAAATTTTGAGATGTGTCCATGGAAGGTTGAAAATATAGTTCAGTTTGCATGTGAATATGACCTTGAAAGGTGCCCATCTTAAATATACACAAGAAATCTGCTAGTGGAGGCTTAACTGTGTTATTTTGTCAAGTAAACATCTTTTCTGAAATGTTTGACTCCCCTACGCATTAAATTTTTTTACCTTAATATGACGTTAACAATTTGCTCTTAATTTTTGTAAATTATACAACAAAGGTTATGTAGGATAATAGCTTGGATAGACAGTAAGTGAAACAAAAGACCTTAAATATTGATGTCACTACAGCAATAATAACTGAATTTTTAAAAAATATTTTTTCTCAATCACAATGTAGTAGTTCTAGAAATTTCCGATATTCTGACTGTATGTTGCCATTCACCAAGGAAAGCATGGGTCCTTACAGAATCTGATGTACGTCTCTACATTGCCGGTACTGGCTTGCATGAGTGTGGTGTAGGTTGTCAGCTGTGAAAGAAAGAAATAAAGAAAATGTGTCGAGCTTTTTAATTTACTGAAGTGGTCAACTGACAATATGGACATATCAATTTAAAGCCAGCGGGGGTGGGGGGGAGGCAGAGCATGGGGTGGGGATTTGACATTTTTCAAAAATTTGCCGTCAAATTCCCTGCCCACGGGCAAACTATTCCAGTCAAACGCACAAAAATTTCCCCAACCTGGACATATCAATTTAAAGCCAGCGGGGGTGGGGGGGGGGAGGCAGGGCATGGGGTGGGGATTTGACATTTTTCAAAAATTTGCCGTCAAATTCCCTGCCCACGGGCAAACTATTCCAGTCAAACGCACAAAAATTTCCCCAACCTGGGCAGCACATTGCCCATACACTGATCGTTTGCACTGGCCAAAAAATTGACTTCGTTTCTCTTTACCCCTGTTAAAAACATGCAAATCAACAAAAACACTCTAAATTAATCGGGGAGCAGGGATGGCGCAGTGGTGAGAGCGCTCGCCTCCCACCAATGTGGCCCGGGTTCGATTCCCGGTCCCGGTGTCATATGTGGGTTGAGGTTGTTGTTGGTTCTCGTCTTTGCTCCGAGAGGTTTTTCTCCGGGTACTCCGGTTTTTCCCTCTCCTCAAAAACCAACATTTCCAAATTCCAATTCGATCCAGAACCCGAGGGCCAGAGGTTTGTCAGTCCCAGACCGTTGTGTGTCACCCTCGTTAAACAAAGTTGATTTATTTTTATTTATTTATTTATTTAATAGAAAATATGGGGATAAAACAGTCAAATTCACTCACGTTTCTCTGATTCTCGATCTCGTGGATTTCAAGGACATATAGCGCATGCGTGATGCAGGAAAAGTAATTTCAGTCTCAGTCTCTTCATTCAAGTCACGATGTCGATGTTCAATATCCCCACATTGGGTGAAGACAGATTCAAATATCCCCTCCCCCGGGAAGGCAAGATAAGTCTAAAGACCCACCCCAGGGCCAACAATAACAATCAAATCCCCACCCCATGCCCTGCCCCCCCCCCCCGCCAGCTTTAAATTGATAGGTGCATAAACTACAGCAGTACTGCAAATTACCTTAAATTTACATACAAAATCTGACATTCTCAAAGCACTACATGAAAGTTGCAATTTCAGCAGCATAGCAATTGGGCCAGTGACAGCCTACAAGGCTGCATAGTTTAGCATCTAACAGTATTTCTACTCTGCCTCATCCCCAGGCATCCCTCCTTATTATGTGCTGGTGTGCATGGCATTGTGGGATAGGTGCACTGCAGCCATGCCAGGCACTCTGCGTTTTGCATCCTTCCAAGGATGCCCTGCACTCCCTGTTAAAGTCCAAATAAATAAAGTCCAAAGGTCCAGAACGTAAAGTCCAAAGGTCCAGATAAAGTCCAAATAAAGTCCAAGTCCAAATAAAGTCCAAATAAAGTCCAAATAAAGTCCAAAGGTCCAGAACGTAACCTAAAAACCCTTTTTATCTGCATTAAAAAAATAACCAACCAAACAAACAACAACAACAAAAGCAAGAGAGTCTGTCAGTTTATGCTTCTGCTTCTCTTTATGCACCATGCATGATTCATGTAGTTATTTATTAAGTTTGTAAATGAAACTGATACAATAATTGTTTGACATAAAATAGAGAACCCTGAGGTAGGGAATGCCTTTTATCAACCCTAAAAAAGCCCTGCAAAATCGTTCTACCCAACATAAGTCCAGAAGAAAATTTCTCACCTAAAAATGCCCAAATCACTAATTTGAAACCCCAAAAAGGCCTTTGCACTTCCCTGCCACCAACCCTGAGTACCCCCTACCTCCTCCCCGTCGGGCCCAGTAGACAGATAAACGTGACTTGACTTGTATTTATTGACTTGGATTTATCCGGGATGAAATAACACATTCATTGGTGTTTATGTGGATTTTCCACCCCAGAATGTACTCATCCTGGTACAAAACCAGGTAAACATCGAATAGGAAATGGCCACATACCTAGATGACCTCATCCCGATAAAATGAGCCCTAAACTAGCTTTCAACATGCCATCAGATACCAGACTTGCACAACCAACCTTCACAACAAAAGTGCAACATACTAAACACTTTTGGGAAACAAGGGATCCCGTTCAAGGGATGTGATTGGTGGATTTCAATCCATTTGGCATGTCTGTTTTTCAGGGGTCTCTTTATTTTGTTGCTGCTCTCGACATCACCTGAAAGCAGTCTAAAATGTCAGATGAAACTGTCCCTACCTTGTTCAGCACAGGTTGTGTGGAGAGAACATTGTATAGGCCTTTGAATGATGCCCCTTCCTGTTCAGCAAAAGAAAACAAGAAAATTAACCCTTGATAATACTGTACCAGTCCTGGCAAATGGTTTGAACCCAGGAGTCTTGGTATATTTCTGTCTAGCATGATGGTCTGTGTCAGTGCTTTCAACCACTGACGAAAAGCGTCTGCAAGTTCACTCAAAGAAGTCGGCTACTATTTTCCCTAAATTGAAGTAATTAAAGAAAGTCAGATTTCTTTCAAACCTTGTTGATACAGTCGGCTACTCTACTCAAACCGAGTATCGAATATATATTTTTTCTATTCCAATGCTATGTAAAATCTATCTAAACCCTATTTAAAAACTAGTTTTGTCACATGCTTTCTCTATTTGAAAGCTATTGATTATCTATCTCATTCCTATTAGCAGTGGAAATCGAGCCTAAGATAATGTAGTGTTTATATAATTGCTCAATCGTTTCTGGGTGAGCTTTTAAAATCTACAAACCTCTTGACCCATCTTGTTCATGCATTCTTTGCCCTAAGAAAAAAAAAGCAAAATATACTAAGAACTTTGGCCACTCCTGCTATTCTGAACAGTCCCTTAGAACTGCAATTTCTGAAGTGCAAAAGTCTGAATACTGGGGAGAAAAACATGTTTCATATACATTAACATGGGCAGACAGCAAGGCCCACAGGATGTGTAAGTGGTTTCTGTGCAAATCAGAACAGCATGAGCACTTTGATTGAGTTGTCTTGGCCAGAATAATAATAAGCACTGAGACCAATCACATATGAAAAATGAACCACAGGAAAGACACAGTCGTGTCTGATGAAGGAATGGCCATAATGGCAAATTCAAGTGACTAATGATTAAAGCGTGAAAACAACAGTCAACAATGGCACTTAAAAAATAACTCTTACTACTTGTTTTGAAAACTTACGGGAGTCCTTCTGTCATCAATCACCAGTGGTGGTTTCCAGTTGTCGTAATTCGTCTCCAGGACAAACCAGGTGTTGTTTGATGGGTTGAGGCTGAAATGATACAACATAAAACTGATTTCAAACATGGGCCTTGCACATTAGTACAGTGATAGGGGCAGTTTGTGAAATGGTATGTGGTGGGTACTTTCTCAAAAAAAAAGTGGTGCTCAACCTTCTCAACCTATGCAGATATTCCGCAATTTTGCCGCCTACAGTTGATTATTATTTTGCTGCTTACTTGACATTGGACTTTGCCAGCACCCCCCTATCAGTTTTGTGGAACAATGAGTGATCATGCTTGCTGCCTGGTACTGAATCTAGTATTATCTACTACCAAAAAATAATTTGGGGAGCTGCTAAATGCTGGTAATTAACATATTAATTCATGAGCTTTTTTGAACAGTCTATAGGAAACATGCAATTAATAGGTTGAGAGCTGTTCCTTTAACTATCAAAACATGGAAAAAGTTCTCTGGGTTATTTTTTGAAGAAAAGCAAAATGCTTATTGAAATTAATACAGGCACTTGTAGAGCTAGGAGAGAACTTGAGAAAAATATGGAAACACGCCATTTCTATTTTAATTTTTCTTAGATGTCTTAACTAACTATAATGTCTACCATATATTGTTTCTTAACCATAGAATTAACATGAAAAACGTTTAAGATCTCTCCTGTTTCTATTAATATTTATTTTAGAGACAAAAGCAACTACTGCACAAAAGAACAAACTGAAGGAAAAGTAATTAACTCAAAAAGTAACCTTATAAAACCTGATCCATCCACAAACCATTATTCAAGTACATACCTCATCTGGTTTAAGCACTTTGTGCGAGAGCGTGTGATGACCACACCCTAAAATAGATTATATTTGTTCAGAAAAAATATGTTACTAGGTACTTGGACATTAACTACAAATTAATAATAAAAATAAATTAAAATATGCTTGCTTTGTGGCCATAGTGGTCTAGGGTGTTTCTTGGAGGTTTGTAAATAACTATTAGAGACAATTAATTTAAGTCACCATTTTCAACGAAATTTTTCTTTGCCATTAATTGGCAGTAACTGAACTCCCAAGAAAATTACATGTTACATCATTATATTCCTGAGCTGCAATCCATTCAACCACATTTTACAGATGATTTTCTGTAATTGACCCTTTAAGCCCCAACTTCATTATACAAATTCTCCTCACTGGTTTCCATAGATTTTGTTGATTACTAATTGGGAGAACCTGTTTAAACATCAAGACAATTCATGTTTGGTGATCATTTGCCAAATTCTCATGACCTGTTTGTGTTCTAATACATTGATATGATGAGGAGAAATTTGGTGCTCAATATTGGGGCTTTAAGGGTTAAGTAAACAGCAACTGTACCTTAAACAGCTTTTACTTGTCAAAATATAAATGGGAAAAAACCTGATGGATTATGTTTATTGATCATTGAAGGTAAGCACTTAAAAAATTTACCTCTCCTGACTTAGTTCCCCCGAGAATGTAATAAACTGGAGCCAATACTTCATCATTTGCCAACATATTCTTAGCTTCTTCATAACTGAAAAGCAACAACATTAACAAAATTACTATAAATTAATATTTATTCACTGCAAAGATTAATTCTTCACTGCCCGGCAGTGAATGGAGGTGGAGTGGTTGGTGTACTGAACTTTTAAGTAGATAAAGTGTGGTTTGTAATACACATTGTATATGTATACCCCCGCTTATAATATTAGAATATTTCAAAGAAAATCACTTGGAATGTCTAGCTTGCTCTTCAGGTAAATTTACACCTCAGGGATCTAATCTTAGACTAAAGACCTTAGGTTTGTCATTAGCCTTTTAAGCTGTTTTACCTGACAGCCAAAAAACTTAAGTCTTTAAGTGAGAGTGCAAATAAAATCTACAAGCTAGAAACAGAAAATTCCTCTCATCCCTAAGGATTATATATATGTATGTGGAAAGCAATTTCTATATGCATTCTGGTCATTCTGTAATGTTATTGAACTCTTAGTAATAGATTGTCAACCCTTTAAAGCCCAATAGTGACAAGCATCTAATTTCTCCTTACAATATCATTACTTGATGAAACATGCTGGTCATGTCTTGATTTTCAGGCAAATTCTCCCAACTGATACCATAAGAAAGATATGGACAACACTGAGGAGAATATGCATGTTGATATTAGGCCTTTAACCCTTTAAGCCCTGATATAAAAAATTCATATTCTTTATTCTCGTCACTTGAATATTCAAACAAGCAGTGATCTTGTAAAGAGAAATTTCATTTTCATCGGGGCTTAGGGCTTAAAGGTTAAGCCCTAGCAGTGACGAAAATGAAATTACTCGTACATTATCACTACTTGTTCAAACATTCAAGTGATGAGAATAAAGAAGGTGATCAACAAGGATGAGATGTCTTGATATTTAAACAAATTCTCCTTACTAGTTCTATAAGAAATGTATAGAGAACAGTAAGGAGAATATGCATTTTTATATCAGCCTCAAAGGGTTAAGGAAAACAAGGAAATGCCGAGGGTAACCTTCACGCCGGGCCAGCAGAGGGCACGCTCGGAAAAACTTTTGCGTCTTTTATCCGATAGAGCTCAAACTTTGCACAATGATAGAACTTTTTATTCCAAACAATCGTATCGTTTTTGTTTTTGCATTTTAACGGTTTTTGGCGGGGAAATGACGTCACAGTGCTAAAGGCAAATTTTCAATTGTCTCTTATGGCACAAAAAGTATATGATTCTGAAAGAACTTGTCGGGATAAAGTGAAATGCGAAAAAATCATTGAAAAACCTCAATCCGTCTTGAAGATATAAAGATCTGAATTTTATAAATGTTCTAAAAATAGTAACAAAATGGCGGAAAATTCAAACTTCCGAACTTTATATCTTCAAGACGGATCGAGCTTTTTCAATAATTTCTTCGCATTTCACTTTATCTCAATGAGTTCTTTCAGAATCATGTACTTTTTGTGCCATAACAGGGAAACGAAAATTTGCCTTTAGCACTGTGGCGTCATTTTCCCGCCAAAAACCGTTAAAATCAAAAAACAAAAACGATACGATTGTTTGGAATTAAAATTTCTATCATTGTGCAAAGTTTGAGCTCTATCGGATAAAAGACGCAAAAGTTTTTCCGAGCATGCAGCTTCGTGCCCTCTCCTGGCCCGGCGTGCTTGCTTGCTTCACGTTGTCAACAGACAGACAATAAATGTAAAGAAGATCCTCGCAGTTACTTTATTCCGCAGTTCAAATATATGAATTTCATATATTCATAGTTTCAGACAGACAATATTTGAAAAGTCAGTATATAGAAAAAATACTGAGAAGTACCCACATGAAAACAAAGACTCAATCATTTACCTGGTAGCATTTTCGAGAACATCTCGTGGTAGAAAACTAGTCCACTTAGCATCTCTCTTGCCAAAGATCCACTCTATAATCCCTGTAAGTTGCAAGAAATTATTTCCCATGCATAATGCCACTTTCATATTGCAGCACACGTTATGCTTACAGTTTACATCAAACAATCAACTGGAAAAATCAACTGTTAACAAACTGTTAAGCCAGATTAGTTTCACACAGCAAGACTTTTAAATTTTCAATTTGTCTTTTGCCTCTTTTTTGTCAAAAAAAAAGTGGGACTTGATGCACAAGTCATTTTTATATTTTTGTGAAAATGGCTTTAATCAGGAAAAAAGGCAACTCAGAAATGGCCTCAGTGGTGTTCACCTTTAATTTTTTCTGACTGAGTTTCCATTGAGAAGGGTGGGTACAAAATTGATTACTGAAATGCAAGGAACATGCTTAATTAAAAGATAGTTGTTCCTATGAAATGATTTAACCGAACAGTGCCTGGTAAGGGATTCATTCTAATAGGCACTTGCACTAAAAAGAAAAAACAGGTCTCCGATGGGTCCATGTGTTCTGCTGGTACAGCCATATCCACAGCTTTTTAAATAGGGTTCCATAGGGTTTCTGCTTGGCATTAGAATATCAGAAAGAATTATCCTTATGTCTACCTATTGAAGAATTAATTGGAATTTTTTTCTAATTTTTGAGAACGAAGTTAATTATTTAACTGCTTGAACCTGTACCACTGGACCTGCTTTACAGGTCTGCGCTATCTCCGTCGCGCCACACTAATCATCACTACAAGACTAGTGCTAATTTTAGCACCGATCTCTTTTCATGTGACATCATCAAATCCAAGATGGCAGCCATTTAATGATCATGGCTCAATCTACGAGAACACAGGTGTTTTTCCATGTTTTCAATTTTTGCAAAAAACATGGTTATGGATGGAAAAAACCAGAAGGCACTAGCTCTGCTATGTTTGGTGTCTCGACCATCCCCAAATGCTGCAAACTCAAGTGATATAAACTTTGACGCTGAATGAGTTCACTGGATGATATCAGCTCTCGGTTCGGTATGTCTCAGTTCTTTGCATTGATTGGTTCCGATTTTTTCAGTCTATTGTTACATTACAAGTTCTGTATATTTTTATATGGTTCAGAGATTTTTGGTTTACAAAGTCAGTTTCTGCTTTGCCGCAGAACACAAAAAGGCTGTCCATTCAGAAATTCTTTAACATGTTAAAACGTGTAATATTCTAGCTAGGAAAGGAATACAACAGAGCATATTATTCCCTTTGTACTAAATGTTAAGACTACATAAATTTGCCTGCTTTAACATAAAAACTGTGTGTGCAAATTTCTAAACCTTTTCAAGGCTGACCGTTAAACTCGTTAAACTCTCTCCTGTATGAAATTTGTTGTTTATCACTCTACAGAGTGAGACAAATCCTTACCAATAAAGCCACCATCTATGTTGAACCTTATATTCAGAGTAATTGTCAGCACTCCCTAACAAAAATAGACAACCAAACTGAGACTTCACATAAAGAGACTGTTGCTTAATTCTATCAAATCATCGATAGAGGTGCCTACTACAAACGAAAAAAAATGATTTTAATTAGTAATTTTTCCGAAATTTCTTTCACAATTTTCAGGGCTACCTTCAAAGGTGCTCTTCTTAATCCTGTTCCAAACGAAATGTCGAAATCTTGTTAACATTTGCCAAAGCTTGTCATTTTCTTATCAACTGAAGGACAGATGTGTGCTTCAATAATTGCAAATGATTAATGCACCATCTCTAATTCAGCTCTTATGTTTATTTTGGAAAAGCCTTACCAGGCTTTTCCTGCAAATTGCCCTTTACTTAAATTTCTGTAGGTTTTTCAACAAAAATATTGGCTCTTGACTAGTTTCTAGATTTTCCTACAAATATGGCTCTGACTTAAGTTAATTTGTGAAGATTTTGAGAAGTTATTGATTTTTCTTCTTACTGGTTTCACTCCTGATATGACACCAACATATCCAGCAAAGCTGACTGATTTGTACACTGTTTGGCCATTTCTCTGAAAATAAAATAATAATATTATAATTACATGTATAATTTACAACTAATGCAACACCTGACATCTTCAATATGTGTCATCATATTCAAATGTATGCTACAAATGTGTTGTCAGACTCACCCGGTAGTCAATATTGACAATAAGTGTCCTGAGTATCTCACTCAGCATCCAAGTGTTGTTCTTTTGGTCCCACCTGAAATCACACACATGCAAGTTTTGCAAATATATCTGCATGAGTTTGCTAAGTTATTACTGGAAACAAAATACAGTAAGGATGAGATTCTTGCAGGTTTTACAAAATGTAATTCCTTATAAAAAACACAATTCCTGCAAAACAGTTACTATAATTATTGTGTTTCACTAAATGAGCTAGAATTATCCACCAGTTGACTGGAAATGCAAAAACTAAATCCCTCAAAGAATATCAATCTTTTCAATTTGTAAAGAGTTGATTCCAGAGCCCCACATCACAAATCAACTATTTGTCCACTAACCCCCCCCCCCAGAAAAAAAAAACAAGTTATAAGGCAGTCGCAGGTCTGATTTGCAAGAGACACTGTGGTCAATGAATTAGCACACCAGAATGAGGTTTTTTTTTTTTAGTTCTTGTTGAAGCATTATGCTGTGCGACAATTAACTATAAGCTCCATTTGTCAAGCATTAGAGCTTTCAAATTGGGTCTACAAATGGCTACCACCAAATTATGGGATATTAAGCTAGCCAGAAATGCTGGGGGTGGGGAACATTATAACCTTATGATGGGCGAGCTTTCTCGCACAAACACTGGAATTTTCAGGGTACCAGTTTGATGAGTCACTAAGCTTGTCCTGTCTAGAAAAAGACGGGAACAAAACATTAGAAATGAAAATTTGTAACAGTTGAGGAGTTAAGAGGCAATGTCCACTAAGACCAAGCGAAATCGAAAATATGTGGCACATGATGAAAAATCAAAATTCTCCGTTTTTCGCTCAGAGATACCTTATGGTAGCTCTAGAAACATGGTGGCATTTTTTGTTGAGATACTATTTTTAAACCTCCAAAAAATTTAAAAACCGTTACCGCACTACGTGTATCTACAACCACCCCAAATAAACGCGAATCATACCTTCTCGTAAACTTCGCTCTGTTTAATTTGCGTTATGGAACAATCCTGTTTTGAGCTTAGAAATTTGCTGTTGAAGAGTTTACAAGTAATTTGAGTCAAATTATTCTTTTGTGGATTAATTTTCAAGGTCATGGCAGGCTGATGAAAACCACTAAAATTCGCTTGCTTTGAATTCTCAATTTGGCACAGTTTTTCAAGAGAAAGTTTCCCTCCCCGGTAAAACACCGAATCACTTGAAATTCAGAATTCTTGAAAGAGGAAATGCCGTTCTTAAACCAGGTTTAAAAATTAGTTTCGGGCTTTTTATCAGCGCCGAGTACAAACGCTCTCAAAATCCCGATAATTACAACATTAACACGTCAACAATTGGCACATACCTCCGACCAAATAACCGAAAATGTGGACATTTCTTCTATTTTGGTTGGTATTCGATGGTAATCCACAGCAGAAAGGTAATGTCTAGCTCACCTGAATATGGTATTGTCTAAATATCAGGTTCTGTGCGTACTCTTTCATAATAACCATCTTGGCGTCCGGGGTCAACAACATCACTGAAGCATCGCGTATTGGCAATCAACCCAAATGACTTATTTCCATCCCGCCTCCTTTTGTTAAAATGAAGAACCTTTACGAATAAAATGATTTTGCCTTATTGGAACTTCAAAAGAGTTTTCTCCTATAAGACGTCTTTTCTTGATCTGTATTCGTTGTAAAATTTCGAAACGATAATTTCTTGCCGAAAGCTTACAAGCCTGTTTAGTTTGAGTCACGCAACAAAATGTCACGCACTTGATTTTACCTGACGTCGGGTTTGACTTGGAGGGGGAAATGCACAGGAAACAAAACAAAAAAAACAACAACAAGCAAGCAAGCAAAAAACAAACAAACAAAAACAAAGCAATGAGAACTTTGAAAACCTGTGGACCCAAGGACCGATTACCATCAACTGCCGCTTATAAGCACCGGGGCTTATACAACTTTGTAAGGGGTTTTGGGTGGGCTTATAAACGGAGGGGCTTATATCCGGGGGGGCTTCTAAGTTTCGAAATGAGCCACAGCAGTGTTGATCGAAATACATTTTTAATTTACCAGTTTTTAATTAACCTTTGAAACATCACAATAAATCGAATTCGTTTCAATTTTAATTTAACAACAAAATCAAAACTGTAACAACACGAACGTAACCGGAACGTAACAAAACAGAAGCTCAGAGTTCATCTTCGCAGTGTTCTGTGAGAGTGCTTAACTGAATATTAAGGAAACAGGGAAAACTAGAGGGTGACTTATATCGGGTGGAGCTTATACCGGATGTATTTTTTGTTTACAGGTAGATGGGCCTATAACTGGGGGGGGGGGGGGGGGGCTTGTAAGCGGTTGGGCTTATAAGTGGCAGTTAACGGTATTTATGTATTTATCAGTATCACTAGAGGCAATGAAGCCTTGCCAAAACCTTGCCTGTTACTAGGGCTTTGAAAAAGAAATTATTATTAGGTCTCTATGCATTGGTCTTCAAAAATTGGTCAAGACAGGAATGAGAATGTAAAAATGTATGTTGAGTTTACTCAAGCCCAAACCATGGGTGTGGCCAGGGGTGCCGGAACCGTCCTTTTCGTTCTTTATAAGCTTGTGAAACCATTTTATGGCAAACCTAGCGGATTACAATTTTATGCATGAAACTCGAAATTAAGTTGAGTTTGAAACTCAACTCATGTTGAAACTCATCATGACAAGGAGTCCTAATGTTTAGGGCTCTTTGTCGCTTTCCACCTGACCTTCTGAGCAGTACAGGTGACGAATGTGGAGAACCATCCTTGTGACGAATGGCTAACGCTCGAAACGTCAGCTTTCAATCTCTTCACAGTGGCTCAATTTACCTTATCAACTCAGTTGATAAATACAGAGTTTTGTATTTTGCTTCCCCACCGATGCAGCACCACAGTTTCTCTAGAAACTAACCCCCTTGTTTGTCAAGAGACAGTTGGTTGTGCGATTTTTCTGCGTCTTCTCACGGTTGAGGAGAACGAGCTCGGTTTCGCTTAGAGCACTGCTATGGATGGTAGACCATCAGATGACAGGGCCTTAGATTTCAGCGCAGTTATTGGTCTTATAGGTCCCACGCCATATGCTCTTCATACACGGACGGATTCTTTCTTTAGAAAACTGTTTATTCACACCAACGATCTTCCAAGTGGTAACTAAACGGCTTGCAATTGACGCGCACCGGATGACACTTAAGGATGGTTCTCCACCGGGATCTTGATATCGTGTCCAGAGTTTAGGAGGACAAATGCATCCGACTTAGTCTCCGCCGGCCTTGCGGTCGCAGGCTCCCTTCCTTCCATGGGGAGGGAAGGGAGCCAAGAGTTTGAACACCACGCCCAGCTCTGCTCCTAGTACTCCAGGGCAAACTATGGTGGCCCTGCAGGCCCTACAGTGGTAGTAGCCAGTGCTGTCTTGCCTGAAGCTGACTATCTTCAGGGCTGGTATGGTAGTGTTAATCTGCTTAATGACGTCTGCCATCACAGCGAGGAATGCACGAAAGTGGGTATGAGAAAAAAGTGTACCTACCAGAGCCCACTGGAGGGAAGACACCGATGTGTTGCAAAATAGCTTTGGACTCCGACTTGCCATTTCCACGGTCTGCTTTTCTCACTTTCCCGTTCGAGGCATACTTAGACAGCCCTGGTAGAACTCAACATGACCAACGTTGATTAGTTCCCTCTACGCTATTCCCAGACAAGAGCGATGGGCTGGGCAAATGGTCCATGTTAAGAATACTAATTAAAAATACTTTTGCGCATGCCAAAAGAAAATCAACGAAGCTCAACTTCTGAGTGGAGATCGCTGATTCCAACACTGCAAGTATGACCCGAAAAGTCTTTTTTTGGAACTGGAACAGCAACTGCTTATTCATATCGCTTGTAAGAGGCGCAAACGCCTGCAACTAGTTTCGGAAAAGAATAAGTGACCTCTATTCGCAGCCAAGGGAGATAATGGTTTGATCGGCTATTATACTCGGTGACAGGGTTCCTGATTGCGAGAACTCCAAAGAACCTATCCTTTTACAATGGCGCGATATAGAGGAAGTGCTCTACATCTGCTGCGTGTTAAATCTGGCGTTTTCCTTTTTTTTCTTTTTTTTTTAACGAAAATTATCAGTTTTTGAACATTTACTCAAAGCCGATCCGCACTTAAGACATTTTGTCTAGTTTCCAATAATCTGCACCTGAAATTCTCACACGCCTGGTTTCCAACAAGAAAACTATTTCTGCAAATGGCAGCTTCTCGAGGCGCCTTCTTCGACGCAACACTGGTGGCTTGCAAATAATATTGCAATCCTTCACCGTGAAATTAATTAGACTTGAAAAGTCGAACTCTTGAAATTTGCTATTTTAGACTATCGGAAGCTAATACTTTCTGCTTCTAGTGAACACGTGACAATTTTGTTCCTCTCGCCAGAGCGTCACAAAATGTACATCTATGTAATCTGCAACTTCTTTTCCACAGGTCAGAATTGCGTAGTGAATAGTCCCGCCATATGTAGTATCACTCTATTTTTTAATACTAGTCGAAAGATATTTCAGGTATAGCTTTGGCGGTGTAACATGACACCAAACAGGAGGACGGAATGTGAGTAAACAAACACAGTTGTAGCCAAGTGCTACGCATTGAAAACTTACGATTATAGAGAAAAGTGAACTTAAAATTTTCAGGAAACTTGTAAAAAACAAATGGATGCTTTCTTTGTTAGCCTTCGATATGCTTTAGTTTAAATCATGGAAAACATTCAGCTATCTCTGCGGTTTGTTTTTACATTGAGGTAGTCCGGCATCTGGGATGAAAATGGGAAACGATCATTCCGGTCGAGTTGCTGAAACAAACGCCATCACTATTTACATCGCCTTCTATCTTGTGTAAATTTGTTCATAGCTTAAGTTATTTCAGATGTCCTAATCTTTTGATTTTTTCCCATTTTTGCAATCCCATCACCAAAACCTATCCTGTGACTTGACCAGAACCCGTTGCGTGACAGACTAATTTAGTTAAATCAGACCATAATAACAGTGCGGTTTCTGAGATGAATGTTGAGATCACTGCAAAGTTATTTAGTTTCTTGAGGGAATTAACACTGGAAGATTTTAAAAATTCATTTGCCATTCGTTAAGGGATGTGAATGTGTTGGCGGAGTCGTTATTCATTAGTTGAAAGTCAATCTGGAGATACCGGGAGATAACGGTCGATTCCACGCGTCAAGATGGCCCTTGAACAGTACACCTAAAACTTGACAAAACCTGGCATTTAGACAAAATCTTATTCAAGGTAAGCTAGATATGACCTTTATCCTGTACTTTTCATCCAAATACCAAAGGATACAAGGAAAAAATTCCAAGTTTTCGGCTATTCGGTCGGAAGCACGAGCCTATTGTTTGTACTGGTTGACAGGTTAATGTTGTGATTATCGGGATTTTGAGAGCATTTGTACTCGGCGCTGATAAAAAGCCCGAAACTAATTTTTAAACCTGATTTTAGAATGGTATTTCGTCTTTCAAGAGTTCTGAATTTCAAGTGATTTGGTATTTTACCGGGGAGGAAAACTTTCTCTTGAAAAACTGTGCCAAATTGAGAATTCAAAGAAAGCGAATTTTAGTGATTTTCAGCGGCTCGCCATGACCTTGAAAATTAATTCACAGATCTAAAACAGGACTCAATTACTTCCTACACACTTTGAAAGCAAACTTCCACGCTTAAAATGGGGGTTTCTGGGGTGCAAATCAAACAGAGCGAAGTTTACGAGAAGGTATCATACACGTTTATTTCGCGTGTTTACAGGACACGTGTGGCGTAAACATGTTAAATTTTTTTTCGGGCTTAAAAAAAAATTTCAAGAAAAAAATTCCACCACGTTTCTTAGATTGCCATAGGGTATCCGTGGAAAATTTATGAGGGAATTTTATTTTTCATCATGTGCCGCCACTCGCTCGATGTTAGTGGACATCCCCTCTCTTAAGTGTTGTAGGTACTTGCTATTAAAATGAAAAAGCCTAAGGTTTAAGAACTCACCCAAGAAAAAGCCCAAAATCCAAATTCCGTGCATGAAATAGATTACCTATGAACAGAATTAACCAAACAAGATACAAAATTTACCAAACCATGTTTCCACGTATTGCCCCAGAAGTGGGGAATTCCACATAAAATTGATGGGAGTGCCTGTCATATTCTTTTCAGATTTGTAGTTTGGTAACACTTAGTAAGGTATCAAAATCTAAAATGACCATAACTAGAATTATTCTGGTATGTATATAATTTTTATGGTCTAGAAGCCTGCAAAATATGACATGAAACATAATTCTTTTGTTTTTTGACCTGGTAGCTCTTAGGGGTAAAAATAAATTTGAGCCACACTGTACTGTCAAACAATATTCTGTACCTTTTACATTTCCAAGGAAAGTTTTTGCCACTTTTATAGAGTTCCCTGATTTCCCCATAATGTTGCAGGAACTCTTTGTTTTATATGCTAATAGAAAGTTTAGAAACTTTGTAGCAAGCAATGCAGGTGTTTTCTGGGGGTGCATTGCATATTGTGGAGCTGCCATGTTGGATTTGCAAGACCGCGCAGGGAATTGGGGAAATGGGGCACCCCGTCATCTTGATGCTCACCCTATTGCTCAAATTTCCACTCAATATTTCTTTCAAAATCCAAGATGGAGACTATACATTTTGCGAATACTAAGCGTTTGCTTGCCAAAAAAACATACGCCTGCCTTGCAGGCTAGAAACTTAATATTATTTGTCAAACATTTGGCTTAATTAGCGAGGTGAAAGGTAAAAAATGTTTTACCTGCTTTGTCCTCAGCAACAATGGATGTACAAACAGTAAAAACTTCATAAAAGATGTTGTACAGCACAACCTCACCTGGTTAGGAAGATAAAGGGGCTTGTTTTCAATACCTGGTTATTTAAGCAACTCAAATGATCAAGAAAGAGAGATGGTGGATTTTAAGATCTGCCATGAAAGAAAGATGGAATATTCAGCATGACACAAGTGAGGGGCAAGGAAAAAAATGTGTTCCCACAGAAAGCAAACCCATGATCTTCAGGCCACACCAGTTGCATACTCTGAAATATATGTTGTAGTTCAATTTTATCCTTGGTTCAATTTTTATTTTCTTTTGTTTCATATTCATTGTCATATATGAACATAAAAAAGAACAAAGAAAAATAAAAATTGAACCAAGTACAAAACTGAACTACAACATAGAATAACTGAGCCACTGATGAGAGAGTCTCGGCAAGCTACAGCATCAGACACATTAGTTAATTGGGACAAATTCTGTCTCCCTGCCCTCTCGATGTTGGTGTACAAGATTTGCTGGCTGAATAGTGATAAATAACACTGAGAGGGAGAAGGGGAGCCTGGAAAGGAAAAAAAAACAGCGTTAACCTGGGGTGCCCCAACTAATTGTGTCTGCGACTGTAGGTCATTAATTTACATGTACTAGGTTCATTTGACATGCATCCTGCTTAGCTTAGTCTAGCCATACAGGAATGCAATGTTTTTTCTTTGTCCTGTGATTGGGACATAGAGAATATTCCATCTATCTTCTTCAACTCTATATGTTCCAGATCTAAGAAATAGATCACAAGTCAAAAAACCCTTAATGATTTATTGAGATAGACCTACCATATATATGTCAGCACACACATTATTCCCTATTGGTGTCCCCCTTTGAGCACTTGGCTCATACAAATTCACTGAGTCATGCAAACTCCTCTACATGTACTTTCTTAACGTTTTTCTGGATTGACCTTAATTTTAAGCTACCTCAATTCCAATGGTTAACATTCGAACGCACTTCACTAATCACTGATTATTCCTAGTCAATAATAATAAATTTAATATAAACAACCATAACACATGGCAAGCTTCTGAAATGTGGAGCTTGCATCAAGATATTAGTTCAAAAACTCATTTACAATTTGAGATTTCAGAATCTTTTGAATTTTGAGAAAGCATGGACTAAACCATTAGACAGTTTAATTGGTTCACCCATTGGCAAATATTTTAACTTTCTAAATAGCATTGCTTTAACTGTAAACCTATTACAGAAGCTCACAACACACCCCGTCAGACTAAATACTTGTTAATTTATTTTTAATTAGCCACTTCTACACTGAACTACTAATATAAGCAGATTTAACCCTTTAAGCCCTGATATAAAAATGCATATTCTCCTTACTGTTCTCCCAATGTTTCAAATGGAACTAGTAAGGAGAATTTGTCTAAATATCAAACCTTATCCTTGGTGATTACATTCTGTATTCTCATCACCTTCAGGAATGTTTGAACAAGTGGACTTGATAATGTAAAGAGAAATTTCATTTTTGTCATGGCTTGAAGGGTTAAATCTCTTTAAACTGTTCAGATTAAATCAGGTCTAACTTGGTTAAAACATAGGCGCGCAATACGCGCAGAGCCAATGACGTTTTTTTTCACAATATGGTGAAATTTGTCCTGACAACCTATGGGACTTTACACCTCCGATAAGTCCCACCCTAACCCCTCAGCCCTCCCCCCCCCCAACCACCACCATCAAAAAGATCTTGTGGTTATCCACTATAAAACCTGGTAATGATTCAGCAGCGTAACTACGCGGAGTAAAAACAAAAACCGAAGAAAGCTCTTTGTTTCACGGTTCTTCAAAGAACACAGACAAAAACAAGTAAACTTAAACTTAAACTCACCGTCGAAAAATATTGCATACATAATTTAGGCAAAGATCAGTGGAAAGTTAACAATTTTACTTCAGAAATAAATGCAAGTTGCAGTTGAACCTTTTAATTTCTTACTTCTACCGGCGAATATCCAATACTTTTCAGTGCTCATAAATGGTCAACTTTCTAAAGGGTGCCGTTTTGACACTCTGCGTGATTTGCGTGACACGCGACTCGCTTTACTTTGTTTAATTTGTAAGGTTTCAGACGTTTCAGGCAACCACTTACGTTCTTAGTACATTGTATTGTCAAAACAGGAGTCTGCCATCAAACGGCGTTTCTTGTATCCACAATATTTTCGTTCGAAATCAGTTTGAACTAGCGTTTATAAACACGACTGAAATAGTTTTGCAACTATATTTATTTCCCCTGTTATTTGAAGTTGCTTGCTTTGTAATCAAGTCGGCTATAATAATTTTCGTCTTTTTGCTTCACAAATCGACCAAAGTATGTTTACATTTGTAACTTTCCCACGGTACAAAGTTATTTTTAGCTCACGTGTTTATTTGGAGTCTCAACCTACAGCCGAATAAATTTCGTTTGCTTTACCTTCGAACAGTACGAAAATGTTCAAATTCAGCTCGCTTTCCAGTAGATCCAACAGGTCTCTGTTAGAATGCTTTGTCACATATCTGTTGTTGTTAATCTTTCGGTACTGTTTCGGTCGGTTCGAGATGTTTCAAGTGTTGCGTTACATTCCTTATGAGGCTGAAATTACAGCTGTCAACTATGCAAATTTCTCAACATATGCTTTACACTTTGAGCTATGAATAACCCCGAAATAACATTTAGTATCTTGTTAAGATTTTACTACATCCATCCTCTAATTCCTTGATCACCACTGTGACTTGGATTTTAATACTAGTTTCATTCAAGTTTTTCAGTTTTAAGAATAGCTAGCAACAAGCCGCGCAATTTCCGATTTAGTTTTAATTGGGTTCATGTTTTATAACACGCACACAAAAATGACACTGCAAATTTTAGATTCGCTGTTACCGAGAGATAATCCAGAAAAATTTTATGCTGTTTTACTCTACTCTTTTCACTATCATTATAAACTTGGGCTTTAAATATTGTTTCTTTCACTGTTAATTAGGCATCGATGTAACGTTAATTTCCACGTTCTGTTCATACAACATCTCAAATTGGCAAGTCCGTCTTGTATTTGCTGCTGTGGAAAAATGTACTTCAGCTAAGTAAACACAGGACTACAACGCGAATAAAATCCTGCCAGACCTCACGTTCACAAAACAGGCATTCAAAGTAGATCCACACTTGCAAATGCAAAACACTTCAAAGCCCGGGGGTCTTACTCCCATAACATTAGCTGTATGGGTTATAATAATAATAATAATAATATTTAACCAGGGAGCCCACTCGCCTTGGCGGTTTTCAGTGGGGCCCTGCAAATTATAATAAAAATAAAAAATTAAAAACCAAGAAAAGAGATAAAAACAGATATTACAATATAAAACTAATTTAAAATACTTTAACAATTAGCATAATTTAAAAAGTTTTAAGTTTTGCCTTAAATGAAGACAATGATTTGCTGTTTTTAATGTCATTGTCTAGGTTGTTCCAGTCCTTAGAGGCTTGATAAATGAAAGTTTGCTTGCCCCAATTGGTACGCACGCGAGGAAGGTGTAAATCATTGCTTCTGCGAGTTTGATAAGAATGAAAACTACTATTGCGTCTGATGTCAAATTTAAAATCAATTTCCCCCAACAGATATTTTTGCATCATAACACAGCGATGGAAGTGTCGTCTCTGTGAGAGGGTCTTTAGGTCCAGACGATCTAGTGCCTCGGTTGAAGAACTTCTTGGTGGTAAATTAAGCAGGACCTTGGCTGCCTTGTTTTGAAGAACTTGCAGCTGACCCATAAGCGTGTCGTTATTTTTGTCACCCCATACTGTGTCTCCATAGTCAAACAGTGGGATGATTAAGCAATTGTATAGTGTTAGCTTAGCATGTAAAGGCAAAAGATGTCGTATTCTCTTTATCATTCCAATCCTTTGATTGATCTTTGTACTGATAGTTTGTGCCGCTGATAAGGTAAGACTTTCAGTGTCCCGGTGCACACCCCCACCCATCGTCTCACAGAATATCCCCCCAGCCTCACAAATCGTAAGACAGACATCGCACGTACGTACAACGTCTATCGTTGATTTTTAGGCTCTGACAGTAGCCATATGACGTCACTAACGTGACGTCATTGGCTAAAAATTGGCCAAGGGCTAGATTTTCATACAAATGCTACAAATTGTTCTTTTGGCAAGGTCTGTCTAAATTTGGACCAGGATGTAATTGGTCACAAAATGTTATGACCTTAATTACAATCATACCAACATGAATGCCGGTAGCCTTGGCTAAACCTTTGATTTCATCTCCGTAGGGGGCAGGCAGGCTGTCGACAAGAGGGGCCTGTAGAGAAACACCAAACATTTTCAAGCACTTCAACCACCTATGGTTGCAGGGGCTGGAAGGTGTAATATTTGTTTTGAGGTCATAGCATATGAACTAATTGAGCAGAGCATGCTATTTAGGACATTTCAGGGGACTCAACTAATGTCACATCTGGTGACAAGCACTGATTTGGGAGTCGGGCAAGTAACTTTTAATTATCTACTCACTTAAATGAATAGACAAGAGCCTGGGCAAACTACCAAATATATATATGCAGCATCAATTATTTACAGTGCAAGTTGACTTCCAATTTGAAGTACGAGATAAATACCAAAAACTTTAACATGTATAACTTCCTAATTCATCTTTTTCTTTCAAATATATCTATTGCAAGAAAAACCAGGTTTGGAGAATTTTTTTAACCTGGTCATTAGGAGAATTAGGGGAACAAAATAATGTTTCAAGTTACCTCAGTTTTTTGTGCAGCTGTGTGTTTTTGTGGAAGATGATATACCGTAAACACCGGCGTATAAGCCGCACCTTTTTACCCTAAAGCTTCGCTCAAAATCGGGGGTGCGGCTTATCTGCGAGAACATTTGGAAAAAAATCTGTAATTTCCCATGAATCATCCCCAAAACACCAAAATAAAGTCAAAAACGGTACCACGCTATCTTCGAGAACTCGCGTGGTAAATGGCCCACTGTTTCTCCGTTGTTGACAACTTTGATGGCAAATTTGTCAAAGCAATTATCGAACTCCCTTCTACAGGCGAGTTTGTCACCTATGGATGGCTTCCAAATATCCTTGTAAACCTGCATGGCAGCCACGAACAGCTAAAGAAATCGCTAAACTTTAATTTGCTTTGCGAATTGAACGAAGCCACAACACTTGTCACCAGTTTTCTCTCTTCTCATCGAATGCCTGGCTACTAAGCCACGATACGAAACTGAATGTCCGAACGAACTTATTCACAAATTTTCGGACTTGAATAGCTTTAACTGGAAAAATGCTGGGGAAAAGTTCATCGGGGAAAGCGGTCTTGTGTTCAAGTACGTTTTCGTACCTTTTTGTACTTGTTATAAGGATTAAAATGCGTGTTTGAGTCTTATTCAGACTACAAATTGAATCACCGATCCGTAGTGAAAAGGACTTCATTTCAGCCAATATGTTCATGACATGAAATGACTCGGCTATGAATTTTTGACAAAAATTTTTTTTCTCCAAATCTTGGGCTTCTAAAATCAGGGTGCGGCTTATCTGCGAGTGCGGCTTATACGCCGGTGTTTACGGTAATTATAATTATATCATCTTCCACAATATGTTTATAAAGAAGTGCCATGAAGACAATGTAAACATACCAAATCTTTATCGATAAATCCAAACAACTTTCCATCCATGATAAAACTTGTGAAGTTCTTTATATAGTTCAGCAGGTTATTAAGCTTCAAAAAAGAGAAAAAAATCAAATGCGAAAATGAGAATGTAGACTACGTAACAAACTACATCAACATACAACTTCCACAAATTATGGCAACAAGAAATTTTACTAACATTGACACAGTCAGACACATGATTACAAAAATTGTTCCTTGACAAAAATAGGTGGCTTTTTCTAGTAGCTGTCAAGATGATCACAAGGACATGCAAAATCCCTGGCAGAAATCTTACACAGGATTTTGAAGAATCCTGTAAGATCCTACAGGACCCTCTTGGTTCCTATAGCTACCATGGGTCCCAACAAGGCACTTATCCTAACCATCACCAGTGTTCTCCTTATCAGGCGGTAACCGGTAAAATTTACCGCTTGCAGCACTGCTTGTTACCGGTTAGAACCACATACTAAGGCCTGGATTAGAAACATCCAACAGTCTTGGATTGTGAAAGGATTTATTATCGGATTGAATTATAATAAGATTTATGTCAGTTGTACTACATACCACGTCTTCTCATTGTCCATGCGTTCGTACAATATTAGACAAAGTCTTACTATCTCGACGTTTCTAAGTTTGTTCGATAATAGTCTCATCTTCTCAACGTTTCCCTCATCTTCCCGACTGTCGACATTTCTCTATAATATTTTAGAACATTCGAAAAATGCTATTGTTATCTTCTCGACGTTTGTCCGCGTGTTGATATATTCTTAATTAATTAAGATGTTGTTAGCATTGTCGTAAGATACTAGTGTTATCTGTCTTCTAGACGTTAAACCGTACGCTGGTTTTTCAGGTTTGTTCGTCACGTGTTGTTAGTATTGCCTTCTCCTTGAAGGTCTTCGTTTGTGCCTTTGTAAGGAATTTGTCTCATCTTCTAGGCATTTCTCCGTACGTGTTTTAGGTTTCTGTAAGTTTTTTCTTCACGACGTTTGTCTGTACATTAATACGTAACAGTAAGCGCAAACATGAAGCGTTTTGAACGGTTTTCGAGACGTGTGTGAGCCTAGTGTCGTGCGGGAAACATTCCGGGTCTCATAACGACACTTATAAAACTCCAGGAAAGAAAAGGATTTTCAACAGAACTGCTTTACCGGTCTAAAAACCTCACCTACCTGTTACCCTGAAAACTAGGGAGAACACTGCATCACGTTTTTAAGAACCTACAGGATCTTACATATACTCAGGACGGTCTGAATTCTTGCAGGATCCTGCATATTTAAGACCCTATTTAAGATCTTACAGGATTGTACAAGATCCCATAAGATAAGATCCTATAGGATCCATGATCCTTGTTGGGACCCAGGGAAGCGCCACAAGCAAATAGTGATAATGGCATTATATAAATATTTTATTATAATAATTATTATTATTATTATTATTATTATTATTATTATTATTATTATTTTTATTATTATGATTATCGTAAACAAGAACTTGTCAGCATCTTCGGTTGAGATCTTAGGAGATCTTATTAGGATCCTCTTAAGTTCCTGCGTACAGTAGGATTTACTATGGATAATATTAAATGCCAAACTGTGGCCCAACCCTTGGGGAGTTTCCAGCTGGGATGTCAAGAAAGTAAAGAAAAAAACAAACAAACAAAGCAAAACAAACACAACAAAGTGGCAGAGTAATAGTCTTCAATTCCCCATGTGTACATTTCTTGTTTAAAAAGAATTGGGTTTTGGGTGGCTAACTGCACTTTTTGAAGTTAAATAAACTTAACTAAATAATATTTTGACGATAGTTTTTTTAAATTTAACTTTTTGGATGCAAAACGGCAAGATTTTCAAAGACAAAATCTAAAATTTTAAGTCACCTATTTTATACTGCCTAAAGCTCCTTGTATGTGTGACATTAAAAGAAGCTGTACATGACTTCAGATCTTAACTTCCCATACCAGTTTCATCTTTAAGGAGGAAAGCAATTTCAGCTTAAGGTTGACCCAACACCTTTGTCCCATGTTTTTTTTTTTTTTTGGGGGGGGGGGGGGAGAGCGAGCTTTCCAACTGTTTAAAGCTTGTCCCTAAATAAGAGACCAGCACATTGCCACCTATACTGGATTCTTTCTGACATTTTTTACAGTTTGCCACAGAATTAAGTGCTAACCTGTTTTGTTTTCTTGCTAGCAAGATCAATGTATCTTTGATCAGCAGGAAGGTCAAGATTCACTACCTCCCAGCCTACCTTCCTGGAGAAAGAACAACAAAATAATATAACATAATGCAAAGAATGTTGATGGTGTCAGGGGAGAGGAGACCGAGGGAAATCTTGACATTTTCAAGAGAAAATTATCTGTTAATACTTTAAGTAACTAAAAGGGTTAGTTTGTACAGAAAGTGTGGTCACTGGTGTTGCATCGGCGAGAAGAGAAACACAAAAATTGGTATGCCCACCATGTAAAGAAATTCAAAAGATGATGCCCCTGTATCAGAGCAAATCATCATGTTACACTCCAGATGACATCATAAAGGGCTAAGACAGCACTTAATTGGGGTTGTAAGAGTGAGCAGTTAAAAAATTTGAGAACATGCCTCACACCAGAGCATTTCAAAGATTGTCTGTGGGCAGTAAAAGTGGTTTGCAAGCTTGCAGCATAACCAACTTATCTCCAAACACTTCTGCAATCAGTTGTTGTTAGGGACGGTCCATTATTTATGGGGATGACCGGGTCGGGTAAAAAGTGACCGGGCCACAAGAAATTATGGTCCTGAAATGACGGGCTTTGATTTTTTTTTAGCCAAAAGACCAGGTTCTGAAAAAAAAACTGACCTTTATGAAAATGATAGGCCACTTCATAGTATAAATGCTGATAAATGTACCGTCCTGCAGCAGTGCTGGAAATAACATTGTCCGACCAAATTTCGAAACTATATTGTCCGACCAATTTTGCCATATGGTCGGACATTATGTCTGTAGCCAAAAAACCGTTGTAGCTTTTACCCTTGAAGATCTTGTTCAGCAATTAGATTTGCTTCGAACCATATTCAAATGATAACTGATACAGCTCGACATGTTAATTGTTTTGCTGCAACACACTCTCTCTACATACAAACTTTTACAGCCTCAGACAAACTGTTCAGGTAAAATTGAAAACGAATCTACACGTGTGCTTTGAAAATCGCCCAATGGTGCATTGCGAAGCTAAGTAGTGTTAGAAGTTCATATATGCCCACAGACTGGGTCTCAACATAAAAAATTATAAAAACTCAACCAGTTCTCTTGGCGGTGGTCAACTAACCAAATGCTAGTAAATTTTCAGCTTTAGCTCGTGGAATTCTCCCAGTTGCTAGCCGTGTTGAAGGAAAATTTCTTTGTTAACAGTTAAATGTGACATATTAGTTGCCTAACAGCTGCACTGGCTCAAAGTTTTTCTAGATCTGTACATTAGTTCATACACTACTACTGTTGTCTTTTCAACGTTTCTCCATACGTTGGTTCGCTTCTAATGTATCAATCTTGTCATCCCAAACTTTTTGCGTATGTTAATTTGTTCGTACCGTCTTAGTCTTGTCTTTTTAATGTTTCTCCGACCGTTAGTCCGTACGTATGGTATTAGTCTCGTCTCGGTACGTTAGGTCATTTGTACAGTATTAGTCAAGTACCTTCTCAACGTTTCTCTGTACTTTAATTTGTCTGTACAGAATAAATAGTCTTGTCTTTTTGACGTTTCTCCGTACGTTAGTCAGTTTGTACAATATTAGTCTTGTCTGGACATTTCTCCATATTGTAGTACGTTCCCATCTCTTGTATTACTGTTGTGTTATTAATCGTTCTTGCTTGGTACATTAGTTAGTTTGTACAGTATTTAAGTCTTCTCAACGTACCGCAGTACATTAGTTTGTTGTACTAGTCTTATCTTCTCAACATTTCTCAGTACGTTTGTTCGTTTGTACAGTATTAGACTTATCTTTTCAACATTTCTCTGTACCTTAGCTCGTTTGTAAGTATAAGTCTTATCTTCTCAACGTTTCTCCGTAGGTTAGTTCATTTGTAAGCATATGTCTTATCTTCTCCACGTTTCACCGTACGTCAGTTCGTTCATACAGTATGTAAGGCTTATCTTCTCGACACTTTTCTGTAGGTTAGTTCGATCGCCATGTATTTATCTTGTCTTTTAACAGCTGTTTTCCGTAACTTAGCACGTCCATACAGTACCAGTCTTGTAGTTAAACGTTTATTCATATGTTACTTCTTGCGTTGGATGTCAATCTCGCCTTCTTTCCGTATGATCCCGTAGGTTAGTTTGTCCATATGATATATGTTTTGTCGTCTCCACGTTTCTCCTCCTCAGTACATTCAAGTGTTTTTAGTTGTCTTCTCGGCATTTCTTTATACATCAGTAAGTTAAATTGCTGTGTTGTTATATATGTAATACATTATATATTCTACATAATGTTAGACTGAGGTATTTGTACATGTAAAATACGTGGAGTTATAATTACGTTTTGAGATGGACTCAGGTTCATGGACCAGCACAATTTGATCAAGAGTGTCCTATAAAAGTGATATTTATTGTAGTACGATGTACTTTTAGCTGTTTCCGACTTGTTAAGAAACTGATTTGGGCCAAAACAGTTTCAGAAAATAATATTCTGTTGCATTGTAAAGCAATCGCCGAAAACAGTTAATTTATAAGTCCTACACAAGTCCTAACACACTATGTGCAAAAATTAAATGTCTTTCATACTGTAACTGTCATAATTTAGTGTCAGGTTCATTATTTCCTTTGAACGGGCTTTGAAAACTCTAGTAGAAATTTAGACGGACTTTGAAATTCTGGATGATTTTCACACGGGTGTTAGGAAAAAAACAAAAATTTCTTTCTGATTTCCCAACCCGGTCATCCCCATAAATAATGAACCGTCCCTTACAAATATTTATTTACCTATACTCTATACTAATCTAACTTTAAAGGGACACTATAACGGATTGCCATGCGCGAAAAATACCCACTTCTGGTCACTCCAATTGACTTCAAAACATTTGACCACTCTTTTTCTATCTTTTGGGGGAATTGAAGATTTGTTTTCACTCAGAGTTTCTGAGTTTTCCACCATGATTCCCACCACTTGTCCATGCCATTTTCAATGTAGCACTTCAAATGTGAAAAAATCAGCCTGAATTTTTCAAGTTTTGATTCGAGTAACTCAAATATTTATTTACCTATGGAAGAGCAAATTGTTTTGCAACAACCAAGGAAATTTGACTTGCCAAAAAGTTCCTGTAATGAGACCATACAGGAAAATGATTAAATATAATTTTGAACTAACAAGCCAAACCATACCTTTCCTTTGGTGGATAAGCATTGGTGACACAATCCTGCTCTGAAAACTTAAGTTTCACATGGTAAAAATAAGTAACACTTATGTGTAAACCCCAGGTAAAAAAGACATCCAGATAATTAAACTAGAAAGCTGTCATTTCATAAATACTCAAGGGAAAAGAAAAAAATGCATAATTTGTAGCATGCTTCAATGTTTTGATACACTAATAGTCAAGCCTCTCAGAGGTGACCTCCCTTAATGCAAGGATTGAAAGGTGGTGGTTTACAAGAGATCTGAAATATATAGGGACGTGACTGAAAAAAAGGAAGGAATTTGGAAATTTGGGACAATGAAAACAACCCTGGAAGGAGATGGGGAGGGTAAGAAGGGAAGTTAATAAAATAAGGCCTCTCCACCCAACAAAAGAAGGGAACAAAATGAATGCAATGTTCACAAATAAAGCATCTGCGCTGTGCCATAACAATGTCCTAATGTAAAACAGGATAGGAAATGCCCTTGAAACCAGAGAATGAAGTCGCATATGCGTAATCTGTTACAGAAATTAACTGCTTTGGGTAAGATAAATTTGTGACTAGACAATGCTGTTATATGGGGGGGGGGGTGCACCGGTCAGAAATATGGATGGAGGGGAACTAACCAAGGACCAAAATCCCTATTTTGTTTCAATCCCAACTCTTAAGTATATGTTTTTATCAGAATAAAATGGTGTAGATGGGTCTATATCTGAAAGAAACAGAACATGTTTCAGATGGATAATAACTTCTGGAAAGCAAATATGCACACTTAACTGAGGAAGTGAAGTCCACACCCCAACCCTGTCCCCAACAAGCACAGACAATTAATCACTGAATAATGAAAGGATTCCAGTTCACTTACCTTACGCATAATAGCCTCAAACGATGGGTTTCTTTTGATCTTCAAAAATAAAAAATCACAACTCACTTAGTTTGTAAGCTACTACATTAGTATCTAAGGGCCAGAACTAGTGAGCAAAATTCATCTTGTGCGCCTTCTTCAACGAAGTTCGCTTTCAAATTTAATTAACTTTCTAAAATAATGAACGCCTACATCAATAAGTAAAGCAACGCTCCTTTATATTTGCGTTAAAAAACTTAAAATACGTTTCGAACTCGCTTCAAGCTTACACTGAAGTGCCAAATCTTCTAAAAATTAAGACTTATGTAAGAGTTAGATGGCTGATGAGATGAGACGTCAAATGGCAGTGCATGCAGGCGCGAAAATCGTTGACTTTACCGTAGATGCGAAAACAACTCCATAAGACACAACACAGGCCAGGAAAACCCAAATGAAATTCATGGCTCTTTCGATGTTGAGAACGAAGCCGAGAAAAAGCAGGCAAGACAATTCTGCACCGTCACAGAGCCTACACGTTACTTCCGTATGACTTCTGTGTTGAAAGTGACAGTACCACAAACAAGTCATATGACCCGAACAAAAGCCACACTATCTAGGGAGGGGTGTGACGGCACTTATAGGAAAACGGACAGGAAAACGTACCTTATATCAGAGACCCCATCAAAACTTGTGAAACTTTTATTTTTTTTAATTAATAAAATCTCTTTTAAATTGGCAAATGTATATCATGTCTAGATCCCTATTTTTGTTGATCACAATTTTTCTTTCGCACACAACCCGATTAATTTTCACGGCAGGGTCCCAAAAGTGGGGGCCGGTGGGAGGTCTGGAGAGTCTTGGAGCCCGGAGCCCATGCAAAGAGTAGTCCAGTACCTCTTGTGAACCTCTAATTTCAGAGGCATTCTAAAACAATATTGCTCATTGTCTTCAGGGATAGGGGCATTGTTTGTGCCGTTATCTTATTGTTCTTATGGCCAATCATGTGAGATGTTCAATGAGGTGCTGGTCGACTCCATGCAAAGCCTTCCTGGCCAAAGGGGCCCTGGTGTGAAGCGATGAAGCCCTGGAGCCCCGAATTTTCCGCCTTTTAGCCCTGGAGCCCTGCATTTTTTAGGCCAGAGCCATGGTGCCCTAAACCCCTTTGGGACCCTGAATTTTTAAACTGAAAAGAACGCTGAAAGAATTAGAGTTTTTAATATTTAGTCCATTGGCGGCAATCTATGTCCCATCAACATTTTCTGAGGGGAGGGGTATTTGCTATTTTTTTAAGAAATAATAAATTAAAAAACGAAAAAACGTTCGATCGTAAAGAACAAACATTTACTAAATGCACCCCCGTGGAATTTGAAAAAAACTGCGGGAGCGCGGGAAAAATATCATTGGTGTTTGAGTGACAGTTTTACCTATTCCCTAACGTAGTAGCCATAGATTTAGGGGCCGATTGCATGAGCCGGGCTGGCTCGGTAGCAGGGCTGGCTACAATGAGCGTCAAAAGTGTTGAGACATTCCCCTTTTTTTGGCATACCTAGCTTTAAAATCCCCCTTACCCACTAGAATATACCCCCCATCCCCCCCAAACAATGTTGAATTTGCTAGGTGGGAACCAGCGTTTATCCCGGTACAACATTGGATAGGGGGAGGGGGGATTTGTGTTTGAAAATCTTTTCCAAACAGCAAAAAGTGAAACTGAGTACACTGCCATTACATTTTAGAAAATGTCTCAACTACTTTTGTCGCTCATTGTAGGTCTACCGAGATGACTGCTCAGCCCGGTATTACATGAGGCGGGCCAGCCCGCCTGCAGCTAAATTTAGAAGCTGTCGTGTGAAAAGATGGCTACATCAAAGAGCATGAATCGAGTGCTTTTACTTTCGCTAATCCATTATTTTGGTGTATTATTTTCAGTTTTACGTAGCTTTACGGTCTGATAAACCATTATGTGGTATATAGAAAGAGAAATATCGATCTTCTGGTGAGCCATTTTGCTTTGAAGCGAAATTTGGTGACGGGAAAGTGTTGGCCCGGCAATCGCGATTACATGGTAAATTTTCAGCCCGGCTAGCCGGGATCCCGGAATCGCGATGCCGGGATCCCAGCTAGCCGGGCTGAGATTTTTCCATGTATAAATCGCGAAGTTGATTTTTAGTGTGTTTCACAGACGTGCCGAGATCCCGGCAAGGCGAACCGGGCCAGCCCGCCTCATGGACTGGCCCGGGGCCGATTAGGGGCCGATTACATAAGGCGGGCTGGCCCGGTTAGCAGGGCTGGCTCGGTGTACCGAGATGACTGCTCAGCCCGGTATTACATGAGGCGAGCCAGCCCGCCTGCGGCTAAATTTAGCCGCTAGCCCGGCTATCGCGATGCCGGGATCCCAGCTAGCCGGGCTGAGAGTTTTTCATGTAATCGCAAAGTTGTTTTTTTTTTTAACATATTAAAATATGTTTCACAGACGTGCCGAGATCCCGGCAAACCGAGCCAGCCCTGCTAACCGGGCCAGCCCGGCTCATGTAATCGGCCCCTAAAGTCTCCTTCGCAACCGCTCGGGCCGAAGTCACGCAAAGCTCCCCGTCCGGTCCCCATGCGGCTGCTTCAAACCGACATACATTCCTTTCCCATTGTTTGCGATATTTTTACTTGGACCAATCAGTGCCTTGCTATTGTATACGCTGCTTCAATCACAGCATAGCTTGGCGTCTTGATGTTTTCTTTCGCGGGGAAACCCTTACGGCTTGCGACGTGTTATGGAAGGAACTACAAAGAAAATCGCGGAAAGCACTAATATTTGTTCATTCATTTCTCTGAGTAAAAATAAGGTTTATATATTTGGGAAAACGTCCGCTGATTTAGCTGGGATCATTCGATTGTCGCTGGAAATCGACGTGAATAAATACTCTGAGGACAGCAAATTGTTTGTTTGTCGAGAGTGTTTTCAGCAGTTGACGAAGTACGAAAGGGCAGCAAAGAAACTTCAAGAAATCAAACAAGAACTTCTCAGCAGCTGAGAGAAAACAGACTCGCAAGGGAAGAATGATCCAGAGACGAACAACATTGGAGATGTGCGGTGCCTCCGTGTTCTCTGAAACTTCACATGTTAATTTCGATCCTGCCGGTTGTACTTCTTATTGTTATCTAGACTTTCTCCAAAGTCCTTCGTGCTTCCAAAAAAAACCTCTGAGCTCGACTTGTGGGCAAGTTATTACGTGGGCTTCGTCGATGGCCAAAGCATATAATTTATTTGAATTAACAGAATTTCCCACAGGCAGCCCAGACGCGTTGTAAGTGGAGTTCATTTAAAAATAGAAAAGGGTGAAAATATATGTAATAGCACGAAATAAATCTTTACTTCACGAAATAAATCTTGTTTACTTCTGCTTATTGTGTCGTGTCCTGTTTAATTAATTTCCGGTTAATCTTGCACCGCTCTCTTAAATTACGCAATCGCTTGTTAGCGTCGCTGCTTATATAACCCGTTAAGCCTGAGGTTTGCAGAGATTTATTACAGACTAACCGGTGACAAAAGAATCGAGGTATCTTGAAATAAACCGTGCCTACCTTCAGCTCAATGTTCCCCTGTTCGTCCTGGCTGGTTTAAATGACATTTTGTGGCTTTTTTCAATCGGAGGTAGTGGAAGCTACCTCCGATTGAAAAAAGCCACAAAATGTCATTTAAACCAGCCAGGACGAACAGGGGAACATTGAGCTGAAGGTAGGCACGATTTATTTCAAGATACCTCGATTCTTTTATCACCGGTTAGTCTGTAATAAATCTCTGCAAACCTCAGGCTTAACGGGTTATATAAGCAGCGACGCTAACAAGCGATTGCGTAATTTAAGAGAGCGGTGCAAGATTAACCGGAAATTAATTAAACAGGACACGACACAATAAGCAGAAGTAAACAAGATTTATTTCGTGAAGTAAAGATTTATTTCGTGCTATTACATATATTTTCACCCTTTTCTATTTTTAAATGAACTCCACTTACAACGCGTCTGGGCTGCCTGTGAATTTCCAAGCATCGCTCTCCGACGTTCGTTTTTGATCCATGCTTCTGGGGAGCCAAAGACTACAGAAATCTTTCCCTTTTCAACCAATTTTAGGTGTATGCAAATCCGCCGATCCATGCTATTTTTTAGCCCGATCCGTCGATCCGACATTATTTTCGTTCAAATCCGGATCCGCATTACTTAAAAACTTTCCGTGGTTTAAATATACTGCATTTGGGTATATATATTTGTTTTCTTTTTCTTCTACGGTATTTAGATTTTACCCGAAGTTTTCTGTCTTTGCTAGTGTTTGAGAAAGTAGCGTTATAGCATTACAAAATGGACTAATAAATACTTTCAAAAGTTGTTCTGCAATCGCGACTACTTTTTCCTCGCGACAGCTTCGTAAATTCTAGCAGAAAAAAGTTGGACACTAATATCTTTTTCACACAATTCAGCTCAAATAATCTGCGAGCATATAATAAAACCAATTGAACAGTGTAATTATTTCCGATAATTTAGAATGTAAGTATCTGGTATGGCGTGTAAAGATTTTGTAATCTCTTTAGTTACATTACTTTGGCCAATCTTCTAGCTTGCAGCACGTTTTAACGTAGGCAGTACTCCCATCTACTGGCAAATATTTTCCACGGTATCATCTTGGACCTCTTGAGTTCAGGATCTTCAACCTTTTTTATCACAGTTACATTTTGTTCTCGATAAATACAATCTGGTCATGGGCTTTCTAACCTTTCCACTAGCCAAAAAGGACGGGTAAGTGGCTTGCCTATCTCCATTGCAAACTGCATTTGTTTTCCGGCTTAGATATAATGTTTCATTTGCTAATAGTTTGAGTCACAGTTAATCCTAGCATTAAATATGAGGGGGGAAATGTAAGCTGCATTCAGTTTATCGAGTCCCTGATCAATTTGCAAATCTAGCGTAACGGTCCAGCGGAAGTGATAGCAGAAAATTTTATGCCGAGAGGAAAATTGAAACTGAAAAAAATTAGTCGACAAAACACCAAAATACCGACCAAGGCCGACTGAAAATGAATGATCCGATCCACAATCCGAACTTCTAGACATACAGAGTCCGGAATCCGAGCCACGATTTGCAGCTGATCCGCGATCCACGGTATTTTTCAAATCCGCGAATCCGCTTAATTTATCGCTGAAATCCGCAATCCGCGCGCAAAAAAAGGCCAAATCCACCGATCCGCAAACCTATTCACCCCCCTCTACAAGAGCTTATGCTCGCCGCCGTTACTTCTTTTCTTCTCAAATACGCCACTTAATCGTCCACTAGACTAAGCAATGGAGACACAACAACACAGATGTGGCTTTGTTGTTTTTCTATATGGTCGATGACTAAAGGCAAAGCTTGAAATATCAGAGATTTTCCTAAGCCAGTCGGCAAATTACAGCCATGCTCCGTCATGCGTGAACAGGATTTTTGAAAATTTGAACGGAGTTTTCAAGAGTAGTATTGTAAAATGGGGGTTCTGTAACCGGTTGTTGCATGGGGGTTCTGTTTCCGCTTTTTAAAACAGTGACACAGGAACCGGTTTTTGTGTCGGTGGCACAGGTAACCGTTTTTTATATGGGGTTCTGTTTCCGGTTTTTATGTCGGTAGCACAGGAACCGGTTTTTGTGTTGGTGGCACAGGCGGCAAGTGTGTTTGCTTCACTTTTTTGACCGCAATAAATATGTTTTGCAAGTTTTTTGTTGTAAACTGTTACAGAATACCAAAAAATTTTTTTCATTTAGAGATTTATGTTTTATTATTATATCAAAAGTGTTACAGAATTCAAAATGTCTGCTGCAAGACATCAGAACGATATTCTTCAAATGTTTTACGGTGAAATACCGGCGCAGGTTAACAGGAGACTGTCCCGTCCATTAAACCCGCGCGTTGAAATTGAGGATGTGTTTTTCACGTCCCAAAATAATTACAATAAATGGCTTCGTGTTTGGAAAATGATTGTATCGGAAAGAAACCCCCACAATAAAGATCTTTTTGAGTTTGCAAGAGCAACAAAAGAAAGTTTTACACAATTGATAAAAAGAGAACTCAAAGAGTTAAAAAACATAAAAGTAAGTCTAGAGATGAAAGTTAAATTTAAAAAGGAAGAAGAAGAAGAACAAACTCAATACATAGAGCATTATTTTCGAGAAAATGAGCCACAGGTTTTTAACGCAAACGACGACGAAAACCAGATAGAAGATTATTTGATTATATTTTTGAAAGAATAAATGGAAAAATCGAGGCATGGGTAGCGGAAGGGTCAGGATGGGAAGTAGAAAAAATAGAGCTTGTGTACGTGAATGTCGCACGTTTTCAGCCACTGCGCGGAGGGACATATTTGCCAATTCCAAAAAAGCTGAAAAACAAAAAAGCAATAATGAACGTGCAAAACAAGGACAACGAGTGTTTGAAGTGGGCTGTCAGATCAGCTATGTTTCCCCCACCGGAAGGAAAAATCCAAACAGACCAAGTTCCTACCCGGTCAACGACGGTATTGACTGGAGTGGCATTGTTTTCCCAACTCCAGTAAAACAAATTGACAGGCTTGAGGCGCAAAACAAAGACCTCGCAATAAATGTATTTGGATGGGAAAACGATTGTGTGATTGTGCACAGGATAAGCCAGAAAGAAAAATGCGTGCCGCGGATAAACCTGATGTTGATTGAGTCGGGTGAAAAACAACACTATTGTTTTGTGAAAAGAGTAAGCGCCCTACTTTACGACCACAGCAAACACCGCGATACAAAACACTATTGCATGTTGTGCTTAACAGGTTGTTCAAGAGAGGACTTGCTGGAAAACCACAAAAAATATTGCAATGGCCTTAATGGCAGACCGACAAGGATTGAAAAAATGGTTGCATTTCAAAATCATTACAAACAAATGAAGGTGCCTTACGTTTTATACGTTGACTTTGAGGCTTTGGTCAGAAAGATTCCTCTTTGTGGGCTTGAAGATGAGAATAAAGAGAAAAGCTACACCGTGAAAACAGAACATCACGAGGCAAGTGGTTATTCTTACACGGTTGTGAGAAGCGGCGGTTAAGTTTTAGGACCAAAGGTTTACAGGGGGATAAACGCTGTGGAAACGTTTTTAGAGACATTCTGCAGGAAGAAGTAAAAATAAGAGAGAGTTTGGCCACACCAAAACCGATTGTGATGGCACCCGAAGACTGGGAAAAATTCAAAAGCGCAACAGATTGCCACATTTGTAACAAAAGTTTGATAAAAGATGAATTTTTAGACTCTTTACCGGTTTGGAGCATAGAAGAAGACAGTGAAGGCGGTGAAAAATGCAGCTATAAAGGCCAAGGTAACAAAAAATGTTTTTACAAAGCACAGAATGAGCAACAGCAAAAATGGGGGGTCATTAAACTCAGTAAAAAGATTGATTGACAAAAAAAAACAGCTTAAAGCAAAAACACAGGAAAATTGTATGTTCTGTGGGAGCCCTTTACTTCAGAAAAACTTCAGAGACGCAGTTAAAGACCATTGCCACATAACGGGTAGGTACCGCGGTGCGGCGCACAACAATTGCAATGTAAAACTGCGCATTAACCCCAAAACGACCCCCATACCTGTTGTATTTCACAATCTTAGGGGCTACGACGCGCACCATTTAATGCAAGAGATGCCGCAACTCGATAAAGAGGTGAAATGCATCGCCAACAACATGGAAAAATACATAACATTTTCTGTCGGAGGTCTGCGTTTCATTAACAGCTTGAATTTTTTGCAAGGAAGCCTTGATTCACTTGTAAGCGCAACACCAAAAGAGGTATTGAAGATAACATCAACGATTGCAAAAGGCAGCGAATTGCTTTACAAAAAGGGGATCTATCCTAACGAGTACATGGACTCGTGGGGGAGATTCAGTGAGACAAGGCTGCCGGACAAAGAGAAGTTTTACAGCAAGCTGAACGACGAGCACATAACAGACGAAGAGTACGTACACGCGCAGGCTGTCTGGGAGACTTTTGAATGTAAAACGCTGGGTGATTATCATGATCTTTACGTGAAAACGGATGTCGCCCTGCTGGCGGATCTTTTTGGGAACTTCCGAAACCTATGCCAAGAGCAGTACGGGTTAGATCCGGCTCATTATTACACATCGCCAGGCCTCTCCTGGGACGCGCTCTTGAAAAAGACGGGGGTCGAGATTGAGTTATTCACAGACATTGAAATGTATCTCTTCGTGGAAAGGGGAATGCGGGGTGGAATCTCCATGGTAAGCAAGAGATACGCTAAGGCAAACAACCCGCTAGTACCGGACTATGACCCCAGCAAACCGAACAAATACATCATGTATCTCGACGCGAACAACCTTTACGGATGGGCAATGAGCAAGCCACTCCCGAAAAGAGATTTTAAATGGAAACGTGTTATGCCCACTGAGGAAGACATCATTAAGAAAAACGAAAACGCAAAGAATGGATGGATTCTTGAGGTGGATCTTGAATATCCAGCAGAACAGCATGAAAAACACAACAGCTTTCCTCTTGCCCCGGAGAAAAAGCAGGTTAAAAATGAATGGATGTCGGACTACCAAAACAGTTTGATAAAAGACTTGGATCTGAAACCACCAAAATGCAGCAAGTTGTTGTTGACTCTTCAAGACAAAAACAACTATGTCGTGCATTACAGAAACTTACAGTTTTATCTGAAGCAGGGCATGAAACTGAAGCGCGTGCACAGGGTGTTGGAGTTCGAACAATAATGCTGGATAGAGCCGTACATCCGGATGAATACAGAATTCAGGAAAAACGCAAAGAGCGACTTTGAAAAGAACTTTTACAAGCTCATGAATAACTCAGTTTTCGGCATAACCATGGAAAACCTGCGTAACCGTGTTGACATAAAAATAGTGAAAAGCAATGAGACAGACAAAATAAGGAAATTGGTTGCCAGCCCTTTGTACTCAAGGCATGTTATATTTTCAAACGACTTGGTAGGGATCAGCGACATGCGCAAAAGCAAGCTGCTTCTGAACAAACCGGTCTTCACCGGTATGACGATCCTTGACAACAGCAAGATCCTGATGTACGATTTTTTCTACAACGAGCTGAAAAAAAAATACGGCACCCGGTTCGAGCTTTTGTACACAGACACGGACAGTCTCCTTCTTGAGATTGAAACAGAAGACTTTTACGGAGTCATGAAATCAAATGAAAACCTTTACGACACGAGCGATTTTCCGAAAGAGCATCCACTTTATTCAGACGCCAACAAAAAGGTTTTAGGTAAAATGAAAGACGAATGCAATGGAACCCCCATAGCAGAGTGCGTCTGTCTGAGACCGAAAATGTACTCGATCCTAAAAGGCGATGAAAAAAACATAAAAAAAGAAACTCAGGCGCCCACTCTACCGTTATTCAACAAACTGAAATGGCTTCCTTTTTACACTGACACTTTAATATCTAAGTGTGCGATATTGTTTAAACGTATTCAGTTGTCTGTTCCAGACTACCTTATAGAAGCGCTAAACTTCAATAGTTCTTTACACTCTAGAAACAACAGATTTTCAAAGTTGAACTTTTTAACACCACGTTACAGATTAAAGACTGAAGGAGGAAGTACGTTTTTAGTAACCGCCATAGAACAATGGAATATGTTAGGAGCAGACCTAAAAAAGGAAGTCACCGTTAAATCGTTCAGGCGTGCTTTGCACCAGAAAGTTTTGATAAATCAGCAATTTTTACCTCATTTTTAGTTTTTTATATTATTTCATTTCAATTTTTATCTCAGTTTTTATTAATTAATTTTTTTCTTTCTTTTTGTTTTTAACATGGTTATATAAAGTTGAGAACACCGTTTCGAGCAAGAGTGACGTTCGTGAGATCGTGAGCTTGCGATACCTGTGAGGCCCTGTTAGGGTTTTAGGATTATGGATTATTAGGGGTTTTTAGAGAAGGGATACGGATTATTGGCCACTAAATTTAAAGATTACGGATTATTTGTGTTGTATTTTAAGATTACGGATTATTGGTTCATTATCGCATTGATTACTTTAACATTTAAGGGTATTAAAAGGTCATAAAAGTTATAGAAAGAACGACCCATTTTAGACATTTTATCTCCATTGAGGCCTCATGGTCAAAATTCCGAAACCGCGATGTCTTGCGGTAGTAGTCGCCAACCTCGTTGCCAGGGTCTTCTGGGTAATATTGGTCTCAAAATGGCAGATCGACGATCGTTCTCACTAGAGTGGAATAAAGTGTTGACAGGCCAAACGCGGCCTATATGCTCGTGCTAATGTGTTTCCTTGACCTTATAGTTTAGCTCTCACGAGTATATCCCCTAGAGATTTTCCTTTTTTGTATGGCATTATAGGGGGTTCCTTGTATATTTTTCTTAGCAATGGTTGATTTTGAATTAAGTGCCATTTGCTCATAAGGATGTTCTTAAGGTTAGGCACAGCCGGGTGGAATGTTGTCACGAAAGGCAGAATTTTTTTCCGCACTTGCTGTCTTTGTTGAATTGCCGACTTCCTTGCGCTGAATTTGACTTCCGCCGCTATTCTTTCTAATAAACTGTTGGGGTAGTGTCTCGCACGAAGGTGTGCCTTAAATTGGTTGATATTCTCAACGAAAGATTTCGCTGAAGAGTTTGTTCTAAGAAGTCTTAAAGCTTCACCTTTGATAGACCCTTTTCTAACCCCTGGTGGGTGACAGGAAGAGAAGTGAGTGTACCGGAAAGTCGCTGTTGGCTTAAGGGAAGGTATGTTTTTTCTTGAGGGGGGGAGGGCTGGGGAATTTTGGGATTTTTTTCCCAAAAAAGTGTTGGCCCTCCCTTGCGTTTTAATGAAAACACTCCTGACCCCCCACCTTTAGGTGACTGACAAAAGTGCGACCCTCCCCTCACTACTACATGGTATGTTCCACGCTGTAGAAACCTCAGAACGTTTCGCTTGTGAACGCAAAGTGTTTGAATATGAATATATCTCGATATTGAATGTGTGCACGCTGAAACAAAGAAAATGCGAACAATCAGTGTGGGATATTTACTTTTTATAGCTGAAGTTTGAATATGGAAGTATTTGAGTATTATAAAAGTTTTCAACATAAAATATCTAAGGGAAAATACACGCGCTTCTTTCTCCGACTAGCCGGCATTGCTGTTGGTTATTTTAACAGAAAGGTTTATTTGTTTAGCATGCGAAATCTGCCTCTCAAAAACAAAGATTTCCTACATTTCCGACAGGGTAGAGCGCATTGTTGGATCTACTAGTAACTCTTCAGAACTAAACGACTCAGGAGATCAGGCAGCGGATAGCCAGCAGCAAGAAGCTGAAGAAACGATACCTGAGTCAAGTACTTCTCGATACGGACGCAAAAGGACACGAGTCCTCCGAGAAAAACTATGTGCCATGGCATAATATACATGTAGAAATGTAACCTAGTACCCATAATAAAACACCAAATTAAATCAAAGTAGGTGAAAAGAAAAACTTAATCTGTAAGAAAAATGGAAAGCAACGTCACAAAAATTCTCATTAAAAAATTCTGGAAAAGATGTGTGACCCTCCCTTGAATAGCTCACATGAGATATGGCCCTCCCCTTTTGGTGCTCACTTTCACTGATGACCCTCCCCTCTGAGGCCCCAGCCATCCCCCCCAAGAAAAAACGTACCTTCCCTAAAATGTGTGCGGATATTAAGGATTGCTTGTTTGTTAAATCTTTCGCCTTTGCAAACAGTAGTATCAGGGACAGCAAGACAAACCGATGAAACTGGTGACATCCATGCCCAATCGAAAGGTTCATTACCTATTACACGTGTGTCACCTGTTGATCTCTTGCAGCCGAAAACGCCAAATATTGCCTGTGTCAGAGCCGGTTTTCACCCAAGTGAGGCCAGGCCATCTCCTTTCTATCTTGCATGCCTCGAAGCACCCCTTGATGACAGTACCCAAGTAACTAGTGCACTGTGGTTTTCACAAGATATATCTCATCTGCTGAGATTTGTGGAAGACCTCAGGAACCCCCCTTCAAGTTAAGGCAATCACATGCTGTGTTGAGGTGATTTCATGGTGTATTGATACAATGTGCTTAGAAGAGATTGCATGTTTACCAGGAACTTCTGCAAACAACACGAGATGAAGGCAACATGTTGACCAACCAATAACAATATGACCACGATGATCAAGAGTTCACTGACATTAGACACAGTAACAACGATGAACACATCTTCACGAGAACAACAGCAAGATCTGGAAGAGTGTCCAAGAACAGAAATGATCGGAATTATGTTTAATTTTGAGTGATTAAGTCATTCTCTGTAGCTAAGCCTCGTTTCCTGTTTATTATAGCTCATAACACTTTCATAAACACGTACGTTCAAAGTTCACTGCCTCAGTAACCACCCCTACGTTTCATCAGGGGTATGGAAATGCAACCCCTGACATACCTGACATACAGTACCCAAGTCTATGTGACACACAATGGTAATTAGGAAATACTATACATAGATTGTTTGAGAATTTCATTTTAGGGATATTTTTGTTGACAAAATTGGGATACGGATTATTTCCAAAATTTACCCAGGATTATGGATTATTCAGACCCCCCCCCCCCTAACAAGGCCTCACCTGTGATCCAAAAACTTTGTGACCAGGCCTTTCAGTGGAGTTCTCCAAAATTTTCATGTCGTCAGGTCTATAAGCATACCGTACCTTAGCTGTCACGTAAATTGTGAAACCGGACAAACCGTGATCTGAGCTAAGGTAAGTGGCTTTTCTAAGAAGTGTCATAGGCAGCATTACTTGAAACAAAGACCACAGGAATATTCTTCAGGGGCAGTCAAGAAATCCGAGCGCCTCCGAAGTTCTCGAAGCTGCTCTGAATTGAAGGACTTTGAGGACCTGTACGTTTCTGTAAAGTGTATGCTTTTTAACATCAGTAGCTAAACTTGGATCCCAATGCATGGGGTATTATGCTCACAGTTCCTCTATTGTGAAGCGTGATATTATATGCAAGGAAACTTGCAGGATTCGGGAGGTGCGCGCGAATTAATCGAGGCGACAAAAAGTCTCTCTCATGACAGCTCATCACGAGCTCCCACTAGGGAGCACAACTCACCCCAAACTGGGTTCTAGCAGCGGATGCTAGTCCTCTCAGAGACGCGGCATTTTCTTAGGTTTGGATTTTTCCCTTTTCACCCCCTACTAGTCATGAATTTAACTCCCTTCTACTCTTCGTAAACTTAATAACAAGATTTAGAAGAGAAAATGTGGTTTCGTGCGCGCGTTCGATCCGCCTGCCCGGGGCGCAAACTTGGCCCCTCCCCCCATCCCATGAGCTGTAGGAAACATGTAGTTCGAGTTCCCACCGAACAAGTGACCGAACTTTGTTTCAAGCAAACAGCGCTGAAATATTTAGGTACCTCAATAAGATTATCACCTTACTTAAAACCACTCATTGCCAGTTCTACTCCGCTTACTTGAAAGAGCGATTTAAGCAATATACCACACATTTCTATGGTTTATTGGCTCAATAAACCATGCAGGAATTGTTGCAAGAACACGAGAAGAGAATGTAAGTCACGAGCCTGAGGCGAGTGATTGACAAGCTTTTCGAGTGTTATTCCAACATCCCAAGTGGTTTATTGAGCCAATAATCCATAGAAATGTGTGGTATATTGCTTTTTAGTCCGTGGGCCAGGAGGCGAAACCCTCCCCCCCCTCTCGGGGTATTTTGGGGACATATATCGTTTTGAAGCATAGCCCGAGGGTGTTTCAAATCAGGTTGTTCGCACTTCTCAAGTGGAGGCGTTTGGCCGTACGGCCACATTCTTTCTGTGAGGCAAACAAACCACAGGCTCCCCACATAGTGGTTTTTGAAAATTATGCCTAAAATGCCCAGACAAGACACATAACACTCTAAAATGTGTATGTGTTTCTATTAAAATCACATATATAACACTGTCCAAGTAGGGAACCTGTTAATTGTCAACATCATCTCCTGCAGTGTTTTTTTATCTGAAACAAAAAACCACAGGGTACCCACGTCATGATTTTGTTGACAACCACTAAAAAAGGCATTCAATATTCTAATACTGCAAAAGGGCACATGCATTTGATATGAATACACACCTGTACGCCGTTTCTTCAATGCGTCAAAAATCAAGTCCACAACATTTTCCAGCTCCGGAATCCCTTCGTCATCTTCATCGTCTCCTGCAAAACTGTCAACTTTGATATCCGCCAGCTCTTGAGACATCAATTCACCTTCCGTCCCCTTAATTTCTAGAGCACCAACATTGTTCACTTCCCAACCAAGGCCTTGTGGAGGAGGAAGAAGAAGACCTCACTATACCTAGCACGGACTTGGATGCAGTTCAAAGCGTAGTATTCGTCGTAACAGGGTTAAGACGTTAAGTTTGTACATATCCCTAGCCCCTCTATATCGGTAGTTTGGTGTAATTAAAGCCATAGCGTCGTAACAGCGGAACAGCAAATATAACACCGTAACAATGTAACATCGTAACAGCTTACTGAACAGAAAACCTAGGGTAAAACCGAAACAGCATAATAAAATGTAACAACGTAACAGGTTCACTTGTGTATAATATTGGATGTAACACTCCATGTCCTGAACGAAATGAGGCCGTTAAGTCATGGAATAACGGCTGCGTTTGGAGTTCAGCTGGGAGTTCCTCTATATACCGAATGAAACGAGACCGCGTTTGGTGTTCTTCTAGATACCGAACGAAACAGGACCGTTAAGTCATGGAATAACGGCCGTGTTTGGTGTTCTTCTATGTACTGAACGAAACAAGGCCGTTAAGTCATGGAGTAGCGTGACATCAGAAGCACACCACCTTCATACCGACATTCCAAGACATAGACCAGTGTCCGGATTCCTCTGAAGAAACACTGGAAAGTCTAGAGAGCTTCACTTGCCTCACGTATTGTGGTAGAGTTGCTGATGTATGCTCTTCTTCTTCATTCTCCACAAGGCCTTGGTTGGGAAGTGAACTATGTTGACACGCTAGAAATTATATGGACGGAAGTGAATTGGCAGATATCATAGTTGACTCTCTTGCAGGAGACGATGAAGACGGCGAAGAGATTTTCGAGCTGGAAAATATTGTGGACTTGATTTTTGATGCATTATAGAAACTGCATACAGGTGTGTATTCATATCAAATGCATGTGCACTTTTGCAGTATTAGAATATTGAATGCCTTTTTTAGTGGTTGTCAACAAAATCATGACGTGGGTACCCTGTGTTTTTTGTTTCAGATAAAGAACGCTGCAGGAGACGATGATGACAATTAACAGGTTCCCTACTTAGACATTATTATATATGTGATTTTGATAGAAATACATACACATTTTATAGTGTTATTTGTCTTGTCTGGGCATTTTAGGTGTAACTTTCAAAAACCATGACGTGGGAACCCTGTGGTTTTTTTGCCTCACATAAAGAATGTGGCCGCACAGCCAAACGCCTCCACTTGAGAAGTGCGAACAACCTGATTTGAAACACCCTCAGGCTATGCTTCAAAACGGTGTATGTCCCCAAAATTCCCTGGAGGGGGGGAGGGTTTCACCTCCTGGCCCACGGACTATTTATATAATAACTACATTTTCCATGTGGTTTACTGGTATAATGATCAATAGGTATTGACCAATCACAGCATGCACATTATCTTCAGTTATTGTATAAAAGTGATAATTTTATTGAAGTGTCCACTTATTTCAACACTGTCTGCTCGAAACAAGGTTCGGTCACTGTTTGGTGGGAACTCAAACTACATGTTTCCCACAGCTCACGCTCAACCCCTCATAATTAAAACATCAGATGGAAATCAGAGACCGGTAGTTATATATGAGGGCTGGGGGAGGGAAAAACTAATTTTGAAGATAAAATTGCCTAATCCCCCTGACAGTGGTAAGTCCCCCCTCTTAAAATCCATTTGAAGTTATCACCCCCCCCCCCCTCCAATCTTTTTTTAGAGTTGCTGGTGATTGTGGCTAGATCTGACTTATCTAGATTTTGGTTTTGTTGACATGCATTAAGCCCAGTTACATAAGCTGTTGTATCTTGCTCACTTTATTAAGTTTCTTGTAGGTTTCCCTGAATTTTATCTACTTTTGCAAGTTTCAACTAATATTTGCCTTATTGCCCTCGTCCTTCGTAAAAAAACTTTCTGCATACATTTTGTCTACATTTAATCACAATGCTTTTTTTTCAGTATGGAAGGAAGGCATTAGATAATTTCCCCCGGGACTCCATAACTGTCTTGTGTTTTTGCATTTTAACAGCCTCACTGGAAAACACAAGGGAATTCTGCAGATCCAACATGGAGAAATCTGTTGAAGTTGTCATTATTGGAGGTGGAATTAGTGGCCTTTGTGCTGCTAAATTACTTTCTCTTGAACATAGAATTGGTGTTGTTGTCTTGGAGGCAAGGAATCGTGTTGGTGGAAGAACTAACACTCTAGAAGACCCCAAATTTAAATACACGGATGTGGGTGGTGCCTATGTTGGTCCAACTCAAGACAGACTTTTACACATAGCAAAAGAGCTAGGGATACAGACTTACAAATTGTATGGTGGAGGCAACTTGGTTGAGCTTTTGGGCGGAAAAAGGCGGGTTTTTTCTGGGGGTGTTTCTACATGGAATCCCATTGCAATTCTAGACTACTACAGTATGATCCGTACATTGGAAAAAATGGGTGAAGAAATCCCACTGGACGAACCATGGAAAACGTCAAAAGCTATGGAATGGGATAGTATGACAGTTAAAGAGTTTTTTGACAAGACCTGCTGGACAAGCTATGCGGAAAAGCAGATGATAAATGCTGTCTATGGTGCATTGGCATCTGAACCCCATGACATGTCTTTGTTGTATTTTCTGTGGTATCTCAAGACAGGCTCTCATGTGCTGCAGAATCCTGCTGTTTATGAAGAGGTGAAATTTGTTGGGGGATCTCAGCAAATCAGCAACAGGATTAAAGACAAGCTTGGAGATAAGGTGAGCAAAGTACCTATCAATCTCACTACACACATTATAAGTTGAATAATTTATTTCTAGAGGGCTCATTAATATTTTCTTAATTGTGGGGTGAGTGGGGGGGGGCAGTGAGGGTGTGCTAATGGAATTTTAACAGGGGTGGTATTGCAAAAAATGGCTTTAAATAAAGGGGGTCACCCCCCCAAAAATGTTTAGAGTCTGATAGACTGATTGTGATGTAAACAATTAACAATAGTACAAGTATAGTCTGAAATATCAGTTGTCTGTTTGGCAAGGAGACAGCTGACATCAGACCATAACAGCCAATTTTGCATTTACGAATTACAGATTATAACTTGAGGAAAGTGCAAAAACAGGGATTCTGGGGGGGGAGGGGGAGGGGGAAAGAGGTAATCTAAACCAGCCTCTTTAAAAACCTCTTTTTTATGGTACAAATGTTTTCATACATATAATTTTGGGAACAATGATCTATGGAAATTGTGAAACTTAACCTGGAACTTCCTTTAACACCCTCACACTAGCATTGAAAATTAATGAAAAGAAGAGGGTTTGTTTCTTTGTGTACTTTAGTTTTTTATTGCAGACTCATAATTTAAGTTACACAAAATTAAAAAAAAATATAGTAAATAGATTAATTATGAGATACAAAAACTAAGAATGCTTTCTGTTTCAGGTAATTTTAAACAGCCCAGTTTGTCACCTGCAGCAAGATGCAGACCATGTAGTTGTAACTTGTGAAGATGGCAAAAAATATCAAGCGCAGTTTGTGATAAGCGCAATGCCACAAGCTCTTCTAAACAGTGTTTCATTTGACCCACCCCTCCCTCCCTTAAAAAACCAGCTCATCCAGAGGATGCCAATGGGTTCATCAATCAAGACTGTCACATTTTACAAGAAAGCTTTCTGGCGTGAGAAAGGATTGAGTGGGATGATGATTTCTGACTCTGGTCCTGCACATATTAGTGTTGATGACACAAAGCCTGATGGGTCATGCCCAGCAATTATGAGGTTCGAATGATCTACTCTTTCTCATTTCTTGTTGTGTCTGAATTATTGCAAAGAACTTAGTGGGGGGCACCCTGTGATCCTGGTTTCCCTGTACTCCTGGTTTCCCCCTTTTTTGTTGGTTTCTGGCTCTGCACTTTTTTAATTGAAAATTATTCTCCCACCTTGGCAGGCCTGGCTACTTCCTGATGAATTAATTTCTTTTCCTACTCCCCATACATTCCCAGCTTCCTTTTTGCCCAGGGCAGGAAGAGGGATGTTGATTGTAGTTGCCAGTCAAATGTCATGCATATGATCATCTTTTCCATTCCCAAACAGGAATTACTCCATTAAAATACCACCAGAAAGCAAGTAACTGGGCTTCACAGCGTTGTTGCCCATGTTTCACTTGTTTATCGGATATTAAACAAGTGAAATTCTGTAAATTGCAGAAAGAGTAGTTTTTAGTTGACTACTTTTTGCAGAAGCTGTGTTTAGAAGGATTTTTAGCCACAGAGAACCAGTCCATTTCGGAAATAGATTTACTTGTTCAATCCAGGATGAATAACTGCTCAATTTTACCAATACACCAAACTTCTATTGCTGTGTAGCAACTGGTACAAAGTTAACTGAGCGAGCTACCTTACTGGCTTTGTGATATTTTATTCCATCAATTTTTGAACACTTTATTCTCTTTTTTCTTTGTTTATTAGTTTTATTGTTGGTGACCAAGCTCGTTACTGGTGTTCTAAGACTCAGGAAGAAAGAAATAAAGCAATCTGTGAACAGTACGCGAAAGCATTTGACAGTGAGGAGGCGCTTCATCCTTATCATTATGTTGACAAGAACTGGCCAGCAGAGAAATACTCTGGGGGCTGTTACGTCAGCATTATGCCGTGTGGGGTGATGACTAACTTTTGCAGAGCTCTGCGTGAACCAATTGGTCGAGTTTACTTTGCTGGTACTGAAACTGCTACAGTTTGGTCAGGTAAGAGAAAGAAGTAGGCAAACATTCCATTGGTGATGTTGTCAAGACTATGGGGCGAGTGCTCTGTCAGATACTCTCCAACAGCCACTAGCGAGGTGCTTGTATGGCAGTCTGGAAAATGAAGGTCAATGCTAAGTGAGTTGTACTCTGGGAGGCTTTACTTCTTCCTCTGCTTAACACCCAAGATCCAGTAGAATTTTAGCCATTGTCTTGTAAAGAACCGTTTGTTGAAAGTTTTACTTAGTCCCCATTTTTCACAAAAACATGTAAGGTGTGAGACAGATTTTGCATATTTAAATCCATTCACCAAAATAATAAATATTGGCTGGAAATAAGCTGTTGCTTAGGTAATACAATGTAAATAGTGGGTGCATGCCATTCCATACATTAAACTTTTATGCCTGAAAGGAATATACATGCTCCTAAGTTAACCCTGATATATTTGTTTAGGTCAAATGGCTGGTGCAGTCCAGGCTGGAGAGAGAGCCGCCAGAGAGGTGCTCTGTGCTATGGGGAGGATACCAGCACAGGAAGTTAATCAGACTGCCTGCCCTGTGTCCTACAGACTGACAACCTTTCAAAGCTGGTTGCCAAGTGTTCCCGTGTTCTTAACTTCTGTTACAGCAGTCACTGCTTTAGTGGGTGTAGTTTCCTTAAGATATTACTTGAAATAATCTTGAAACACTTATTGCGTGATCGGAAAACCGTTCCTAATCAATGGCGCTTCATTATTTGGTCAGGTGGGGTTCATACTGTAAGTACAGAAGGAAACTTTCCCAGAGCCCATTTCTCAAAACTCCCTGGTATTTCGTCAAATCCATTTGGACATGTAAAACATGTGCAAATGTTGGTGTCTAGAAAGACTAATTGTTTCTTTCTCAGGTCATCTTAGAAGCTGCTCCTGCTCCAGTTACACTTGTAAGGATGCTTTTGTTTTGTTATTTTAATCAGTATTTTATTTATTCAGATTGGGTAATTTTAATTCTGCCTATTGGTAAAAATAAACCTGTAATGTTCACAAAACATTAAGTGAAGTGAGTAAGCTTGAAATTTGTAAAACAGGTTTGACTGGTCTTGAGTGAACACACAGGTTGAGAGAAGACTGGGGAGAAGTCTCCGCCTGCTTTTTCTCCAGTCCTCTCTCCCTCGCGTGATCTTCACTTGCTCTCATGATCAGCTCAGCATGAGTCAACTGTAAATTGAAATGTCATGCCAAAGAAAAAATAATAATATTGGGACAGGAATTATACCTTGCAGTATACTTAGGATATATTGCAAAACATTTTATTTTAAATGTGTATCAAACCTATTATTACATCATGTGTTACAAATTGTAGTTGCAAAGAAATAAGAAATAAAAAACAAAAGTTAAAACACACCAATCATTGGTTTTTAAGCAATTTCTTTGTTGTCAGTTACCATTAATATTGTGTTATTTTTAGCTTTAAGGACGGTGCCTCCTTTTGTTACTGGGCATACGTTCTGCGTATCTTGGGATATTTGGGTTTCTTAAGGAATTTGCCCACCAATGCAACAATATTTTTGCGCAGTTTATGACTATGTAGAAAAAGCAGATCTTAGCAAGGGTTATTTAATTGCATTGAGCTTAAATTTGGAAAGAAATTGCCAAACATTCTTTGTATTTTAACGCTTTTTGAGGATTATGGTTGCTTAATATCTCTGAAAAATGCATGGTTACCCACATTTTTCTTTTTGGATTCCAATAACCCTTAATTGCTAAGATCTATTCCCTATAGTCATAACCTTAGCAAAAATACATCTGTATTAGGAAGAACTGTCCTTAAAAAACAAGAAATCAGAAAATAATAATAGCACAAGGACATTTCAATACAGCAAATACCCGTGGAAGTCCGTGGGACAACCTTGGAACAATGTTCATGTCCAATTTGCCGCTGAGCTTTTGTTGAGGGAAAATCTTTGTCTCAAGTGGGCAAAAGTTTTCTGACTCAAATTCCTTACATAAGAAAAACTTTGACAAAATGTTCAAGACAGATGGGCAAAATCATGTTCACAATTTGCAAACTGCCCAGCCTTATTGCAAACCCTGCAAAATTTTGAGATGTGTCCATGGAAGGTTGAAAATATAGTTCAGTTTGCATGTGAATATGACCTTGAAAGGTGCCCATCTTAAATATACACAAGAAATCTGCTAGTGGAGGCTTAACTGTGTTATTTTGTCAAGTAAACATCTTTTCTGAAATGTTTGACTCCCCTTCGCATTAAATTTTTTTACCTTAATATGACGTTAACAATTTGCTCTTAATTTTTGTAATACAACAACGGTTATGTAGGATAATAGCTTGGATAGACAGTAAGTGAAACAAAAGACCTTAAATATTGATGATGTCACTACAGCAATAATAACTGAATTTTTAAAAAATATTTTTTCTCAATCACAATGTAGTAGTTCTAGAAATTTCCGATACTCTGACTGTATGTTGCCATTCACCAAGGAAAGCATGGGTCCTTACAGAATCTGATGTACGTCTCTACATTGCCGGTACTGGCTTGCATGAGTGTGGTGTAGGTTGTCAGCTGTGAAAGAAATAAATAAAGAAAATGTGTCAAGCTTTTTAATTTACTGAAGTGGTCAACTGACAATAATGCACCTATCAATTTAAAGCCGGCGGGGGTGGGGGGGGGGAGGCAGGGCATGGGGTGGGGATTTGACATTTTTCAAAAATTTGCCGTCAAATTCCCTGCCCACGGGCAAACTATTCCAGTCAAACGGACACAAAAATTTCCCCAACCTGGGCGGCACATTGCCCGTACACTGATCGTTTGCACTGGCCAAAAAATTGACTTCGTTTCTCTTTATCCCTGTTAAAAACATGCAAATCAACAAAAACACTCTAAATTTATAGAAAATATGGGGATAAAACAGTCAAATTCACTCACATTTCTCTGATTCTCGATCTCGTGGACACCCATTATGATTTCAAGGACGTATAGCGCATGCATGACGCAGGAAAAGTAATTTCAGTCTCAAGTCTCTTCATTCAAGTCACGACGTCGATGTTCAATATCCCCACATTGGGCGAAGACAGATTCAAATATCCCCTCCCCCGGGAAGGCAAGATAAGTCAAAAGACCCACCCCAGGGCCAACAATAACAATCAAATCCCCACCCCATGCCCTGCCCCCCCCCCCCCCCCCGCCGGCTTTAAATTGATAGGTGCATAAACTACAGCAGTACTGCAAATTACCTTCCATTTACGTACAAAATCTGACATTCTCAAAGCACTACATGAAAGTTGCAATTTCAGCAGCATAGCAATTGGGCCAGTGACAGCCTACAAGGCCGCATAGTTTAGCATCTAACAGTATTTCTACTCTGCCTCGTCCCCAGGCATCCCTCCTTATTATGTGCTGGCGTGCATGGCATTGTGGGATAGGTGCACTGCAGCCATGCCAGGCACTCTGCATTTTGCGTCCTTCCAAGGACGCCCTGCGCTTCCTGTTTGCCCACGCTAAACTGGCGTCTGGGGACGAGGCAGATTTCCACTAACTTCTCTTCCCTCACCCTTAATTGGGATGCTAGTCAATCACAGGGTTATAATAGCCTTCAAAATTAGTTGACACAGCAGCCCAGGGGGGTCCTTAGGTATAATAATGACAGAGGACAAATGAGAACAAATTTGTCAATCCCAAAAAGGCCCCAATAGGCTAAAACTAGACCCCAAATAAAGTTTAAAGGTCCAGAACGTTACCTAAAAGACCCTTTTTATCTGCATTAAAAAAATAACCAACCAAACAAACAGCAACAACAAAAGCAAGAGAGTCTGTCAGTTTATGCTTCTGCTTCTCTTTATGCATGCATGATTCATGTAGTTATTTATTAAGTTTGTAAATGAAACTGATACAATTGTTTGACATAAAATAGAGAACCCTGAGGAAGGAATGCCTTTTATCAACCCTAAAAAAGCCCTGCAAAATCCTTCTACTCAACATAAGTCCAGAAGAAAATTTCTCACCTAAAAATGCCCAAATCACTAATTTGAAACCCCAAAAAGGCCTTTGCACTTCCCTGCCACCAACCCTGAGTACCCCCTACCTCCTCCCCGTCGGGCCCAGTAGACAGATAAACGTGACTTGACTTGTATTTATTGACTTGGATTTATCCGGGATGAAATAACACATTCATTGGTGTTTATGTGGATTTTCCACCCCAGAATGTACTCATCCTGGTACAAAACCATGTAAACATCGAATAGGAAATGACCACATACCTAGACGACCTCATCCCAGTAAAATGAGCCCTAAACTAGCTTTCAACATGCCATCAGATACCAGACTTGCACAACCAACCTTCACATCAAAAGTGCAACGTACTAAACACTTGGGAACTAAGGGATCCCGTTCAAGGGATGTGATTGGTGGATTTCAATCCATTTGGCATGTCTGTTTTTCAGGGGTCTCTTTATTTTGTTGCTGCTCTCGACATCACCTGAAAGCAGTCTAAAATGTCAGACGAAACTGTCCCTACCTTGTTTAGCACAGGTTGTGTGGAGAGAACATTGTATAGGCCTTTGAATGATGCACCTTCCTGTTCAGCAAAAGAAAACAAGAAAATTAACCCTTGATAGTACCAGTCCTGGCAAATGGTTTGAACCCAGGAGTCTTGGTATATTTCTGTCTAGCATGATGGTCTGTGTCAGCGCTTTCAACGACTGACGAAAAGCATCTGCAAATTCACTAAAAGAAGTCGGCTACTATTTTCCCTAAATTGAAGTAATCAAAGAAACTTGATCCTCTTAGCCCCTCGAGAGGCACAGGGCTTCCACCATAGCTTTCCACCGAATTTTGTTGTTTGCTAGCAACTTGGCCTCACCCCATGTCCTCCCGATGTTCTCCAGTTCCTTAGACACCGTGCGCCTCCACGACTGCTTCGGTCTGCCTCTACTTCTCCTTCCCTGGGGGTTCCACTCAAAGAAAGATTTCTTTCAAACCTTGTTGATACAGTCGGCTACTCTACTCAAACCGAGTATTGAATATATGTTTTTTCTATTCCAATGCTATGTAAAATCTATCTAAACCCTATTTAAAAACTATTTTTGTCACATGCTTTCTCCATTTGAAAGCTATTGATTATCTATCTCATTCCTATTAGCGGTGGAAATTGAGCCTAAAATAATGTAGTGTTTATATAATTGGTCAATCGTTTCTGGGTGAGCTTTTAAAATCTACAAACCTCTTGACCCATCTTGTTCATGCATTCTTTTCCCTAAGAAAAAAAAGGCAAAATATACTAAGAACTTTGGCCACTCCTGCTATTCTGAACAGTCCCTTAGAACTGCAATTTCTGAAGTGCAAAAGTCTGAATACTAGGGAGAAAAACATGTTTCACATACATTAACATGTGCAGACAGCAAGGCCCACAGGATGTGTAAGTGGTTTCTGTACAAATCAGAACAGCATGAGCACTTTGATTGAGTTGTCTTGGCCAGAATAATAATAAGTACTGAGACCAATCACATATGAAAAATGAACCACAGGAAAGACACAGTCGTGTCTGATGAAGGAATGGCCATAATGGCAAATTCAAGTGACTAATGATTAAAGTGTGAAAACAACAGTCAACAATGGCACTTAAAAATAACTCTTACTACTTGTTTTGAAAACTTACGGGAGTCCTTCTGTCATCAATCACCAGTGGTGGTTTCCAGTTGTCGTAATTGGTCTCCAGGACAAACCAGGTGTTGTTTGATGGGTTGAGGCTGAAATGATACAACATAAAACTGATTTCAAACATGGGCCTTGCACATTAGTACAGTGATAGGGGCAGTTTGTGAAATGGTATGTGGTGGGTACTTTCTCAAAAAAAAGTGGTGCTCAACCTTCTCAACCTATGCAGATATTCTGCAATTTTGCCTCCTACAGTTGATTATTATTTTGCTGCTTACTTGACATTGGACTTTGCCAGCACCCCCCCCCCCCCCCATCAGTTTTGTGGAACCATGAGTGATCATGCTTGCTGCCTGGTACTGAATCTAGTATTACCTACTACCAAAAAATACTTTGGGGAGCTGCTAAATGCTGGTCATTAACATATTAATTCATGAGCTTTTTTGAACAGTCTATAGGAAACATGCAATTAATAGGTTGAGAGCTGTTCCTTTAACTATCAAAACATGGAAAAAGTTCTCTGGGTTATGTTTTGAAAAAAAGCAAAATGCTCATTGAAATTAATACAGGCACTAAAGCTTGGAGAGAACTTGAGAAAAATATGGAAACACACGCCATTTCTATTTTAATTTTTCTTAGATGTCTACTAACTATAATGTCTACCATAGAATTAACAAGAAAAACGTTTAAGACCTCTCCTGTTTCTATTAATATTTATTTTAGAGACAAAAAGCAACTACTGTACAAAAGAACAAACTGAAGGAAAAGTAATTAACTCAAAAAGTAACCTTATAAAACCTGATCCATCCACAAACCATTATTCAAGTACATACCTCATCTGGTTTAAGCACTTTGTGCGAGAGCGTGTGATGACCACACCCTAAAATAGATTATATTTGTTCAGAAAAAATAATGTTACTAGGTACTTGGACATTAACTACAAATCAATAATAAAAATAAATTAAAATATGCTTGCTTTGTGGCCATAGTGGTCTAGGGTGTTTCTTGGAGGTTTGTAAATAACTATTAGAGACAATTAATTTAAGCCACCATTTTCAACGAAATTTTTCTTTGCCATTAATTGGCAGTAACTGAACTCCCCAGAAAATTACATGTTACATCATTGATTAACATTATATTCCTCGCGTGAGCTGCAATCAATTCAACCACATTTTACAGATGATTTTCTGTAATTAACCCTTTAAGCTGCAGCATCATTATACAAATTCTCCTCACTGGTTTCCATAGATTTTGTTGATTACTAATTGAGAGAACCTGTTTAACCATCAAGACAATTCATGTTTGGTGATCATTTGCCAAATTCTCATGACCTGTTTGTGTTCTAATACATTGATATGATGAGGAGAAATTTGGTGCTCAATATTGGGGCTTTAAGGGTTATAAGCAAACAGCAACTGTACCTTAAACAGCTTTTACTTGTCAAAATATAAATAGGAAAAAACCTGATGGATTATGTTTATTGATCATTGAAGGTAAGCACTTAAAAAATTTACCTCTCCTGACTTAGTTCCCCCGAGAATGTAATAAACTGGAGCCAATACTTCATCATTTGCCAACATATTCTTAGCTTGTTCATAACTGAAAAGCAACGACATTAACAAAATTACTATAAATTAATATTTATTCACTGCAAAAATTAATTCTTCACTGCCCAGAAGTGAATGGAGGTGGAGTGGTTGTGTACTGAACTTTTAAGTAGATAAAGTGTGGTTTGTAATACAACTTGTATATATATATATATATATATATATATATAACATAGAATTGTGGAGTCGGACTAATTCAAAACCATTTATTCGCTACTCTGAGTTTCATGCCTCATGCGAGGCAATCATCAGGCGACTGCCAGAAAAAACGGTTACATGAAAAGATATACAAATTTGAAAATAGGGAACAATGAGTACTTGCGTGACATGTCAAGATGTTATTGGACGGAAAAATCTATATTAAGCTAACACGGTATTTAACAAGAATTTCTTGGAGTGTCTACAGATCGAAGTCAGTTCGTTTCTTTGATTAAGTGTTGACATTTCCGGTTTGCAAATTATAAAATATTTCTCACAAAGACACAGATTACATTTTTTGTTGATATTAGAATACGATCGTGCTTGTCTTATTTTCCGCCATCTTATCTCGTAATTGATTTTCCGGTCCTTTAGACCCCATATATACTTGCTGAGCTCGGTTGCATTCTTATACCGTTCGTTTCTGAAGGAGCATGTATGGTTTCGGTAACGTTCTTTGAATGTCGTGTCACAAAGACCGATGTAGGTCTCCTTTGACTGAGGGGTGGTGACCTCTGCTTGATAAATAATGTTCCGCTCTTTACAATTTCCTTCAAGTGGACAAGAGTTCTTATTTCGGCAATTGCAGTTGTTGACTTCTTCGGATGGATTGACAGGTTTGCTAATTTGAGCAAAATTAATGAGCTGATCCCCTTTGAAGAAGGCATGTTAGACCTCATCCGGAACATTAAATTTAAAGACACCGCGAAATCTTGCTTCCAACGTAAATTAGATGCCGACATCAAGAACAAAATCAAAAAGCCAGATAGCCTGCTGATCCCTGCTGACAAAACTACGAATTACTACGCAATGAATACAACCGCTTACAACAAATTGATCAAAGAAAATGTAACCAAAACCTACAAAAAATCAGATTCCAAGGTTGCAGAGAAATTAAATGCACAGTCTGCAAGAATAGCCGTACATCTCAACCTTGACGACCGTATTGAAAAGCTAGCCGAGAAGGAGGCATTTATCACTTTAAAAGATCACAAGCCTACATTCAACGACCACCCGACCTGCCGCCTAATCAATCCATCTAAATCTGAAATCGGCGTGATAAGCAAACAAATCCTTGATGACATCAACACCGCCATCATCAATAAAACGCAAATCAACCAGTGGAAAAATACGTCGAGCGTACTAAAATGGTTCAACGGCTTACAGCACAAAGAAACACTCTCTTTCATATGTTTTGATGTGTGCGATTTTTACCCGTCAATAACCGAAGAAGTCAACAACTGCAATTGCCGAAATAAGAACTCTTGTCCACTTGAAGGAAATTGTAAAGAGCGGAACATTATTTATCAAGCAGAGGTCACCACCCCTCAGTCAAAGGAGACCTACATCGGTCTTTGTGACACGACATTCAAAGAACGTTACCGAAACCATACATGCTCCTTCAGAAACGAACGGTATAAGAATGCAACCGAGCTCAGCAAGTATATATGGGGTCTAAAGGACCGGAAAATCAATTACGAGATAAGATGGCGGAAAATAAGACAAGCACGATCGTATTCTAATATCAACAAAAAATGTAATCTGTGTCTTTGTGAGAAATATTTTATAATTTGCAAACCGGAAATGTCAACACTTAATCAAAGAAACGAACTGACTTCGATCTGTAGACACTCCAAGAAATTCTTGTTAAATACCGTGTTAGCTTAATATAGATTTTTCCGTCCAATAACATCTTGACATGTCACGCAAGTACTCATTGTTCCCTATTATCAAATTTGTATATCTTTTCATGTAACCGTTTTTTCTGGCAGTCGCCTGATGATTGCCTCGCATGAGGCATGAAACTCAGAGTAGCGAATAAATGGTTTTGAATTAGTCCGACTCCACAATTCTATGTTGTAACAGCTCTGGTTTTACCATCGAGCACTTTTATAGCAGATGAAGTCTTCAGTTTATCGACTTGTTGTCTATATATATAATTTATATATATATACCCATTTTCAAAAACATTGCAACTTGAAAAATATATATACATATATACTTACCTTTTGTTTTCATATTTATTCTTTTGTTTTCGCGTTGTGAAGACAAAAGATGTATATATATGTATATATATTTTTCAAGTTGCAATGTTTTTTAAAATGGGTGTATATAATTATATATATATATATATATATATACCCCCGCCTATGATATTAGAATATTTCAAAGAAAATCACTTGGAATGTCTAGCTTGCTCTTCAGGTAAATTTACACCTCAGGGATCTAATCTTAGACTAAAGACCTTAGGTTTGTCATTAGCCTTTTAAACTGTTTTATCTGACAGCCAAAAAAACTAAAGTCTTTAAGTGACAGTACAAATAAAATCTACAAGCTAGAAAGTGGAACTACTACCCAACAGAAAATTCCTCTCATCCCTAAGGATTATATATATGTATGTGGAAAGCAATTTCTATGCATTCTGGTCATTATGTAATGTTATTAAACTCTTAGTAGCAAACAGATTGTCAACCCTTTAACCCCCAATAGTGACAAGCATCTACTTTCTCCTTACAATATCATTACTTGATGAAACATGCTGGTCATGTCTTGATTTTCAGGCAAATTCTCCCAACTGATACCATAAGAAAGATATGGACAACAGTGAGGAGAATATGCATGTTGATATTAGGCCTTTAACCCTTTAACCCTTTAAGCCCTGATATAAAAAATGCATATTCTTTATTCTCATCACTTGAATATTCAAACAAGCAGTGATCTTTTAAAGAGAAATTTCATTTTCATCGGGTCTTAGGGCTTAAAGGTTTAAGCCCTAGCAGTGACAAAAATGAAATTTCTCTTACATTATCACTACTTGTTCAAACATTCAAGTGATGAGAATAAAGAAGGTGATCAACTAGGATAAGATGTCTTGATATTTAGACAAATTCTCCTTACTAGTTCTATAAGAAATGTACAGAGAACAGTAAGGAGAATATGCATTTTTATATCATGCTTTTAAGGGTTAAGGAAAACAAGGAAATGCCGAGGGTAGCCTTGTGATGGACTAGCATCCCATCCTGGGATACCTAATGCTTTTGCTTCATGTTGTCAACAGGCAGACAATATTTGAAAAGTCAGTATATAGAAAAAATACTGAGAAGTACCCACATGAAAACAAAGACTCAATCATTTACCTGGTAGCATTTTCGAGAACATCTCGTGGTAGAAAACTAGACCACTTAGCATCTCTCTTGCCAAAGATCCACTCTATAATCCCTGTAAGTTGCAAGAAATTATTTCCTATGCATAATGCCACTTCCATATTGTAGCACATGTTATGCTTACAGTTTACATCAAACAGTCAACTGGAAAAATCAACTGTTAACAAACTATTAAGCCAGATTAGGTTTAGACAGCAAGACTTTTAAATTTTCAATTTGTCTTTTGCCTCTTTTTTGTCAAAAAAAGTGGGACTTGATGCACAAGTCGTTTTTATATTTTTGTGAAAATGGCTTTAATCAGGAAAAAAGGAAACTCAGAAATGGCCTCAGTGGTGTTCACTGAGGTGTTTTCTGACTGATGTTCCATTGAGAAGGGTGGGTACAAAATTGATTACTGAAATGCAAGGAACACGTTTTAAAAGATAGTCGTTCCTATGAAATGATTTAACCAAACAGTGCCTGGTAAGGGATTCATTCTAATAGGCCTCGCAGTAAAAAGAAAAAACAGGTCCCTGATGGGTCCATGTGTTCTGCTGGTACAACCATATCCACAGCTTTTTAAATAGGGTTCCATAGGGTTTCTGCTTGGCAGTAGAATAACAGAAAGAATTATCCTTATGTCTACGTATTGAAGAATTAATTGGAATTTTTTTCTAATTTTAGAGAACGAAGTTAATTATTTAACTGTTTGAACCTGTACCACTGGACCTGCTTTCCAGGTCTGCGCTATCTCCGTTGCGCCACACTAATCATCACTACAAGTTAGTGCTAATTTTAGCACCGATCTCTTTTCATGTGACATCATCAAATCCAAGATGGCAGCCATTTAACGATCATGGCTCAATCTACGAGAACACAGGTGTTTTTCCATGTTTTCAATTTTTGCAAAAAACATGGTTATGGATGGAAAAAACCAGAAGGCACTAGCTCTGCTATGTTTGGTGTCTCGACCATCCCCAAATGCTGCAAACTCAAGTGATATAAACTTTGACGCTGAATGAGTTTGCTGGATGATATCAGCTCTCGGTTCGGTATGTCTCAGTTCTTTGCATTGATTGGTTCCCATTTTTTCAGTCTATGGTTACATTACAAGTTCTGTATATTTTTATGTGGTTTAGAGATTTTCGGTTTACAAAGTCAGTTTCTGCTTTGCTGCAGAACACAAAAAGGCTGTCCACTCAGAAATTCTTTAACATGTTAAAACGTGTAATATTCTAGCTAGGAAAGGAAAACGACAGAGCATATTATTTCCTTTGTACTAAATGCTAAGACTACATAAATTTGTCTGCTTTAACATAAAAACTGTGTGCATAATCTGAACCTTTTCAAGGCTGACCATTAAACTCGTTAAACTCTCTCCTGTAGGAAATTTGTTGTTTATCACTTTACAGGGTGAGACAAATCCTTACCAATAAAGCCACCATCTATGTTGAACCTTTCATTCACAGTAATTGTCAGCACTCCCTAACAAAAATAGACAACCAAACTGAGACTTCACATAAAGAGACTGTTGCTTAATTCTATCAAATCATTGATAGAGGTGCCTACTACAAACGAAAAAATCCTGGAGATTAAGGTTGAAAATCAAATGATTTTAATTAGTAATTTTTCCGAAATTTCTTTCACAATTTTCAGGGCTACCTTCAAAGGTGCTCTTCTTAATCCTGTTCCAAACAAAATGTCGAAATCTTGTTTACATTTGCCAAAGCTTGTCATTTTCTTATCAACTGAACAAAAGATGTGTGCTTCAATAATTGCAAATGATATGCACCATCTCTAATTCAGCTCTTATGTTTATTTTGGAAAAGCCTTACCAGGCTTTTCCTTAAGCCTTACCAGGCTGAGTAAGCCTTACCAGGCTTTTCCAGCAAATTGCCCTCGACTTAAATTTCTGTAGGTTTTTCAACAAAAATATTGGCTCTTGACTAGTTTCTAAATTTTCCTACAAATACGGCTCAAGTTAATTTGTGAAGATTTTGAGAAGTTATTGATTTTTCTTCTTACTGGTTTCACTCCTGATATGACACCAACATATCCAGCAAAGCTGACTGATTTGTACACTGTTTGGCCATTTCTCTGAAAATAAAATATAATATTATAAATACATGTATAATTTACAACTAATGCAACACCTGACATCTTCGACATGTGTCATCATAATTATTCAAATGCATGCTACAAATGTGTTGTCAGACTCACCCGGTAGTCAATATTGACAATAAGTGTCCTGAGTATCTCACTTAGCGTCCAAGTGTTGTTCTTTTGGTCCCATCTGAAATCAACACATGCAAGTTTTGCAAATATATCTGCATGAGTTTGCTAAGTTATTACTGGAAACAAAATACAGTAAGGATGAAGTTTTTGCAGGTTTTACTAAATGTAAAATTTTCCTTATAAAAAACACAATTCCTGCAAAACAGTAGTTACTATTGTGTTTCACTAAATGAGGTAGAATTATCCACCAGTTGACTGGAAATGCAAACTAAATCCCTCAAAGAATATCAATCTTTTCAATTTGTAAAGAGTTGATTTCAGACCCCCACACCACAATTCAACTATTTGTCCACTAACCCCCCCCCCAAACAAGTTATAAGGCAGTCACAGGACTGATTTGCAAGAGACACTGTGGTCAATGAATTAGCACACCAGAATGAGGGGTTTTTTTCGTAGTTCTTGTTGAAGCATTATGTTGTGCGACAATTTACTATAAGCTCCATTTGTCAAGCATAGCTTTCAAATTGGGTCTATACAAATGGCTAACACAAAATTATGGGATAAAGCTAGCCAGAAATGCTGGGGGGAACATTATAACCTTATGATGGGCGAGCTTTCTCGCACAAAAACTGGAATTTTCAGGGCACCAGTTTGATGAGTCACTAGCTTGTCCTGTCTAGAAAAAGACGGGAACAAAACATTAGAAATAAAAATTTGTAACAGTTGAGGAGTTAAGTGTTTAGGTACTTGCTATTAAAATGAAAAACCCTAAGGTTTAAGAACTCACCCAAGAAAAAGCCCAAAATCCAAATTCCGTGCATGAAATAGATTACCTATGAACAGAATTAACCAAACAAGATACAAAATTTACTAAACCATGTTTCCACGTATTGCCCCAGAAGTGGGAAATTCCACATAAAATTGATGGGAGTGCCTGTCATATCCTTTTCAGATTTGTAGTTTGGTAACACTTAGTAAGGTATCAAAATCTAAAATGACCATAACTATTAAGAATTATTCTGGTATGTATATAATTTTTATGGTCTAGAGGCCTGCAAAATATGACATGAAACATAATTCTTTTGTTTTTTGACCTGGTAGCTCTTAGGGGTAAAAATAAATTTGAGCCACACTGTACTGTCAAACAATATTCTGTACCTTTTACATTTCCAAGGAAAGTTTTTGCCACTTTTATAGAGTTCCCTGATTTCCCCATAATTTTGCAGGCACTCTTTGTTTTATGCTAATAGAAAGTTTAGAAACTTTGTAGCCAGCAATGCAGGTGTTTTCTGGGGGTGCATTGCATATTGTGGAGCTGCCATGTTGGATTTGCAAGACCGCGCAGGGAATTGGGGAAAGGGGGCACCCCGTCGACTTGATGCTCACCCTATTGCTTGAATTGGGTGATTCCAGAAAATATCCATACCCTACCACGGGCAGCATCTTCATCTAGACCCCCCTTGCCTTAGGAAATTCCAAAATGCTCAACCCCCCCCCTTGCTCTCGGAATTCCAAACCGTTCTACCCCCCCATGCCTTCAGAATTCCGTAATCATTCAAACCCCCCTTTGGAATTACCTCTTTTTTCTTCCAACTGATTTGAAAAGCCCTCTCTATATTCCAAACACCTTTATTAAATGGAAATTAATCCTTTTGCTCCCTCCGGAAGAAAAAAAACATACATTCAGCACAGCAAACAATCAACGTTGCGTGCTGACAAACAGCAGCCGACTGGGTGATATTTTACACTGTAACCTTCCGCGGCAAAACGTACACTACCGATAATCCGTTAAAACATTAGAAAACTCAAACGGCTTTGAAGTCATTCCAACGCTTGGTCCAATGTTTAAACATGTGTCTATAATCTTTAGTGTCGAGGGTTGCCGTGAATATTTTGCATGCCGAATGCGACGTAAAATTTTAACAACAAAGCTAAAATTTTCAGAATTGAAAATGGAAATTCATACTTGCCAGACTCAAACCTACCATCAAAAGCGAAACTGTTGAATGCAACCTATTCTAAAAATCGAAGGTTATGATGTTAGGAAACGAATTAGGGTAAAATAGCAAGCTTTTTTCCTGCAATTATTTTTAGTTCACAGTGAACGCAATTTGCATACTGTACTGCGGCCTCAAATAAATTGCGCGAGAACAAATCAAACTTTTCCCCCGCACTTTATCCTTTGATTAAAATTAAAATAGTAAATAAAACTCACATTGAAATTCAAAGGCAATGACAACTTTAAAAGAATTTGTACAAAATAGTGAATGCAGTCTGATCAAAAGCACATCAAATTTGCATAACATGTGAAATCTGACCTTTTCAATGAATGTCACATGGTACATAACGCAACAATTTCACAAGTGTCTCGATGATATCTGCTTTAATATAGGGGCTGAAAACTCTTTGCTGGGATCTACAGTATTGTATTCGAGCAAAACAATCGAAGAAAAGCCTACAATCGCTTTTGTGACCGATCTACTGGCAAGTGAACAGCTTTCAGCAGTCATGTTAGCATAAACATATTGACCATGACCATTGAAATGTGTCTCCGGCATGTTGATTGAGTTGAACGTGTCTCGTGTTAACAAGTGAATCATCGTCCTTAGATAAGTCGTTTTTGACGAGTTTTTCTTGAAGAGACTTGACTACACCAAACTGGAAGCTACTGTCCTGAAAATCTCCCTATGCCTTCGGAATTCCAGTCCAATGAACCCCCCCATGTCCTCGGAATTCCAGTCGACGTAACCCCCCTTCGGAATTCCGAGATGCCACCCGTGGTATAGGTATGGATATTTTCTGGAACCACCCATTTCCACTAAATATTTCTTTCAAAATCCAAGATGGAGACTATACATTTTGCAAATACTGAGCGTTTGCTTGCCAAAAAAACATATGCCTGCCTTGCAGGCTAGAAACTTAATATTAATTGTCAAACATTTGGCTTAATTAGTGAGGTGTAAGGTAAAAAATGTTTTTACCTGCTTTGTCCTCAGCAACAATGGATGTACAAACAGTAAAAACTTCATAAAAGATGTTGTACAGCACAACCTCACCTGGTAAGGAAGATAAAGGAGCTTGTTTTCAATACCTGGTTATTTAAGCAACTTTAATGATCAAGAAAGAGAGAGGGTGGATTTTAAGATTTGCCATGAAAGAAAGATGGAATATTCAGCATGACACAAGTGAGGGGTAAAGAAAAAAACGTGTTCCCACAGAAAGCAAACCCATGACCTTCAGGCCACCCCGGCTGCATACTCTGAAATATACGTTGTAGTTCAATTTTATCCTTGGTTCAATTTTTATTTTCTTTTGTTTCATATTCATTGTCACATATTAACATAAAAAAGAACAAAGAAAAATAAAAATTGAACCAAGTATAAAACTGAACCACAACATAGAATAACTGAGCCACTAATGAGAGAGTCTCAGCAAGCTACAGCATCAGACACATTAGTTAGTTGGGACACATTCTGTCTCCCTGCCCTCTCGATGTTGGTGTACAAGATTTGCTGGCTGAATAGTGATAAATAACACTGAGAGGGAGAAGGGGGAGCCTGGAAATAAAAGGATAAAAAAAACAGCATTAACCTGGAGTGCCCCAACTAATTGTGTCTGCGACTGTAGGTGAAGGTCATCAATTTACATGTACTACATAGGTTCATTTGACACGCATCCTGCTTAGCTTAGTCTAGCCATACAGGAATGCAATGTTTTTTCTTTGTCCTGTGCTAGTGACATAGAGAATATTCCATCTTTCTTCTTCAACTCTATATGTTCCAGGTCTAAGAAATAGATCACAAGTCAAAAAACCCTTAATGATTAATTGAGATAGACCTACCATATATATGTCAGCACACACACTATTCCTTATTGGCATTCCCCCCTTTGAGCACTTGGCTCATACAAATTCACTGAGTCATGCAAACTCCTCCACTTTTTTGACGTTTTTCTGGATCAACCTTAAGCTACCTCAATTCCAACGGTTAACATTTGAATGCACTTCACTAATCACTGATTATTCCTAGTCAATAATAATAAATTTAATATAAACAACCATAACACATGGCAAGCTTTTGAAATGTGGAACTTGCATCAAGATGTTGGTTCAAAAACTCATTTTACAATTTGAGATATTCAGAATCTTTTAAATTTTGAGAAAGCATGGACTAAACCAAGTTTAAACTGGTTCACCCATTCGCAAATATTTCAACATTCTAAATAGCATTGCTTTAACTGTAAACCTGTTACAGAAGGCACACAACACACCCTGTCAGACTAAAATCTTATTTAATTTATTTTTAATTAGCCACTTCTACACCGAACTAATTATAAGCAGATTTAACCCTTTAAGCCCTGATATAAAAATGCATATTCTCCTCACTGTTCTCCATACATTTTGAATGGAACTAGTAAGGAGAATTTGTCTAAATATCAAGAAACCTTATCCTTGTTGATTACATTCTTTATTCTCATCACCTTCAGGAATGTTTAAACAAGTAGACTTGATAATGAAAAGAGAAATTTCATTTTCGTCATGGCTTGAAGGGTTAAATCTCTTTAAACAGTTCAGATTAAATCAGGTCTAACTTGGTTAAAAAATTGGCCAAGGGCTAGATTTTCATACAAACATGGTCTGTCTAAATTTGGACCAGGATGTAATTGGTCACAAAATTTTATGACCTTAATTACAATCATACCAACATGAATGCCGGTAGCCTTGGCTAAACCTCTGATTTCATCTCCGTAGGGGGAAGGCAGGCTGTTGACAAGAGGAGCCTGTAGAGAAACACCAAACATTTTCAAGCACTTCAACCACGTATGGTTGCAGGGGCTGGAAGGTGTAATATTTGTCTTGAGGTCATGGCATATGATTTAATTGAGCAGAGCATGCTATTTAGGATGTTTCAGGGGGCTTGACCAATCTCACATCTGGTGACAAGCACTGATAGCTCATGATCTGGGAGTCAGGCAAGTAACTTTTAATTATCTACTCACTTGCCAATAGACAAGAGCCTGGGCAAACTACCCAGTGTATATACACAACATCAATTTACAGTGCAAGTCTTCCAACTTAAAGTACGAGATAAATACCAAAAACTTAAACATGTATAACTTCCTAATTCATCTTTTTCTTTCCAATATATCTATTGCAAGAAAAAAACAGGTTTGGAGAATTTTTTTAACCTGGTCATTAAGAGAATTAGGGGAACAAAATAATGTTTCAAGTTACTTCAGTTTTTTGTGCAGCCCTGTGTTTTTGTGGAAAATGTTTATTAGAGAGAAGAAGTGCCATCAAGAGAATGTAAACATACCAAATCTTTATCGATAAATCCAAACAACTTTCCATCCATGATAAAACTTGTAAAGTTCTTTATGTAGTTCAGTAGGTTATTAAGCTTCAAAAAAAGAGAAAAAATTCAAATGAGAAAATGAGAATTTACGTAACAAACTACATCGACATACAACTTCCCCGACAAAGGCAACAACAAACTTTCGTGATTACAAAAATTGTTCCTTGATGACAACAGGTGGCTTTTTTCAGTAGACAAGATGATGACGAGGACACGCAAAATCCCTGGTAGAAATCTTACACAGGATTATACAGGATTTTGAAGAATCCTGTAAGATACTACTAACAGGACCCTCTTGGTTCCTATAGCTACCATGGGTCCCAATAGGGCACTTATCCTAACCATCATGTTTTTAGAACCTACAGGATCTTACATGATTATTATACTCAGGACTGCCCTGGTAAAAATTTTGTCCAGGATCCTAATTAAGATCCTAATAGGATCCTAACAGGATCCTGTTTAAGATCCTATAGGATCCTACAGGATCCCATAGGATCCTACAGGATCCTAAACAAGATCCTATAGGATCCTACAGGATCCTAAACAAGATCCTATAGGATCCTACAGGATCCTAAACAAGATCCTATAGGATCCTAAACAGGATCCTACACAATCTTAAGCAGGATCCTGAATGACTTTACAGGATCCTGAGTAGGATCCTAAAAAACATCGTGCTATTTAGGATCCTGGGTAGGACCCTGTGTGAACTTACAGGATCCTGTAGGATCCTGCATAGGATTTCTACCAGGGTGTCTGAATTCTTGTAGGATCCTGCATATTTAGGACCATATTCAAGATCCTACAGGATTGTACAAGATCCCATAAGATAAGATCCTATAGGTTCCTATCCTAAGAAAGACATTATCAGAATCTTCAGTTGAGAGCTATTAGGATCCTCTTAAGATACTGTAGGATTAATATTACTATGGATAATGTTAAATGTCAAAACGTGGCCCAACCCTTGGGGAGTTTCCAGCTGGGATGTCAAGAAAGTAAAAAAAAACAAAAAACAAAAACAAAAACAAAAACAAACAAAGCAAAACAAACACAACAAAGTGGAAGAGTAATAGACTTAATTCCCCATGTGCATATTTTTTGTTTAAAGAGAATTGGGTTTTGGGTGGCTTACTGGACTTTTTGAAGTTAAATAAACTTAACCAAATAATATTTTGATGATAGTTTTTTTTTTAATTTAACTTTTTGGGTGCAAAACAGCAAGATTTTCAAAGACAAAATCTAAAATTTTATTAAGTCACTTATTTTATAATGACATTACTGCCTAAAGCTCCTTGTATGTGTGACATTAAAAGAAGCTGTGAATGACTTCAGATCTTAACTTCCCATACCAGTTTCATCTTTAAGGAGGAAAGCAATTTCAGCTTAAGGTTGTCCCAGCACCTTTGTCCCATGTTTTGGGGGCAGAGAGTGAGCTTTCCAACTGTTTAAAGCTTGTCTCTAAATAAGAGACCAGCAAATTGCCACCTCTACTGGATTCTTTCTGACATTTTTTACAGTTTGCCACAGAATTAAGCGCTAACCTGTTTTGTTTTCTTGCTAGCAAGATCAATGTATCTTTGATCAGCAGGAAGGTCAAGATTCACTACCTCCCAGCCCACCTTCCTGGAGAAAGAACAACAAATATAACAACATAATAAAAAGAATGTTGATGGTGTCAGGGAAGAGGAGATGGAGGGAAATGTTGACATTTTCAAGAGAAAATCTGTTTTTACTTTAATAAGTGACTAAAAGGGTTTAGTTTGTACAGAAACTGTGGCGTTGCATCGGTGAGAAGAGAAACACAAAAATTTGGATCTATCCACCGAGCTAATAAGGTATGGTTACCATGTAAAGAAATTCAAAAGATGATGCCCCTCTATCAGAGCAAATCATCATGTTACACTCCAGATGACATCATAAAGGGCTTAAAGACAGTACTTAATTAGGGTTGTCAGAGTCAGCAGTTAGAAATTTCTGAACATGCCTCACACCAGAGCATTTCGAAGATTGTTTGCGGGCAGTAAAATTGGTTTGCAAGCTTGCAACATAACCAACTTATCTCCAAACACTTCTCAGTTGTTACAAATATTTATGTACCTATGCTCTACGCTAATCTAACTTTAAAGGGACACTGTCACGGATTACCATGAACAAAAAAATACCCACTTCTGGTTGCTCCAATTGACTTCAAAACATTTGACCACTCTTTTTCTATCTTTTGGGGGAATCGAACATTAATGTTTTCACTCAGAGTTTCTCTGTTTTCCACCATGATCACCACCACTTGTCCATGCCATTTTCAATGTGGCACTTCAAACTTGACAAATTCAGCCTGAATTTTTCAAGTTTCGATTCGAGTAACTCATGGCACATTGGCTTATATAATAGTGTCCCTTTAAGACTGGGCATGTTTATAACAACTTAATTCACAATTTTGGCAGAGCAATATTTTACAACACACAAAAAAACATACCTAATGGCAAAAATTTCCTGTAATGAGACCATATAGGAAGATGATTAAATATGATCTTTAACTAACAAGCCAAACCATACCTTTCCTTTGGTGGATAGGCATCGGTGACACAATCCTGGTCTGAAAACTTAAGTTTCACATAACAATAAGATACTCTTTAGAGTATATCCCAGGTAAAAAAGACATCCAGATAATTAAACTAGAAAGCTGTTGTTTCAAAAATACTCAAGGGAAAAGAAAAAAAACCGCATGATTTATAGCATGCTACAGCGTTTTTGATGCATAGTCAAGCCTCTCAGAGGTGACCTTCCATAATGCAAGGATTGAAAGGTGGTGGGAGTTGACTAAAAAAGGAAGAAATTTGGTACAATAAGAACACCCCTGGAAGGAGACGGGGAGGGTACGAAAAGAAGATAATAAAATAAGACCTCTACATTAAACAAAAGAAGGGAACAAAATGAATGTAAAGATGACAAATAAAGCACCTGAGCTCTACTGTAACAATGCCCAATGTAAAATTGGCTGGGGAATGCCCTTGAAACCAGCGAGTGAAGTCGCAAATATGTAATCTGTTACAGAAATTAACTGCTTTGGGTAAGGTAAATTCACGCTATTGCGTGGACTGGCCACCTCTATATCTATGTTTTCTGTAGTATGAGGTAACTAGAAGTTTCATTTTTTTAGCAGGCACCCATTTATACACCTTGGTAGAGAGAGACAATGTGGAGTTAAGTTTCTTGTATAAGGAAACAATATGACATGGTGCAGATAGCAGCCTTCAACCAAATTATGAAATTTTGATCGAATAAGCTCAAGTCAAAATACAACAATCGTCTCAAATTCCAAATTCCAAAGCCTGAGTGTCTTGTGACCAGACAGTGCTTTAACACGTGGGGAGGGGGGTGCACTAGTCAAAAATGTGGTTGGGGGGGAGTAACCAGGGACCAAAATCCTTATTTTGTTTCAGTCCTAACTCTTAATGATCAGAATAAAATGGTATTAATGGACCTATATCTGATGCCAGAAGTGAAAGAAAAACAGAACATGTTTCAAGACGGATAATAACTTCTGGAAAGCAAATATGCAAATAACTACTGGGGAAGTGAAGTACCACACCCCCACCCTGCCCCCCAACAACTTGAACAAAGCACAGACAAATAATCACTGAATAATGAAATTCTTTTACCTTCGGCAGAACAGCCTCAAACGATGGATTTCTTTTGATCTTGAAAATGAAAAACACAACTCACTTGGTTTGCAAGCTACTACATTAGTATCTCACGGCCAGAACTAGTGAGCAAAATTTATCTTGTGCGCCTTTTTCATTGAAGCCTTTTCAACGAAGTTCGCTTTCATACCCCGAGGTTTCTTACTTTCTATAGTAATGAACGCTTACATCAATAAGTAAAGCAAGGTTCCTTAAAATTTGCGTTTAGTTTTAAATACGTTCCGAACTCGCTTTAAGTTTACAATCAAGTGCAAAATCTTCTAAAAATTAAGACTTCTGTAAGAGTTTACTGGCTGAGATGTCAAATATATTAATGCTCGGCAATGCTTGCAAGCTCGTACTATTGTTTTAGTTTTTAAAATAATACTTTACCGTAGATGCGATAACAACTTCATAAGACAGAACACTGGCCAGGAAAACCCAAATGTGCTTCATGGCGCTTTCGATGTTGAGAAAGAAGCCGAGAAAAGCAGGCAAGAATATTCTGCACCGTCAGAACCTCTTTGTGACATCTGTTGTTGTGTTGAACGTGACAGTACCACAAGCAAGTCATATGACCCGAGCAAAAGCTACACTATCTAGGGAGGGGTGTGACAGCCATGAAAGGAAAACGTACCTTATTCAGAAACCCCATCAAAAATTGTGATACACATATATTTTTTAACTTAAAAAATCTCTTTTAAATTGAAAAATGTATATCATGTCTAGATCCCTATCTTTGTGAATCACAATTTTTCTTTCGCACACAACCAGCCTGTCTCTGACCCTCATGACAGGCTCTCTGTCTTCTTCCCCAGTCTACGCTCGGCTCGCTGATTTATTCTCGCCCTTTTTCCTACCAAGCCAATCAAGGGGAAAGATCTCATGGATATACCCACCACGATTTCCCAAACTAAGGAAAGACACTACAAATATTTAAAACAAAGAAACGTCACCTCCACTCACTGGCCGCCATACGCCAATGATTGGCCTCATTTTTCTCCGCACCTTCCCATCTCCCTTCATATGCCTACCTAATCGTTCGTATACCTTCATTTCCATTCTTATGCCTACATCTGCGTTCAATGGATCTTATTCTACATCGGCCTTCATTTTCCCTCATAACCCCATATGCATTCATATACCTTCATTTTCCTTAATTTGCCTCCATCTTCCTTCAATTGCCCTAATTTCCCTTAATTCAGCTCCATCTGCCTTCATTTCCCTTCGTATGCCTCCATATTCGTCCATATGCCTTCATTTCCATTTATTTAGCTAAACCTGCCTTCCATTTCGTTCAATTGCCTCCATTGGCTTTCCTCGCCCTTCATTTGTCCTCATCTTCTCCATTTACCTTCATTTACCTTCATATGCCTCCATATGCGTTCATATGGCGTCATTTCCCTTCATACCTTTATCTGCCTTCAATTCCTTTATTTGCCTCCATTTGCCTTCCTCGCCCTTCATTTGTCCTCATCTTCCGTCATCTACCTTCATTTGCCTTCATATTCCTCCATATGTGTTCATATACCTTCATTTTCCTTAATTTGCCTCCATCTTCCTCAATTGCCCTCATTTCCCTTAATTTATCTCCGTCTGCCTTCATTTCCCTTCGTATGCCTCCATATGCATTCGTATGGCTTCATTTCCCTTCATTTGCCTACACCTGCCTTCAAATTTCTTCATTTTCCTTCATTTAATTCCATTTGTCTTCACTTGCTCCTCATCTGGCTCCATCTACCTTTATTTGCCATCATATTTCTCCATATGCATTCATATACCTTCATTTCCCTTAATTTGCCTCCATCTTCCCTCAATTGCCCTCATTTCCCTTAATTTATCTCCGTCTGCCTTCATTTCCCTTCGTATGCCTCCATATGCATTCATGTGGCTTCATTTCCCTTCATTTGCTTACACCTCCCTTCAAATTTCTTCATTTTCCTTCATTTAATTCCATTTGCCTTCACTTGCTCCATATGCCTTCATATTCGTCCATATGCCTTCATTTCCATTCATTTTCCTACACCTGCCTTTAATCTCCATCAATTGCCTCCATTTGCTTTCCTCGCCCTACATTTGTCCTCATCTTTCTTCATTTACCTTCATTTTCCTTCGTATGCCTCCATAAGCATTCATATGACTTCACATTCCTTTCATTTGCCTTCATCTGCCTTCAATTTCCTTTATTTGCCTCCAGCTGCCTTTCTCGCCCTTCATTTGTCCTCATCCTCCTTCATCTACCTTCATTTGCCTTCATATTCCTCCATATGTGTTCAAATACCTTCATTTCCCTTAATTTGCTTCAATCTTCCTTCAATTGCCCTCATTTCCCTTAATTTATCTCCATCTGCCTTCATTTCCCTTTGTATGCCTCCATCTGCCTCCATGTACCTTCATTTGCCTTCATATGCTCCATATGCGGTCATATGGCATCACTTCCCTTCATTTGACTATATCTGCCTTCGTTTTCCTTCCTCCGCCTTCATATTTCATCAACTCCATTCATTTCTCTTCATTTACCTTCATATGCCTACATCTGCCTTCAACTGACTTCATTTGCCTTCCCCTGCCTTCATTTGTCCACATCTCTCTCCCCTTTTTTCATTTGCCTTCATATACCTCCATATACGTTCATATGCCTTCATTTCCCCTCATTCTTTTACATCTGTCTACATTTGCCTTCATTTGTCGTTATATGCCTTCATTCTCCTCCGTCTGCCTTCAAATTCCTTCATTTCCCTTCATTTAACTCCATCTGCCTTCACTTTGCTTCCATATACATTCATATGCCTTCATTTGCCTTTATATGCCTTCATATGTGCTCATATTCCTTCATTTGCTTTTATTTGGTTTCATTTACCTTCCTCCGTTTTCATATGCATTTGTCCTCATCCACTTCCATAGATCTTCATTTGCCTTTATTTGCCTTCAGACCCTTCACCTGCCGTCACCTGCCCTTGTCTGCACTCATCTGCTTTCATCTGCACTCATCCGGCTTTCTTCCTTACCCTTCACTCTCCTTCATTTCCACTCATCTGCCCTCGTTTGCCTTCATTTGCTTTCATCTCCACTCATCTGCATTCACATGCCTTCATCTGTCTCAATCTGCGTTCACTTCCCTTAATCTGCGTTCATTTCTCATCATTTCCCTCCATTTCTCCTCAGCTGCTTTCATCTACCTTCGTATGCATTCATTATGCCTTCATCTACCTTCATTCGCTTTTATGTGCCTCATTTGCTTTCATTTGGTTTTTGAAAATGATGCCATTAGGTTGAGGCATCTGAACGGGTGCGCAGTGAGTGGATTTTTGTTGTTCAGTAACTAAAATTACCGTGTAGCACGTTTTTTTATTGCGCTCTAATTTGACCGATTTTTGCGGGGTTTTTTCCCACAGAAAAATGCATCAAAATCGCTAAAATTATAAACCGTAAAAATTTAATACTGCGGGCTAAAATTTACTCCACTGTGCATGGACATTATATAGAATTTTTATCAAATAACACTTCAAAATGTAATGTAAAATCGTGTTGATGCCCATTTACTCAGAATATTTCCTTCAAAAACAAAACCATGAACTCAGAAATTAAAAGTCTAATAGAACACAACTTCCCAGTGAAAATCGCACAAAATTAATTGCCGCAAGAAAAAGCACTCTTTTCCAATCGGAAGAATTGAGTGAAAGCAAACAAAATCGCCCACCCACAAAATTAAACTGCCGCAAAAAGTTAGTGCTTTTCCTTTCTCTTTTGTGCGGATTAGAGGTTGCAAATTGGAGTCATGAAAACTTGGTTTGGGCATCGTTCCGGTGAAGAATGACCAAATCCAGCTTTACATTGCACTTGAAGAGCACGTTACCAAATGATGACAGGGCCTTAGCCAGTATGAGGCAAACCGAGGCACTTGTCTCCGTCATTTGTTCGTTTTATCAGTCATTTTTTGCTTTTAACACCCTAATTACCTAGGAAGAGAATTTAACCATTGACATTGCCTCAGTCATAATTTTAACCATGGACATTGCCTCAGTCATAATTTTTTTTCTGGCTACGGCCCTGGGTGAAAAAAGGCTGACTTTCAGCGAAAGTACAAATGCCCAGTATACTGGCCTGAGATTCCCTACTTTCTTTAGTTATACAGTCATCGGGAAATAGTCCGTATCATCCTCAGTTTGTCAGAGTTTGCTACACCTCAACGCGTGGAGGAGAATATAGAACTATGTACATACAAACATATAACTTTATGTAAACTCGGTAAAATCTTCAGTGTATTAAAGTGACAATTTTATTTAACGTCACTGTTCCTGAGGAACGTAGCGCAACTGCAATAGGCTATAAACGAGCGCGTGACACGCGAAACAAAGTAAAACACTCTCAGGATGGCGATATTGAGGGGAACACTGCCTTGCAGTTGGTTAGTCTATTGCGACTTCCGATTTGCGTGACAAAAACACCTCACTTATCTCCCCAGCACTACGAGCTGAATGCTAGACAGCACGTGCTGGATCGGACAAGAGTATTGGTTAGCAGGCGATGCATAAAGGCAACGAAGCCGACAAGCTTGGGGGAAGTCGCTGCGCAGACTTAACCGCACCACGCAGGAGTGACCCTAGTTTATTGAAGCACAAATAACATAGCCAACCCATCTCCAAAGAAAGGGAGGGAGGGAGGGAAAAATTTTGCTAAATTGACAAAACACTGGCTGCACTGCACAAGAGAAGTACAAATTGAACCTTGAACAGGTTGCTTAAGCTTTTATATCTAGACAGTGTCTACTAACGTAGCCAGTAGTTAAGGCTGTACTATACAACAGCTTGGCCTTACACGTGTACTATCTTAGTTATGAATAGGTCCTTAATGCTATCGACCAATGCAGTAAAACGTACGAAAAAGCTAACTAGAAACAAAGCCATAATGTTGTAGGTCTAGCTACAACGGAGCTATTGATTTTAGTGACCTTGGGATCCCAACTGCATAGTAGTTCTATTGATAGCGAACGCGCCATGAAAGGCTCACTGAGAATGAGTGTCACGTTCCATTAACAATATTTTACTGATCTAACAGTAAAATCTTATAATTAAAACATATGTATGCACTTCATTCACTGTTTTACAAGATTTCCGAGTGGGAAACCGATGATTGGAATAGTTGGTTTATTACACTTTAAAATTGCCCTGTTGACTTGATGTTTCTTACATCTTGTACTAAGGAATACCACAATTAAACCCCGTTGTAGGTAAAGCTACGCTTTAGATAATTGGTGCGTGGCTTGGGCAGTGTTTGGTTAGTGCACAAATTTCGTCAATTGTCACTGATTGTGCTTCGTTTATTGCCAAATAAGTCCGGCAAGTACACTGGGGCTAACTTGTCGAGGGACTTAAACATCATAACTGACTTTTGCTTTTTTCGTCGTACTAAGAGTGTATCCCTTTGAAAGTTTTGGCCTCAAAAGTTATTAGGGCATGAACAAAAAAATGGTTCCTGGTTTGTGAGTGTTTATATAATTATCTCATTATAAGCCTAAAATTCAATGTCTCTGTTTAGGTTTAATATGTTGCATATCATCTCATGCTCATAATTATTTAGGTTTTGTTTGGTAAACGTTTTGCCTTTTTACTCCTTATAACCGTTCCGTAGCTTGTAGTTTTTAGTCATTTTACTTTGTTAACCCCTTTGTTTTAGGAAAAGGGGCTTTATAGGATAAGAACGTTACTCTGCCGTTTGAGAAGGAACAGCTTTCCATTTAAAAGAAAGGGCCCAGGGGTGGACTCTCATGTAAAAGTGATGGATGATCGTCCAAAATTTTCAAAAGGAACCCTTGAAAGGTATCAGAAACTCATCGTGTAGTTGTGGCTGAATTTCGTTTTTACCATCGAGAGGCTGATAATTAGTTAGTTCCCTCAAAGATACCAGGGTGGCATAAAACGGAGTTCTGTTTAACAATCTAGTACGTTCCAAATCAATGATTGTCAACCCTAAAAGGTACAACGATCATCCTTGCCACTTTTTGTGGGAATCTCCTTTGAGGGAAGAGAAGCTGACAAGGCTGACATCTGGTATTTAGATGTAGCACCTAGAAAGCCAGCTACAGAAGAAAGCAGACAGCGAAAATTTAAAAAAAGCCTCCTGTGGGAGTTTCCTTCATTATTTCCAAACTTTGTTCGTTGATCATAGATTGTATTCTCAGAGGCGGATCCAGGGGAGGGGTTGAGGGGGTTTCAACCCCCCCCCCCCCCTTTGAGCAGCATTTTTCAATCATGCATTATTATTTTGGGGTTCCTGGCTGAGAAATAAGATAAATTCTAGATTTTATATCACGCCTTCACAACTCTTTTGACGTCTCGGGAATGCTCCAAAAGGCGTTTTAGAGGGAAAAATCGGAAACATTATTTTTTGGGGGGAGGGGCATGGCTCCGGACCCCTTAAGAACTCGTGCCAGAGGCACGGGGCCGTAACTCGCCTTCCACACCATTGGCGTTAAAGGTTACTACAATAGTGTACAACCCCCCTTTCAGAAATTCCTGGAACCGCCCCTGATTCTCTACAGCGGTTGGCCATTACTGCTGTACGCTAGCTATACTGATGACAGCCTAGTTCTCAAAACGTAGACATTGTTGCACCATTGATGTTTTGTGTAACACTTGCTTGAAACATCATTTGTTATCGCAGTATTATTAGTGCAAACTCTGTTTGAGGGAGGCTTATGCCTATCAGATGAGATGCTATTATTGCAATTGCATTTATACAAGTATTTTAGTCCCATTTTGTTAGTTCAGTTGTTTTAAAAATGTATTGATGTTATTCTTCTGGCTAATTCTAACAATAAAGAATTTTAAAGCATTTATTCAATTGTTCGAGTGCTTTGTAATGCAAGTGTGATCACTATTGTGCCTTTTGGACTAATCACTTTTGGATTCTCAGTCTCGGTTATTATTAAGTTAACTTTCTGATTGGTTTACTGTACACACATCCGCGAATAAAGCTGCTTTTCGTCGCTTTATGAGGAAATTAAATGCGTTCCAAAGTCTTCGCCCAAAAAGAAACATTTCGTGCAGAAATGTGACCCAACGTCCAGAAATGATTGTTGAATTTGAGAACTTAAGGGAACTATTATTCGATGCATTTGCGCTTGTTGGATGTGATGTGATTTATGTACATCGAGCGCGCTATTCATATCAAAAACGTTAGACCTTGAAGTCATACCCCACCCTAGCCTGCGTAGCAAGTTTTTTTTTGCGTGTGCTTTCTAACCGCTCGGAAATGCTTCAAAGGTACGGAAAACCTTCGGAAACGCTTGCTGCGCTATTTTTAGTTTTGATAGGTTATTTTTTGGTCGTAGTACTAAAATTCGCAATGGATGTAAATAGGAAGAACCTAAAGTAGGTAAACGTGACTAATGAAATGTCACCTATAGCTATTTTGACTATTTCCCAGTGTTTAATCAAAGGAAACGGATAGTTTTCTAATGGACGCAACCGCAAAGCGACATCAGACATTTGAGGCAAATGACTTCAAATTCTACCCACTGGTGGAATTTAGCTGCTGCCCATATTAGCAGGGTATTCGTAATTGGAAGGTGTAAGTAAGGTGAGAGTGGACCAACAACTCCATTAGCTCTCCCTATTTCACACTTCGGATAAGAACTCAAATTTATTTCGGCGCAAGCTCCCTTGAATAACAGTTATTTTATTGGGTAGATGGAGGCAGACAAAATGAAAGCAGGTGAAGGCAAACGAAGGCAGATAAAAGCAGAAGAAGTGAAAAGACTGCGGATGGTAAAGTGAAGGCAAATGAAAGCAGATAACTTCAAGTGATGGCTGATAAAGCTAGATGAAGAGGTGAAAGCTTATGAAGGCAAACGAGGGACGGATGAAGGTAATTGAAGGCAGATGAAAGGAAATGAAGGCAGATAAGCCAAATGAAGTCTGAAGGGAAATGAAGGCAAAGGAAGGCATATAAGGGAAGAGGAAAAGGGCTGAATGTTAATGAAGGCATAAACGAAGGCAAATGAAGGCACATGAAGGCATATGAAGACATATAAAGGAATAGGAAGGAAGATGAAAGCAGGTGAAGAAACTGAGGGCTATGAAGGGAAATGAAGGATGATGAAGGAAAATGAACACAGATAGAGGCGTATGGACAAAGATGAAATAATACATGAAGGCAAACGAGGGCAGATGAAGGCAAAATGAAAGCAGATGAAGACAGATGAATGCAGATGGATGTGGGTAGATGACTGCAGATGAAGGCAGATGGAACGGAGCGGAGGCCAATAAAGGCAAATGAAGGATATGAAATCAGATGAGGCCAGATAAAATGAAGATGACGGCAAATTATGGCAGATGGTGGGAAATGAAGACAAATGAAGACAAATGAAGGTAGGTGAATGCAGATGAAACCAGATGAGCGTACATAAAGACGAATGAAGCCAGATTAATGCAGATGACGGCAAATTAGGGAATATGATGGGAAATGAGGTAGATGAAGGCAGATGATAGCAGATGAAGACGAATGAAGGTAGGTTAATGCAGATGACGGAAAATTAGGGCAGATGATGCAAAATGAAAGCAGATCAGACTAGATGAATGCAGATGAAGGCACATAGAGATAGATGAAAGTAGATGATGGGAAATAGGGTACAAAGGTAGATGGATAGAGATGAAAGCAGATGAGAAGAGGTGATGGATGGGAGCCAATGAGGCCTAACATAGGCGTATGCTGGCCTATGAATGCACTTAATATATGTTTTAATTTTAATGTCGTTTTTCATTTTGGGGAATCGTGGTGGGTATATCCATGAGATCTCTGCCAAGCCAAGGCTTTCCTGGAGCCGGGGCAGAAATGTTGATTCTGGCCCAATGGGCCCCTGGAGTGAAGCGATGGAGCCCGTCGATGGAGCCCTTGAACCCCGAATTTTCCGTCTTTAAGCCCTGCATTTTTTAGGCCAGAGCCACGGTGCCCTAAACCCCTTTTGGACCCTGAATTTTTAAACTGATAAAAAAGAACACTGAAAAATTTAGAGTGTTGAATATTTAGTTCATTGGCGGGAATCTACGTCTCATCAACATTTTTTTAGGTGAAGGGTATTTGTTATTTAAAAATACAAATTAATTAAATCTACTAAGTGCACCCCGATGGAATTAAAAAAGAAAAGTCACGGGACCGCGGGAAAAATATGATTGGTGTTTGAGTGACAAATCTGCCAGATCATGTTACATGAATTGTTGCGCGTAAGGAGTTCTTCTGTCATATTTGCAATGACATTTCCTCGTTGGTCATAATGCATATGCGTATGAGGTGCTCCAAAGCCAAACTTATCGCAGTTCTGCTGATTTTCAGCGTAATTGTGGGATTAGAACTTTATCTTTCGCGTTCAAAAGGTGCTGGACAATCGGCAGGCCAGTTTTCGAACGAATGGAGGTCGGTGGAAAAACCACATGAAACTTGGATTTCCGGTAAGAAACGACATAACCAACAGTCTTTAAGTCTTCAGAGCCTTTACGTTTTCTTTTGATTGCTACCTTTGTCTTTTAAGACTACCTTATTTTTCATTCCGAACATTTGTCTGGCTGTCGAGACAACAAAACGTCAACATAACCTTACTGTAAAGGTTCATATTTCAACGATTCGTCATTTTAGTTACAACTCATTAAACGCTTTAAGTGTTTTTGTATGCCAGCTTTCAGCAATTTTTGGACAACCCAGTATTTGTTTTATTTTCAAAATCTGTGTAAATATTGAAAAGTCGTATTAGAGTGCTTCGCCAAAATGTCAGCAAAATGTTCACAATATTAACACGTTAGATCCCCGGGCTAAAGAGAAATAAATTGCGTTGTACTGTGTTTGTGCAATTATTTAGGATTCGATGTGTTGAGATTTGAAATTGTGAAACTTCGCAATAGGCAAGTCTGTTGCATAAAGGTTCCATACAAAGTACCGAAAGCACATTTAATTACAACTTGCAAGTATTCGTGTTTGCTGAAGAGCTATGCAGCTGTCACGCGACGCAAACAAACCGACGATTAAAACGCTTTTATTTTAAATGGAATAAAGAAATAAATTCCCCATGGTATATAAATAATAATAATATAAGGCTATCGGTGAAAATTATCTCGAATATTGTTGACGTTGCTGGATTTTTTTTTTGGTACTTGTTTTCAAATTAGTTACTGAACTTCAAATTAGAAATGTCATAAATTTTTGTTTTCTGTCGTCTGAGACCATTGTTAAAAGGGATGATTCTTATTTTATATATTTTTAATAATTTACAATGAACTCGCCTAAGGTAGTGTAGCAAGCAAAATGTACCAAATGGATGACTTTTTTTTCCCTTGTATTTAGAACATTCAAGAACTGTTACCTTTTGTGTGCTTTTGTAAAAGTACAAAAAGCTTGCAACTGAAGTTCAATTAAGTTGTTGTTTGGACTCGAGAAATTCATGGTACCACCCAGGCCATTAGCTATCAGTCCATATTTTTTCAACTGTTTGGCTGTAAAAACATTTGTTTTACTTGTAATCATTTTCGTCAAAGAAAAGATGGAATAATCAACATGTCGCGAGCGTGGGACAAAGAGAAAATCTGAGTCCCCGACGGGAATCGTACCCATGACCTTCCATACACCGGTCGGACGCTCTAACCACTGAGCTATTGGGAGACTTGTGGCGAGCATATATAGGTCATATTTACTGGTGTACGGAAGGTCATGGGCTCGATTCCTGTCAGGGACTCAGATTTTTTCTTTGTCCCACGCTCGCAACATATTGATTATTCCATCTTTTCTTATTTCTTCTCCGAGCTTAAAATTGACCATCTTTCTTTATTTATTTTCGTCAAAGTAGCCACGGTGAAATACGTTTTTTGATCAAGTCTTCCTAAGTATAGTTTTCCTTACCAAAAGAGGCAAGAATTGTGATCGCGGCTTGATTGATTTTTTTTTCCTTACAGAACTCAAAGGATTAGCTGTGAAAAATTCTGGGGTAAGAGGACATTATTCAGATCCTGCTGAAACTCTGAGAGGCTGACAGGCACCCCTTCTAAATTTTACTGTTTTTTAAAACTTATTTCTTTTAGAACTAGTAAACGTTATGAACATCAAGACAATATTGACGCTAATTTTATATTTGACTGTGGATGAAAGAAAACAAATTAACTTCTGGAGATCCTATGGAAGGATTTTTATTTGATAAATTATATAGATGCCACTTTAATGAGACCTTTATTTGGGCTCATCGAACACAGGGGCACTCCCCTCCCCTCTTAGTGAAAAGAGCTCGCTTGAGTGTGTGCCAAGACTGAAGAATGTCTAATCAGAAGGCTGATTCGATGTGGATGAAAATGATAGGTCTAACATTTGAGGTGTAGCGTGAGCTTGTTTGGGTCATTATGGGTCATTATGTCTTGCAGTGGTTCTCAAAGTGTTGCAATTCTTTGACAGATGAAACAACATCAACAGCTCTGAAAAACCTACTTTATAGGAAATGAATGACTTGACCTTAATTTATTGTCAGTTGCTGATATAAAATTACATGATTCTTTTCCTTTTATCCATCATCTGTCATTGCAGGACTCCAGTGTAAAAAGGATACAATCAGTCAAACAAGTGTGCGGAAACACGCGGAAATCCTGGGATTCACTCTCTGTTACAGAGAAACAGATCCTAGCCAAGCACATTATAGTAAATGATGAACACAAGTTTCTGTTCTGCTCAGTGCCTAAAGTTGCATGTTCAAACTGGAAAAGGGTCCTGATGGTCCTAGATGGGGAAGCCACTGACAGCAATGCTATCCGCAGAGTAAATCACAAGGGATTTACATTCCTGGAAGACTTGCCTCCATTAGCAATCAAACGCAAACTAAAGGAGTACTACAAGTTCATGTTCGTCCGTGAACCCCTTGCAAGACTGTTGTCAGCGTACAAAGACAAGTTTATGCTAAACAATACTTCTTTTCATAAAAGCTATGGCAGAAAGATTGTCAAGAAAGTACGGAAAAATGCCCATGCAAATTCGAAAGGAGATGATGTGTCACTGAAAGAGTTCTTACAGTACATAACAGAAAGTCATGTGGAGGACATGAATGAACACTGGATGCCATTTTATGAATTATGTCAACCTTGTGTGGTTTCATATGACTTTATAGGATCATTTGAGAATCTTGAGGCTGATGCTAATCAAGTGCTAAAAAAACTTAATGTTGACGAACAGGTTTCTTTCCCTAGGCAGCAGAAATATTATCAAGAAGGTGGGAAAGGATATGCACTCAAAAAGATAACAGCCAAAGATGTTTCCTCAAAGCTGTTGACAAAGGTACTGAGAAAGTATGCTAAGGATTATGACATGTTTTCATATCCCAGACCTGAAGTTTGAAATGTAAAATAATTTACCTTTAGTGTTAAAAGATAAGTACAAGTGACATTGCTTCAACCTCGCTCTTGGTTAATTTACTGTTTTGAAATTACAGTAAGTATAAAGCTGGAAATATATTAGTTCTTATTTGTTGTTAGCAGATTGTAAAATATATATCATAATCAATATAATTTTGCAAATTATAGATAGAAACAATAATTTAATATTGTACCTGTTAAAGTAGACACATCAAAAGTAGCAAATTTACTACCACATGCTTTAGATCATGTATCGAAGAATAAAATTATGTTGAAATAACTTTATTTTATGTATAAAAATTTGTCTTTCATAATTAATTCATTAATTCATTAATTCATTATTATAATAATTAATTTGTCCCAGTATAGAAACAAGTCCTTTCCTGGTTCCCAACACATATTTCTCAATACTATGGTTACATGGCTAGAAGTAACCAGATCTAGAGAAATATGTCTCTGTTAACATCTCTAGTTAAAGGTTCCACTTTCTGTTCACTTTTTGACTGGCAGTCCAGGCATTTCTTGGTTATCTTTAGTTGCTTGTGTGTTGTCTGGTATAGTCTGATATTCTGCTGTGTTGGAGAAGGATTCTGGTTTCTCTACTGCACACAGACTACAGCTGCATGTCCCTGTGTAGCGCTTTCGGAAATAGAAGCTGGAAATATAAAAAAACAGCATTAGAATACAATAATGACACTATGAAGCTGCATATGTATGTTGTAGTTCAATTTTATCCTTGGTTCAATTTTTATTTTTCTTTGTTCTTTTTTACGTAAATATATGATAATGAACATAAAACATTTTAAGGACGGTGCCTCCTTTTGTTACTGCGCACACGTTCTGCGCATCTCGGGATATTCGGGTTTCTTAAGGAATTTGCCCACTAATACAATAATATTTTTGCGCGGTTTAAGACTTTGTGGAAAAAGCAGATCTTAGCAAGGGCTATCAGAACCCAAAAAGAAAATTGGGGGTAGCCAAGCATTTTTCAGAGATAATTGAGCTTAAATTTGGAAAGAAATTGCCATACATTCTTTGTATTTTAACGCTTTTTTGGAATTATGGTTGCTTAATTATCTCTGAAAAATGCGTGGTTACCCACATTTTTCTTTTTGGATTCCAATAACCCTTGCTAAGATCTCCTTTTTCCCCACAGTGATTACAACCTTTGCAAATAAAAATTGAACCAAGGATAAAATTGAACTACAACACATACATTAACGCAGGTTTTATAGGCAGTGTCCCTACATAGAGGTCTATCTGAATTCAGATTTCACACCAAAAATATAGCTTGCAATTGCAGCTGCAGATAGTGTGTCATCACTTACAGCCGCTAAAGTGGGGTACGCCGGTGGTGCTTTATAGATTGATAACCAAAGCAACTGTATTTGCACTAGCCAACAAGAATTTTACTCAGGGATAAACCAATGTTAGATTGCCATCCAAAAGATCCATGTTCAGAGGTAAATCCTTCAGGTTGGCTTTTGGATCTGGTTGCAGATCTAGATGACGCCTTCCTTTCATAGCCAACTTAGACCTTATCCTCAAAGCAGGTGATGTGTTCATTCTGAGACAGTGCACAGCAAACATGGGGTGCACTTTACTGAGACACATTCTGGACAGGGCAGTCCTAGAAAATTAAGTGCAGGTCTGCATTTTTGTTTAGTTTCTGCAGCGTACTAAGATTACGGTTTCCTACCACTGAATCAATTAAGAGCTTGCCAAATGGAACATAATTTTTAGAAGAGTCTGAGGAATGAGGAATTATTATTATTATTATTATTATTTGTATTATTATTATTATAATTATTTAATTATTATTATCATCATCATCATCATTATCATTATTATTATTATCATCATTATTATGTCCTTTATGCCTTCATGCTTTATGCCTCTAAGGCACCAGGGCCAAACCATGGTCCTTAGGGTACCAAAGAATAATAATAATAATAATAATAATAATAATAATAATAATAATAATAATAACAATAATAATAATAATAATAATTATTATTATTATTATTATTATTACCAACGTCTCCTCTAGGTTCACTAGGAGACAACAGCAAATACTGATGATACAATTATGTCACCAAATCTCACAAGTATGAAAAAAAAAGGCTACATGCAAGAAAGCACAAGCCAGATCTATGCACCAATAACACAGTTCAGACTACACCCCAAAATATCATGCTTGCAAAAGCTATGGGGAGAGAAAAGTCACAGAAGGCTCTGCTTCAATACAATGTTAATGTGCTAATTATATAATTAAACTTACAAGAAGCTTAAAATCCACAAACTGAATACAATGCCTGCAATCACGGTCACTACCCAGATGCTGAAATGAAATTGAAACAAAATTTACTCCTTTTCATTAATAAGTTGAACCATTTCACAAACCACAGATTTTCATGTTTTGGCCATGCCATGCTACTAACTTTACAACTACTCCAACTAAAGGGGGCTTCTTGGAAGGGGATAGGGCTTAATAGAGGGAGCGGCTTATAAAATTTTCCAAAGTACAAGTTGATCAGGGTACCAAACATACCGTAATGATCCCATTTACCTCATGGGACAGGGCACTTTTTTCTTTTCAACATAAACATCTGAGAGTGTCCATAGGTTCATAATGCGAATAAGAATTCTTAATGGGGCACTTTTTGGAAAAGAGACTAAACTTTTAAATGCACTTACTAGCATGGTGCACTTTTTACGGAGCACTCATTGGAAAGGGGGTGCTAATTTGACAAATGTCTCGCTGATAAAAGTGCATGCAGGGAAAGGTGAAAGAACACACTGAATGAAGTTTCTTAATTTTAGACTCAAAATAGAGTTGGTCAACAAAATTATTTAAAGTTGCAGTAAGTAATTATTCCAACTGGAATATGATAAGTAAGTAAGTAAGTGAGTAAGTAAGTAAGAAACTTATTTACATTTCTCAAACTCATTAATAATATAAATATATTATATATTCATAAAGAGAAAACAAAGGAAATCACTACCGTGACGGTGGTTTGGATACCGGATCTTAATTAGCATAAAATTTTGCCAACTTTTGCTTTGAATTTCTCCAAGAATTATGAATAGTTTGAGAAGCCGTATCAAAAACTCGAAAGAGTGTTTCATCAGGTATCCAAACACCTCGAAGTCGGTCAAAAAAACTCGGCTGCACCTCGTTTTTTCAACCCACTTCTCGGGGTTTGGATATCCTGATGAAACACTCTTTCTCGTGTTTGATATATTACGTCAAACCATGTAGCTTGGGATAAACCCATACTAATTCGGGGACACAAAATAACAATATACAAAACTTAAGATAGAAACAAAAATGTAATAGAACTATTAAAGAAACTGATACTAATCTAATAAACTAGTAGTTCTGCTAATTCTAATCTGATAATCTGATAATCGAATAATAATAGAGGGAGGAAGGGGGTTAATAAGGGAGGGGACTTTTTTTTAGTTACGTGTATATATATATATATGTGTGTATATATATATATATGTGTGTATATATATACGTGTATATATATATGTATTTAATATTTTATAGTTTTAGTACAGAGGGCCACAAGTTTATTAGTATGTATATACTATTATGTGTTTTACCCTCTTTAAATAAAGGCTTTACTTTACAGATAATATGGAGGAGGGGCTTATAAGGGGAATTATTCCATGTACTGGTAGGAGGTAAAAGGTCAGGTACTGAGCCATACACACGCCATCGTTGACTCACCCAGCAGGAATTTAACCTGGTTTCTGCAGCATAAAGTGATTGAAAGTACTGCCTCTCCCCCCTAGATGGGATGCTAGTCCATTGCAGGGTTACCCCAGACAGTATGTCACCAGTACCCATTTATACACCTGGGTGGAGAGAGACAGGCTGTGTGAAGTCAGGCCTGTTACTTGTCTAAGGAAATAACACGATGGGAGGGACTTGTACTGGTAGAGGGGGCCAGACCAAACAGAGCAGCGGGGTTTCTACCCTATAAAGATTTTGAAATTCCAGGACTTTCCAGGACCTTTCCCATGACATTAAACATTTTCCATCGCCTAAATTTAGCCTTTTGGTTACAAAAAAAGGTAAAGTAGACCCAGTTTATGACCCACTACTTTTTCTTTTCATTCTCAGAAAGGGGTACTGCTAAATTTGTTCTTTATATATTATGAACTTAATTTTCCACTTTCCATGACAAATGGTTAATTTCCATGACTTTCCAGGCCTCAGGAAAATGAAAACAGAAATTCTAAATTTCCATGACTTTCCAGGTTTTCCATGAACCATACAAACCCTGAGCAAAACGTGGTAACCCAAAAATGACTTACTTCAGGATGTTTAGCAAGGGAAGAGCCAGGCAGGTCCAAATACCACCACCCATGAATGGCGAGTGAAGTAGCTGTTTGAAGGCAAAGTCAGCAGGTACAGGAGTGCGACACTCAGGGTCCACCATGCGCAAGAGAACAAGCCCTGTAGCAATTACACCTGTGTTCATTCCAAAGTCGGCAATTGCTCTCTCAAACCCACCAACAGCAGACATATCACAACAACAGTGTGAGAACCAAACTACACCCTTCTTGCTGTTTCCAAGGGCATAATTTCATTACAGTAACTGTTCTTTTGAGAATGACACAATTCTAAAATCCCTTGCAAATAGGCAGGAAATTTTGTTAAATAGTTTTTGCCTACTCTTAGAACTATTGATCAGAAATGAAGATGTGACCATCACAGTTAAAATCGCAATTTAAGCAATTGCGAATGAAGCCCAAAAAAAGATTTTTGAGGCTCAAACTGCAGTGCTCTAGCAACTGAGCTATGAAGACCCATACATTGGGAGCAGGCTGATTTATTAAGTTCATCTTAACCCATGAAAGGAATGAAACATAGAACATAGAACTATTGTCCATGAGAAAAAACTCTCCCTTAAGTGTTCCTCTATTCCGTGAGAGCAGATACTATTTCTGGAACTCGTTTAATAGGTATCATTCTAAGGTATAACTTAGTCTACAATCGGATGAGCTTATTCTCTGAAGTCTCTTTCCAGTAAATTTAATTAATGAAGCCTTTTTCGATAGAGAGTTGGTTTGGCAGCAATAATATAAATAAAAGACACAACAAGAGTAATGGGCAAAATTTTGGGTGGCAGGGAAGTGCACTACTCTAGGGGTTGGGGGACCAGGAGAGGAACTCTCCTGGGGGAAGACAAGATCGGGTGGTACAAGGGGTAGCCACCCTGGACAGAGGTCCTGATCAGTCTAACAGTTGTGACAGAACCAAAGCCCTGAAGGAATAGGCTGAGAAAGGCGGTGGATATCGTTTTTTAAGGGCGCACATGTGATAGCATGAATGGAACCTTTGTAGAACCTAGTAAATGCAAGGTAAATTACTGTGGACTTTGCTTAGGAATAAGGCTGCCTTGTAATAAAAACAGGTAGCAATTGATGCTGCTAGTCTTGCACTTTGGACTGGATGTCTAATAGTAACTTAACAATACAGGGGCTCATTGAAACAATTGACATTGTTTGACATAGAATAAAGGTACTTTGTAATGAGTACTGTAGCACCTCTGTGTACAGATTGACAGATTGGGCATAGTAGATCTCAAGGTTCATTAACCTCACTTTATACAGTAATAAACTTGAACTTAATCACTGGTCAAAAATATTCCTTATAGTACAGTAAGAATGTGTACCGAGCCACACCAGGTATGAGAATGCTTAAAGCCATTTTTTCCACACTGTAATTTATTTTTAATTATTAGCATACCAGTGATTTGGCAAGAGAAATCTTGAAAAAAATCCCAACATGGCAAAATTCCAAATGAATCCACAAGTACATAGGATTAACAGAGGGGCAATATCAACAGCAACAGCAGAGACATCCACTGTCGCGACAGCTGACGTGATGAGGAAATCTAACGAGGAAGATGCTATACGCTCCATAAGTGATGCATCAATCAGCTCATTAATGCTTTTGATCCTCTCAACAATCAGCTGAATAAGTGAACAAAAATTATAATTACTGTACGTTTTATTTTATCTCATCAAAACACACCATGTAATATGATATCTAGAAAAATGAGGGGGATAAAGGGGGGTGGGTCCAGATAACGTTTCACTGAAAATAAAACAGTCATTTCGCATACATTCCAGTTCATCATTTTTCCAACATTTTGTGTCATGGCTACAAAATCACAATTCACAACAATTAAAAAACACATGGGTCTCGCTTCATGGGTATAATAACAATGGCAAATCACAGCTCATGGCTGCTTAGCAAATCATGTTTCACAAGAAGGAAAACAGCCATTCCACGTTTCATGCCTTGCCGCAAATACGGTATAATCCTTCTCAAAATCCCCTACTTTTCAAAATCCATTAGTTTCACATTCATATGAATTGTCAGCTTTTGCCCAAAACAAACTCTTTGATCAGCCAAAAAACTTTGTTTTGGAGTAACAGCAAGCTTGTTAAAAGTCTGCTCAATATTTTTGACTGCTTGATAGATTTCCAGACACTGTAGAACTTGTGAGAAGGATGACATACATGCACAATAACCTCTCACTCTCTCGTTATACATGTGAGTTCAAAAATATGCTGTCAATATTTGTCCTGGAGGTGTATTTATAATTTACCAATTTGTTAGTGCTCACATTATTCTCAAGCTTCACTAGCTCTCTAGTAAGACTGTTTTCTAATTATGAACAGATAATGCCTACAGACAAATGTTGCATGGATGCATATCTTTTGTGGCAAGAGGTTATATATTTCATTTTAGTACTGACCCAAAAGACAAAACTTCCTGACCTGGATAATGATTCCACCAGCCATACAGAGTGGGAACAGGGGAATACCGGAAAGAAAGTTTAAGTCTTTTAGTTTCTCTGATGTGTTTTCAATGGCGATCAGACCCTGCTTTAAGCCGTATCCAATCAGCATGGCGATCCCTAGTACAGCAAGGTGAAATGCCAACACATCTATCGAGCTTGCCCTGACTGTTTGTACTCCTGCTGAGGGCTGGCTGCCAACTGCATACACACCCCTGGATAAATTTGTTAATAACATTAAGGGAAATATACTAAATATTACAAGACATAGACATAAAGGTAAGCTGGCTCTTAGCACCTCAAGGGCAGACTGCTAAGGAGAATCTAACATTTCATCAGCTATTGCTTCTTCTTTGATTTCCTTAGACAAGAAACTAATTTACTCACATTCTTTAACAGCACCAATAACACTGTTTCAAAATGTAATATAAAGTTGTGCTTGTTCATGAGATGTTCCAATACACTTACTGGGACCCCTTTTCTAACAAAGGGTTTTTAAAATCCAACACGTACCATATACCAACATGGACCATATTTTTCTTTGTAATGTTACTGTGTGATATTCTACCAACCTGATTGATATCTTGACCTCCTGAGCTGTATCAATTCTCTCTCTCTTCACCCATCCCCGGTGAGTGGCAATATTAACAAACATCACACCACAAATGACAGAGAAAACCAGTCCTAGAGTGGCACTAGCCAAACCAAAATCCCCTCCATTAGGAAACCCAAGCTAAAAACACGACAACATTTAAAATCAAATGAATGAAATGAATCACATCATTCAATTCTAAAAATCAAATACATAATAAATATGTGGACGATATAACATAAAATTTAAAATAAATTTCAGAAATGACAAGTTAAAAACTGGACCTTAATCTCATGATCAATGGCTATTGGTATGTGTCCAATCTAGGTGTCCTCCCTTGCCACGGGCGAGGGGGGAGCTTACATGCCTCAGTGAGCCATGAGAGTACATAAGTCAGTAATATGCTGTGCCAGTAGATCCTGGTATGGACAACTATGCTTGAATGGACATCTATGCTCAATAGTGGGTCAAAGGGTAGAAGACAGACTTACAGGACTGACAAGGATAAAGGGGGCTGACATAGGGTTAGCAACTCTATATTTGCAAAAAAAGCTCATTACAGAAACATTGACAACAATTTCATGGCAACTAGACTTGAAGGGTGAGGAGTCCTTGGCTTGAGGACGTCTGTCTAGCTAGGTGCATTGAAATTCTATGGGAAACCATCTTGAAAACGTTAGCTAGGGGAAGTTGTGAGAATTATCACCCAAGTTTGATCTCAATGGAAAACTGTTGTTGGCGGCTCATGGTCCACTTAAAGTGATGGGCCTCATAAGTAACCATGATCATACTTTCTTGTATGTTGGTGTGAGTCCTCCTGCTGTCCCATGACCTCCTGCAAACCCCACAGGAAGGACAGTAGCAAACAATGGGTTGACACCAAATGCCGGCATCTGAAAAATATAACAGATAAACCACATCACCTAATAATGTACAGTAATTATTTCTCACTCCCTTATTTAGTAATTTACTATAGAAAAGGTCAAGCTCATAAACTTACTGCTGTCTAAATTATGACAGATGGGGATTACTTTCAACTCCCATTATAACACAAGGATATCGGAACATTCAGACCTCAGAAAAAAAAAGCATTGAGATATAATAAAATTTCATTGACAAGGAATGTTGACAAATTAATTATATGAAAACATATTGATGGTACAAGACATTTTCAGGGTAAGGTTGAAGCAACATCAGTAAAGAAATTTTTTATGCAAGCTTTCATTTCAATACTTTCCCCAGCTCCAGATACGGAACTGTGTGATCAAAACATAGGTAAGGTTTATGGGGGACCAGCTTACCAACAGAGCTCCAGTAACCACAAGTGCAACAATCCACTGTCCCCAGGCAATAAGCATGCCGTACATTAACTGAGGCCCTGCCTGTTTCCAGATAACTGATACCTGAGGGATCTGGGTGCCAAGGAATAGTGAGGAAAACACAATGTTGATAAGAAATCCAGCCAGGTTGTACCTTTGGAGCAAAGCATGAAGAACACAAATTCTTATAAATTTTATTCAGTGAACTTAAATCTTCTGCAGTCTTGTAGTCTGTCTGGATAGGGGGAAAATTAATCTAATTTTTTGAAATGGTAGGAAAGTTACTGTAAATGACAGCTGTCTTCCAGGGCATGTGGGAGTTACTTAGTGGGAGGAAACAGCTGACATCTCAGGCTACAGGTTATAGGCCCAGACTTTAAATTAATGTATCAGGCATCAGGCAAAGTATGGATCCCCAGAAGCCAAATGTACAATCCCGCCAGGGATTCCATGTTCATGAACATATGCATATAAATTCAAATGGATTTTGCAGCTTTCTCAGTCTGAAAGGTGGGGGGAGGGGGGGGAGGACAGACCAGAGTGCCATATTTCCTGTTTCCTTCACCATTGGCTCTTTCCTCTTGCAAGTTTTTGATTGCAAGAAATTTTGCCATGCTGTATCTGTTTTTCCTACTTCCTGTTACCTGGGGAGTCCCACTTCCCTATTTTCTCACTTCCCATACATTTCCCTCTTTTTTAGGGGGGGGGGGGGTGGGAGTTCCCAACCCCTGTATCCCATACTGAAAGAGAGGTCTGAAATATGAAGAATATCATGCAGTTTGGTTGAAAAGGAGATTGGGTTTTGACCTCTGCCTTACATTCCCCCACCAACAACTCCAAGAAGACCCCCACCCCCCATCCCAGGCTATAAACTGCTAGCAGTCCCTTTCTGGATAGTCGAGAGGGCATATCAACAGCGCGGCAAGACTGGAGCGAGGGGACAAACACGGGAAGAGACTGCCAGCAGTCTACCCGGGCTATTTATAAGCGCAGTGTAATCTGTTCCATTTGTCACTACAATTGATGTCGTCGAAATAAAAACAACACTGCATGTGCTTTCAATATCACTCCGCAAAATACAAAATTGGGAAATCAATCAAATAAAACAGAAGGGGGGATATTAGCGATACGTCAAGCAGCTAGCACTAGCAGCTGTTCCCTGTTCACCGTACAGTATAAGCTTATATTTATCAAGGGCTTTATTTTAAACCACTTAAGATTAAATTTGTAATAATTATCCACCACACTGAAATACGTACCATCCTCTAGTGAAATTTACCACGATAAATCCGGAGACATCTTTGTTTAGATGAGCTAACTGCAGCACAATTAATCCAACAATACCGCCTATTACAGAGGCGGGAAGATAGAGCTTTTGAAAGATCCACACATAAAGGCGAAGTAACTTCCCCAAAACAAGGAGAAAACACAACCAGCAAAAGCTCGCAACTGCAGAATAAGCCATAGGCGTTGTTGGCTCCTCACAAAAGCCGTCATCGTTTAAAACAAAGCCTGTATCGCAAAAACAAGAAGTAAAGTTCGACGCGGACTGCACACACACACCTCCTTTTCCGCACGAATTCGTTACAGATGCGTTACACGTCATTTCGTTAGCTTTCAGGGAGCATCAAAACACTTTCTCGAGCTGTTGAGTGCAAAGTGGTCCTTATAAACAAGCCACTGTAAAGAGCTCATATAAAGGTCGAGAGTTCTTTCTCTTCTGTCTGCCCTTTTCTGGTTCGAGACCCGGATTCGAGAGTGAACTTAGTGAAGTTGACATTTGATTGACGGGAGTCACGCACGGGGAACCGGATAAAAAGGAACAGAAACCCAAATATTTGTTTAGTTTTGAAAAGCCAAAATCTTGCCCTTTCCTGTTATGTTACACAAAAGAAAACCAAACAGAGTAATGAAATTTTTTTGTGAAGTTGACATTGACCATGGAAACGCGAATGATAGTCAAGTTGAATGAAAAATCGAGAGAAAATGGTTTCCAATCAGCTAGGAGAGGAGGCTTTTATTTTCTACTGCTATCGTGCCTACGCGGAAAATTCTCCGGCTCGGTATGAAAAGAAATAACTTAAAACTGAAAACTTCCGGGCGAAATACCATTTTTTGACTTCCGCTTTCTAGTTACAGGTTGACTTCCGTTTCTGATTACCCCTGTTCACACCGCCCCGAGGAGCGGCTCGAAAACCTATCCGATACTCCAGGATCGGCGTGACGATTCGGCGGCGCCTGGTATCGCTCCGGCACAAAAATCGTACCGAAATCGGAGTTTTATGCGTCAACAAAAAACGTATCCGATATGTTTTTCGCGCCAGTACAAAATATATCTGGTGTAAAGTAAGGTCGCACACACGAAGGGACTAGTCGCAGGGACTTGTTGCACCGGCTAGTCCCTCGTAATGTTTACACGATGGGACTAGTCGCTGAGAAATGTCCCTTGAAGGGTTTACACGCGAGGACCTGTTACTAGCAAAATAACAAACAAAACAAAAAACAAAACAGCCCCCCCCCCCCAAAAAAAAAACAACAAAAAAAAAAACAATTTAGACATTAAAAGAAATCCTTAATAAAACCGCACAGTGTTCATCTATAAGTTTAGGAGTGTTTGTCATTTCGATGAAGTTTTTTTTCTTGTGTCTTATGTTGTTGATGCAGAACGAAAAACAGCGACTGTTCGATCAATATCTCCAATACAGACAAATAAAAGATTTATTCTCCCGGCTAATTCGCAAAGAAAAGATCCGACTAAATACTATTATTTGGTCCTGGTGACTTGTCCCACGAACAGTTCACACAAATGGAACCATGTCCCACAAATTCAAACCAGTTTGAATTCGTGGGACTAGTGACAGGGACTAAAATTTGGTCCCTGCGACTACCTTTTTTTTTACGAAAATGGTTAGTTCACACGAAAGTACTTGATCCCCGGGACCTAGTCGGAGAGACTCTTCGTCGCGTGTCTGCCGACCTTATTGTTAATCTAGCCAGCCGGCAGGGGAGGGGTAGGGGTGGAAGCAGCTGCCAACTCACTCCCGGGTTATTATTCATACATTTATATTATTAAATTATTATATTTGTTGGTTGCATGTTTATTGCACCTTGAGGGGTGGCTGTTTTCCTTGTGGTGACGGGAATACCGGCAAAACACGTTAACGTGTCAGGTGATTTTTGCGGGTTTCTCTTCTCGCACGACGCTTTCTTGAATAAGACAAGTTTAAATAAGAGAAAATTAGTTCCGTTCTTAAAGATATAACATTGTATAAATTACTTTTTGCGTCTTTTCCAAGTCGTGACTTCCTTGGGTTTTGGTCGCTTTTGTAGAGCTCTCGGCCGAATGCTGACCAAGAAACTAGCTTATGTGGCTTATCTCAGAGCCTAACCGAATTTTCTCTCGCCCGGTAAACCACTTATGCTGAAATTCGGGCCTGATCATACAAATCAGCCAGGCCGCAACAAATGTGGGAAGGTTCTCATTTTGCTACTGGAGGAAAATTTTTCAAGCGCCTGGATAATGTGTAATTAACAGTGAGGCGTCCATTAGCTCAAAGGAATTTTATTCTTCCACACAACCACTTACAGACCAAGAACAAATCTAGCTTGCCCCACACTAAAATAGGACTCCCCTAGAAACGACTGTGGGGTGGCTAGAACAAGTTTAATTACAGATCTATTGGAACCAAAGAAACAGACACGGGACATTTTCAGAGAGCAAGCCACAGGAAAACCCGTTTAAATGCCCCAGAATATCTAGCGGAACTGGTTGTCGAGGAAAAATGTATAAAACTCCCATCACGTAACTACATTAAGATAATTTCTCTGCATAATTCCTATACAACAACACAGAATTTAACAAGAAAAGACGACAAAGAACTCTACCCTGGGTAACCTGTGGCCGCAGACGTGAAGTAACAGTCCTTGATTTTCCCACGGATAGTCAAGCACAAAACACGCGCGCGCCGACTAAGGTTTCCATGCCGATATTTTTCTATTCGTGGTCACTTCACCGACTATCCCTGGGAAAAGAATGAACCAAGAACTTGACCAAAGTTACATTAATATTGAACCTTTCATCAAAAATAACCTATCACCAAAGATAAACAATTTTAAATCTTTCTTTTTCGTTTTGATTATGCTAATGACATGGGTACAGCAATCAACTGTTAGTTATACGTTCTATACCATATAAGATCGAATTAGAAAAAAAAAACAAAAGTTTGACCAAGAATAATACTGTACAAAAGAATAAAGAATTCAAAAACATTGCATCTGCAATTTTTCTTACTATTCAACTTAAAGTCAACAAAGAAGTTAGAACACTTCTTTGGAAGTTTAAAGACATTCCCTACCCACCACGGTGACCTAGGAAATATGTCCCCAGCCCCCCAAGAAACAAGAGTGTTTTGCAATTGACCTTCAGAGGTTTCTGTACAATCCCACATAGACACTCTTTGGGCTCGTTACGAGGAATGCGTGACAGGCCATAAGACCCTCTGTGTGGGAGGCTAAGGCTTCTGTTGTTTCTCAGGTAATTGTTTTAATCTTTTGATATTTTCCAAATCAGAAGAAAACTCAAATGAACAGTTTACGATGGTAGAAAAACATGCTGGCGACACGAATCCTACGACACAGCCAAATCCTCTAATTCACGTTTGCAGCTGTTACCTAGATTTTAGAACTAAGTCATGCAACCGCCCCTACCCTCTCTAATCTTTTCCTTCCCTCTTGGGAGAGCCTTATATGAGACCTTCAGATCGAGGAACGAGGTACGACTTTCAGATTTTAAACCAGTCGACAGCGCTGAAAAACGCTCATATTAGACAGCGGTGTTATAAGTGGCTTTTTATTACGGTGGCCATTTCATTGCTGGGTTTTCCAATTAGAAAACCAAAGCAAAAGGTTAGGATTGGAGTTTAACAGTAGATTTTACTTAGTGTTTCAGGCAGGTAGATTAACCCTCTTTCTTAATTTGGTTGAGAACAATATTCGTTTGGGCGGAAGCAGGGGAAAACCCTGCTTCCAAGTCGTGTAAAGAGCCTGGTGACGAGTTTTTTACGGTCACGTAAGAGACATGCGCGTTGCGCTATTCAGAGCTGTCAAACCGGTGACGTTCCCAGAGTGCACTGCTGGCTCCTCACTGCTGCTGACCAGTAGGGAAGGAAGCTCTTAGCAGGTCTGAATACCAGTCTTAAGTAATCCCTAATAATTGCTGCAAAACAGAACAATCTCCACTGGACTAATATACAAAATTCATGTAACTGTAGCGTGACAAAACTTAGACATTAGACTGCTACAACAGTGTGGTTTCGGTGAAACAACGTGTGAACAACGCACCCGAGATCTGGGGGACTGGAAACTGCGCAACCGGAGCTCCCTTCGGTTCCAGTTGTCCTCGCATTCCTCGGTGTGATTTCCTTCCTTGCAACGCCAGCTACACTTGCAGTGTTTATCGTGTTGAAGTTTGCAGTGTGGACACAAACTGCTACTTGTTGTTTCTCTACCATTACTGAAAGATCTAGGTGAAGTTATGCGTTTGGAGCTATCTACAAGAGAGTCAGTTGTGATTTCATCACTTTCTTCAGAATCGCTGCTCTTTTTGCTTCCCCTTAATCGCGGTGATTTAGACGACGCCAATTCTCTTCTGTTCGGAGATTTTCGCCGTAGGAATTCCGTGATGCGAGCTTGTTTATGCCTGGTATTATCATCCACTGCCGTCGCGCTTTTGGAACGTTTTCGCTTACCCGCCATCTTTGTTGGATTGTTCCCAGTCCTTCGATGTTCAACTACGTTTTCCTGTCTAAGCGGATCATTCTCTTTCCGGCTCTCCTTCTCATCAGCTTCCGGTTTCTCCGAAGCTTGATCCTCACTTCCTGTCTCCGGCCCTGAATCCTTTTTCTTTGCACCTCGCGGAGTTCGTGAGCGTGTTTCACGTGCGTCAGAAGTTTGGCCATCCTCCTCAGAAGTCACAACTCCTTTATCGAATTCTTCTTCGGTTTTCGTCGCAATGTTCGGAAATGATAAATGTCGACTTGTTCGTCTCCGTGGCTTTACAGATAAGGAATGCTCCAGACTGATAAGGTCCTGAACACCCTCCCCCGTATCAGTAACTGAACTACGCAGCATTCGTTTGGGAGTTATCACGCTAGCTTCACACGAGCTTTGGGACTTAACCCGAGTTCGTTTTCTACTCGTCCCTTCGCAATCACTACTATCCACGCTCTCCGAATCTTTACCACAGCTAGCTATTAAATCCGCCGGCTGGCCTGATGAGGAAGCTTGACTAACAGCGTGGCTGTTTCGTCTAGTTCTTCTCACTGCTGACTCATTGAGCGTATCCTCAGGGTTACTGACCTCCTGGTTTCCACACCCCTCTGGAGATTCGCCCATACTCCTCTTGGTATCAGGGTCGCCTCCATTCCCGCAGCTCTGTTCCGTACTAGAGCAGTCTCCAGCGCTACTGGTAGTGCTCGAAGACTCTACTGTACTACTGACCCTAGAGTACAACGAACCTGCAAGGCTGTCACACTCGTCTGCTCCACGAGGCATGCTTCCATCACCGCAAAAGTTATCCTTACACATGGTGAGCACCCACTGCACTGATGTCTCATCAAGGTCACAAGACTCATCTGTCATCACCTCATACTCCTTCCAGAACACTTCCTCGCGCGCTCGGTACAGCTCTCGCCGCATCTTCTCGCGCTTAGTCACCATGTAACACAGGTTGCGTAACTAAAAAAGAACAAGGGTGAGTTAACCTGTGTAGCAGAGGCAAAAGTACAAGCACATCCTCAGAACCTTCCTCCTTCTTATCTTGCATCTGCAACACAGGCATTACCCCCTAAATCTACCAGACAGCTGTTTTGGCCTTGTTAGGCCTCATCAGCATGGCATAGCTAATACTTAGGCTCAGGGATCCCACATGAAGATAACAAGCGATGCATGTGAGGGGATGGGGTTGTTAACCGAAATGATGTGTTGTGGCCAAACTGGTTGGTTTACACGAATAACCGGTTTAGCGTATGGGTGGGGAGGGGGGGGGGAGGGCTAAAAACCGGAATTTTACGGTATATCTCCATAATGTGCTCTTAAAATTATTAACATTATAATCAAGAAAATTAATGTAATCATAAACCCAACCTTTTCCAGATTGCAGCGCAGTTTCAGAATTCGTTCAAGCTGTGCCTGTAGATTTCTCGTGGAATCTGCAGCTCCCTTAAAATAAACAAACAAACAAAAAATATATAAATAAATAAATAAAACAAACTAAAACAAAATTACTCTGTGTTCTTTGGGCACATTTGGTCCTTTTGTTTGTTTGTTTTTTTATTTTATATACTATTATTTCACTTACTTGTTTTCCTGAGAGCCTTTCCTGTTGCTGAAGAGTAGGCGGCAGTAGGGGAACATCATCTTGAGCCTAAAAGAAAATTCATCCTTTAGGGAGATATCTCGATAGAGTAGAGGTAGCTGCTGAGCCCAAGCGGTCAATGCTTACTAATTTCCTGCTTCATAGTAGATTTGCACTGTTTCATGGTATGCTTTTCAATTGCTTATCAATATGCTAGCAGAGAGCATGACATAAGGAGAGTAGCCCAGCTTGAAAAGCATGTAAGTTGTATTCTTCTGACATTGCTGCTTATTGATATGCTGTAACTATTTTAAAGAGGGTAAACACCTACTTAAGGACGTTCGCGCTAATTGTTTCTGCGCATCCTTACCGCACATGCAATTCACGTCGCGATGTCCCGCCACGTCATACATTTTTCAACTAACAAACCATTTTGGCCATGTCGAGTTATGAGGACCGATTTGTCAAAATTGGGGTAGTTATCCACGTGCTTTATTTCAAAAACAAAGTCGGTGACCCCCCAATTTTTTTGCATTTCTGACAACGGTAACTCGTTATCTGACAGTCGCAAAAGAATGAAAAAAATCTGTGATGTGGAAGTTTTTCACGCGAACGTCCTTAACAACGTGATATTCATCTCGAGAATGATTAAATTAATTATCCTCCCCTCCTCTTTTCAGTGCTGTGAGAAGGTGTACAAGAGAAGGCCAAGACGAAGTGTTACTGTGACCACCAACAGCGTACAAGACCACTTATTCTAAAAGCCTGGCTGGTAGTCTGGCTAAGATTTAAAGGTGAAACCTCCTACACTATTCTAGCCCATCAGGCGGTGGTCTAAAACCATCATTACCTTTCTCTTGAGTGTCCAGTACTTGTGTATTCTAGTAGCCAGTTCCTTTGGCAAATTGAGATCTTTGGCAATCTCTGCAATATCTACAAACTTGTAGAATTCCTCCTCCATCTGTTTCAATCTACAAAGTTACAACAAAATTCACCTTGGTAATTTCTATCATAATGCCACTTTTTTATAACAAAATCAAAGAGGTAGGTCATTATACGTGAGAGTAAAGTGAAATCTCAACAGGCAGCCCACCACCTGAACTTATTTGTGAAAGCAACTAGGAGTATTACTACTCCTCACTAGATTTGATGTTAGATCATGGCAGGTTTACCCCTGACATAGCTTCAGATTACCCTTACCATAGCCAAGTCACATTAAATTACTTCCCAAAAACATGCAAATAGGCAATGTAGAGTACAGTTTCTTGTTAAAGGAGGCAACACAGTGGAGGCCCCTTTAGGGGGGCTACGAATGTCGCTAGTCTGAATTTCAAAACCCTTCGTTTCACATATTGAGGAGAAAGCCATGTCCCTGTCGGTATTTTACTATTGTATTTGCGTTTGTCTTCGTCGCTGTCGCAGTTTCAATCCATCTTTGTGTCGTTTGTCGCTATTTCATCTGTCTTATGTCGCTGTTTCAAGGCCATGTTGCTTGTCGAAATTTACCCTAACAGGGCCTCACAGTGACAGAGACCAGGGGCGCTTTCCATTCAACCAAAAATTCCGGAAATTTCGGGCAGGGAGGTGAATGGAACAGAAATTGTCTGGAATAAAATTCCGGAATTTTGGGTATACCTTGCAAGGTTGTTCTAACATTCCAGCAAATAAGAACAACAGGAACATTTGGAAATTACTGTTCCATTCGAAAAAAATTTTGGTTTTCAGCACCTCTCTGTTGTAAATATCCGGGAAATTTCTGTCCAAAACTGAATGGAATGGTTTGGTCCAACTGGGCTGGTATCACCAGCCAGAAAATGTCTGAATTTACTGTTCCATTTGCCACATGAAATTTTCGAAATTTCAAACCAGAATTCAATTCAATTCAATTCAATTTTATCGCCACGCCACCCTACACATGACTTCACTCGTGGGAAATGAAATGAGCATAAGCATCAGTGATGCATCACCACACCTTTTTTGTCGTAAATTCTCTGCATCTTCAGATGCGGTTGATGTCTCATTGTTTCCCTCTTTAGCTCTCTTGCTGGGTGATTTGCCTTTGTGACTGTGTTTTGTACAGTAACTCTACAGAAAAACAGATGTAAACAAAGTTAATTTACATCAAATGCCAAATGACATTTTCTACAGAAACTAATGATTACTTTTAATTTGTAACTTGAAAACAGTTGCAAAGAGTTTATGATTGAGCCATGGCCAACTTTTTCAGCTTGTTAATATTTGTGTGAAAAACAACCTTAATTAGCAATCTTAAAATGGCAATTTACCAAGTTCTGCATCACATTATAAAAACAAAATTGTCAACCAGAACAAAGTTAAATGATACCCAACGTTCTTGCCTATGAAAAATTTCTTAGAAGGCTGAGCTCAGAAGAAAATTTTTCTGAGCTCAGTCATTAGGAGCTGACCATGAAACGGTAATGGTGGTGGAAATGTTAGGTGTTCCATCCAGCATGTTCTTGGTTGCCCTGTGCTGTACGCCAATCTTTGTTTATACTGGCAGTCTTCGAGTAGTTGTAGTAGATCCTTTATTTAAACACGATCAGTAATTAAAGCAATTAACATGCTTGAGGGGTCGTGTACTAGTCCATAATAATGATCTCTGCATTATCACAAATCAAAAATTTAATTAAGCATATATAGCTAACCAAAGATACAACAATTTGAAACAGAGTGGAAAAATATTAATAAGAGAGGAACCTGAAGGAGACATAATTCCTTTTTTTAAAAAGATGCCAAATTTACAGACATTTGTATGGCTGTGTGGCAAGAGCTGTCACCAAACCACACCAACATCTGTGAATGTTATAAAATCTGATTGCATTGTTTGAAGTTGGCTTTCATCCTCTTTCCTTGTAAATTAAGTTTATGTGTTCTTTGTAGTTATGATGCCTAACCATGACGTCAACAAAGATCACCTGCTGGGCAACAGTCTTGATTTACCTTTTTTTTTCCTTATTCAACACTGATGTGCTGGGTGAGATAAACAGCAAAACTTACAATGTGTCTAACACCATCTGCTGCTGAATCATCCAATACAGTCTTCATCTCAAGGCCATGTTTGAACCCACATGTCACATGGAATGCTGTCACACAACTTTTAACCTGAAAAAAGAAAGGAAAGTAAATGAAGCAAACTTGCAGAAACTCAAAACAGTGTAAAAACAACACTCCTTGAAGCGTACCTCCTGTATGTCCAACCCAAACCAATTTTCACACCCAACCAACTGGAACCCAATTCTTATGACTACCACCAGGGAGGGTAACATGGGGACAAGAATCAAATCTGCAAAGAATGGTCAACATGCAGCAGTTTTCTTGATCTGCAAAGATCAGCTGATGAATTGTGAACTGTAATAGAAGTTACTCACAAGAAGTCCTACAGTGAAGACTCTGGTCACATGCAGGTCATGTATCACAAAAGAGGAGGCCATTCACTGTAATGACTCAAGATTAACTTTACCTAACATGCATACACCATCTCAAATGAAAAACCATTTCCCCCATATGCCACTGTGCAGCACCTTAACACTGTTTTACAGTATGTTAATATATATATTTTTTGATGCTCCTGCTTTTTGTTTTCCTTAACTGTTTGAGCTAGTTGTAGTCTGCTACAAATCTCATTCTGAAGCAAGACTAGACTGAGGTTCTCTGTCACCAACATGGCATGTCTGAAAGCCATTTAAATTTGGTTTTTACACCCAAATGGTAAAAGACAAAGAGGTTACCACTGAGCATGGTGGACCTTCATGTGTAACTCCCTTTTTGGTGTTGGGAAATCCTGATGAAAAATGCTCTCTCACGTTTCATATATTACAGAATACTTACTGTGCACTGAATACAGGCTCCAACCTTCTCACGGCACAAAAAACACAGCAGGTTCCATCTGCTGGCCTGTTAATACAAATGAAAGAAGTTAATAATAATAATAATGATGATGATGATGATGATGATGATGATGATGATGATGATGATGATGATGATAAATTTCTATAGCGCCATTTCCCAGTGGTCCTAGTGGTCCAAGTTAATGCCAGTTTAGTCACCCAAACTGTCTTTGCTAACCTCTGGTATCTAAAGAAGTACTGTATTTTTACAGGATTCCCAAATAACAATGGCACTCATTTATTCTCCCTTGTTAAGAGAGGCAAGGTGATATGTTTTTGGGGTATGCGACGGGGAAGGGGGGTTTCAATCACAAATCACGAGCCTATTTTTCTTCACAAATCACATAATTATTTATTTCAGAGCACTTCATGTATATATATTTTCTTCAAAATCATACATACAAAATGGAGAAAACAAGCAGCACTGCCTGGTTGATTTGCACAAAGTATAGTGTTTTAATAGCCTAGTACTGAGTCAGTTGATTTAGACATGCATACAGTGGGAAAGAGGTCTTGAAAAGTGAGATCATATCAAGGGTTCAAGTTTAACATGCACAGTGAGTCTTCTGCTGCATAATTTGTAAAAAAAGCGGAGGCATCTTTAGTAGCCTGAAACAACACAATCAATCAAGTTTTGATTGTAACAGCTTACAGGAATGTTTTCAATCCGGGTGATTGGTTCCATTTTTGAAACATTTCCAAACCCAACTTCAGGGATCCAAAGAGCACAGCTGACATGAACCCATGCTTTGCCATTCCTAAGAAGAAAATGACCATATCAGATCAACATCTAGTTCTTAATACATAAGAAATAACAAAGATTGCAAAGTTACGGTCCTTGTTACTCTAGGGTTAAGCAACCTTTTTCTATGCCCACTTTGTAGGTTTCACTATTTTCAGATAGCTAAACGTCTCTTGTATTTGGGACGGTTCACTTCAGTAAAATCGCCCCCCCCCCCCACCCCACAATGCAATTGTCAATAGTTTCATAAGCTATCAGACGTTATAATAATATATCGTATTATTATGACAGTCTGCACCATAGTACGAGGTGTAAGAATTCAAATTAATTTGTATGCCAGACAACAGAAGGTGAGTTCGCCCACACATTTGACACAGTCGAGACAGATGGAAATGTGACTCAAAGTGGAGTGTTTTGAGATTTCAGGCATCTGAACTACAGCGTGAGCCCAACATGTTATCTTTTCAAATAAGACACTACAGGAGAAACTAATAAACTCTTCAGCACCAACAGCGCAAAAGTGGAATGGTCAAACTTAAAGATTTTATCCTCAAAAGACAGATCTACATTACATGTCTGATGGTTTGACTTGAGGAGGGGAAGTGCTGAGAATTCAAAGAGCGTATTTAGAAAATTAACCCTTTCCTGCCCAAGGTAAATGCCAAGTTTTTCTAAATTGGCAACGATGAACTGGTAGACCCCATGTGATATACCATTTGAAAAGTAATTTCTAGGGTGTGCTGTACATCACACTAACAGGGATGGAGGAAGTCTTAGATTAGACTGAGAGGTGTTCAAAATTTAAAAAGAAAAACGTGTAAAATTTTCCTATTCCTCATACATATTGGATATACCCCTAAACTATAGCTAAATTTGCAGCTCTCGGTGCACTGCTTGTTGTCAGATGTCAACTTGAACCTACAATTACAAAGGGAAAATGTTCCAAAAGTTGGAGGGGTGGTAAATCAAGTCTCATATAGGAGGGGGGGCTCAATTTTATGCCTTCAGTGTGCAGTTCTTTCCAAGTTCTTTTGGTCGTGCAAATTTCACACAAATTGACCAAATATTAAGCATGTAATGGCATCTTATGCCATATGGCACTCTTGGGCGGGAAAGGGTTAAACCCTTCTGGCGGCTGGTATATCAGAGAATAATGCCTGAGGCTGATTGTCCGCAAAATGAACGGTTGGCCGAGAAGCGAAGCAAGGGCATTATCCTCCAAAATACCAGCAAGCCAGGAAGGGGTTATTTATTTTATAACCCTCCAAGTAATTTCTTCAATGCACATGCTTTATTGTGGTAAGGAGAAAACATTCGGTGAGGATCACAGCACATTTGCAGCTAAACAAACTTGAGCTGGTTAGTTTACTTGATTTTATTACACTGTGATTAGATCTGAAAAGTTGAAACCTGAAAAGGTGACTTCCTTTCTTGTTTTTCTCTTGTCAATAAAATCGGATGACGGATATCAAATCGGACAATGGATATCACCTGATACCTGCCATCTGATTTTGAACCACATGATGTGTTTCCTTCAGTGAGCATGCAAAAATTAATCAGTGGGTTATAAGTAGTGATACCAACCACGGTAAAGGCATACGATTCCTTCATCCTTGCTTTGACCCAACTTACTTGGTTTTCTTCATTGCTCCTCCAGACAGATTACACAGAACACAGTGGCAGTTCTTGATTCCCTTGCGGCATGGATGACAAAGCCAGCTACCAGCTGGAATGTTCTGAATACCATAACATGCTTGGTGGACACAGATGTCGCATGAGTCACAGAACACCATCTCATTCAATTCCTCACTGTCAGGCTTTAAACAGTTTGCAAAAAAGATGAGTTAAATTAAATTGCACAAAGACAATAATGTGCACCAAGCAATAAGAACAAGACAAACTGCAGTTATGCCTTTCAAAACTGAGCTGTTAGCTTTGAATGCATGTTACGGTATCAGATGCACGTAAGGTGCAACTGCCATTTAAGAGCGCTAATAAAATATGAACAAGACCCTTAGGTTTTTAAAAATATTTCTTTCAAAAGTAAGCACCCTTTGGACCAATTACTGCGAGTGACCATCTGCTTACAAGAGTTGTTTATTTGTGGGATGTTTCCATTACCTACAGTTCAAACTTGTCATTTGGAACAATTCTTGGTTTGAGATCATGCACGTCTACTGTATATGTTGTGGTTCACATTTTTCTTTGGTTTGAAAATATTCAAACCGGTTTAATTTGTATTTTCCTTTGTCTAAGATTATGGTAATGAATCCGAGACAAATGAAAATAAAAATTATGCCACAACATATATACATTTTACTGTATTGGGTGGTTCCAGAAAATATCCATACCCATACCACGGGCGGCATCTCGGAATTCCGAAGGGGAGGGAGGTTTACGTCGACTGGAATTCCGAGGACATGGGGGGTTCATTGGACTGGAATTCCGAAGGCATGGGGGGATTTTCAGGAGAGTAACTTCCAGTTTGGTGTAGTTAAGTCTCTTCAAGAAAAACTCATCAAAAACGACTTATCTAAGGATGATGATTCACTCGTAAACACGAGACACGTTCAACTCAATCAACATGCCGGAGACACATTTCAATGGTCATGGTCAATAAAATGTTTATGCTAACATGACGGCTGAAGGCTGTTCACTTGCCAGTAGATCGGTCACAAAAGCGATCGTAGGCTTTTCTTCGACTGTTTTGCTCAAATACAATACTGTAGATCCCAGCAAAGGGTTTTCAGCCCCTATATTAAAGCAGGTATCATCAAGACACATGTGAAATTGTTGCGTTACATACCATGCGACGTTCATTCAAAAGGTCAGATTTCACGAGTCAGTTATGCAAATTTGATGCGCTTTTGATCAGACTACATTCACTATTTTGTACAAATTCTTTTTAAAGTTGTCATTGACTTTGAATTTCAATGTGAGTTTCATTTACTATTTTAATCGAAGGATAAAGTGCAGGGAAAAAGTTTGATTAGTTCTCGCGCAATCTATTTGAGGCCGCAGCACAGTATGCAAATTGCGTTCACTGTGAACTAAAAATAATTGCAGGAAAAAAGCTTGCTATTTTACTCTAATTCTTTTCCTAACATCATAAGCTTCGATTTTTAGAATAGGTTGCACTCGACAGTTTCGCTTTTGACGGCAGGTTTGAGTCTGGCAAACGCAATTATGAATTTCCAATTTCAATTCTGAAAATTTTAGCTTTGTTGTTAAAATTTTACGTCGATCGCATTTGGCATGCCAATTATTCAGAGGAACCCCCGACACCAAAAATTATAGACACACGTTTAAACATTGGACCAAGCGTTGGAATTACTTCAAAGCCGTTTGAGTTTTCTAACGTTTAACGGATTATCGGTAGTGTACGTTTTGCCGTGGAAGGTTACAATGTAAAATATCACTCAGTCGGCCGCTGTTTGTCATCACGCAATGTTGATTGTTTGCTGTGCTGAATGTACGTTTTTTCTTTTGGAGGAAGCGAAAGGATTAATTTCCGTTTAATAAAGGTGTTTGGAATATAGAGAGGGCTATTCAAATCAGTTGGAAGAAAAAGCAGCAATTCCTAAGGGGGGTTTGAATGATTACGGAATTCCGAAGGCATGGGGGGTAGAACGGTTTGGAATTCCGAGGGCAAGTGGGGATTGAGCATTTTGGAATTTCCTAAGCCAAGGGGGGGGTCTAGATGAAGATACCGCCCGTGGTAGGGTATGGATATTTTCTGGAATCACCCATTTCTTCAACTCAGTCTTACATGTATAATGTTACAAATGACTGCTGTACATTATCATGCAGAAAGTTGCTGCAAAAATACGTACAGACTGGCAGACATCACAGCACACATCCTCATCATATTCTATACTCAGGCCTTCTTTAGTGGCAATTGCATGTCCCATGTTGTCATAACACTAGAAAAAGCACATAATATAAAATGTAAAAATAAAATAATTCGATGCCACTTTTTAAGATAGAAAAGCCATATCACCTGATTTCATGCTGTTCTTCTATATCCAACTCAAAAACAACAAACAAACTCAACCCACAAATGATACTAAGCCCAGGTTGTTTTTGGTGAGCTGTGATTTATTTACAATAATTTCTTCTTTTGCATGAAACATAAAATAACTATTTTCTTTCCTGTGAAATGCCATTTTTTACTCTTCTGTGATGTGTTATTTTCTGTGAAGCAAGAATTGAGTTTTCAGTTGGTCACAACGTGTGATTTTGTCACCAGCAAGCAAATTGTTGTCAAAGATGATCAGCTGGAATTTATTTGAGATGACTGTTTCACTTTCCATGAAACATGAGCTTGACCCTAACAATATATTATACCCATTTACTTCTGAGAGGAAATGACCTTACCACTATACCAACAATACTCCGTATCAACCTTTTAGATTGGTAAAATAACCAATCTAAGGGCCCTGTGCAAGAATATCTTAAATGAATTTTTTTGTGGTATGGAAGTTGCAGAGGAGCTTTTTTCAATGTGAGCCACTAAGGTTATTCTAGTAACCCTGCTTATGTCAAGCAGGGCAAAAAACGTTTTAATCATTCCACTTGTCCATTGGACAAGTGCCACTCAGAATTTGGTTGCCCGAAAGTGAAATTCACTCGTTCAAAAATATAAAACATGGAGAAGTTCAATACGCCACTTTATGTAAATATCATATATGTTTTGGGAATTACAGCAAAGCTACTTCAATAGTTTTAATTTAGCGAATTGATTTTGCAAAATCAAAAAGTCTGCCACAACATTTGATGTTGAAGGTCGAAAATGAGCGGCAAGATGCTTTCTACTTGAATACTAAGCACAATTATGTCTACAAACTGATTTACACGAGGGGATAGTAATCATTTGAAAACAAAGATTTCTTACAGTTTTTGTGCAAAAAGAAACGGAAATTTACGGGAAACAAGGTTAGTTAGCAATGTCAAGAGATGCTTGGAAAACCCAGAACTTGGTGAAAAAAAATTGCTGTAAATTCTACTCGTCCCGTCCAACAAGTGCTTTGAGAAATCCACTCATCCACGATCAAAAAGCGCTCGTCTCGGACGGGCAGACGAGTGAAAGTTTTTTGCCCTGTCAAGCCTGAATAAAATGGTGCAAAACCCACAAAGCATGCATGTATTACATTTCCATGTTCATTTCTTGTAAATTCTATGCATACTAGTTGGTTTTGTGAGGATGCTTAGGCACAGTACCTTATTCTCGATGTATGATATAGCCTTTTCCAATGTTGACTCTTCCAGTTCCATCAAACCCTTGTTGTGCCGTGACTTGTTCAAGGCAGTGAGCCATTCTACATCCACTCTACTCAGATCATAGGGGCATTTAGAGCCCGGTGGTCTCCCTCTTGTTTTACTTGGAGTAGAAAGTAGTTTGTTTTGTCTGAGTAATGAAAACAACAAAATGATATGTCATTCAAGTTGAACTACGACTGTTATAAGATGAAAGTCAACAAGTACTGACATAGTTAAAAATCACACATTTAATAACAACTAGGTGAGGGAGAAACATACAGCTTGAAGTTTCCTGCTCTTTTGTATGATGGCTCAACTGGCCTGGAAAAAAAAGACATTACAAGACAAATGTATATGTCAATAGAGAAGGATAGGAATTATAGGAAAACAACTTATATTACCCGTTTTTCACTCCTAAGAGGAAAAATGAAATTGTTATTTACAAAATAAACATTACTGGTGAAAATTGTCATAATTTCTTCCAAGCAATAAGAAATTAAGGCCAGTTTGTTGAGTTACAAATGTTCTGCCTGGAAATGCAATTTATTCACATAAATCAATGGCAATTTCAAAAGATCTTGAATGGAAAGACTCACCTGAATGATGGTTGGAAAACTCCCTCAGGATTTACAGGTACCTGGGTTTGTACACAGATAAACAAGTTAATTTTAACATCTTAAAATTCACAGTTGAATACTCATAAACTAGTTTGACGTCATATAAAAGGTGTCACACATACCAATGGATGTCCTACTTGAGGGTACATGTAGAAATGCTCCAAGTCACAGACTTGGTATGTTGAAAGTACAAATGATGGACTTAACCCCTTTAAGCTCCAATAGTCACCAGAATCTAAATTCTCCTTACATTTTCACTTCACAATCAAACACCCAGGTCACGAGAATGCAAGAGATGGGGCCCGTTTCTCGAAAGTCCCGATAACTTTTTGGGCCCGGAAAGCTATTTTATTAGCGCAAGGTTTACCTTAAAGATCAGAATTTTGTTGGTTTTTAAAGCTAAATAGTAAACTTGTAAGTTGATGAAACAAGTCGAGCTGGTTTGCGGGCTAAAAGCTACATCACCATTCTATAGATTTTGATTTTAAAATATAGCCTCGGGCCCGAAAAGTCACCGGGACTTTCGAGAAACGGACCCATGGTCACCAAAGATAAAATGTCTTGATTTTTGAGCAAATTCTCCCAACTTGTACCATAAGAAATGAAAGGAAGCCAATATAGAGAATAAACACATTGATATTGAAGTTACCTGTACACCTCTCTCCCACTCCTGTCTCCATGGATCAGTTATGGTCATGTAGTTATCAGGACTCAAATTCTGATGGTCTGGCAGCTTCATGGCACTTATCAAGTCTGTACGAAATATCTGTGGAATAGTAACAGATGTGAGCTTGTCTTCAGTGTTCAGGCTTGTGTTCAGTGTTAGAGAAAACTTATTGTTATAAGTACAAGGGTGAAAAACAGCAGTGATAATGAGCTGAGCTTTAACCCATTGACTCCTGCATGTTTTTGCAAGTTTTGCATTAAAATTTGTCAAGAGCAGAAAAAAGTATCCACGCAGTAGATAGCTGAACACTGTAGGCTGCTCAAATTAACTTCTTTTTTCACTGGAATAGTTAAGTAAATGTATTCTTATGTAAAAAGCAAGTCAACATTAGAAAACAAAATTTACCATGCTGTAATGTTTTCCCAGGTCTTCTAAAATCAATTTTTAGAGGACAAAAAAAAACCTAGTAGGGAGGTAGGGGATTAAGTGTCTTCCGTGTCCTCTCTGCAGAACATGCATGTGGCACAGCTGGATTTGGCCAGTGTACTAGTCAATGGGTTAATTTATTAAAATATACTCATTGTATTTACCCATAGGGACCTTAAGCAACTGTGATGGCCATGACAACAGTGACGAGAAAAGGGACAGATGCACATGCAGAGTCATCCTTTTTCTCATTATTTTATTATTATTATAAGCAAAAGAAAGACTGCGTGTATGTAACACATTTTGGTATATTTCTTTGCCATTCTCTGTAAGAAACAACAACAAGAAATGACTAAATTCTGGTCTTTTATAGAAAATGGGGGACACACAACAGTTACTTTTCCTTCTTTATCTGAACATGAAGCTATCCCAACGAATTCACCTCTTGTAAAATTTGGCCATGAGACAAATAGGATAATTTCGCAAAATTCCAAAATAAGTTAAAATATCAAGAATGGATTTTCTTTTTCTTTTCATGACTCACCTCTGCTGGTTTACGGCCCTCAAGTGAAAAACTAGCAGGAGAAGGGGGACGAGAAGAACCTAGAATTATAAATAATAAGATGTCAAGATCATCACTTCTTATTCAAGCATGTGTCCCAGAAAAAGGCATGGTGATCTCATTTACAACATAAATATCACAGTTCTGCATTTACGTGTTAACATGGATTAAAATTCATATTTAGAAGATTCAAGGCAAGACATCCATGGCTGTTCAAATGTCCATTTCTATGGGTTATCGGTTGTATTTCTATTGTAATGAGACCAAATAAATCTGAATCAACAAGTATGAACTGTTTTAGTTAGCAAGTCCAAGTGATACTTTTACATTAAAAATGGAATTTAACACAACATTATGAGAGGCCAAAATATTCAGGCACTGATGTACAAAAAATACTGTAATAAAAATACTGCATAATTAAAAATACTGTATAATTAAAAATACTGTATTTAGTAATATTAACAAGACTTCAAACATTGAAAAAGAAAGGTTCAAAATCTCACCTCTAATCTCACCAGCAATACTAGAATTCAGCAACCTATTATCAAATATAATAAAAACTATCAAAATGCTTTCTTATTTAACTTTGTTTCCACAAGTTTCTCATATTTATAAAGAATAAAGTAAAGAGTAAAATTGTGCTATAAAGCACTATTTTTGATTTTCTCCAAAATGTAACTCCTTGAGTTTGAAATTTATCATTACCCTTTTAGATCCACTTGTATGGCTTTCTTGTTTCCTTTTCTCTCCAGATCCAGTTCATCTTCTTCTGAAAAAAGCAACCCATTATAGTTACTAGTTAACCTTTTTCCTTGTTAAGTAAAATGGAAAATATACATAGATTTAAGACACAATCAATTCCTTCTCTCAGACCTGAGAAGTGCTATTGGAACAGAATGTAATTTTTGGGCACACTTATTTTCCAAGTCCTGCATTTAATCAGTTTATTTATTATATCAACTCCTTTTATAACCATCTAAACAGGCCTAACTACACTGTTATTTTAGGGATCTGAAACATTTTAAGATCTAGCTCTTTTAGAACCGACAGTTATGCCTTTAGGCATGACCCTTGAACCTGACACTGGCTAACATTTCTCTGAATAAAGTTAAGTACAGTTGAACTCCCATTAAGCGGCCACCCTCAGGGAAGTGGATAGTGGCCATTTAATAGGGGTTGGCCACTTAATAGAAGTAAAAAACAATAGAAGAACCCTCATCCTGACTTGCCACCTAACAGGGGGTGGCCGCTTAATAGGTGGCAGCATACTAGGGGTTTGACTGTAACGATCACCAAAGAGAAACTTCCTTGATTTTAAATCAATTTCACACATTGCACTATTAAGAGATCTACGGAAATAAAAAGCAAGAATTTGTTTGTTGACATCAGAATGCTGTGCAGATATGTTTAAGATGGTAACGCAATATGCAAAACTGAAACACAGGAAATGAAGAATATTTTATGCTAATGTGAACGCAACATCAACAAGAACTGATTTCCATAACTTGGACACGCAATTATTTCGTTTTACTTTGTTACGGCGGCCAAAATTAACCTTTATGTATCCAACAAGTCGATTAGCCAGCCGTATGATCAAATTTCTTTTCGTTATTTGCCGCATGCAGGAAATTACGCAAGTGCATATCATTTGATTCAGAGACTCGAGCATGAAAATCCGGCAGCTAATAGAAATCTACAATGTACAATATTCTTGAGGTGCAGATCGACTTATCTACAAAGGAAAGAAAGGTATAATGGCTAATTTACAGCACTGCAACGCTGGAGGGAAACAGTTCAGCAAAAAACTAAGCTAAATCTCATAAATTATACATTTTCCTCAGAGTTAAATCACATGGTTTGAAACCCGATAACAAACAATACCAAATGAAAACATGCAAAACCGTTCGCCATGTTCACAAACCGTGGAATAGACCTGATCTACTTTTCAACGCCGTAATTCAAGGCGAATGGGTTACGCTTTCGTCTACAAAATTACACTCCTTATTGGTAAACCGTTAGGCAAAACAAAAAAGCTTAGAAACACGATGAATAGATTTTCCACAAAGTGTCTCAGTCACGAATTCAAGGGCGCGAAAGCTTTGGTCGTGAACAAGAGCCATTGTGCGCTCTGAACGTTGCAAAACCCTCTCTAAATATCACAGAAACACCCACGATTTAGGTCTGAAACAATTCAACTGCAATCAAGGAAAGGATAAAGTACAAATAGTTCAATATCACGCCTTACAGGCGAGTCAAAAAGATCCCTCACCCTTGCATAAATTACAAAACAAACGCTCCACACCGACAAGAGGCGAGGTCTTACCGTCGAAATATTCGCCGCTTCTTCTGTCCTTTTTCGCCGTCGAACCCATACCAAATCTTGCAAGTGAAAAGCCTAGGCATCAAACGTCTTCTTGAAATTAGATTTTTCACCATTCCACGGCATTTCCTTCGGAAAAAACCGTGATATTTTCAGCTTGCTAAACCGTTCCCGCCATTAGCAGACGTCATTTTGGTTGGAGTCACTCAAGCGTAGCGAAATGACGTCACCATATTTGGATGGAAGCGCAACCTCGTTCCCAATCTCTTCCTTTCGATACGCATTCTCGTCCCCAGAATTGCGCGGCTTTTTTCAAATTACGTCCGCAGGCTCTGACGAAATTAGGTCCGAATGGCGTACATGAGAGTAGCCTCCATGGCATCGTGGCGTCGATCGTGAGCGCGAAGAGCGAGTCGCGAGCGCGGAGTGCAAGAGGTTCCACGCTCACCTCTCGCGCTTCCCTCGCGCTTCCTACATTGTCCTAGTTCACCCTCTCCATCCCCTTTTGGCTACTCCTGCTAGAAAGATAAAAAAAAAATCAAATAAATCAATTTATATTGAGGAGAGGGGAAAACCGGAGTACCAGGAGAAAAACCTCTCTGAGAAAGGACGAGAACCAACAACAAACTCAACCCACATATGACGCCGAGTCCGGGAGTCGAACCCTGGCCACACTGGTGAGAGGCCGGAGAGTGCTCTCACCACTGCGTCATCCCTGCTCTCCCATCAGTGTTACACGCAGGCTAACATGCAAGAGAGATAAGAATGACTGTCCAAATTGGAATTAATCAATTAATACTGTCAATACTGCTTTACTTTTAAAGAATACTTCTTTGGACTGCTGTACACTATTGAATGGTTGTTATTATACAGCCTCCTACGCTATTATTATACTCCTTGTTATACTCCTAAGGGTTCATTTTCACTTCTAACTTAATTTAACTTAATTCTGGACTCTATACTGGTGATGACATTTTTAGTTAAAAGCGGAACCTCCTAAATTTCATTTCCTCAATTTAGAACAACTATGTTACATAGTTTGTCTTTTTTAGTAGATCCTATTGTTAAGGTTTTGCCGTGATCAGAACAGTAGTTTAAGATGTGAGATAGGACCTTATCTGTGCGAAAAAAATTTTTCAACATTGTAAACGTCTTAGTCAAGTTTATTAATTGATTGGAAGATTCTTAATGCAGGGCTCTGACACCAGCCCCAGAGTTTTCTCGTTTTCAGCGATTTCCTCTCCTGCGGGAGAAATTAATTTACGACTTAATTTTAGCAATTTCGATTGTAAATCTATGAGTCGTCCAAAGTAGCGATATGGAATGAGCGATTGAAATGACTAAATTAAGTTGAAGATAAAAATGGTCTAAAATCGCCTTTTGTATTCTGGTCATGAGCCAATAAACTGATCATAAGAAGAGTCACCACTCGTCATCCTCGGCCCAGGATCCTCGGGTAACCCAGGGGCAGATACTCTAATATCATTATTTGCCGCGGGTAGTTACAGGAAAATTATCCAAAAATTAGGAAAATTACCCCAATTTTTTTATCAGAAATGGTGAGCTTTATGCCAGTCATTACATTTTCAGTGTTTACTGAAGATTGAGTTAGGTGGCCTAGGAAGTCCGGAAGGAAATGGCTCGAGTTCTCAGTAAAGTAAAGTGTGACCTTTCTTGTGGGGTCCTTTCTTGAACTTTATTTGGCTGGACAAAATTGCAAACTCCATCAAAACACGAACGGGAAGCGAGCAACGACAATCATGATGATTCTGTGACTGAATTAGTATAAGTCTGAAACGTATGACGGCTGAGATGCTGTTTTTTATGCAGTACAAGACTGTTTTAACTTTTGTTCTGCAAAACGTAACCATTCGTTGTAATCATTGATTAATATACTCATTCAGATTACTGCCGATCTCAGTGCGTAGCTGATGTCTGATAACAGATTAAGATTTCACTTAAACCTGTAGATCATAAGTCACTTAGTAGGAAGTCTCAATTGGCTTGATCACAGGCAGCCCAAGCTGGCAGTATGATTGTCCGTATTGTATAAGAACCGATTTTAGACAGATTCGTCCCCTTTCCTAAGGAGATTAAGTGGCACACTGTCTAGGGGGAAGTTTGGTCTCTCTTTCCTTTGCAGGAGAGAGAAAAACAGGAAATGGACACTTATTATACGGCCCACGAGGAGTGATAAAAATAACCCTTATACATTCGGTACGTAATACACCACGAACGTTACGTTGATAGTTTTTTTTTTTATTCGCACTCCTACTTCCTCACAATTATTCATAGACTTCCCGTACAAATCATTATATCTCCACTGTAACTTACGGTATGTTTGTGCTCAGGGTTGTGCTTTGTACAGAAAGATCTTTTCAACGTACAAGAACCGGAAATTTTTGTTGACATTGATTGAACCGAGCATAATTTTATAGCAATCTTGTTTCTCTAATCACCTTATTTAATATCACGAAAGAAAAACACTGTCGCCGGAGTTTGTTTTCCGTACTGGAATAAGTACCCTAGTGCAAATAAACAAAGAATATTTTGACTTGTTTCCCGTGGCAAAAATGTTCTCAAAAAGGCAAACAGAAAAGACTACAGCGAAGAAAAAAGTTTTTAATCGGCTGAATACACTGAAAGGCAGATCTAAGCCCACCTCGTGTTTTTCTTTTTTTACCCGCACGATGTGTAAGAATGCGGAAAAATGATGTTGACCGAGAAATACGTAAAGGATGATTGAAAACTTGTGCTACGATTAAGTTGATCAGATAGCGGTCACCAAGAGGAGAGATTAGAAATTGTTATCAGTCTTATCAGTTTGGCTCTATCATTCAGCGTGGGCTTGAGCCTTCTCATTTTTCTTTAAAAATTAACTGCGGAAATTGCTGACTAATTCAATCAAGTGAATCTTTGACCAGAGCAGGGCGAACAGAAGTAGCCGGTTGATCAGTTAAAATCAGCGATGGATGTTCCCTCGACAAAGCAAAAACAAAAGAGTAAGGCTCGCAGAGTGAAGTCATGTCCACAGCCTTTCGACTTAATTTTTCAAATTGCTTGTAGCAGGGATTCCTCCGATTCGGAATTCACAGAGGCAAAGAAGATTATCGACTTGTTACGCCAAAAAGGGGGAGAGTTTGAATTAGACGCAATTAGCGCGTCTGGTATGACGGCGCTCACCCAGTGTGTTCTTGATGGTAACTTACAGAGTGTCAAGGCTTTGATTGCGCTGGGGGCGAATGTAAACAAGAAAGACGGGCAAGGGTGTACGGCATTACACCATGCTGCAAGTGAAGGCTACGTCGACATTGTGAAGTACTTAATAGAATGCAATGCTGATGTGCGAGCGCTGAATAGCGAACAACAGAGGCCATTGGATGTTGCGGACGGAGAGGACGTACGCAAAATTTTGTCCCGTGTAACTTTATTCCACTCGACTGGCAAAAGGTTGTTGACAAGACAGCCTAGCTTGCAGTGAGACGATAAACTGCTAACTTCTTCAAGTTTTTATTCTCACCGAGGATTTTAACATGTTAAATGACTGTGCATTTACAGAGTAGTTACACTTTTTTCCATGGCCAAGATCATGAACAGGTCCTGAGAAACGTGCTTTCCTGTTACGCTATCTCTTGCCTGATCATGGCAGTCGAAAACACTTCTGAGAAGTCGGGTTACTAGCGTAAAGGTCAAGCAATAAAAAATCTGATGCTCACTGCCATAGCTAGAGCCATGATAAAGCAGATTTCGATAACGAGTTTTCTTTTGGTGCAAAGGCAAAAAGACGGCAACGTGCTAAAATCGTCAGAGCAAATTAAACACGCCAATTTTTTAACCAATCAGAAGTAGAACTAACTTGATTTGCACGTCACTGATTTCCGGCACTTCCGTTTGGCTGTGGTTTCACGCTCTGAGTTAAAGCCAAAGGAAATGCTCTGCTCAATCACAATGAATGCAAACAGCACAATGAATCAATCGAAACGAAAGCAAATACAGTGGAAACCCGGTTTAACAAACTCTAAGGGACTGGGAAAATGTGTTCGTTATAACGGGAGTTCGTTACATCGGGGTTCTTTTCCATACATTTTACTATCACTGGACTGAAAAATATGGTTCGTTATACCAGGGTCTTCGTTGTATCGGGGTCCACTGTTCCACAGAAAAGGTAACTTGCATCAAGCGCGGCAAAACGCGTGCGTGCAAGCTGTTTTGGTTTTAATTCTGATTGGTTGAGAAAAAGGCGCGAATTTTTTTTAATCAATCATAGAACGTATAGATACAAACATTGTCAAATTACTTTAGACACTCAGCTAAAACCGTTTCATATTGTGCCTGTTGTTGTAGTGCTTTGAACTGTGATTTACCTATTCATTTAATGACGAAGCTCTTATTTAAATTACCGGTAGACTCTTACGTGACTTATACAGTAGCCTGCGTAGCAAGCGTTTTTCCGTAGGGCTTTCCGCAGGTTTGAAGCACTTCTCGCTTTTTGAACGCGCGAAAATTGGGGCGAGCGCAAAAAGTGCATCAGTGTTGGGCACGCAGGCGACTTATACAGCGTTAGATGCATGTGATGTGTTTCAGAACTGATTCAAACCACCATGACCAAGCCATCAGTCCATTTATCAGTCCAGTATATAGAAATAATAAATCCAGATTATTTTGTTCAAGTTTAAAATGTTTATTTTTATTCTATAATAAAGTATTTGAAGTGGAATCCTCTTGCGTCTTAGTGACATAAAAACCCTAAATCCAGCTACACTAGACTGTATTTTATTGTTTATCCACAGTTGCTTTATTCAGATTTAGTCTGGTTTTCAAGTAAACCGTGCCATGCAAAGAAAAAAAAACAAGTCCTTTTACCAAATAAACTTACGTAACTAACCTGGGCGCATCTGTTAGGTTTCATGTTACTTAACTATGAGGTCATATCCTCCACCATAATCATAACTACAACAAAACTCTCGAATCTGATTGGCTATCGCCAGCCATGATTTGAACATTAATTGGACCGGTGCACGCTTCTTGCCTAAGTAATTGGACAGTACGCCTCAGAGTGTGCGCTTTAATGGATCAGTTACACTTGAATAAGTTCTTTTTTACGTATCTTGCAATTAAAACTTCCTTCTCCTTCCTTCTCCGGAACGTTTTCTTCTTTTTCTTTCTCGAATTTTGTAATAGGTATGATTAATTGGTAGCAGGACTTTGTGTCGTCCTGGTCCAATTCGGTCTGTAATCATACTCGTGATTAAACAAATCGGACTCCCGCGATTTCGTTCGTACGATTACAGACCGAATTGGACTCCACTCAGTCCTATTACTGTTGTTGGTAAGTCCATTAATAAGTAGACGGTGATGTCGACGGTGACAATAAAAACTTCCTTAGAGAAGTTAAATTTCCTCGTATCAATTTAGATTCTTGAATATATAATAAAACAATTATATATGCGTGGTAAGCATAAGTGGTGGGACGGAAGAGGACGTTACAGCACGCTTGGGGAAAGCAAGATCTGCTTTCGCAAGGTTGAAGCCTGTGTGGAAATCCAATGCCTACAGCCGCGCAACCAAGCTCAGGATATACAAAAGCAACGTCCTACCCGAGCTATTATATGGAGCCGGATGCTGGAGAATGACTGCAAAAGATCTCAGTAGACTAAGCACCTTCCACACCACCTGCTTGCGAAGAATTATGCGGGTTTTTTCGCTGGAAATAGAATTTCCAATAGCGATCTCTTGGAAGCTAATAAGCAGGAACCAATGAATACCATTCTCAAGAGAAAGCGATGGTGATGGGTTGGTCACACCCTGAGGATGGAACCATCAGTTCATGCCAGAATAACCTTAACATGGACACCAGAGCGTAGAAGAAGGAGAGGGCGTCCACGTAGCACATGGAGGAGGACTATGTTGGGGGAATGGAAAGAAGCTGGAATGGTGTGGTCAGCAGCAGTGAAAAGAGCCCAGGGGCCCGTTTCTCGAAACTCCCTATAACACTCCGGACCCGGTAAGTGTTTTTTCGACCTCATTAATTTGTCAGCTAGTGGTAATTATTGGCGCAAACTTAGCGATATGTTTCACGAAAATATAAAGATTAAAATTTAGCTTTCAAAATCAATAAAAATCGTATAGCCATTGGAGAATATTGTGCACCTAAAATAGTTCTCGGGCCCGGAAAGTTATCGGGAGTTTCGAGAAACAGGCCCCAGGACAGAGATGACTGGAGAAACCTAGTAGAGGCCTTATGTGCCACTCGGCATAAAGAGGATGAGTGAGCGTGATATTCGATGACCGCAGGTTAGATCGTGTTTTGAGTTAAGGACAACTTTTACACACAGAATATTACGCTCTGTGATTAGTGAGAGTTTCTCGCTCTACTTTCGTAAAACCGAAACCAATCCGTGACTTGCTCGCACGCGTTTTCCCGCGCTTGACGTTGTTTACTTGTATTTGCTTCAATTTCTGATTTGTTCATTTTGCTTTTAGTTTCTGTTGTGTTTGGTTAGAGAAATTACTTTGGTTTTGGTTTTACGACACTTGAAAACCGCTTTATAAAGAGATCAATATACGTTCTTTCCCTCTCCTGAACTGCTCCCACCCCTCCCCGGCCGCTCCCCCCCCCCTCCCCGCACAGGACGAGCCTTCCCCATTCTATGACACGTGCTCTAAACAAGTAGTCCGCTGACCGCAAGCTAAAAGATCAGCTCCAAAAAATCTGTACTGTATTTTACAAACAGACTGGTAAATGGTGTGAATTCATTTCCTTTTTCACGAATTTAACATGGGAAAATGCCGTAAGGGAAGCTTCAATTTATGTCTACTGGTCGCTGTTGTTTTAATGTGTCGTGTAACCGTGGCTTGCGCTGCAGTTCCTGACGAACTTGAAGGTCTTGCCGGTCGAGTACTTAGGGCTTCGGAAGACCTCGCAGCTAATAATCACGATGGAGGAGGTACCAAGTCTTCGGATTCTGTGTCTTTTGTACAGCCAGTCGAGGATGAAGTGGTAAGGAAATCTGGAAGGTTTTTCTTTATGGGTAGTTTTATACGCGATGCTTTTTGTCGAGGTCGACGTAACATGCGAATCATTTAGCTAACACGTCATGCGATCAATTGGTGGTTTGCTTGTTAAATTTGTTTAATAGAACCCACTTTTCAGTTAACAAAACAACAGGCTCTTGGTCACGAATTATATTTTTTCTCACACTGACTGGGGCGTTCCACTTTTGTGGAATATGCCTTCATTTCCAAGTACGATCGAATTTATACATGGACATCACTTAAGATGACTTCGGGGACTGTGTGGGGGAATTCTGAAAGAATTTCGATATATATGTATTTCTATTACTTTGTTTATTAAAACTTCCCCTGCCCCAATTTCAACTTAATTTTCATCATTTTTAGCGTTTTTCCACCCAGCAGGTGTAATGACTCCTATAAGTTAGATATTAATTGCCTTATTTATACTGAGATACTTTGGCATATACAGTTGGTTTTGTAATGTATCCCATGAGTCCATTTTTGTAGTTTCTCTCCTCTCACTGTGAACACTCCGTCACAGATGAGCAACAGTCAAGCAAAAAGCAAAAGCTGAGCACCCAGTCAAATGCCCGCTGCTTGAAAACTAGGAATGCAGTTGGGAGAAGATACTGGCTGACATAGTTTCTGCTTGGAAGGCAATTTCCACATTCCCAGGGGGTGGACAGGGAGGATATGGACCCCAGAGGTTTATTAGAAGGCAGGATGCTAACAGACCTGCCAACCTCCAAAACATGCAAATCTGGAGACTTTAAAAAAAAGCCCAGAAAAACCTGGAGATTAGGACCTCAAGCCTGGAGATTTCCAAAATATGTGTTAAATGAAAATAAAAATGGTAGATTTCTTGTTTCAAGTATTCTTTACCTTATTTGTGCTACCTATTACATTCTTTTGCCGCATTTTTTGAAGAGTCAGTTTCTGTTTCGCTGTTGACGCGAGGCGCCAGTCTGAGTTAACTGTTCACAGCTCTAGCTTTAAGAGACCCAAGCACACCTATGTTTCACGGTAATGAGGTTGGAATTGTACCCAGGTTTCCCTCAAACATTAGATGTGATAAAATTCCCAAAAAATTGGCCATTTTTAACACAGATTTTTCAATATTGCTTCATACCTAAATTGTTTGGCAATTTCAAGGTTTTCTGATTCACCATGAGATTTGGAGGCCAAATCGTGAGACCGTGAGTTTATAGCCCAAACCGTGAGTCTCACGGTGAAACCGTGAGAGTTGGCAGGTCTGTGCTAAATAGAGGAAATATGGTATCGTACTTACTACTACAAATCATGTTTAGAGTGCTATATATCCTGATAAGGGAGGGTAGGGGAAGAGATGAAGATAGAAAACTCTTATCATCAGGCTAGGGAGTTTGTTGTTGAAATTTAAACATAATAGGGAGCTTAAGCAAACCTGATGGGGACAGCCAACGAGAACATCACAAATCAAAAGCTTTATTAAATGTAAAGAAGATCCTCGCAGTTATTAACGCAACTTATGCAGTTGCGAAAAGAAAGCCTGAAAAAATCAGGCTTGCCGGGATCCCGGCAAGCCTGATTTTTTTCAGGCTTTCTTTTCGCAACTGCATAAGTTGCGTTAATAACTGCGAGGATCTTCTTTACATTTAATTCTTCATTCCGCAGTTCAAATATATGAATTTCATATATTCGTAATTTCATCAAAAGCTTTACTTAACAAAACATTGACTCTGCACATGCATTATACCTGTTGGTATATTTCTTTGTTGTTTTGTGTACAACTGCAACAAGAAATGGCCAATTTAAAAGTTTTGTGTGGAACGTGAACACACGATGGTAAATTTTCATTTTCCCCCTGGAACTGTAGCGCCGTTTTTACACATTCAACTCCCACATAGTTCAGCTATGTTAGACAGATTGAACGAGTTGAAACCATCACGAAGAAGCTTTTAATAAAGATTGGGAAGTCATTGTTAAACTGACCTTTTCCTTGGCATTGCCGTCTTAGTTGCTTAAGCTCCCTAATATGTTTACACATCATTTGAGATCTTACTCATGCCCATTTTTTACTTTTGTAGAATGCCTTCCTTCAAGGTACTATATCAAAGGAAGCATCTGCCTCTCGCAGTTCATCATCTATCTTCAGCATTGACTTTATACATGGCTTTGTAGCCGCTTTATCTGTCATCATTGTTTCAGAGCTAGGGGACAAGACATTTTTTATTGCTGCCATAATGTCAATGAGACATTCCAGATTGGTAGTGTTTACAGGAGCGATGTGTGCGCTTGGCTTGATGACAGTTCTATCAGCAGTATTGGGGTTTGCGACAACTGTGATTCCACGGAAATATACGCTGTATATATCAACTGCACTGTTCGTGTTTTTTGGTCTTAAGATGTTGAAGGAAGGCTATGAAATGGACCCTAATGAAGGGCAAGAAGAACTCGAGGAAGTTCAAGCTGAACTAAAAAAGAAAGAGGCAGAGGTTAGTTCAACATTCAAATTCTTTTCACTGTTATCCATACATAATAATGGACTACATCTTTTGTGATCATTTCCTCAGTTCTTAAAGGGACACTGTCACCAATTTTTGGGATAACTTATCAGAGGAAACCCAAAAATACTGGTTGAGTTTTGTTTAAAACCACTCTACCAGTTCTCTGACACTATAGTTAAAGGAACTATGTCACGGTATTTTCATTCACTTTGCTGATGTGAAAAAAATTATTTTCTCATTGAAGGAAACCTCCCAACAGTAGTTTCCTAAGGTAGAAAAACACCAAAGAAGTAATAATAAACCAAAACTAAACAAGGATGGTTACAAATGAGGGAGATTAAGATGGATTACGAATGACAAACTTGAAAAAACTTGCCAGCTTTTTCAAGATGCAGTATCTGTGACGTAGCTCCTTTAAGTGTGTTTGGTTGTGGATCGTTAGGATGGAAAATTAATGGTTACAACTTGAAAACATCAGGCTGATGTTTTCAAGTTTTTCCTTTGTTTCATGGAAAAATCGTCAGTAACTGACTATGGTTTGTTTTTCCTTTGAGAAAACCATTTGATTTCCCTCTCTTGACTTTCTAGGAGTATTCTGTGTATGTGAAAAGGCAGCACATGTTTCAAAAACATGTGCCAAAGCGAAAAAACGCCAAAGTGAAAAAATCCCCATGACAGTGTCCCTTTAAGGAGAAATTCAGTCCAGGAAGAAAATTACAGTATAGAGCTGACCACTGTGGGTGTTTACCCGGGGGGGGGGGGGGGGAAGTACTCTGGATTTCAAGCGATGGGGAGGTGCAAATGGGGACAAATTAAAACCCCCCAAAAAATCTCTCAGGCTTGAAGCGAAACCCCCCAAAAAATCTCTCAGGCTTGAAGTGAAACCCCCCAAAAAAATCCTTCGTACCTCCCCATCACTTAAAATCTGGAGTACCCCCCCCAGGGGGAAGTGGGTGGGGTGCTTACCCCTGCTGAATTGTTTTTCAAATTCCACATACGAGAAATATTCAGAAGAATTTGGGTTGGACAGCATTGCAGCATTTTTTATAACACCTCACATTTATTAAAGGGCATTGTTTAGTGGCATTTAATTTTAATTTCTACGTGTACCTTTGTTATACAACAGTAAAGTAAGTGATCTACTGTTATAAAGGTACTGAATTTTTGCACTTATTTAAGCATTTTAAAACATGCATGTAATAATTATTAATTAATAATTATTATTCATTTCGTGAAAATTCATGAAAATTCCTCTCAATAAAGTAATCAAGGTTGTATTATTTTACAAATTTTCTGAGCACAGAGCATGGGTTGCATGATTTGGCAGCTAAAGGAGGGTTACCTTGTTAGTTCCATAAAAGGCAAGCTATTTAAGTGCACTGTCTGATAACACCTGCCCTGTAACAAGTGATTGTAATAATTGGACATGCACACTTCACATGCTCCAATTATGTTTCATTCAAAACACACATATAAACCAGTCAGATTAATTTGATAAGTTTGTTATTTGAATTGTGTGCTAATTATTTATTTGTCATTTTTTGTCTATTGCTTTTCTATCTCAATGGCAGTCCAGATTTAGTGATCATGCTTTCTAATAAGTTACCCAAACAATCCAGTTTATTACATCTGGCCCATGTGCGCACCTTTATTATTTAACAGTTAAGGTGGCATTTTTGATGTTAGAAAAGGCATAAAAGATCTTACTCACAAAGCTCATTGGAATTTTAAGTTTTGTGTGTTTGATATATTTATGTGAAGATGTCACTTATTTTTTAGCTGGAAAAAGAGGAGTCATCTGCTGTAACTCAAGATATTGAAACTGGTATTATCCGAGGTGGAAAAAAGCATGCCAAGTTCTTTGGTCTTCTTTCACCAATATTGCTTCAAGCGTTCACCCTGACTTTTCTTGCAGAGTGGGGAGATAGGTCGCAGCTTGCTACTATCCTGCTTGCATCAAGAGAGGTTTGTATGGGGAGGGTCTAAGATTTTAGTCTGTGTGCTTGATTGTTGCCAGAGATTTCATGAACTTTACAAGTGTGAAAGCAAAAGCTTTGTCTAGGTAGCCTGATTGATGTACGACGTATCTGGTCCTTGGAAATGTAATTTCAGTCATTTTGAGCACCCAGTGATGGCAGACATGGTTGAAATTTCCATAGGCCTTCAGATCATACAAGTTATCAGAAGGGGCATCTGGATGTCTAATGGATGGCCACTTTGGCTTAAAGCAACTGGTTGGAATAGCTACAGCTGTATACAGGATAGGTTAAAAAATTTCAAAGGCATCTACATAAAGTTTTTTAGAACTAAACCCTGTTAAATCAACTTCTCACTAACTTGAGCTGAAAGCAGTTTTCTGAGAAAGATGTTTATTCAGTCAGTGAGACAGACAACTCGGAAAAAAATCGGAATTCTCCGAACAGGAGTCAAACCTATGACCTTCTGGTAACCAGTCCAGATGCTATACCACTGAGCTACAGGAGACTCATGGGAGCTAAGGCCATTAAACTAGGTTCAACTGACAAACAAGAGGTTTGAACCAAGCGCGAAAGAGAAGACAATTGTTCAGGTGGCTACATAATTACAAATTTGACGTTATATTCTTGCAAGAAACCTATTCTACAAAGGAAGTTGAAACAATATGGAATTCCGAATGGGGAGGGAAAATCTTTTACAGCCATGGTTCAAATCACTCTAAGGGGGTTGCAATTCTCTTCAACCCAAAACTTGATGTACACGCAGAAAACACTGAATCTGACAAAAACGGTAGATATTTAATGCTAGAAGCCAAGATATACAACACAACATTTTTATTTTGCAATATTTACAGTCCTAACGACAACAACAGTCAAAATTCTTTCTTTTCTAGTCTCAATGGGACTTTGCGACAATACGCTGATATGCAAATCGTCGTTGGAGGCGATTTTAACTGCACTCTAACACCTTTGGACAAAACTGGCGGAACTTCTGTTGAAAGGAAAAAAACAGTAATTAGTGAGATCACAAATTTATGTACGACTTACAAACTCCAAGTCATGTGGCGACCTCAACACCCGTTAGAAATTAATAAAAGTAAGACTGAAGGAATGTGGCTGGGGTCCAGCAGGACAAATGAAGGGCCCAGTGGAAAAAGGGTGTAAGTGACGATTTGAGGTTAAAATCGAAATTGCTCCTATTTAGCTGAATATTGGCACACAGGCTGGTTTTCATGTGAGGAACGCCGTTGCGCACTTATTTCTTGACCTGAGATCTAAAATTTGAAGAATTAGCGTATTACTTTTGCTTAAAACTGACACAAGGAAAACAACAGGACCGCGGATTCTAGGTTGAATTCCTTTGTTGTAGTTCAGGCAGAGAACCAAAGAAATCTTTCACGCATCACTTGAGCGAGTTCAGTTCAAGAACACTTTTCACGCAAAAGTAATACGCTAATTCTTCAAATTTTAGATCTCAGGTCAAGAAATAAGTGTGCAACAGCGTTCCTCACATGAAAACCAGCCTGTGTGCCAATGTTCAGCTAAATAGGAGCAATTTCGATTTTAACCACAAATCGTCACTTACGCCCTTTTTCCACCGGGCCCTTCAAATACAACCACCCCACTTGGAATTGCCTGGCCTGCAAACTCTACACTTGCCCTAGGGATCAATTTCTCGCATGACGACGAAATCGCGTATAAGAAAAATTTCGAGCAAAAGCTGACTTCTATGAAAAGCCTCCTAAATCTATGGTTCCCAAGAAATCTTACACTATATGGCCGTATTACCGTTTTAAAATCTCTAGCGATCTCAAAACTCGTTTACAACACATCTGTTCTCACTTTTCTGCCAAAATTCATCACTTTGGTCTATCAAGCAATTACACAATTTGTATGGAATAAAACAGTAAAAATAAAACACAAAACCATGATAGGTCCAAAAGAACTAGGAGGTTTAGACTTGTCGGATTTTGACATAATCAATGATTCTCTCAAAGTAACCTGGGTGAAACGTCTTAACGATAGCACAGAAACCTCGATTTGGAGCCACATACCCCTTTATTATCTTCAGGATGTAGGAGGTTTGTTCCTCCTTCAATGTAACTTTGACTTAAAGCTGCTCAAAACAGATGTACCGATTGATTTTTACAAAGAAGCCCTAAAAGCCTGGCAAAAAATAAACAATAGAACTCCCCGCACCAAAGAACAAGTATTAAACGAAATTGTTTGGAACAATCGTTTCGTTAAAATAGAGGGTTATTCAGTTTATTACAAAAAATGGCACAAGGCAGGCATAACCAAAGTTGAAGACATTTTTCTAGGCAACACTTTCCTACCATTTAATGATTTCTGCGACAAATATAAAATAAAAACTAACTTCTTAAAATACCATGGCGTATGCCATGCAGTCCCTCAAGAGTGGGAAGACATTCTTAAAGGAAAGGCCGTTGTTCCCGAGGAAAAAAGTGCGGATCAGGACAAAATACTGTTAGATCAAATATCCTGCAAGCTTGCAACCAAATTTCTCCTTAAAAACAAATTTGTAGCTCCCACAGCTGAACGATGGATGAGAAATGCCAATCTAAATGAGGTGACGATACAACAAATCTACAGTCTTCCTTTTAAGGTCACTAAAGACACCAGACTTTCAATTTTCCAGTTTAAAATAGTCCATCACATTTTACCCACTAACGCGACGCTGCATCGGGACTCACTCAGAGAGAATGATAAATGTCACCTCTGTAAAGAAAGAGAAACCTTAACTCATCTTTTTGTCACCTGCCCCATAGTACCGATTTTCTGGTCTTGCTTCATTAATTGGTGGAACACTAAAAACCAAGATGAAATTAATCTTGATGAAAACAATATAATATACGGTGTAACTACCAACTTCCCTCTTCGCCTTGGTTTAAACCTCTGCTTGATAATAGCAAAACAATATATATATACCGCTTCACGAAAGGAAGAAGATTACTACTGGGATGCTTTTATGGCTATTCTGACAAATAAAATTGAAATTGAGAAACATAAAGCCAAGCTACAAATAATTATTTAAAAAGGAAAGTAGGCACCAAAAGGAAACCCTCGCACAATCTGTGCACATAATCTATTTAGACTAATTTAGATACTTTTATGTTATATATCTTTTATTAATGAAAGTGCTGAAGATATTAAAGGTTGTTACTAGTAGGTTTTATTATCTTAAAAGAGGAACGAAGGGGGGAAAAAAAAAGAAAAAAGAGGGAAGGAGAGGGAAAAAAAATACTGTTAAATCATAGTGCTAGTTGTAGTTGTAATTATTATTGATTGTATTTACTTTTGTTAACGTCTACGTAATATTTTTTCTTTTATTCAAGTTTTTGAAGTTTGTGTACTGTACTGTTTCGTTTTTGTGTAAATGCATTAAAAAAAACAAAACAAAACAAAAACAAACGTCCTGCTAGGACTGAAATGTTGATAGGTGGCCGCATATTCACAATGATATGAAATGTTATGAAAAAGATGTTCAGTCAGTGACACAGGTGACTCTCTGCTTCACTATTTCAACCCCACTACAGTCGACTCTCGCCTTCTGGACACCTAGGTAATAATAATAATAATAATAATAATAATAATAATAATAATAATAATAATAATAATAATTAGCTATTACGGACACCCCGTTATCACGGACAGGAACTGAAGTCCCGGAGAATAAGAAATTACTGAAAACAACTCCCGCTATTACGGACTTTCTCTATTCTGGACACCAAGTCTTGGTCCCGATGGTGTCTGTTATAACGAGAGTTGACTGTACTTACAGTGAAACCCATTAAACGATGAACGCCTAAAATTATTTCTGGAATGTTTATTGTTCTGCGACCAATCAGATTCGAGACGTAACCGCAACAAACCGCAAGAGTAATTAGCTGAAAGGTTTCGATCACGAAACGAGTCGGTGGCTTTTGCGTCCACGATAAATTCTCAGTTTCACCGCCGATTAAACAAACACTCTGAAATTTTTATTTTTATTTTTTTTCATTTCAGAGTTTATGCATAAGCAAAGAATAACTATAAACGATATTTTACTGAAAAGAGATAAATCATCGAAAAGACACGGCTAGACAGCGCGTCTGGGAGCAGAATAATTGTATTCAGTTTTTGATTTTTTAAAAAATGGCCTCTTTGGTGTTGTCAGTTATAATCATTTGTAGGTTTCAGCCTTTTCCTTGTTTGACCAAAACAGTTTACTGAATAAACTTTGCAAAAGTTTCCCTTTACCTTATTTTGGTGCGGAGAACAGTGCATATGCATGAAGCTTATTCACTGCAAAACTCTTCTGTCAAAGATGTCACGGAAGCCGCTAGCTGAACAATTTACGTTATGGACATGAAACAACGAGCTGGATTTTTCTTCCACGATTCTCAATTTTTTTTATACCCTTTGGAACTACTGAAGTTGTTATTCTTTTCTATTTCAGAGAGCTTCTGTATGAGCGAAGGATAGACGGCACAAGTGAACAAATGTCCAGTTCTAGTAGAAGCGATTCGCGCGTTTAGTATATTTTTCCTTCAGTGTTTGCATAAACATCCCATTTATCACTTCTTTGGTTTGCCTCAAAACGTGCTTGTTTTCGGCCGTCATTTGATGTTTTCGATTCGGTAGGTCCAAAGTAACACAACTACCGAACTGAAGGGTCATCAGATACTTGCAAACTTTTTAAAAAACTTTACTGGAATATCTTGCAAAAAAGTTGATTTCTTTTTTGCAAGATTTTGCATTTATTAGTAAAAGCATTTGAAAAAATATATATCGCTTCATTTGTTTTTCACTGGTATACTTTTTTGCAAAAATTTCGTTTATTAGTACTAGTAAAGTTTTTTACAAACTTAATTTGTAAATATGTGAATTCCCCGAACTGAGACCTAAATAGCCAATCAAAAGCAAGTGTAGTTTTTCAAAATTTGCAAAGGTACGCAAGTTTGCATTTGCAACGGCATGCATGTTTGTATCTGCAACGGCAGGCGTGTTTGTGTTTGCTGTGAAAACTCAGGTCTAACAGAAACTACAGTAATTACTGCTCTACTGCAACAATCGGTGGTGAAACTGAGAATTTATCGTGGACGCAAAAGCCACCGACTCGTTTCGTGATCGAAACCTTTCAGCTAATTACTCTGCGGTTTGTTGGGGTTACGTCTCGAATCTGATTGGTCGCAGAACAATAAACATTCCAGAAATAATTTTAGGCGTTCATGGTTTAATGGGTTTCACTGTAAAATTTACTGAAAGCAGTTTTGAATTCCTTTTGACTGCTCAGCTTATCAAGATTCAGTTGCGCTTTTATTGCAGTGAATTTGAATGTTCAATGATAGCCATTGATGTCAAAATATTATTTTCTTGGCAGAATGTTGTGAGTGTGATAATTGGTGGAACATTAGGACATGCTATATGTACAGGACTTGCTGTGATTGGTGGCAGGTTGATTGCACAGAGAATATCTGTCAGAACAGGTAACAATTACCACTACATTACCTTCAATTTTAACCCTTTAAGCCCCAATATTAACATCCATATTCTCCTCACTATTCTCCTTATATTTCTTATGTTGCTAGTTAGGGGAATTTGATTAAAAATCAAGACATTTTTCTATTGGTGATCATTTCCTTTCTTCTCATGACCTGTATGTTTGATCAAGTGGTAATACTGTAAGGAGAAATTAGATGCTTATCACTATTGGGGCTTAAAGGTAATCAATCCATGATGTCCTAAGAGAGGCTAAGCCTCTAAATTGTATGAATAAACTAATGAGATTATTTGTTATTAATTCCAAGTGAATTCCAAATCCTTAAAGATAGATTTACCAACTTTGGTAAAGAGGACTTTGTATGTTAAGGAAATGGTCCAAACAAGCCTCCAGTTAAACCTCACCTGCCATTTTGAAGGCATTATTTTCATTTTGCTTGGTGAACCATTTTGCAAGCGACCTATGTTAGAGTAAATAAGAACACTGCTAAAAGTAGGCCTGGTGGCGTGTTAGAATTCATCATGGTCTGTTAACAGTAAACAGAAAAAAATTCTTTAAATAAATTAAGTAGGATTTAATTGTGCACCTACATGTATGTTTTTGTATGTGTTATGTTTTAATCATCAAATGATAAACTGGCCCATAACAATGTTCTTCTTTCTCTTTTTCAGTCACTATCATTGGTGGAATTGTGTTCTTAATATTTGCAGTAACAGCTTTTTTCATTGATGAGTAAGTCAGAAGAAACTCAAGATGAAGAGTGAAAGGATAGGACACTTAAATGCAGCAACGATTACCAACTTAAAATAATCTAAATACTACCGGTATATAAATACGCATACACTCAAAAATTAATAGCACTTTTATTTAAAGAGGGTCAAACATTGATGACTAGTTGCCTTCAGATCAAATTGGTGTTTAGAAGTCTTAGCTTTTCCAGAGGAAGGAAAACCAGCTGATACAGGAAAAATACTTGGAACAATGCAGGAACAAAATGTTTACACAGCAATGCTGTTCTGCAGCTCATACCTTTCAGCAAGTTGTAGTAGACATATTTCATAATTGTATGACTGCACCAACATTCTACCAAAATTGTACTTTCTGTAGCATGTAGTTTGTACAGTGAGCCACATGCTTAAGAGGAATTGAACAGAATATTGCTTTGCAGAGTTATCATAAATAGTACAGTTGAACCTTGTTTGATGGACACTCACTTAATACTGACAGTTTTCTTGGTCCCAGCACATGTGTTTCCCTAAACTTTAGATGCTAAAAATACGGTACATCCTGTTACTACTTATGTGTCCTTTTTCTGGTCTCAGTAGTGTCCATATTAACAGGGTGTAATTGTATCATATCTTGCCCTGTAATTCTCTATCCCAGGCCCTGGATTAATGAGGGCTTCTTAAGTTAATATGGGTCCTTAGTATTGCTGGAAAACAATTGCCTAATCACTCTGTTGTTAAGAAACAATACATGTACATAAATTCATCTTGGGATAGGTGTGTGAATCCTAGTCCTGGCTGCCATACAAGGTCCTTTGGATGAAAGGACAGGACATGGATTCACTTCATGCATTCCATTCACTTGACTGTGTCTTTCTGGCACTTTGGGAAGCCTTATGCGAGACAACTGTCTCATCTTTTAAGATGGAAGTTGCATCTTGATAGAGGAAGGTGTATCCTACTTTTAAGGTGACATGTGGGCTGCTATGTGCAATGTTCATTTCAATATTATCCTGGGTTTGGGGGAGGGGGAGTTTCAACTCTTGTTATTAAGCTATGTTGGGTATATACAACCTTATGTCTTTGAGCCATTATTGTTTTAAATGGATGTCAATGGATTTTGACCATTATGGTCTGAAATAAGATACAAAAAAAAAATTATATTGCTTGATCTAAAATAAGGTTAAGATTCAAGCTTTGGATGGCCACCCCACCAAAAAATAGCCTGTGAACAGGTTCCTCAGTGGGGAAAATAATGCAAAACAAAATTGGCACTTGTTTGCCTTGCTCATCGATTGTTTTTTACTTCCAGGTTTTTTCACATTATTTTCCCCACCACTGAGCCTGTTTACAGGCTACCAAAGAATACAAGGGCACCGCCCATCCTCTCTAGAATATATCCTTTTGTTGAAGGATCAAGTAGAAAGCCTGACATGTCCACTATGTTTCTTACTTTTACAAGTTTTAATTTTTGCAACATAGGAAAAAAAAAGAACATGAAAGCATAGTTATGTCATATTATAGGGAAAAAAAGAACATGAAAGCATAATTATGTCATATTTTTGCCTGGTTTTCTGTTAAATCATAGAAATAAAGCCACGTTAAATGTGAGTCTGCTGAATACATAGTGTAATCCTGCCTTTCTGGATTGACCTTTGATTACCCAGATTACAGCGTCATAGGACTAATTGACGGCCAGTCAGCTCTACAACGGATAAACCCCTAACAGATAAATAGTACACACAAAATTACACACACACGTGCAAAAAAGAAGTATTTGGATTGAGCTTTTTCAGGTGTCATTAACCCATTCACTACCGTGCTGCCCGAAACTGCCCGTAAAGGGCCATGATTCTTGTTCGATTTGTGGCGTTGTCACTTGGAGTGACAGCAGATGTTTTTGATGACCAATATTGATGCACCTGGCACACTTCTAACAAATAGTGCCTAAACTGAAGCCCTCAGTTAAAATAGTCCAGATTTACACAAAGAAAAAGGAGAAAAGTTTCCTTGTGAAATTAATGCAAAATCTGGCCTTGGCACTGGTAGACACTTCTGGTTGAAAATTTCCTCTTTTCTGAAAGTTTAGTTGAAATCTTTTGTAATCCAAGGACAGACCATCAAATAACCTACAAACTCAAAAAAAAATCAAATTGAGAACCAAAACAATGGGATAAAGGGTAAAGTCACACTCGGGCCAAGGAGGCCCACATGGCTGGAGCTTATCCCAGTTTCCATAGCATGAAGCAACTGAGAGTGTTGTTACTCCCCCCTGGACAGGATGCTAGTCCATCACAGGGTTACCCCCCAGCAGTATGTTGCCGGTACCCATTTATACACCTGGGTGGAGAGAGACAAATGTGGGGTAAAGTTTCTTGTCTAAGGAAACAACACGATGGCAGGGGCTGGGCGTCGAACCACCGACCTTTAGATTTGAAGTCCAACGTGCTAACCACTACACCACTGCGCCCCCAACAGGACTGAGAATTTTGTGCCCACAAAAAGACTGAAGGGCACAAATACTTTGAAAAAGTCTCTTTTCATTAGTAACCAAACTGTGATCAAATTTCATGCTAATCCTGGGTTAGCCTTATCACACTTTGAATAAATGGACCCAAATCATCCATTTCCCATAGCTTAATTCCTCTGCAGGGAACTCTGACAAGGGGGGAGACTCCAAACTACAACATTGTTGCTATGGACAGTTTCTAGCCATCATATCTTGGATACCCTAACTTCCACAGAGAAGCATCTGGCTCCATATCATGTGAGGAAGCAGCTGGCAGAGTGCCTTGTTATTTCCAAGCTGGACTACGCCTCTGTAGTATTCAATCCACTACCAGCCTATCAGCTGCGATGCCTCCAGAGAGTGCAAAATGCATGTGCGGGGTTTGTGTTAAGGAAATATGCCAACGAGTCTGACCTAGTGACACTTAACTGGCTAGATATTGCCAAGAGATGGAAACTTTCTGTCCTTAAATTGACCTTTAAATCTCTGAATAAATATACAAATCTGTGAAGAATCTGGCACCTTTCAGGACACTGTCGCAACTTTTTTCAACAGTCTACCATCCCATATCAGAAACATTAAGGACTACGGTCTCTTTTGCAAATCAATAATGCCATTGTTATAATGCCCCGGATTTGACTCTACTTCAATGACACAGAGATATTTTAATGTCATAAATCCGAATATTGATATTTTTTATATTTTATAACAATTTTTTTTAACCATTTCCCGTAGAAATCATTGTTTTTACATATATAAGACTTAAATTATTCGAATATTAGTTAGATAGTTTTTAGTGTACAGGCGAAGAGCCACTTTGTGGATCCTGTATAAGTCATTATTATTATTATTATTATTATTATTATTATTATTATTATTATTATTAATATTGAGAAGCTGCTTGGCCACGCTTGTTCTATGGGAGTGGTTTTCAAGATTTTTGAGTCATAACCATATTTGGCAGGTCACATGCCCAGAACAGAAAAAATTCTAAAACACATTTTACAGTTTTGGTTATTGAAGACAGTGCCAATGTTTAGCAATCATCAAGACGCAAACGTGATACATTGATTTCTTGAAATTCGCATTATTATAGAAGTAACATGACGTCATAAGTACGTATATTTATACATTTTCTCCTGTAGTTTTTCTCTTTCTTTGTGTAAACAGTAATTGCTTACATCAGATTATAAAGAAGGCTGACCTATTTGTTTCATCATAGTTACTCGAGGGACTGGTAATGAAAACTTGCAAGTTTCAAGGGCCTTAACAAAGGTACTCCAATTTATGTTGAAAGTACTACGACCGTGCACAATCTTTTGTTTTACGTTCGCAAACTATTGGTCAGTTGCTTATGCAAAATTCAAGACCTATTGTTGTTTGTGCACTGTTAAGGCTAATAAACGGTAACAAAAACATAAAACAAAGGACTTTGGTAAGTTTCATAACCAGATTCTTTATTAACTATGGTTTCATTTTAAAACAAGAAAGCCCATTGGGCATCTTAACCGGCCATTCTGACTCTCCCCACCCCTAGGTTTCACAAATGTTAGCGCGATCCTCTATTTATACGAATCGGCGTGACGAAAAGTGTGATTGTGTGACACAATATTTTGACTCTAACGTTACTGGATGACGTAATGTTTAAACTCTGATGCCTCAGCTTATCTTTCTTATCGCTTTTATTTGTGCTGAAAAAGCAAATTCACTCAAACATTGAATGTCGATATAAATTCGTCCACAACTGAGAATGCTCACACCGGGACGACGAAGTATTTACTGTTGTGCCTAGACCTTAAATACAAACAGTGAACATAGCAGTAGAATCAAAATATAACGCTTAATAAACACGAGCTCGAGCAGATCGTCAGAGTATGGGGCACGTCAAGGCATATCTCATGACGTGATGTTTAAATCCAGTTTGCTAACCCGGTAATACAAACAGTGAACAAATAAACCTCAAATAAACACTCATCTCTCTCCGTTCACAAGTCAGAACTATCATGTACTGATGGTGCAATCCACTAATATTGCATCATCATTCTAGTACCAATTCCTTCTCTTCCTAGCCCACGCCGGCAAAACGCAACTGTCCTTTTTGTCCGCTGCGAATTACAAGTTAGCCAATCAGAAACCTTACAATTCACTTCGCAACCCCCCCCCCCCCCATAAAACGCAGCACAATGTTACACCGCTCCTATACAAAACGCAACTTTCAAAGCAAATCACATTCACAGAAGCGTGATATGCTCTGGACATTCACAAATCCTTCTGACTTACACATTTTTACATCCCTCAAAATGTCAATCCCAATAAAAAAACTCCTGCGCTAAAAAAATTTTCACCATAACCACTAACTAGATCAGACAACACAGCCAATTTCGCATTCAATCCTATTAGCTGCTTTACTCAATTGCGCATGCGTTATACAAGACAAAAACAAAAAAACCCCAAACTTAACAACCCTTCGCCGTTAATATCTTAAATACTGTAAATTAAAAGACAAGAATACACGAAGGTAACATTCAGCAGACCAATATGCGCATGCGTCTTATATAAGACAGTACCGCTCTTGAGTACCCGTACCACAAGCTTTACAGCACTTTGTTCGTATGTTAAGCCAACTGACTATCACGACAAAACCGTGCCCATTTTATCAACCGGCGGTCGCTATAGCGAAGGCCGGTTAAAAATTCACATCACGAAATGGAATATCCGCCAGCTTTCCGACTGCAAGATAAACACCCGTGGTAAACATGATCTCCGGCGCATGACAAAACATGAACAATTTTTTTAAGCGTGTCTCAGATACAGTGATACGGGTTCAACTCAGAACTGACTCAATTCACTTTTTTATTCCATCCAAGAAATAGAAACAAAAAGGTCCAAAAGCTGTAATTGTGGCAAACTGCGCGAACTCTTCTTTGACAGGCAAGACAAGACAAGACTTACACATGCAGGAGGTCATGCCATCTCGTGGGTGAAGTCATCAAGAATCCCTGCATCTTTACCAGTTTAATTTCCCAGCAAAAAAGGGATACTCGAAGAAATAGCATAGACATATGATTTCAACTACACATTCGCCTTTCGACACAGCTTGCTGCCCGGGGCTTGCTGTCTTGACGGCTTAGAGAACTGCTCATGCATTGCGTTACAAAATGTCATTCAAGCAAATCATACCAAATTTGCATACGGCAGATTTTTGTTTACTCAGGTTAGAATTGACGTGCCGAATATCTTTCAGATCGCGGAGTTTTAGTTTCCTTCACACTTTTTTGGTTTACTTCGAAGATTTAAAATGTGACATCGACTTCAGCGTAATGAGTGAAACTATTTTTACAAACATAATGTGTTTTTCCAATTAAGACTTCGGTTATTATTTCTTCTCATCTGAGTGACCATGTTCATTTCTCACACGTGTGAGCGCAACTAATTAAAAGTATTTGTCCGAGTTTAATATGTTGGTGGAAGTACAGCAACACTGAACAGGTGAATGTCGGTTCTTTAATAATGTGACTGATGGACTGTGCTTTGCCATTGTTCCTCATTTAAGTGAAATAAATCGAGCGAAATCTTTCGCGCCGCTAAGCGTACCGCATGTCTGGGACTCCGGGACACATAAACAATAACATACGCGTGCTTCGTTTGAGTCTCGCTTCTCCCTAGCCGTTAAAAAATAACATAGAAGGCGACCAGTGTCAAATTCAGAACCTAGTGAACTCTTTATCGGATAAAAAATTCTAAACCGAAGAAAAAACTTACAAGGGACCAAATAAACAACTGATTGCAAGTTACAAAGGCAGCCAATTTCGAACGTGCCTTGCGCTACAAAGTGGTCTCTTTTTTACCTTCTCCGGGTTCCGGGTTTTTAAGATGTTAGCGCAAAGACGTTCTTGCGCTTACTTGCGGTCCAGATATCTTACCACAAAGAAGTTCTTGCGGTTTTAACTTCTAAACGCAAAGACGTTCTTGCGGCTTGCAGTATTTAAGCGCAGGCATCCTGCAAGTAGCCGCAAGAAGTTCTCGGCTTGCGGACGCAAAAAGAAGTTCTTGCGAGTGCATTATTTTTGGGCTGTACTGTCCAAAAAACCCCAAACTTAAACAACTCTTCGCCGTTTATATCTTAAATACTGTAAATTAAAAGACAAAAACATAGGAAGGTAACATTCAGAAGACTAATATGCGCATGCGTCTTATATAAGACAGTACCGCTCTTGAGTACCCGTACCACAAGCTTTACAGCACTTTCTTCGTATGTTAAGCCAACTTGCTTTCAGGAAAAACCGTGTCCATTTTATAAACCGGCGGTCGCCATCATGGCGACGGCCGGTTAAAGAGAGAAACTAATTCTACCTATACCTTCTTTCCTCTGAGTTTTAGGGATTTTTCTTTCTAATACGCGGTTGGGGACTGGCACTAGCTACGCACACCTAATGTTGGTTTTTAAAATTCAGATGTTCATCATAATACATTCCACCAACCTGGCGGTGAAAAACGCTTCAAAACAGGGTATGATAAAATACCATCTACAAAAATCCCTTAGCAACCACCTCAGATCTGTAGTTAGGGGTCTCCGCCTTAAAGAAAAAAATCAGGAGTGAGCAGAAAGAGGAAGCACTGGGGAGGAGAGATTGAAAGTAAGGAAGGACCACTTGCCCTTCCATTTTTCCCATGCCCTACTCTTTCCAAGCTTTAAGAAACACATCCTCTCCCATTCTCCTTTTCCGTGTGCCTTATGTAGAAGCCACATTAATTAATTTTGGAACACAACATCTGTGAAGTTGATTCAAGTTACATTTTTAACCGACGAAGTCGAGTTAGAGCAGTCGTGACAAGAGGGTCGACTGTTTGGTCGGTCAAAATATGTCGTGTAAGGCTCACAAGGTGTATTTCGCTATGGCCGATGGGATGGGATGACGTGAGAACAAGAGCGGACGAGTCGCCATTTTGAATTGGCAGGTCAAGAAAGGTGACGGAGGCTTGGTGAAAGATTTGCTTCGACTGTGTTGTAGTATAATTTTGTGCTGACCGCTGAACATATAGAGAAGAAGTTGTACACAGACATCGATTAGTACACACACACACGCAGATAGGACAAGGGTCCACAAAAAAAGTATCGTAGGTAGAGAAGCACACGTCCGTCAAGCAGTGTTGGCTTTGGCCGGACTGAAATATCTGTGCAATACTAGTGAAAGAAAGCAAGGAGGACTGCATGATAATAACAGGAGGTGAAGTCCAGTGGCACTGTTGATGCTGGTGGGACCAAAGTGTTGCTGAGACATCGTAAGGATAGAATCTTTCACAGTAAATGTTATGAGAGGAAAATTCTGGTGTATGTTGTTGTGGTTATGTTTAATACTTGGAAAGTCTTTAGCTGCCAACGTTAAGAAAGGTTATTCGCAGGTGGGAAATGAATTGCTACACGGGGCTGGATCTTCTTGGATAGTATAAGCGGCACAGAAGGATATACCAGTTAGTCTTTTTAATTCTTCTGCTTTAGTTTTGACTTTGAACCGATTTGTTCGATTTTAGAGTTCGAGACACTGACTTGCTGACTCCGGAAGAGCAAACCGGATTTAACGATTAGGTCATAAGACATGCTTTAACGTGTTTGAGATAAACCGACGACTTTGCCTTTTTACTAATTTCTCCTGATTCTGACGGTGTGTTTGTCTTAATCGATAATCTGTTTTTATAGTGCCAGATTCACAACAGTATATAAATACATCGCTCACAACTCTCGGTAACGGCATGTTCAATTGTGGACAAAATTTATCTTTAAATTTTAATTTTAATTCAACAAATTATTCAAAGTGATAAGACAGATGAGCTGAGTCATCAGATTTTAAACATTACGTCATTCCGTAACGCAAAAGACAAAATACTGTCACAATTTTCGTCACGCCGGTTAGCACGTTGAGATTCTGACGATGTGTTTGTCTTTAACGATAATCATGTTTTTATAGTGCCCTTTTCACAACAGTATATAAATATATCCCTCACAACTCTCGTTATAAGCATGTTCAGTTGTGGATAAATTTGTATTGACATTTAATTTTTTAGTTTCATTCAACACAATTAAATATACAAAGCGATTAGACAGATGAGCTGAGTCATCAGATTTTAAACATTACGTCATTCGGTAACGCAAAGGGCAAAATACTGTCACAATTTTCGTTACGCCAGTTAGCACGGCACGTTGAGCCAAGTAAAAACATTTATCGAGGGTGGAGTGGGTCAAAACGACTGGTAAATACCTATAATGCGCTTTCTTGTATCCTGTACGTAACAATGATTTATTTCGTATTTGCATTCACAATTTGGCTTTAGGAGCCCATGGCATGATTAAAGGAAACTGTGCACGAAGCGTGGTTCCCAGGCGTGGAAGAAAGTTCAATTCTTTTGGGCTGTTACAGTGCCCATGCTGATCAATCGTAAAGATGTGGTTACTTTTATATTGGGAAATTTATCACCCGTTTTTTGAAGTGCGTCTGTTTTGAGAATTGTGATGGCTTTTTTGTTCAGGGTTTTGAGGAAGGCCGACCAAAAGACAGCGAAAAATGATCTTGTGTGAAGAATGCATGAGGACATGGGCGTAGTCTGTGGGGCTATGTTTGGTGAGGAGAGGGTGAATAATTCAGTTGACCTCCTTTCCAGGGTATTGTTCGCTTTTTCAGTTGGTCAAATTTCAGCGTTAGTTACAGTTACGCACTTTTGCTGCAACTTGCTGTTACAGATGCTTGAATGTTTTTGAACCTGCAGTCACGCACGCCTCGCTTGCTTTCTTTTCGAGACGAACCAACACTTCGTCGGTTCTGCACGCATTGCGGGCCTATGTTTAACCGACGAAGTCGAGTTAGAGCAGTCGTGACAAGAGGGTCGACTGGTTTGGTCGGTCAAAATACGTCGTGTAGGGTTCACAAGGTGTGTATTTCGCTATGGCCCACGGGATGGGATGACGTGGAACAAGAGCGGACGAGTCGCCATTTTAAATTGGCCGGTCAAGAAAGAAAGGTGACGGAGGCTTGGTGGAAGATTTGCTTCGACTGTGTCGTGGTATAATTTTGTGCTGTCCTCTGAACATATAGAGAAGAAGTTGTACACAGACATCGATTAGTACACACACGCATGCATGATAGGACAAGGGCCACATAAAAAGTATCGTAGGTGTAGAAGCACACGTCCGCCGAGCAGTGTTGGCTTTGGCCGGACTGAAATATCTGTGCAATACTAGTGAAAGAAAGCAAGGAAGACTGGTAATAACAGGAGGTGATGTCCAGTGGCACTGTTGATGCTGGTGGGACCAAAGTGTTGCTGAGACATCGTAAGCATAGAGTCGTTCTCAGTAAATGTTATGAGAGGAAAATTCTGGTGTATGTTGTTGTGGTTATGTTTACCTGTTTAATACTTGGAAAGTATCCAGCTGCCAACGTTAAGAAAGGTTATTCGCAGGTGGGAAATGAATTACTACACGAGGCTGGATCTTCTTGGATAGTATAAGCGGCCCGGAATTATATACCAGTTACTCTTTTTAATTTTTTTGCTTTACTTTTGATTTTGAACCGATTTGTTCGATTTTAGAGTTCGAGACACTGACTTGCTGACTCCGGAAGAGCAAACTGGATTTAACGATTACGTCATAAGACATGCTTTAACGTGTTGAGATAAAGCGACGACTTCGCTTTTTACCAATTTCTCCAGATCGAAAATCATGTTTTTATAGTGCCATATTCACAACAGTATATAAATGCTTCGCTCACAACTCTCGATAACGGCATGTTCAGTTGTGGCCAAATATATCTTTAAGTTTTTATTTTGATTTAACAAAATATTCAAAGCGATAAGACAGATGCGCTGAGTCATCCGATTTTAAACATTACGTCATTCGGTAACGCAAAAGACAAAATGCTGTCACAATTTTCGTCACGCCGGTTAGTACGTTGAGATTCCAGGGGCACCCAACAAGAATTTTAGCAAAACACTTGCAATATCATTTTCTGCTTTCTTAGATTGTTTCAGAGCTTTTTAAAGGCATATTTGTGTAAGCTAACACAGATTGATCTGTTCGGATTTTTTAGCTGAAAATTTAGGCCGCAGAAACTGTTTAGGAAACAAAATCCTAGCCGCCGAATTTCCGAGGTGCTGATGGCTCTCCGAAAATGCTAGCTGACCTTACTTTGGACTCTAAACGACATATTTGTCCCTCCGAAAACAATAGGAACTTACAAGTCATCTTGTTGCGAAAGTCGGACGTGATGTTTCGCCACAGAAATCTGTAGCTTTCACTGCAATTAAATCAGAAAATCTCAGGTGATTTTAGGCCTTCCAAACAGATATTCCCCGAAGCGAACCGTTGGGTGCCCCTGAGATTCTGATGATGTGTTTATCTTTATCGATAATCATGTTTTTATAGTGCCCTATTCACAACAGTATATAAATACATTGCTTACAACTCTCGGTAAAAGCATGTTCAGTTGTGGACAAATGTATATCAACATTTAATTTTTTGTTTAATTCAACAAAATTAAATATTCAAAGCGATAAGACAGATGAGATGAGTCATCAGATTTTAAACATAACGTCATTCGGTAACGCAAAGGGCAAAATACTGTCACAATTTTCGTTACGCCAGTTAGCATGGCACGGTGAGCCAAGTAAAAACATTAATCGAGGGTGGAGTGGGTCAAAACGACTGGTAAATGCCTATAATGCGCTTTCTTGTAACCTGTACGATAGAGCATAGCAATGATTTATTTTGTATTTGCATTCACAATTTGGCTTAAAGAGCCCTTGACATGATTAAAGGAAACTGTGCACAAAGCGTGGTTCCCAGGTGTGGGGAAAGTTCAATTCTTTTGGGCTGTTACGGTGCCCATACTGATCAATCTTAAAGATGTGGTTACTTTTATATTGGGAAAATTATCGCCCATTTTTTGAAATGCGTCTGTTTTGAGAATTGTGATGGCCTTTTTGTTCAGGGTTTTGAGGAAGACCGACCAAAAGACAGCGAAAAATGGTCTTGAGTGAAGAATGGATGAGGTCATGGGAATAGTCTGTGGAGCTATGTTTGGTGAGGAGAGGGTGAATAATTCAGTTGACGTCCTTTCCAGGGATCCACGGGATTTCCAGGGATCCTTTCCAGGGATCCACGATCGCCTTTTCAGTTGGTCAAATTTCAGGGTTAGTTATAGTTACACACTTTTACTGCAACGTTCTGTTACAGATGTTTGAATGTTATTGAACCTGCAATCACACACGCCTCGCTTGCTTTCTTTTCGAGACGAACCAACACTTCGTCGGTTCTGCACGCATTGCGGGCCTATGTTTTGAGTTAGGTTGTAATTGATTGAACTGATGGTATTGGAAGTTATAGGGCAGTATAGAAGCTGATGTGCTGTGTTAACAACTCACGAAATATCCTATTTTTATCCTACTTTTTCATGTTTTTTCCCTATTTTTAATGTTCAAATTTCTCTCTTCCTATTTTTGCTAGCCTACATGCAGCTTGACACCCTGCATTTCCCACTTGCAATAATGCCGATATTGGTTCAAGGAAACATTGTTGAGGTCACAGTGTAGGACACATAGTTTTCAGGAATCCACGGTTACAGTATGAAACAAGTTCTGGGCAGAAAAGGGATATATGAGAATGTGCAGTCCACGCCCAACTACAACAAATAAGAACAGATTGTTCTTTTGAATCTAGTGTCCAGTTGAAAGGGGTGCTAACATGCAAAATCAAGATTTATTCTTCCACGCTTCATTTACATACACTGCTTTCATTCCCCCAAAAAGGTTCATTTCATCATAAATATGGTTTAAAATATACAAGAACATGGAATTCATGTCAAACCGATTGTTCACATTATTTCTACAGGGTTCCTACCCTTTTTCAGAAACAATTTTCCAGGACTTTTTAAGGATTTTTTCAGGACTCAGATCGATTTTTCTGGGGCTCTCTAATGCACAATAATTGAAGCAATATCCCTTACGAAATAGAAATCCAAAAATAATACTGCAGGGAAATTGCTTTTCAAAGAAAACTTTATTACAAGCGTTCATAGATTTCCAGGACTTGCATTAATTTCCCAGGACTAATGCCAGAATAAGATTAAGGACTTTCTAGGATTTCCAGGACCTGTACAAATTATTATGTTTACCGGTAAGTGAAACCAAGAAGACTTCTCTTGGTTCAAGATTAAATAAACAAAGAGCCAATATGACCCATACTGGTATCACAGAATGCCTTGTTACTGGTGATATCAGATCACAACACCTCCCCCCCCCCCAATAAATGTGGGCTGCTCCACAAATGAAGGGCCCGGTGGAAAAAGGGCGCAAGTGACGATTTGAGGTTAAAATCGAAATTGCTCCTATTTAGCTGAACATCGGAATTAGCGTATTACTTTTGCGTGAAAAGTGTTGTTGAACTGAACTCGCTCAAGTGATGCGTGAAAGATTTCTTTTGTTCTCTGCCTGAACTAAAACAAAGGAATTCAACCTAGAATCCGCGGTCCTGTTGTTTTCTTTGTGTCAGTTTTAAGCAAAAGTAATACGCTAATTCTTCAAATTGTAGATCTCAGGTCAAGAAATAAGTGCGCAACGGCGTTCCTCACATGAAAACCAGCCTGTGTGCCAATGTTCAGCTAAATAGGAGCAATTTCGATTTTAACCTCAAATCGTCACTTACGCCCTTTTTCCACCGGGCCCTTCAAATAGGGAGAGTGCTAAAAGTCAGCTTGGAAGGAGGCAAGCATACACCAATGAAACAACAAGGTATTTGTTTAACTGACAAGTTTATTTTTGTACAGAAGTTTAATCCTCACTTTCCACCTTCTGTGTTTGTAGGCCTGAAAACAAAACAACGTAAAGCAATCATAAGAACAAGTTTCTTTATGCTTCAATTTGGAAACACAGTGGTAACAAATGGTTGGTTAGACAGACTTGAGATTGAAAAGTTGATATAAAAAGTATGGGTCACTGTATTCATCCAGTTTCCTGAAGGAACAAACACATCACTTGCTAATGTTTAAGGCTGCCTACTACAGAAAATTTCAAGGAGCCCCCAAAAAGCCAGGTGTAAGCTAACCTCTCTCCTCCGCAGAGGCCTCCTTTTTTTTCGTACGGGCTGGGAATTGGGGAGAGGTGAAAAGTAAGCGCGCGGAGCCTGGAGAGAATCGAAACGAAAGCGCGCAGGGGACACTGGGAAGGGAAAAGGAAAGGCAAGAGGCCGCTTCGCCTTTCCCGTCGTCCCCCGCGCTCCCCCTATTTTTCATTTTTCGTGTTTTTCGCCTTCCCCCACTGAAGGAGCCTCTGCGGAGGAGAGAGTAAGCTAACCAGGTTGTGAAACAATCTAGGTGTCAGTTGATTGGGTGCCTTGGCTTTGAAGTTAATAGCTTTCTGCTGGTTTTGATCCTTGTAAGCTAAACAAAGCACAAATTTCAGCACATTCACTACTTTTAAGGACGGTGCCTCCTAATATAGATGTATTTTTGCAAACACAGATCTTACCAAGGGTTAGTGGAATCCAAAAAGAAAGGTGTGGGTAACCACACATTTTTCAGAGATAATTAAGCAACCATAACTCTAAAAAAGCGTTAAAATACAAAGAATGTATGGCAATTTCTTTCCAAATTTAAGCTCTATTATCTTTGAAAAATGCACGGTTACCCCCAATTTTCTTTTTGGATTCTGATAGCCCTTGCTAAGATCTGCTTTTTCCACGTAGTCTTAAACCACACAAATATATTGTTGTATTGGTGGGCAAATTCCTTAAGAAACTCGAATATCCCGAGATGCGCAGAACGTATGCGCAGTAACAAAAGGAGGCGCCGTCCTTAACTGCCCCCATAACATAGACTCATTAAAGGATACTGTGATAATTAAGAAGCTAACCAATAAGAAAAATGCTGAGAAGCAATGCATGCTGTTGCCTTTCAAAAGATAAGGACTGTATTTTTTCTAACTGATGAAGCTATTTATAGAGGAAGCATTTAACTGCTACAGCTTCACTATGTTGAGAACATTGCACGAATGGGTAGAGAACTGGTAGTTATGCTAAGCAGAAGGATTTATGCAAACAGGACATTTCTGGGAACTATGCGACTTAAGGATACTCTGGACCGTCGCGGGTGTCCTCGGGGAAAAAATTCCTATGCGCGCCATTTCGAAGGAAAACACGGCAAACTATATATCGTTGGAAAGCTTAATAAACGTAGATGCTGGAAAAAATATAAATTGCTGGTGTCACAGCGGATTCGGGCCCCCCGGTCCAAATCCGCTGGCGGATATGGACCCCGTCTTGCGGATTTGGACCCCCTTCAATAAGGCAATAATTTCCTTTCGAAACGGCAAGTTTTGAGAAGAAGGTCTTCAGTCCCCCAGAACGTTTTTAGAACAAGGAATATACATCTTATTTTTGGTTTCAAGCGCAGCAGCTTTCCAATAAATTAGCTTTTACGCTTCTACGTATAGCATAGTAATCTTCTGCTTATAATTACTGTGTTCTAAAACCCAAGAGCGAAAGAGTCGTTTCGGTGGTTTATATACAATTAGCCAGATTTTCTGTTGAAGTTATTTGGTAGCGTAATTTTTTTACAGGGGGTCCAAATCCGCGAAGGGGGTACAAATCTGCTAGCGAGAGTGGACCCAAGGGGGTCCATTTTCGCTAGCGGATTTGGACCGGGGGTCCAATTCTGAGGGGGTCCAAATCCACTAGGACACCGGTTTCTTCAATTCCGCAAAAGGAAATCGCAAACAACCACGAAAATGACCATGTGTCATTCAATTGAATTAACAGGGTATCAAATCCAAGCACATTGGCAAAATAACTGCACAGTGTTGATCACAAAGGATCAAACATCAAAAGTGTGTCAGCATTTTTCGACATTCTGAGTGGTTATTTTTTAAATTAATCTGTCAAGTTCGAGTGGCAAAGAATACGCGATGGACATTGCATTGAAGATCGCCACAGGTGAGATACTGTAAATTTCAAAAATCCCCTACACACTTTTGTTTCACAACATCTAAGGAATGTTCGGGCCAAATTTCACAGAAATCTGCCAAATTTTGATACCCTGTTAATTCATTTGTTTGATTGAATGACGCATGGTCATTTTTGTGGTCATTTTTGCAATTTTCTTTTGTGGAATTAAAAAAAACTGGCAATTGATATTTTTTCCAAAATCTACATTTATTAAGCTTTCCAACGATAGATAGTTTGCCGTGCTTTCGTTTAAAATGGCGTGCATATGAATTTTTTTCCCGGAGCACACGGGAAGACACCCACGAAGGTCCAGAGTAACCTTAACAGCTAAGCAGTAGCTTGAGTTGCCGCAATACTTCTTCGTATTAAATGGCCTTAAAGTCAACTCTGGGAATTCCCTAGTTTTGCAAAACTGTTTAGCAAGACTTTTCACACTAAAAGCAGTAAAAATCACACAATGAAAACCTTACCTTTGAAAGTCGCAACAGGAACATGGGTAACAAGGGTGTAAAGCTTGTGGACTGAGTCTTCGTCTTCGTTCCTCTTACGAGCAAGGCGAATTCTGACCCTGAAGGGTACATTTCTAAAAAAACAAAAAACAGTAAGCAGAGAAAATGAATTCTTTGTCCAGACACACAACACAATAGTATAAACAAAGAAATTAGTCTGAAACATCACTGTCACTATTTGGCACTGATAAATAATACAAAGTGAAAACAATAAAATCATAAATACAGAATATTAAAAAAATCCTGGTATGTTTCCCAATACCCAAATTTTTGTTTTATTGCCAAAATAAAATGATCTTATATTAGTTGTGCATCAAATACCAAAAAGTACAAGAATAAACCCTGCAAATGGTTTTTGATTTGAGCCTAAAATCTCACAATATTTTGTTTGATGGCAGTTACAGAACATCCACGCTATCTTGCACTGAACCCATTTACCTTGGATAACATTATGCACTCATTTACTAATGGCTATCTTCAACTTCCACTGATACAAATAATGTATCATTTCCCTTGTTTATTCGAGATAGTGGTGGTCTACTTTATATACAATTCAAAGTTGTTGCCTAACAGTAGGCTGGGAGGCAAGCTTGCCTAAGGAATGAACATGCCTGGTGCTTGGAACACATAACATTTCAGGGCCAGCCAGGGCTCACTATAATTTTTCACAAATTTCAGCCTTGTTATTTTTGCATTCTAATTGCAAGAAGTGTTATGTCACAAAATTTAAACATTTGAGTATTGGCTAAAAATAAGTAAAGGACATGTGTGAAACTGAATGACTTTGTCATCTGAAAAATGCTGAAAACAGGGAAATTGTTAGGGGGGGAAATCAGGTGGCTAATAAATAAATCCAGCCTGCCAGTGATTGAGGTTTGTATCAGAAGGAACGTCGTTTATCAAACAAAAGACAAACGGTGAACAATGACATCTTCCCCAGATGGAAACAATACAAGTTACAGTCAATGTCTGCTTCTAGTGCACTAGCATTGCTCTACGAATGCTAGTCAACTCAGCTCTGATACTCATAGGAGACTTCTGCTCATAGACTAATAATTTTGCCATGTAGAGTGTCCATACCTGATTCCCTTAGACCAGACGTGCTTGTTAAGATTGGTGTCTACGCGGATGTCAGGGGTACCCATCATTTTTTCTGCAAACTTTTTTATTTCCTTGATTGCCCTAGGAGCTCGTCTCTTGAAACCGCTGTCAACAAAATTCACAATGGTGATTATAATAGAATATGGAAGCTGAAACTCTCTATAAAGGACCCCAGTGGAGTGTACAGTGTTATAATCAGGGTAACAGCTAATAGCATAATAGTTCTTTCCCATCTTGTACTGACATAAAATTAGCCTGTACTCAAGACCTGGCTTTCACAGCTGAGTAGGAGTTTTATACACTGGATCAGAAGAACTTCAACCCACGCTCTCGTAGAAAGCAGAATGGGAAATGAAGTTCTGTCCACAACTAAATGTTGTAACTCCATGATCAAGAGCTTGCAGGTTTTTAAGAGCTTGTAGTTGAGCAGCGAACTAGTGAAAGAAGTTTCTGTTAAGTTCAGTTACGGTGTCGAGAAGGTTCCTTATCTTGAGTTCTCTCTCTCCAAGTTAACGTGCTATTACTCAGCTTCAAAGACGGGAAAAACTTTCAATAAGCTTTCGATAGTTCACTGCTCAAAAACTTTCAACTTCCAAATTACGGTACTCAAATTCCTGTTTGAACTAGTAGAAGACATCCGCATAGAATAGCAGTCGCTAGCCCCTGCACAAAATTAGCTTTTTATTCTTAAAATCATGGAACTTACATCCCATGGATCCTCTTATGTACGTTGATGGTGTATTCACGAGTCACAACTTCGTTGATGGCAGAGCGCCCCTTTTTCTTATCGGTTTTCTTTGACATCTTACAAAATAAACAATGGATAGTTAGAAAACATAGAACTGTGCTTAAATAGTTGGAAACTAAACGAATTGGTGCCTGATGGATTGGATTACTTCAAGGTTCACAGGAATAGCTCACAAACCTTCGAGGACGATTAAGAGAGAAAGGCTAAAAGGCGACACCATGGTATTGTGGGATTGATGTGTGTTGTTCCCAGTGCCTTCTGCGAGTTTCGCGGAATGCAGCAACTCCCGCTATCTACGGGTTCAGGGGCCCGTTTCTCGAAACTCCCCTTAACTTTCCGGGTTCGGTAAGTATTTTTTCGAGCTCATTTAGTTGTCAGCTAATGGTAATTATTGGCGCAAACTTAGCGAAATGCTTCACGACATTATAGAGATTAAAATTTAGCTTTCAAAATCAATAAAAAATTATATAGCTATTTAATGGGCTCCTGCTATTCGAAAATAGTTTTCGGGCCCGGAAAGTTATCAAGAGTTTCGAAAAACAGGCTCCAGAGTAGCAAGGAAGAAATAAATGAGCCTTTTTTTTCGTTATAGAAAAAGAAATTCCGATCCACAGTTTAAACCATTATGTTCTACTTCATTCGCTCTGCCCCCGCCTCCACGCTTGACTCGCGAGTCTTCGGGGTTTCGCGCTAGAATGCCTGAAGATCTCACCCACTCTAAAATGTGTCTACATGTCTCCTGTCAAGGCCACTCACGGTCATTTCGGTCAGATTTGTTGTGTTGAAAACTGACTGGAGCTTTTTACTTGAATCAACTCGAATTCTTGCAGCATGGCGCAATTAATGTCTTCAGTGTTTTGGGAGGAATAGAACGTCGGTTTTTTTTGTGTTGATTTTTTAAAAGAAGAAGATGTGCCCTGATTCGGAGAATAAATTCTGTTTCGGCCCTGAGAGGTTCTACCACTTAAATATTCAGCTAAAGAAACCTAGTAATAGATACCGTTATGTTAGCGAACTGACATAAATATCATCTAGAAACAGAGGAAAGACAACCGGTTTGCTGAACTTTTCTCGTTGCTGTCAGTTATGCTGTCAGTTTTTTACTGATATACCCCTTGAAATGGAGAAATACATCTCTCTAGTTTTCGGCCATTGACAATGCATATTTGTCACTGACTAATGTTAATTTCGTTCATCGTTTATTTTACGAGTTCAGTGAAATCACTCCAACATTTCGTCATTTTATGTTTGTTCTTAATTTGGTACCAATAAATATTGATTGTTTGCTGATTGCGTGTTAGTAAGTAGACATAACTACTAAGGTTCACTAACGTGTATTTTGACACCCGATTCACAGCCGATTAGGGTCAAACTTCCTGTGTTATCACAGGAAGTTTCGTTACTCTTCCGTGACTTCAAACTTGCAGGAAGACATTTGACAGTAAAATGTAGCTATACGTTCACTCCAGCAACCCGCAACCAATGAAACTGAATATCCGCATTTTTAAGGAACTAATGTCGGTATGTTTGCCATCGTTATTCAGTATCACAGGCTGAGGTTTGGAGCTTTGCCATAATATGAATCCTTTCACGATAAAGCCGCAATCTCGGTCGAGCAGAACCGTGTTGAAGCGTGACTCAGCTTGATCTAGACGGGAAGTATTAGAGTGAATGCGTCAAGTTACCCACGTTTACGTTTCCATAGTTGCTGAAATTTTAACTTCGAGAAAACGGCTTGAAAATATACAGCCTAGTGAGCTATTCTCTAAGCTTGATATTCTATCGTATGATCAAACTCTGTACTTGAGGAAAGTGCAGGATTTAACCAGTGCAGATTTAAAAGTTACTGAAGTACTGAAAGCGAGTGACTGATTCAAAGCTTGACTCGTATTAAAGTCAGACTTATCTAAAAATAACTCGTGCAACGTTTGGGGCTGTAGATGGAACCAGTTTCTATAAGGGTGTAGAAGTCTCTCAGTTAAAAAATCTTATGCGTTTGACAAGAAATTGGCTTAAATGAAAATCCTCTCTCAGTTTGTGCTCTTCATATTATCCAAGCAATAAACTGTGTTTGGTACAGCTTGTCAGTTTCAAACAGTTTTGCGACCACGGGTTGCGTGCATCTTGAAACCAAGGAAATAGTCTCATAACATTCTTGCTTTCTTCTGCAAGTGTTGAACTAAGGCAAGTATGGGATAATTTTCAAACTTTTGGAGCATTCAGTTACTACACTGACAGCATCCCTCGTGCATTTGATAGTCCACGTATTTCAGCCTGTGACTGACACGGTATTGCTAAAACCACTGGGGCTAAAGAAAGAAAGGTAAGAAGAGAGCCTGGAGTGAGGAATAAGGCGCTTTTTGCCCTCGCTTGCGTGTCTCGATTCTTTCTCTTCTCAGGATGATTCCTGAGGCAAAAAACAAAAAAGGAAAAAAGGGCTGCTCGTAGGTAATTTTTGGCTGGCTGCATGCATCGATAAATTTAAATTTAACGTCGTCCAGACTCCGCTGCCTTGACACACAGGTGTTTATGGGTAGTGTTCAAAACCAGCTCTGTCGGCTCGATACTGCTTCATGTGAATGTTCAGAAATACCGTAATTGGCTAACAACGGGAATCTACCCTGAAGACACATACAGGGTACAGACACATACAGGGTACAGACACATACAGGGTGTACGGGCAGTGTTCAAAACAAAGTCAGTCTCGATATACTGCTTCCAGCATCCGAAATGTCAGATATACTTTCAGTGGATCACAGTAAGATTCTTTAAAATGAATTTGAACGATATGTCCCGGTATTCTAATATAATGATATACGGCGCTGTATTTAATACTAATGCTTTAGACACATTACTCCTCGATACTTTATAAACGAATTATTTTTATTTTTACACGTTCGATGAGTGATGTTACTGGAAGGAAATGTTGATGGAGTGGAAACGTCTAAAAATAAATATCAAGAAATATTGTTCTGTCTACAGGCCTCGAGCAGGCAGGTATTTTAAAAATTTAGATCAAAGAAATACAAATGATCTGATGATATGAAGAGACAAAATAGGCTAAATGTTAACGGAGACACTGAGTCGATCCAGCTATTGGTCTGTGAGAGATTATTAACTTAAACTGTCATTTCAGTCACCAATTTAAAACAAGAAAGTTTAAAATCGGAGGCTGAGCGCAAGCCGATATTTCAAAATTAGCAAATCTTACACTGCGGTTTTTAGTCGTTTAGTTTAGTTGCTCGAGGCCCGTTTAAGACCCAGTATCTACCCAATATTGACCAGTAGATGTATTACTTCTATTAATGCTTTTTGTTCGATTGCCGGAAAACTGCTCGTGTGGATCCACGCGAACTTTTATTTTCTCTAAATTGCTTTCTCTCTCTAGTTTCAGGATTTGATTATTTGCTTCTTTTTGTTTCTCTATTTTGCCTGCGCTTTTCTACAAGCTTTGTCAACTTTTTTTGTCAATTTTCAAAGCCAGAATGGACTTGGGTTCACAGTAAAAAACAGTTCTATCCACTTCTGCCGGTATAATTCGCACCAGTTTAAAACTGACTTAACAAAAATGTCAAAATCTACGTCGTACATTCTCTTTATCTAGCTGAGTTCTCTTTGAGATTAAATAACTCCATTTCACTTATACCACCCAGTTCGACTGAAGTGTCGCCCTAATCTTGATCGTAAATTCTAGTCAGCTGCGCAAAGGCTCTGCATGGAATACTCTTCCAGCAGCAACTGCAGCATCAAGTTACTGGACGCTTTATTCTATTACGACCTCTGACAATTGATCGTGTAGCCGCAAGAAAGTCGTCCCATTTTGTTTGTGTGCCAATGAAGTAATTTTCCTTTCTACAGTGAAGTTTGGCCGGTAGTTTTTTTCCGGACCTCAGTGATATTCAAGTTTACTCAATCAGTTGAGCGATGACCTGGTTTCAGCAAAGTTAACGATGTTAATGATGTCAAGTCTCGATTCAGTTTGTGCTCGATCAGTACTGAGGACCTTGTCAGTGAGGGAATTTTGTTTGTATTTCTGTTCAACCGAACTTAATTTAAAACACGGAGAACATTCAATTGGTCACTTTCTAGCGAATGAATGCATGTTATGACCCTGCGATAGTTGTTTCGATGAGTATTCAACTTAGTCCGTGTACATTCTCTCCTAAGTCTTAGTCAGGTATTTTTTTAAGGTACCTGCCAATGAAGCCGCTCTTGTCGTGAGGTCGAATTTGCTTTTATAAGTTTTCGGGATTGCAAAAATCCTTTTGCTCAGTTCTAATGTAGAAATACAGAACACTTTGATTCCAATGGAGCGGCCCGCTCTCTCATTACCATTCATATGGCCTTAGGTGGTCCTTTTCAGTTTTGTACCGTTAAAGTAATTTTCCTTGTCACAGTATAGTTTGACTTGCCGTTTTTTTCCCGAGGTGAAGAACTGTTTTCAGCTATTATATCTCCGAGTATCGATGTTGGTTTCGAGTACGCTATCAATATTTTTAGTTTATGAACTACCATATCGACGCTGAGGAAGTTGAATAAACGTTCGGTGAAGCAGTTCAGTTCAAATTTGCTGCTATATCCTGGGTTGATCAGTTAGCATACGCTGGGCTCCACTTCATTCTCATTTGCTATCGGGGCTGTTTACAGTTAGTTGAGAATTGTCCGTAACTTCAAAGGAAACAATACTTAATTCGTAACATTTTCCTTTACTGAACAATGTTTCAGTTTATTTTAACAAGGTAAGTTGGAATTAGTAGTTATGAAATAAGTTTAGTAAGTGTTTTTGTCTAGTCTAATGTATAGCATTTTTTCAGCTTTGTCTTCTCTTTAAGCAGGTTGTTTTATTCCCCCTCTCACGAGGGTTCTATTGTAAAGTCTTACATGACGTTATTTTTGAAATCCTAGAATGTGCCGATTAAAAAAGGAATGAAACGGCTGATTGAGCGGTACTTTCCTGCTGTCGACTGCTCGCTTATTGTTGTATCAGTCGGCTGTGGATGAAGTCAGTCCTAAAGTGTGGTAATTCATCTGAAAGCTACTGAGTAGTAATTTTCTGTGTGAATTTCGTTTTTAACGTTTTTCGAAATCGAAAAGAAGGTAACATCATTTCTAAAATTCAGTGGATTTTTGGGAGTAAAACATCACTTTTAAAGACATAACAGTAGTGAATCAGCACTGCTTTCTTTTTGACAGGTTATACAGACTGATTTTGCCCCTGAGGCTAAGTTCCAAACCAAAAAAAAAAAAAATCCCAAAGATCATTTTATCCAAGAATCTAGAAACGTGTAAACAAAAAGAGTACAAATATATGAATTTCATATATTCATAATTTCATCTTCATCTTTCCCGGGTATATTACGAACCAATTTAATGACCAGCTCCCAAGTTGGCTTGTTAGCTCAATTGGTTAGAGCGCTGCACCGGTATCGCAGAGGTCAGGGTTCGAATCCCGGCAAGCCTGATTTTTTCAGGCTTTCTTTTCGCAACTGCATAAGTTGCGTTAATAACTGCGAGGATCTTCTTTACATTTATTTCTTCATTCCGCAGTTCAAATATATGAATTTCATATATTCATAATTTCATCTTCATCTTTCCCGGGTATATTACGAACCAATTTAATGACCAGCTCCCAAGTTGGCTTGTTAGCTCAATTGGTTAGAGCGCTGCACCGGTATCGCAGAGGTCAGGGTTCGAATCCCGGCAAGCCTGATTTTTTCAGGCTTTCTTTTCGCAACTGCATAAGTTGCGTTAATAACTGCGAGGATCTTCTTTACATTTATTTCTTCATTCCGCAGCTCAAATATATGAATTTCATATATTCATAATTTCAAAAAGAGTACAGTAACATTCAAATGAACGTTTTCATTTGAATGTTCACACGTTACAAATGCACAGAACTAAAGTTCTAAACCTTACAACTGAGAAAGGAGGTTCACTCAACCGTGGCGGCTCTGAAATTAGAAGTGCTGAGAAGGGTGGAAGATTCGGGAAAGTTTGATTCGGAGCTTGTCGTTTAATTTTACAACTAATTAAACCAAAAACGAAACATTGTTCAAATGTTTGCTTATATAATAGTTTTCCCGCCCTGGAAAACTTGAGCTGATAAGCTCTATCATGAAGTGCTTTATTCCCTTGCGCGAGCCTGATGCGTCAAAAAGTGAACCACTTTCATACTGTTAATGTCTCCCTTTATTCAGGTTGAATTTAGCTGAGGAGCTCACCGGAATAACAGTATAAATAAAACACGCAAGCTTACAGGTAGTATACATATTCGTGTTCTGATTTTTTTATTTTCTTAAGTACACAAAATATAAGAAAGCAAAGTTCAATAAGATTTCGTTGCATGAGGCTTGTGTGCGCGAATGCGGAAATTTTACCACTGAATCTCAATCTAGTTGAGCAAAAGGTGATCTCGTGCGTCCACTCACGAGCGGTCGTTTTTACAACCAATTAATTAACTCCTTTTCTGTAATGCAACACTCATCAACTCTCCGAGGTTTTTTTAAGAATGAATTTCTTTTAATTTTACTCCATACGTCTTTGTCGACAACTATTACGTTATTCCACGATAATAGATTCATATGGCCGGAAGTCCAAGTCTTAGTATAGCACCGTTCCACACTGCCGACTTGCAGACAAAGTAAATACCAAAAAATTGCATGTTCTCTGCATTTTTCCTTCAAAACCGACCGATCTCTCCAGTATCGGTTAAAAACTTTAAAAAATTGCCTTCCTTGAAGTTTGGTTCCGTTTTAGCGCTTGTCATATAAGTTCCGCAGATATAAAACTGCGCAGTGCTGCATGAATCAACTCTTCTTTAAACTGAGCAGGTTAAACAGGACGTTACCATGATTCGTTTGTTTTAATTACCGGTATTGTGTTAAGATAACGCCATCGCGACTGACTTCACTTGTAGTTCTGCACATGCCGTTAATAAGGAAACGACCGAAAAATCCAGCAGATCTTTATCACAGAGAGCTACTTGCAGGCTGTTGAATGTTTGATCAGCATAAATTTGAGGGTGCGTGCGATTACGACGTTAATCGCACAGCTAGCCGTGGACAAGTTGGATACGCTCACGGCGTCACCATTAATTCCTGGGTTTAGTCTTCCGAATAGAAACTGCTTGCAGCTTGTTCCTGTTACAATTATTTAACCTCCAAGGTCTTGTGTAACATAGATAATAAAAATTATAATTGTAGCATTGAAGTAAGTTCTAGACGACAAAAGGCAGTTGCATGCCTTGACAAAGAGAAATCCTCTCAGTGTTCATCTCTAAACATAAACTACAGTTGTAAGCCATAGGAAAAGGAAATTATCGATATTTCATAGTTTGTGGACACAAAAGGGATCATGTCTTTTTATATCTGAGACTTCCTGCATTTTTCTCTTACAAAAATTTAAAGATTTTGCCCTTTAATTAATTCTTAAGGTTTTGAAAATTATTTCCTAGACAGAATAAGTTTGTAAACGAAGACCAATTTTTCCAAATTAGTCTATTTTTTGACTATTAAATGTGAAAATTACAACATTCCGAGGCTTGCTTTAGCTTGTATATATATGTCATGGCCGTCATGTGGTTGTGCTGTACACCTGAACATTTTGCAGGACAGTGTGGGCGCATTCTAATTGCTGTAATTTTCTAGAAATAAAATATTATTTATATCAATTATTGGTTATAATTGATCGTTCCGTTTTCCTCCCCATTAATTTTCTGATTTGTTGACAGTGTTTGTGGAATCAAACAACACTGATGCAAACCGCACGCATATTCCACTGATCTCCAATCACATCCCTATTCAATACAAAGAAAAAAGCAATAAGAAGACAATTTGCTTTTTCTTTATGCAAAATACCGTAAAGCAATTTCCAACACAGAAGTTATTACTTCAAAGTTCTCTTTTGTATGAACACACTTTCCAGGGCTCATCTACAGACTCAAATGAAGTTAACACTGATTTATCTTGTACAGAGTAACAGAGATCACTATATAGGAATGTAAGAAAGCGACTGTTCAACAATACCTTTCATTTTCATGACCAAACTGAAGGATTTCATTATTAGCCCCACAGACTCGAAAGTTAAAACCACTTTGTACAGCATAATGAAGAACAGAACAGGAAAGTACTAAATCACTTTATTTAGGTGTCAACGGTATTTAGCACAGAATGCTTATTGGGGACACCAAGATCGAATTGGAATTTGGAAGTGTTGGTTTTTTGAGGAGAGGGGAAAACCGGAGTGCGCGGAGCAACATTAGCAAAGACGAGAACCAACAACAAACTCAACCCACATATGACACCGGGGCCGGGAATCGAACCCAGGCCACATTGGTGAGAGGCGAGTGCTCTCACCACGGCAACATCCCTACTTTTACTGTTCACTGATATATCGTTCATTTGAACGGTCAAAATAAATTAAGGATATTATCCATATGATCAAACGTTTGGACTTTTGAATACTTAAAAGTATTCAAGTTGTACAGTGTTATGATTCCTTGTTGCTCGAACTAAGACAAGCGAATGGGAACTCAGATTTAAGTTTCTTCGTGTTAGGATGTGGCCTCTGCAGAAGTAAAACGGGAGCTGCGACTTATATCTGAGTATTAAACACAAGGCTGAGTTTCCGGAGATGGCTGACATGATCTTAGTTGATTATATGATATTAGAAAATATGATAATTTAGAGCAAAGACGCGATTTATTACGTTACTGCCGACCGAGCTATTTCAGCGGTCCACTAAGTTTTAGCTTGTGACGCGTGTCCTGTTTCCTTCCTGTTTTGGGAAACGCCGAGTACAACTCAGGAACGACACGATCGAGATGTCAGCGCACATGCTTTGAAATATATAGCAATACAACATGTCAATTGTCGGAAAATTATAGTAACTGACTAAAGAAATGAGATAGACTTTCAGGTAAAGAGGTATTTTAATAAATCTTACCATCAATTTGTCTACACTGAATCAGTTAGCCTGTTCTGTTTTACTATTAAGCTGATTTCATTTGAAATTACGGCCTCTTGCAATTGAATGCGATCAGAAAGCGACTTACAGTCAGGCCTCTATTTTTGTTTTTTGTGCTGTTAACTGAAGTAATTTTCCTTTCAACAGTAAAATTTGGCTGGCTGGTTTTTTCCGAACCCAAGGATGTTTACTCAGTCAGTTGATCATGAGCAACTGATGACCTAGTTTCAGCAATTTACAAAGTTCTTAGTAATTAAGTGAGTAATGCCATAGCCAAGTTTCCATTCAGTTTGTGTCTGACTAGTGTGCATAGTCCTTCTAATTCCTCGGCTCTGAGGAAATTTCCCTCGTTAATTTCTGCGCAAGTGAGCTGTATTTTATGCACTTGGAGAACATATAGATATTTATCTGTTTACCCGACTTCCTAGCGGACGCAGGCTACTCGATGCTGCGACAGTTGTTTCGCTGAGGAGTTGGCAGCCCCGAGGAAAGCAACTCGTGTATTTTCCCTCTTGGGCTTCCTCAGGTAATTTTTCAAGGTGGCTGTCAATTTGAGTGCTCTTATCACGTCTGATTTAGTATTAAAAGTTTTCTCTTTTAGTCAAAGAAAATCCCGGCTTTTGCTTAACTCTAAGGTACAAAAACAGAACGCGTTCATTCCAGTTACGTGATCCGCTCCCTGATAACCAGTCATATCGCTTAAGGCGATCCGTTTCAGTTTTGTATCAGATCCTGAAAGTTATTTTCCTTTTCACAGTACAGTTTGGCTTGCCGTTTTTTTCCGGGGCGAAGGAATACTTTCAGCAATTATATATCCGAGTATAAATGTTTGTGTCGAGTCTGCTATCAAGATTTTCAGTTTATGTACTGAGAAAGTTTACAAACGCTCAATGAAACAGTTCAGTTCAAATACGCTGCTGTATCATGGACTTAGTTAACAGACGCAGCTTTGCTTCATCCTCGCCTGCTGCGGGTGTTTTATGTTGCCGAATTATCCGTAACGTCAAAGTAACAGTGACCACTTCATAACATTCTTCTCTACTGAGCAATTCCAGTTAATTTTTAAAAGGTAAATACAATCAGTTAAAAGTTTGGCGCATTTTCTCATGCAGTGTCTAGTCAAATATAGAGGTCTTTTCTTTCTTTCCTTATAGATGAAGCTGGCGTCTTACATGTGTCTTTTGACCCCAAATTCACCGCCCCCTTCTGAAATCCTACGTACTATGGAGGCATTTCTGAAATCCTTAAGTGTTACCATTTAAACTGAGTCAAAATATTGAGCGTTAATTTCCCGGTGTTGTACTGGTTGCCTTTTATGATTTGACAAGGTGGTTATATTTTTCTGGTCTGAAGATGAAATCCTAAAGTGTGTCCTACTGAGCACTATTTTCCGCCTTTTGTACTGCTTGCTTATTATGGTTTGACAGGATGGTTTAGATGACTTTCTTGTCTGAAGCTTAAAACCTAAAGTGTAGCAATTCAGATAAAACTGTGAAGCCATTAAGCTGTGCTTTCCTATACATTTTACTGTTCCACTTACTATTCTTTGACACTGATGTGGTCATAACTTTCCTTGGCGTCTGAAACCGATCAAATCCTCTAAAATGTGGCCATTTAAATGAAAGCTATTGAACAGTACTTTCTCGCTGCGCGGCTTGCTTCAGTGTTATGCTTTGACAAGGTGGTCTTAAATTTTGACTCTGTAGATGAAATCCCAAAATGTGACCATTCAGATTAAAGGTACCGAGAAGAACTTTCTACACTGATTTGTTTATTGTGTTTGACATGAAGGTTCTAAGACCTTCTAGATAACGTTTCACTCTGTTGTAAATAAAGCCCTCGTTTAAGTGTGGCCAATACTCATTTTCTGTGATTGGGTTCGTTTTATAAGAGTTTTTGGACACAAGCATTTTAGAACATTTTTGAAACTTACAGATTTAGGAATAAAACAATAATTTCTAGGCATAACTACTTGCAAAAGTGGTGACTCAGCGATACACTCGAGAGATAGAGAGCGTAAATTCGAATGGAAGAGAAGCTAACAACGTAAAACATGCAAGTTCTCAAATAGAATTCCTGTTTTTATTTTCATGATTTTCTTAAGAACGCAAAATAAGACAGCTAATTTTTCTTTAAGCCGGCTTTGGTTGAATGTGGCTTATGTGCACGAATGCGGAAAGTTAATTGGGCAAATGGCGATCTCATGCGTGCATTCACGAGGGGTCATTTTTACAGTGTTTTACAGCAAATTAACTCGTCTACATCAAGCTATTCTGTAATGCAATTCTCATAAACCCTCCGAGGTTTTTCTAAGAATGAATTTATGAAAGTTTTGATTCATACGTTTTTGTCGATGACTATTACGTTATTCCACGATAATAGATTCATATGACCGGAAGCTTAAGTCTCAGTATAGCATCGTTCCACACTGCTGACTTGCAGACAACGTAAATACCAATAAACAGCAAGTTTTCTCTTATTTTCCCTCCCAAACCAACTGATCTCTGCACTGTCAGTAAAAAAAAAATCAAAAAATTGCAGCCATACTTGAAATTTGGTTCCGTTTTGGAGCTGTCCATATTTGATGTTCCGCAGATGTAAACTGCGCAGTTTTAAAACAACTCTTCCGTAAACTAAGCCAGATAAACAGGATATTAATTATTCGTCAGTTGCTTTAATTACCGGTGTTTTATAAGTCAAAGAATCGAGAATCAATCCACTTATTTACTTATCGTTTTATCCAAGCCATTCATAACGAAACAACTGAAGAACCAAAAATTCATAATCATACTGAGAACTATATTTACAGGCTGTTCAATGTTTGCCCAACACAAATTTAAGGGTGCGTGCGATTACGATGTTAATCGCACAGCTAGGCCGTGAACAAGTTAGATACGCTCACGACAACACCGATGATTCCTGGGTTTAGGCTTCCGAATAGAAACTGCTTGCAACTTGTTCCTGTTACAATTATGTAACCACCAAGGTCTTGTATAATATTAGATAATAAAAATTAATTGTAGTATTAAGTATTGGACTAAATCTCAAATAATAAAAAAGTGATTACCTTGGAAACGCGTAATCTAGCGTTCATTTTCAAACCGCAAATTAAACTTATAACCTCAAAATAAAAGGAAATTATTGATATTTTACACTTTGTGGACGCAAAAAAGGATCATGTCTTTTTATATCTGAGACTTCCTGCCTTTTTCTCGATACAAAATTTTAAGAATTTGCCCTTTGATTTAATCATAACATTTAGAAAATTATTTCAAAGACAAAAAAATTTGAAAATGAGTGACAATTTGGCAAAATTTTTCTATTTGGGATTAAAAAAGACAGCGGAAGTGATTAGTTTCGTGCAGCAAAGTAGGTGCTCGGTTCAAAAGGTTCCTCCATCTTTTGTTTTGTTCACGTTAGTGGCACAGGAAGAACGCACTTATCATTCATTCGTTTGTTTATGAACGTAACCGTCGCTTGAACTCTCTTTCAGGGGCTCGATTTATTATACACTGCACAGTCATTGTGATGTCAAGCAAGAAATTGCTCTTGAACAATCTTGTTTTATTCTGGTTTCACCGCTGACAAAAAGGACTCAATGTTAGCAAACTGTATTGTTGTATGTTAAGTACACAATACTGGCCCGAATTCCAGCAAGGTCCATTAAAGCTCAGCGGTCGAAGAGGTCGCTTCAAAAGGGTTAACGGACGAAACATATTGCATCGACAGGCAACTCGTCGAAGCGGACGACAACATCGGAGCCAAGTGCCGCAGACGACTTACAATCCAGAATTTGTCTGCATGAGCAAAACTGACATTTAGTACAGATTCGAACTTCAACGAGCAAGACAGTCCACGTCAGAATAGAGGCCGGTGCAATTTCGGAGGCCACACAAGGTGAAATAAGGTGCTCCGAGGCAGCTCCCGGTGGATTTGCCAATAAAAGACAAAATTCAGCAGCATAAGACAGCTCAAAAAACAGTGAGAAGAAGAAAAAGATCTCAATTTATTTCAGTTAGTCCAAAGGAACACTAGCTTGCAACCGCATAAGAACACACTTGACTGCACAAACAACAAAATTGACCCAAAGCTGCAATACAAGCAAACGCAGGAAGACTTTTAACACAGGAAGACTTTGTGACAACTCATCTGAGGCCTCAACAACCTGCACTAAATACTTAAACAACAGCTCAGGAACTTATCAAGACACGGCGTCCATTATGAGATAAAGAAGGTCAAAGCTGTACAAGACAGGATTTAAACTTCAAGACTAAAGGACAAGTGTCAAAGCAAGCCTACAGCAAGAAAAGACCGGCACAAGCTGCAAGAAAAGACCCAAGCAGGAGTACAAGCCAAGGCACGAGCTTCAAGAAAAGACCCAAGCAGGAAGACAAGCCAAGACACGAGCTTCAAGAAAAGACCCAAGCAACGCAACATGGAATATACAATGGTAACCCATAGACCCAGTTCAACCCTCAACGCACTCGATTCCCCAGTTTATGGAGAAAATGTCGATTACGCCATCAGAATTGTGGAACACTTTCTACACTTCCTTCCCACAGGTAAGCTATTTTTCTTGTGTTGCACAGTAGTCGTTTCTGTGGTATAAGTCGTAGTTCACGTACTAGTAAGTCGCCCAAGTTATTGACAGCACCTAACATGAGCTAGAGCTACTAATAACGACAGGGGAGCAAAATAGCTGGCATCAAACTTACGGTAACTTCCAGCAGAAGTAAATTAAAAGGTCAAATTTTAAAACTCATATGTTTTGATTTCCGCGACAATGTTGTAAAACAGGTTTTTATCAATACTTGCGCAGTGAATTTTGCACCGGAGACGGGAACTGAAATGAAATGGTCTCGCTGCTCTTAACGTATGTGTTCCTGTATTATACCATCACGTGCAACTGACGTTATCGAAACAAAGTACTCCCTTTTGTTTTTAAATCAATAAAATATTTCTTTTTCTGGTCCTTGGTAATAGCCACAAGAAAAGTAAGATCAAACTGACTCTTCTTTAACTCATTAAAATCCGCCGAGCAGGCAACTTCTTAGTTCAACCTCCACTGGCAATGTTAAAAAGAAAAGAGCAGTTTCTCACATTGGAGATAAAACGGCAAGCAGAGGCTCCAAACTTTGGCCAAGGATGCTTTTTTTTATTCGACTGGGTTTGACTGGGCAAACTTTGTAGCCCGAACTGGTCTTTACTCAAATTTGTGCGATATATTTTAGTTACTTTCCCTTCAATTTAGCGATGCAATCACACAACTTTGGATTTCATCCGAAGACACCAACAAAAGTTAGTGCCCATTTGTGCAGCATAGCAGTCCGGAAAAGTACTGCACAATGTCTTTTATTTGAATAGCCACATATAAGGATTTCAACCACAGACTCAAAGTTAAAGTGAGATCCGCCTAGTACAATGAACACCATCGCAGCAACATGCTGCTCAACAGCTTCTATTGAACGGCCTCTGTCACTAATAGACTCTAAGGATAGAATCGAGTGTGTGCCACAGCAAATTAGTGCTCAACAGTTTTCGATTGATATATCACATACACTTTGGGATTTTATTTGTGAGACTCAAGAGTTAGACGGTAAAGTACGGCTAAATAGCTTTCATTTCATGGTCGTACTTTAGGGCTTTATCCACAGACTCAAAAAACTCAAGGATCATCTTCGGTAAGCTTGACTAACAGTAACACAGGAAAGTACTGCTCAATAGCTCTTCAAATTTTCAAGGAGATTTTCACAGAATCAAACGTTAGAGCTGGCACCTAGCCTTGCGCTGCTCAACAGCTTTTATTTGATTGCCCACACTCTAGGATTTAACCCACAGACTCAAAAGTTAGAACCACCTTGTACAGCATAATAAACAGCACCGCAGCAAAGCACTGCTTCGTAACTTTCATTTGAATGTCCATACTTTAGGATTTCATCCACAGACTCAAAAGTTAGAACCTTCTTGTACAGCATAATAAACAGCACCACAGGAAAGTACTGCTCAGTAGCTTTCATATGAATGGTCACACTTTAGGATTTCATCCACAGACTCAAAAGTTAGAACCACCTTGTACAGCATAATAAACAGCACCACAGGAAAGTACTGCTCAGTAGCTTTCATTTGAATGGTCACACTTTAGGATTTCATTCACAAACTCAAAAGTTAGAACAACCTTGTACAGCACAACAAACAGCACCACAGGAAAGTACTGCTTCGTAGCTTTCATCTGAATGGTCACACTTTAGGATTTCCAACACCACAGACTCAAACGTTAGCATGAATCACCTTGTACAGCATAATAAACAGCACCACAGGAAAGTACTACTCAGTAGCTTTTATTTCAATGGTCACACTTTAGGATTTCATTCACAAACTCAAAAGTTAGAACAACCTTGTACAGCACAACAAACAGCACCACAGGAAAGTACTGCTTCGTAGCTTTCATCTGAATGGTCACACTTTAGGATTTCCAACACCACAGACTCAAACGTTAGCATGAATCACCTTGTACAGCATAATAAACAGCACCACAGGAAAGTACTGCTCAGTAGCTTTTATTTCAATGGTCACACTTTAGGATTTCATTCACAGACTCAAAAGTTAGAACCACCTTGTACAGCATAATAAACAGCACCACAGGAAAGTGCTGCTCAGTAGCTTTTGTTTCAATGGTCACATTTTGGGATTTCACCCACATACTGAAACATTAGAGCCCATGCCACCTTGTACAGCATAGTGAACAGCACCACAGGAAAGTACTGGTCAACTGTACTAGGTGGATCTCAAGGTTCACCACTTTAGGATTACGTCTACATCACAGCAAAGTAGTGCACCGTTTTCATTCGGTTGACACACTTTCGGATTTCATCTTCAAACTACAAAAACTAGAATCAATTTGTACAGCAGACCACAGCGGAGGACTGATGGCAGTGGATAGGGTTTTTTTGCAGATCTTGTGGGAACACTGAGTCAAGCACAATACAGTTGCATCCTTGCACAGACATTCTCAAAAGTTAAAACGCCTTCTACAGCAGAACAACACTAAAGAAAGTCTGGAAAACACCGTCTATACATAGATTTCGAATGTTCACGGCTTAGAACGTTATCATTAAACTGAACCATCCTGTACAACAAAACACACAGTGCTACACTGAGGAAAGTCAGGAAAACACCGTTTACAGCTTTCATTTTGAATGGTCCCACTTTAGAATTTCATTTCAAATACCTTATACAGCAAATAAAATGCAGTACCATACTTAGGAAAGTCAGGCAAGCACCGTTTATAACTTTTGAATGACCACCTTTTGTGGTCAACAGCCTTAAAAGTTAGAAACGCCTCGTACAGCGTAATAAACAGCACAACAGGGGAGTACTGCTTAATAGCTTTCATTTGAATGGCTACACTCAAGTTAGGATTTTATCCACAGACTTAAAAGTGTACAACATTATTGCTACAGGAAATTACTGCTCAATTACTTTCATCTGAATGATAAAGGATTCTGTCAACAGACTTAAAAGTTAGAAAACCGTATACAGCATTATTATCACAGGAAAGTACTGCAGTTAGTGGTTACACTACTGATTTGCATGCCATGGACAGACTACATGGCTAGAACATGCACTTTGTCGTGACAGCATTATATACTACGAACTGAACAGTACAACACTGGGGGAAAAGCTTTCATTCAAACTTTAAGTTTTCATCCAAAAGGCGTTATTTGGCGACGCAGGATAATCAGAAGTACACTGACCACAACTTGTGTTTTGCGATTTCGTTGCTCGTGTTTTGTGACTGGCAAGTCTTTGACCACATGAAATCACTGAAGTTTGATTGCTTCGAGGACATCAACTTACTGAGGTCAAGAACCATGACTTAATCTCGAAAAACTACACCCGGTATTCAGTAAAAATACTGAGTTAAGCTTTAGTTAAAATTCTGCGGTTTCGTTTTAACCTGGGTACAGCTTAACTGTAAGACAGGTGTGCTGATCAGGAAGGTCATGAAATGACCAGCGTAGCGCCATTTTACTAACAAAGCGGCCATCCACAATAAAAGAAATCGCTCAATTCTTCAATTCCGTGTTTGTCTGCGTTACAGGTTTACGCCGCTGGTTCAGTTCAGCTTTGTGTAGGGTAAACTTTGTTTTGATGTCAGTTAAAACAGGACATAATTATATCTTCTTAACTAGTGTGGATTTCAGTGGATCATCTTGGAGGGTTCACCGCGATTGATCATTACCAAGAGGGCTCTTGTCAATATGTCGTGAATAGGTGAAAACTCGACTGTTGACTGGCCTATATTCTGCCGGACATTTCTTTGTGTTTCGGACTCCCAATTTTCGATACAAATACCCATCCATGAGCCCTGAAAATCTTTCTGATTAACAACTGGTAAGCATTGTGTACGGTTTGTTTTTTAATAAGCAGAGGCACTTTCCAAAGAGTGCGACAAGTCAAGTACATGTACCATTGTAATTTTTGTCATAACTGCAGACGTAAGCAGTTTTCTTTCACTTCATTTCTTCCTTCTACAAACCGCAAGTCAAGTCAATTTAAGAATCTCAATAGTTTCAGATTTGAGACTCTCAGTAGTTTCAGTACTTTCCCGGTACCCGTTTCAGTTTTCACTATAAACTTCCTTGTCAGCAAATAGTGAAGATTCCTGCACTGAGATCCATTAGAAAATACTCATGATCGCAAAGTCAACATGAGATTCCAAAATTAAAAGAAAAGTTCGAAAAATAGTTATTGACATAGAAATGGTCTTAAAAACTGCTCGGGCATGCATCTCACGCCTTCATAAGTTTTTTATTTTTTTGTTGTTGTCACTTGTCCACTCAGTTTCTGTTGACGTGGCTGTTGAACAAGTTCAATAGTGTTCTTGGCGTCTATAAAAATCAATCGTCTAATTCCTCTCTGATGTCAGGGTCGTTTTGGGAAGGCCATACAAATTCTTTACCAGAAAATAAAAGAACGAGGAACCAAACAGACCTCGCTGGAATTTCCGAGCGGACGTTATAAGGTCCGGACGATATACCAGTATATATTGCGTCTGACATACTGAGCAGGACATTTAATCTCTTCCGCAGTTCCATTCATTTTACATCTCATAGTTATTCACAGTTATTTTACAAGCAACAGTGCTAGAAAATAACAAAGAAGACGCAAAAACTAACCACATACACACGGAACTGAAAAGAGGACAGCAACCTGAATAACACTGAGAGACACGAACATTTTAAGAAACGTATAAAGAAAAAGAGAAAAAAAAAACCCTGGACAACAAATAGGTTTTGTCGTTTGTTTGATGTGATGGTTTTCTCATAGCGGTCAGTTTTCCAGTTAAGTTGATACATAGTTATATACTGCAAGATGTTTTCATAAAGATTTTCCACGCGTATCTATAGGATGTCACATGAAATTACCAATTCAGTATATGATTGAGTTGGTCATATCACTAATGCTAACAACTTTAGAACAAGAGGACGAACGTTGACCCTTGTGCATGGGATAGACCACAAATGATCTCAAAGGAACTAGATTTATCATTTCACAATCTTTATCACATATTGTAGTGCATGTCATTCCCACGTATCCGACAGAATATAGGTGTACTGAAACAAAAGCCTTTGCGGAAAACTCAAGGAAAACTGCCCACACGTTACAAGATTATTATCGGTGAAATTATCAGTCCGCCATATTTTCGTTCACTAAGAATGACTTCAGAACAACAGGAGCCTCTTTCTATGAAGCGAAATTGATACTGTACTCAGTAAGACATCTGGAAACAGGTTTTGTAGTATGTTCTTACTAGTAGCCCTGTGGGCGTACAGATAGCGGTGAGCGGCGCGAATAAAAAGCAAGAAAACAACAGGTAGGGGAAAGACGGTCTCCAACCTTTCTCTTTTCGTCATACTTTTCCCTGTTTGTTCGCATCACTGCTCCCAAATATCTAAACGCTTAGTATTCTGCTAGTTTTCAATTGATGATTCACTGCGGATAGATCGGGAAAAGTCACCGTTTCTGAGGTTACCCTGCTTTCTTGAATAGGACTATGTCAGTGGAAAAATTTTGTCGCCCGGTTGTGTATGAGAAGACAAACAAAGACAACTTTATTAGGAGTGTGGCCCATTAAGCCATGCGCTGTGCAGAGGGGCCCAAAAATAAAGTAAAATTAACTGGCTAAAGCTACAATTTCAAAATCCTAATTGTATGACAATGTATACGCGCAAGACTGTCAGAATTAATTTTAGAGGCTCTCACCACGCTCAGGATCCAGAAGCTATAACTTTGCAATTAACTAATTTAATACCAAACTGTTATTGCAAATGAAATAACAAGATGAAAGTATATAAATTCAAGGTCAACTTGAACGAGAAGACGAATATCTGTCGATAAGACTATTATATCTAAACGTAAAAGAAATATATAAACAAAAGAAGCAAGCCTGATTGTATGGGGTTGGGAAAAATAATATAGCATCTTTCGTTTTTGGAAGAGAATTATAAACCACTGAGCCGATGCACCTGAAAGCTCTCATTCCCGAAGGTCGTTTTTCTTTCGTTTTGGCCTGGTGTTGTAGGCATGAATGTCGCTGTTTTACTATAGAGTTAGTTAAACAGGCTAGTAATACATAAGATCGGAGAATCCTGGAGCACAAAACAAGATGTGAGAGCAGGTCGCTTTAAAAATAACATCCCCAGTGTGATTCATTTATCGCTAAACTAACGTTAAACGACCAATCTCATGAAAATTCGTTTGAATCAGTTTTCTGAGTCAAACGCTATTTAGATTTTTAGTCTCTTAAGCGGCCATCTCCTCGGCCTAGTATATAGTAAAACATACCTTTCTACTTCTCATGCATGTGTACATGTATGCATAAACAATTTGGAGCTAAATAAAGCTACAGAATATTTTAGAGTTTTGTGTATGCGGCATAGCAAGTCGTCCGGAGAGTTTGCCTCAACACGATTATCTGTCTTCACTAAGGTGAACGGGTGTATCCTTACTAAACAGAGGGAGACAAAGGGAATATACAGAGGGAGTAGTGTTATTGCAAACTGCTTCATACGTTGTCCAGTATATAAATGTTTGTACGCTAAACAGCCAATTAGCCTTTATTGTTCATGTACTGATACTGAACAACGGTCGTGCTAGCCAAGATTTTAAATAAATAGTTTGTCTTTTCTTGTCTATGCTGGGGAATCGTAGAATATTCGACAGCAAATGAATAGAATTCTATTTCTGGTCACCTTTCAGTGTGTAAACATGAGGCTATTATAAATATAAAGTTGATTTTATATTTCCGGCACTTCGAAGGCACGTTCGCTTCATACTTTCATTTTGCTTGTTATTAGGCTTACTTTACAATCTCATCCTTGACTATTTTTAAACATGACATAGAGAATCTTTTGAGCTTTTTAATTTAGCGTAACAAAATTCTATCTTCTTCTGACGTGAAACCGCGAACGTCGCGCGTGAACGCTTTCGCGCGCAAATGGTTTTCCCGCGTTTACGAATGAAAACGTTAAGACAATGTTTGTTTTTTTGTATCGCTAGGTCATCGAGTAGTTTTACTGAATCCTAAAAATGAGATAAAGTTAATTAAGAATTCCATTTGGCATATGGCGCATACTTGTATAGCTTACATTAGTTGTCATATGACTGCAGAAGTGTCAACCGCAAGATTTGAACGTGGACATTTGCACTATGCAGCAGAAAGTTGTAGGTCAAACTTTTCTGTTCCTGTTCCACTTTTAGACACAATGATGCAGATAACGTGTAATTAAGACTACTTGAGAAGGAAGGCATATTGTTTTGGTTTGCCAAACAACGAACCAAATGGACGTCAAACCGGTATTTTTCCTGTTTTCCATTTAAACATTTTGTTTTTATGTCACATTACCAGAAATAGAAACCGTCCGCATGCTCTGTAGCTAAGTAGATGAATTCTAGCTGCGCAACTGGGAAAGTCCCTTATTTTAATTACTGTATGTCACCATCAGCCAATCAGATACTAGAAGGAAATCGAAAGTTATATAAGCCGAGATGGAAACTTGTTCACCCAGATAAAACTAGTCAAACGAGTTAACTACGAAGAAACTTTAGTCCTGTCAGATCATTAAACCGGTTTGAGAAAACTTCAAAACAAGTTTTAAAGTACATGTTGGACTATGATAAGCGCGGGAATTTTGCCGACGATTCCAGTACAGGCAAGAGGAGTGCACGAATTGACGAGTCCAGTAGATTTCATCGATATAGGTATGAACTTTCTCAATTCAGTTGACGCTGTGAAATTTGGCAGATAAAATCAAGCCGTTCTTGCGTTTCGAATTTTCACCCTTGCAGCTCTAAACCAGAATTTGGCAGAGCGCAGCTTCTGTGCACGTCAAGAAAATGTTGAATACGCTGTCAAAATCGTGGAGCGCATTCTGAACAGTTTTCTTTCAGAAGGTGAAGGTGAGATGTGTTTACTTGCTTTTATATATTAATTTTTTGACGAGTACCAGCTTGAGGCAATATAGCATTTTCCACTTGTTACAGTACAATATCAAAAACCTTCTTTCCATGAACTGAAGTTAACATTCGTGAAGTCACCATGGCTTATAGCGCTATCGGGATATCAAAGGGCTCTATTTTACGACAAATGATTTTTTTTTTAATTTTAAAAATGACAGCGCATAAATTCTGTTACATGTTGCATGCAAATTTTTATTAATTGTTTTTTTTTCTGGATGAGAGATACTTAGAGTTCTCTCAACTCCTGGACCTTCGCTTATAAAACTATTGACACCCTGTAATGAGTGGAATTTTCAATTCTGTGATTTAGAACTTATTACCAATCAGTTTTCAGTCGATTCACAGATCTTATCCTGCAGATTTCAGTGCTACGACATAGTCAACACAGCAGCTTTTTAAAAGCGAAGCCGCAAACAGGCGCGGGGTCACGCGTGAGAGCGCAAACGCTACGCGCGCGCGTCAGTATTATGCAGATCGAAGTACTGTAGTTTTACGTATATCCTAGAATTGGTGTTTATACAGCCGGCCATGGGGCCGTAAGTTTTTAAGTTAATAGATCACCTGTCAGTGGCCATTCAAAATGCAAAAACGATCGGCTGTGAAGTCCGAAATATCACATCATCTTCAGCACTGGATCTTTTGTGTATAGCTTAGGCTAGCGAATTTTGCAAGTAAATCTAATGATCATGGACGAGCCAACACTTTCCCCGTTACGATTCAACTGTTGGAACTTTGAGGCTTGCGAACTTTGTAAATCGACTTTTACTAACCTCTGCAAAATACAAGCAAATCAGATGCGAATTTCATCTCCGGAAAGCATAGGAAGAAAAGTAGCATCTAATAGCACGTTCCGTAGATCGGTGACAATTTGCGTCATTTTAACAAAAATAAAAACAAAGGTACAATGGGTGCAAAACAAACTCTAGAGCCAAGGAAACAACCACTGTTTACCTTCTGACGTATATTGTGGTTTCTTTTTCCTGTTAATTATTTTAAGTGCCAATTATCTACCGTATGCTTCTTGATTCTATGTTTCGGGCGCCGTTCTATTAAAGCGTTCTTTGTAAAAAGAACCCTACAACAACAAAATGCAATAAGTTGACTCGGACAGGTGCCAAAAACGACATCTTTGCCTGGAATTATACCATGTTTTAAACTCGTGATGGAAACTGAAACGAACGCTGGCAAATCGTGAATGTCATTCTGTCAATTTATCAATGTCACATTAAAAAACCGGTTTTGCTGGTTGGTCTAGCCGTCCAAGTGCTCATCAAACCGGCATTGGTTCAGGTTTCTTATTTAAAACATTACGTAAGAAAAATTAGCCAAAAATAGAAACCGTGCGCATGTTCAGTTACTAGGAAAATAATTTCCAGCTGCGCCATAAGGATAAACCCTTATTTGGAAAGCAGCTGTCATTACCAGCCAATCACAAGCCGACAGGAAAACGAAGGCTATATAAACACCCGTGAAGGGGTGTGAAAAACTGAATAAATTATCAAACCAGTTTGACGCTGGTTTTTAGACGTGGGACTTTGCAAAGTGCGAAATTGAAACCGGTCAAACGAGTTTAGTTTGGAAGAAAGTTTTCCCCGTTAGACCCTGCAACCGGTTTGAAAAAGGTCCGAATCAAAGTTTGAAAGTTTTATTTGGAACGCCAGACCATGATTTGCGAGACTTCTTGGTCGCAGATGAAACAAGCGACTGCAACGGACGACACGGCGGCTCTGCTCAAGTTCACAGTTATAGGTATGAATTCTAGCGCTTTAGCGCTGATTCGACGGTTATGTATAAACCTTCTAACTTGTCTGGCATGTAGGTTTCTCGCTATTGTAGCACTGTTAACACAGAATAGCTGCATTTCAGTGAAAATCGAGCGAAGCGAGAGCGAAAATTCTTGAATAATCGCATAATCTTTTGTTTCATTGAAACGTCTGAAGTTCCATGAGGTATGTGAGGAAATTTGCATACGCCTGTCAGACATGGATCACTGGTTGCGCATGTGAATTATTTATAAGGACTTGAGCTGTCAAGTAAAAACATTAACATTTTGCAATAAACACTGCTTTGCTCTTGACAAGCACATGGCAAATCAGGAGAGATCAGGCGAACCGAAAACAAATCTCCATTGTCACCGGGAATACAAAGGTTATGTGTAACTTAAGATACCTGTTATTTTTTTATCGCCTGATTTGTCTAGGTGTCCCCGAAGCTCGCCAGATCGCATAGATCGGCTGTCTGCAGGAAATGATGTATCTCTAATTCACTGAACCGCATCAGTCTGGGTCAGAACATTAGTAGTATGGGAATTAGGGGTACCAGCGCATTTTCCAAATTTTAGTCAAATTTTCAATCAATTTTGTCACCAATTTTTCCAAATTTGGCTGAAAAAATCCCCAGTCAAATTTTCACCTTAATCTTCAGCTAAATTTACCCACAAGATTTCTCCATTTGCATAACCATACGCATAACTTGTTGCGCCATTTTCGTGGATATATCTTTTATCATCAAAGCAGCTGAGTGATATTTTAAAGAAATAAGAAATAATGAAAAATGTATGTAAAAAAACTTGTTTACCCAATTTTCATAAACTGTTGTCAATACACTGATGATATCTTTTGGGAAGATATTTTCGCAGATCTCGCATTCGGAAAACCCCCCTATGGAACATATTTTTCCAAAGATTTTCTATGTTGTAGTCTTAAGCAAAAAGAGTTTAATTACAAAATAGAAAATAAGGATATTAAAACTTTATATAAAGAAGTTTTTTCATTGTTAAGAAATCGTTTGGGTATTTTTTCCAACCAAGAAAAAGTACCCAAGATAAGTGATATTAAAAATTGGAATGATATTAAAAAGAAAAAAATAAAAGAGCTCTTGATTGAACTTTATGTTTTAAGAATGAGAACCAAGTACTCTCTGTCAATCAAACAGGCACGCTATCTTTTGTCAACCATTTTAATTGCAATGGCACTCAAGTTGATCACGGTCAACGATATTGATTATAGTAATGGTCGTATAAACAAAATTGAGGGAATTAATTTCTCAAAAAAACAAGTAATAATAACACGAAATTTAGGTTTTACATCATAGCCAACAATTGGGAAAAATATTACATGAGTTTCATTATAGACAAATAATGAAACTTATATATTTCCCCGAGGAAATGAGTCATTAAGTTTTTCAATTATCCGTCTAACTCGTTAGACAGTTCTTTTGTCTTGAAAACTGCAGGGACTTTCCCGAGGAAATGAGTCATCAAATTAACATGCAATATCAGATGAACTTGTATTTGAAGTTTTCAATTGTCTGTCTAACTCGTTAGACAGTTCTTTTGTCTTGAAGTTTGTAGTGAATGGAAAATGAGATTTATTCTTGGATGAATACCTTATTGTATTTCTTTTCAAATTTGTCAGTCAATGGACACATATCAATGATTATGTCATCTATAACTTTAACATAATCAAGGAATCCTTTTTCATCATACTCTAGTCCTCTCATAAAGGACCGTAAATCAGTTAAAACCTTTTCATATGAAGTGTACGCAAATTTACACATCTCAATTTTCCTTTTATAATTTTTGATTTCTGAATATGTTTTAAGCAATAGACCAGAACCAGATATTGTTCCGAGAATAATAGGGTTTAGAGTTACACCACCAACTACTGTCCCTGTTACTACCAATAAAGTGGATCCAATATTACATGTAAGTTCAGCCTTTTTTAAATATTTGTAAGTCATTTTAGCAAGCCAGTATTTCTTATGATAAAATTTGTATAATGCTTTCAACTCAGATATTTGATTTTCCGTTAATTTTTCTGAAACATGGTTCCAATTGAATATGCTTTTACGTCTATCCATTTATAATATGACTATATTATTCATTACTATTAAACTTTTGAGTATTCCATTAATAATAAGAATTCTTCTCCTGATGGAAGTAAAGTATTCATTTCCACAATTATATAACTAAGCGACACATCTAAATTGATATTTATTTTTTGTAATTGAGTTGAATTATTTGAAGAGAACAATTGTATTGAATCATTTAAATTTAGAGTGTGTTTTTTAATTTTCAAATTAACAAGTGGATATTTATTTTTGCGTTTGAGATAGAAAACTGTTATATTCATTATTTGAACATCATTTAAAAATAGTATTTTATCCAAACCATTTAATAAAAATGCATATCCATTTTTCGTATTTAAATACCCATGTAAGTAATGAACGGAACCACTCAAATGATGACCGTTTAAAGATAAATCCGTTTCCATCACCATCTTACCATTCTCAATAGCAAAAGCGGTGTCATAAACACTTGGGTCAACGTTTGAAATTGTTTCTTTTACACCATAAACAATAAGGTGTCCAATTGTTAAAAGTGATGGAAAAGTAACTGTACCCTGTAGATCGAGATAAATGAATTGTGGAGGCGAGCTACCCCATCGATGAAAATTGACAACTGTTTTGGTATAGTTTTCGAATGTTTTTGTCGCATAATTAGAAATTGAAATCGTGGTGCCTTGCACTGCCACACTCAACTCACTCATTTCCGGCGGAAACCATTCAACTACAAAAGTATAGTATCCAACAGGAAGTTTATAAAGGTTAAAACCGAGACGTGATTGGTACTGGTTTGGTGAGCTTTTTTGAAACAGGAGTTTAAGTTGGTAAGCTTTTTTATTAATTTGATGTGGAGAATTGGAAAAATTAACAATACCCAAAACCTGAATATTTGATTCACTTGAAGATTCGTCGTCGTTTTCCATCAAGTATCTGAAGACGTCTTTTTTTTGTCCTGAATTAATAATATGAGATTCATGAATTTTTTGAGTTACAAGATTTCTCAAATCTGTTATTTCATTTTCCATTAACTCAACATTAACTGCGGATTTCGAATTTTTTGAATCGGTTTGCAAGTTAACAATTTTATTGTTATTTAAATTCAAGTCCCCCGACATGCTTGTTGTGCCATCAAGTTTGAGATAATTTTTTTGTGTTTCACTAAGTCTGTAGTTGACAAACTCGACACATGCTGCGTCTCTTTGGTTTGTTGGAAGATGAAGATTGATAATTGATTTATTTTTCATATCAATTTTAGCTCCTTTATCTAATTTTTTCGCAAGCTGATTATCAACATATTTTTTATTTACTCCATGGTCTGAATTAACTGGGTCTTTGATATTTGTTATAAAATGGTTGTTCATGTCTAAAGATTGTAGCATAGACCCGCCTTCTTTTTTACTCAAGAATATTTCCCTAGCTGCATTATAAGAGAGGGCTTTATTCGTGTTTCCATGAATTGGGTACGGCTGTGGTTGCAAAATTAGGTCTCCACTCATAGTTGCTCCTGTCTTTTTCACAAACTGAGTTGTATCCGCACTTGGAATCTTAGCTATTTCACTATCCAACTGGCTTTTTGTAACCACATCATTATTATTGGTTCCTTGTTTTACATTCACTAATTTTTTATTCTGCATATCATAATCATTATTGGCATCTAATTTGAACCCAATACCAGGTAAACCTCTGAGACCCCTCGAACTCATAAAATGATTGAAATTCAATACTCCATTGTAAAAACTCATTTATTAACTATTTAGATTATTTTAGTAAAATTTTCTGCTTTGAATTTTCGTGGTTTATCAACATACAGAAAAGTGTACGGTTCATTTGTTGCTGAGATATAGGCGTCTTTGCTGATGTTCATTTCTCGGCATATCAAACTCTGTTCATTCTTGTTGTCTGGAAAATCAAAAATGCAGAGATGGGAGCAGTTCAATCTGATGGTTTTGTCTGTTTTGTAAAAAGACTGAGACAGATAGATACAGCTGCAATTTTTATTTCGAGAGCTAATGAAATAGTTTAGTATTTCTTTATTATTTTTGTTTCCACTGCAGAGGTAATCATCGAAAATGATTAACTTTTGATTTCCATCACCAATGTCATCATAAGGAATTATCTCGCCGTTGCTAGCTTCAATGATATTATAACCATATTTTTTCGAAAGAGGTTCAAATTTTTTCAACAAATATTGATACTTGTTTTGTTGTAAGTTTTTAGCATATAGATAAATCTTATCAAAAAATAATAGGGGTTTGGTTATCATGTAAAACAAAAGATTGGTTTTACCACTCCCACTCGGAGCGCAGATCAACATTCTGAAGCATCTATCAGGCATGAAAGGATACAACTGAGTGAAATTACTGTTTTCATCACATTCAACGTCACAGTTTGGTATTATCAGTTTTTCCATTTTATTAATTCACAACAGATTTTTTTTTTTTTTTTTTATTAATAATTTTATGCGACACGCTATGCGACACGCTATGCGACACGCCATGCGACACGCTATGCGACACGCTATGCGACACGCTATGCGAGCTTTTTTATATTCAATAACCCCATTTTGAATAAAAAAAATAATATTTTGTTTCGATTAAATAAAATGAGTCTCCTCAAGTGGAAAGAAATGGCTGAAAAAAGATCGAAAATTGGTCAAGATATCAATACTATTAGAGAAACGCTGAAACAAAAGAAAATATCCGATACAATGAGTGACGTTGAAGCAGAAAAGCTTTTCAAACCAATAACATCCGGTTTGAAAGAGTTGACACAACCTCAACCTATTAAAAGACGGTTGCAAAGGAAAAAAGCAGAGATTCCAGATTATGGTATCAATATCGAAGATGAAGGAATACCAGATTTCAATCTTGAAGATTTGTTTGATGAAGGGGTTCAACCACAAACTGCAAAACAGCTTGTTCCAAAACCACCCTCATATGATGATGTTCTCAAAGATTTGGAAACAGGAAAAAAGAAAATATATGTCAATCCTGAGTATATGCAACTTGAAGACCCACCAGAATATGAAGTTCCAGATTATGAGATTTTTGAAGAAGACAGAATAAATGAGACTTTAGATGAACTTGGATTGGCCAACTATGATGACATTGAAGCACAACTCAAAAGAGAAGATATGACAGAAAAAACAAGGCATTCTTTCTTGTCAAAGAAAATCGAAAATGCAGTCAAGAAAAGACAACAACTTCCAGGTTATAAAACACACATTACAAAGCAGTTGAACAAAGGTTTGATAAGTCAATCTGAAGCACAATTCAGAAGAAAGGTCATTGACGACGCTCGAAAAGTTCTCAACGATTATATCAACTATAACCAAAATAAGTTGAAGAGTATCAAAGGCTCTGGTCTCAAAAGAAAGGTAACAAAGCGAGGTGGAAATGTAAGCGCTGTTTTCATTAATCCTAAAGAAGCCGTTAAAAAGTTAGAGTTAATAGTTGGATCAATTGCTGCTGGTAATAATAGCATAGAGCTTAGAAACACCGGTGTTGCTATTCTCGATATTTTATTGAAAAATCATATAATCAACAAACATCATTACAACCAAATTTATAAAAACTTTTTTCATGTGAATAAATAAATAATGAAACTACCATTGGTGTTATCTTCTCATAACGTCAAGAAACAAACAAAAAATAAGCCCAGTGATTTCACAATTAGATATACCCAACCAATATTACTTGATCCAAACAGACAATATGAACTCGGTTTAGGTCGAATCATATCAATGTCTTTCACATGGTTCAATATCACATCAGAGCTGGACAACCAAAAAATAAAATACTCTTCTGATGGCGGGAAAACTTGGAAAGATATAATATTCCCACCGGGTACATGGAATTATGTTAGCTTCAATGATTACATCAAGGAAAACACAAAAACAAAGAATTCAAACAAAATTTCATATCCAATAACCTTGGTATTCAACAACACAACTTTCAAAACGACAATAAATCTCGAGGCAAACTATCAACTAGACCTTACAGCATCGAATTTTGGAGATCTGATCGGTTTCAACAAACAAATTTTAACCAGTTCTAAAAATGTTGGTGACTATACACCAAATCTCAGTCAAGATACAGAGATTTTGAATATACATTGTGATCTTATTTCAGAGAGTCTTGTTGATGGGGATGAGACAGATATCATCTACACGTTTGGCACAAATGATTTGCAACCATCCTATGCTTTCACTAAAGAGCCTTTGAGAGTTCAATATTATCCAGTGAATAAGTATATCATAAACACCCTGCGGATTTACATTACTGATGGTAAACGACGAATAATAGATTTAAACGACGCTGATACATCATTTTCTCTGATTTTGAGAGAAAAAAAAAAATATAAGCTAATTATAAAATGATGACGTATAATTACAAACGAATTTTTCATCCGGGTCTTGGAAAATTTGTCTACAAACATAAAGGATCCGGTTTAATTGTGGATAATATTTTCAAACCTGTGAAAAAAATTGTGGATAAAGTTTTGAAACCTATTGCTAAAAAAGCTTTGAAATCAGGAATAGAAAGTGCCGGCGATAAAATTGGTAAAAAAGTTGTTGAAAAATTTGCTGAAAAATCAGGCCATCTTTTTATGAAAGACCTTCAGTCTTCAGGAAAAAAAGTTCCAAAAGCACCAAACAAACAAAAAGAAGAAGATTACAACATAATATTGAATAGATTAATTTCTGGAAGTGGTATGAAAAAATAAAAAAAAAAAAAAGTTTCAACAGATAAATAAATAAAAGATGACTTTCAGAATAAGTGATAAACTGCAGAGATATGAAATGGTCAGATTCTCTCTTGATAATATTATTGAACAACCTGGAAACAACAATTCTCAGAAAAAAACAGGATATAAATTCACAATAACCGACAGATCCACTTTTTTTGATTATTTCAACGGATATTTTGAAGTAACTAAAGAGCTCCAAAAGAAAGCTGATGGGGCCGGTTTTGCAGCTGCTGACCGAATTTCAATAATTAATGGAGCACATTCTATTATTAAACACATGGTTATCAAATCTGCTGGTAAAATAGTCTATGATAGTGATGACATTCATAGAATTGTAAATGCTAAAAATTTGCTGGAGTATAGTGATGATTTTAGCAGGTCAGTCGCTAAAAATAGTTTTTGGTATCTTGACACAGAGGATTCAACAGCAAATACGAATTTGGGTTTCGAAGCAAGGCGAATTTTAACTCAAGCAAGACAGAATGATGGTAATGGTGGAGCTAAAAGTATAAATGAGATCATTCCATTGAACAGATACAGTTTCTTTGAGGAATTGGAAGACAAGATGCTTCCTCCCATGCAGCTCACATTCGAACTGACCTTGAATAATGATGATGAATTGATTCACAAAGCAGCTGCTGCTGATAATGGGCGGGTGGTTGTTACTCGACTTTATCTTTGGCTTCCAAGATTGATTCCGAAAGATAGTGCATACGGTGAATTTGTGAAAGATTTTCTCAAACCAACCAAATGGACGTACATGAAAGATATGTATATTCAGAGTGCGAATACAAGAGCAGTTCAAAACATGTTTCAAATTAGCCCAGCCATTGACAATGTTAAACATGTATTCATTTATCTACAGAGAAGTAATGGTCCAAACAATGAGGAATCTCAGAGAACTCCTTACATTTTTGATACTTTCAAGCTGAATTCTGCAGATACTAATAGCTCTATTGCGTCATGTCGTTTGGAGTATGGAAACAATACTTTTTACCCTGAATTGGAGTATGATGCAGATTCAAAAGTAAGAATCTTCAACGATCTGATGTCTTATGCTTTTCGAAAGAATGATCTGAATACAGGAACGCAGTTAAATATTCATAATTTCGCATCTATTTACGGTCTTGTTTATTTTGATCTGACCTACCAAAAAGAGGCTATTACTCGAGATCCAAAACAACTGATTTTGAACTATAGATTGAATGCGGCACCAACAGCTAATGTTAGAGCCCATGCTATCGTATTTTACGAAGGTGAGGTTATTGTCAACAAGGTTGGAAATGAACTTATGATGGTTTGATTTAAAAAATCGTGAATTTATTTTATTTCGTAAAATAAAATAAATGGAATTAGACACCGTACTACATGAATTGAATGTTTCACTTTCAAAAAATCAAAAATTAAGAATTTATAAAGCTTTTCGAGATCGTGATATCACCAATGTGTGGTTGAAAAAAGATTATCTAACGGGGAGTGATACTCTTCTTGTTCCTTCATATGATTTGCCGTCAGTATTTATTCATCCATATGATAAAAGAGAAATTCCTATGTATACAGTTGTTGATAATTTGGAAGATGCACGAAAGGAAAAAAAAGGAATTAGTATTAGATTGAATTATTCATTAATGCATGACTCAATAAAAGATGTAGTTGCAAAAAATGTAAAAAATTGATTGCTTAAAACAATAAATAATTTTTATTAAAATAAATGGAAACAAAACTATATGAAATAAATGTTACACTTTCAGACTTTCAAAAAGAAATTATTTTTCATGTTTACAACAATCGTGAAAAAGTCAGACTGTCATTGAAAAATGATGATCTTACTGGAAAAGATACTCTTCTTGTTCCTTCAAAGTTATTTACATGGAATACAGAAGAATATAATTTTAATAAAGGAATTTTACCTGTTGTAAACTCAATTGAATCTCGGGATATTAAAAATTTTATGATTTTAAAAGAAAATCTTCCTGAAATTTTTGACCATGGTTTTAAGGTTATTACTTCAGTTAGTGATGGGGTGAAAAAATTTACAGCTTATATTTCTCCAACGGTTGATGAGAGTTTAGAAAAAGCTCGCGAAAATAAGGAGGAATGGATACTTAGTTTGGATTATTCATTATTAGCTGAATCAAAAGAATCAATAGAATATTCTGTATTTAAGAATATAGGAAAATTGATGGAAAATATTCCGTCTTTAGAAGTATAAAATATCATTGAAAAATGTGAATTTATTTTATTTTATTTCGTTAAATAAAATAAAAAATGTCTACTCAACTATATGAAATAAATGTAAAACTTTCTGATTTTCAGAAAAAGAAACTTAGTAAAGCTTATCACAACCGTGAAGGAATCAAACTGAGGTTGAAAAATAACGCTCTCACTGGAAATGATACTCTTATTGTTCCTTCAATAATTGTTAAAAGGTTGGAAAAAAACCGACAATTGAATAAAGGAATGGAGATAAAACTGGCCGGATCAAACATTAGAAAACAAGTGGGTGGTTCACTTTTGACATCAATTTTGTCACTGGCACGAACTTTTGGACCAACATTAGCAAAAACAGTGGGATTATCGACTCTCGCGGGGGCCGCTTCCGAGGGGGCATCACAGATTGTCAAAAAGATATCCGGAAAAGGTTCACAGACAGGTGGTTTTCTCATTCCAAATTCCAAAATAGATCAACTCATTGCAAATAAACATCTATTGAGTAATAAACAGAAAAAGGATATTCTCAATGCCATACAAACTGGTTCTGGTGTTCATATAAAACCCACAAAAGTACAAACAGGTGGGTTTTTAGGCACTCTTTTAGCAACAATCGGTGTTCCACTTGCCCTTGAAGCTTTCAAAAAGATGGTGGGTGGTTCAGGGGTTCCACGAATTGGAAAACCACCCAAAGTGGATGGTGGATCGGCTCCAAGAATGGGAGCTTATCAACCACCGCCTCCATTTTATGGAACATGGGAAAACTTTGGCGGAGGGAAGAAAAAAAAAAAAAAGTTGGGAAAAGGGTTGCTCCTTGGGAAAAACAGTCCATTCAATGGGATTCCACTGTTGGGAACAATACTTTGAAATTCCACAAAAGAATTCCAATGAGCAATCACGATTTGATAAAATGGTGCCGACATCTCGGAATTCCAATTGATAAAGGTGGTGTCTTGTCAAGAGACCAAACTGCTCCACACAACCACAAAATGGCGTTTTTCATTTACAATCTTGAGCCGTGGTACATGAGTGGAAGTCATTGGGTCGCAACATTTGTAAAGGATGGGAGAATCAATTATTTCGACAGTTTTGGATTACCCCCTTTTCAAGAAATTGTGAATCATGCGAAGAAAAATAATCTCACTTTAATGCATCAAAAGAATCAGATACAAAATTTGTTTACAACTACGTGTGGATATTTTTGTTTATACTTTTTGAATGAAATGAATAAGGGTAACACATATTTCGACCTTTTACAAGTATTTGATATTGATGATACCATGAAAAATGAGAAATTCATAGAAAAATATTTTAAAAATCCCTCTATATTGTAAATGAAAACATATTGCGTAAAACAAAGAAAAGAAACTGAGTGTGTTGAACCCTCAGGATATAAATATGCAAAGAATGGTCGACTTATGTTCTTTTGCACATGCGCTGAATGTGGTATAACCAAAACTAGATTCGTAAAGAACCAGGGAAACTAAATAGCCCGTCTGAGGGGGCGGGCATTTTGAATACAATGGCATCAACAGGGACTGATATGTTAATTCATCATGGTATTCCTTGGCTTGGGAAAAAAGCTGTAGAAATGGGGAGATATTATGGATCAGAAGCCTTGAGAAACCCAAAACTTCAGAAAAAGGCTCTCGATTATGCTTTGGAAAGAGCGGCTCCCTTTGTTCAAAAAACAGGATCGGAAATGCTTGATCAACTATCAACAAAAATACGACCGAATAAAAAGTATAAAACCGACCGAAAAGAACTTGACGGAAGTGGGATTGACATTCATAAAATGATTGGAAAACTCCCTAAACCAAAAGGGGGGTGGACTCTTCCAGGGCATAAATACACAGGCCCCTACAACGATCTTGAAAATCAGGTTAAATGGGATCCAAAAACAGGAGAGATACTCGAGATATATGACAAACCAACTGGTAATACTGATGCCATAGCGATGCAACACGATGTCGATTATTCGGTTTGCAAAGACGATAAAAAATGTAAGAACAAAGCCGACCGGAAAATGGTCAAAGCGTTGGATTCTGTTCCTTATAATGAGAGACAATGGGGTCATTGGATGGCGCGAAATATTATTAACACAAAGGAAAAACTTGGTCTTGGTTTAAACTGAAAAGGCCGTCGAGTGAAGAAAACTGGCAAGAAAAATTGGCAGATGAGCTTCATAAACCGATAAAGCGTAACTTCACCCGGCGGCGGGTAATTGCAAACCATATTGACGAGACATGGTGCTCAGATATCGTTGAGATGCAAAAATTCAGTCGATGGAATAAGGGTTACAGATATCTTCTCATGGTACTCGATGTGTTTAGTAAATATGGTTGGATTGTCCCATTAAAGGATAAAAAGGGTGAAACTGTTATGAATGCATTCAAAACAATATTCAAAGAGGGGCGTAAACCGGAATATCTTTGGACTGATAAAGGGAAAGAGTATTACAACAAACATGTTAAGGAACTACTTGATGAGAACAAAATAACCTTGTACTCAACTGAGAACGAGGAAAAGTCGTCAGTTTGTGAAAGATGGAACAGAACAATTAAAACCAAGATGTGGAAGCAGTTTACTGTTCAGGGGAATACACAGTATCTTGAAATGTTACCAAAATTAGTGAAAGAGTATAACAACACCAAACATTCTAAGATAAAGATGACGCCTACGGAAGCAAGCGAAAAGAAAAATGAAGGAGTTGTTTACTTTAACCTTTTTGGTGATATGAAGCCAATCTCAACAAAGTCAAAATACAGAGTTGGTGATAAGGTTAGAATATCTAAGTACAAACGTCCTGTCTTTGACAAAGGATACACAGCCAATTGGACAGAAGAAGTTTTTACAATCGACAAGATACAATACACCAATCCGATCACTTACAGACTCAAAGATCTCAGTGGTGAGGAGATATCAGGTTCTTTTTATGAACAGGAGATGCAAAAGGCTGTTCAAGACGTTTACCGTATTGAAAAAGTGATTCGACGAGACGCTCGAAAAGGTAAAGCTTTGGTGAAGTGGAGCGGTTACCCAGAAAAATTTAATTCATGGGTAGATATTAACGATTTGATGTAAAAAAAAAATAAATTTAAAAAATATTATATTCAATATAATAAAAATAAAATGACTAATTTTTTAACTTTTCAAGAAATGTGTAAAATGGCTGTGAGTAAAAAAATAAAAAATGCACAAAAGCTCTCAAAAGCAGAACTGGCAAAAGTATTAAATCTTGATGAAGAATTGTATAACAAGCCAAGTAATGCAAAGGAGGTATTGATTACCAATGTTGATACACAGGTTGTTACAAAATGTAAAAGCATCTATCAGTGTGCAAAAGTGTTGGGAAAAAGTTGTGGTTTGATTCATTATTTCGCAAATTGCGGAAATGCGTTTGTGGATAAGGATGGAAATAAAGTCAGATTGTCTTTTGCTTGAACTTTTCATTTCATAAAAAGTGAAATGAAAAATAATTTAAAAAATATTAAATATAATATAATAAAAGAAATGAGCAAAGCTAGTTTGAAGAAAATTAGAAGATCAAATCAGTTTATTAAGATGCTTCGAGACCAAAATAAAAGAAAGCTTGAGAAGATTATAGCAGATGATACCAAACCAATACCAACACCAAGAGAATACCCTAGCTTATTTGGTGAAGTACCTGAGATTAACGTCCCCATCCTAAAACCAACAGTTGTTACAACAACACTCAATAAGCTACCAAATGTGATTCAAAAAACAACTGAAAACGTTATTAATTGGGAAGAGTGGTTGAAAAATGCAGATAAAGCAATTGAAGAGCAAAATAAAAAAAATATTAAATGGAGAAAGTGGTTGGAAAATATTTATAAAGTGGTTGAACCAACTTTCACACAGAAAGAAAAAGCCCTTCGAGGGTATACAAGATCATATGAAGTTGGTCTCACAAACAGACAAGACCCATTAATTCAACTTCAGAAGACCCGTTCAGTGATTAGGAAAAATCTATTAAAGATTTTAAATGAAATGAAAGGCTTGAAATTCAATGAAACGTTGAAGATTAAGTTTGAAAAACAGAATGGAGATGAGTTGATTGAAGAGAAAGCTTATTTGAACGCAGAAAAACAAACAGTAACAAATGACGTAGAGATTGTAGAATTGTTGCAGATAACACAACAACAGATTCTAAATAAGATTCAGAAATGGATTTCAAAAGGATCAGGATGGACTATCAAATCAGTTGATGGTCATTTCATCAATGTTGTAAAGTACAGACCACTCAGAGGTTTTTCATATATTCCATTACCCAAAGAGTTGCAAAACCCAGCCAAAGGCATTATAAACATGAAAAATAAGGATGATGAATGTTTTCGTTGGTGTCACATTCGTCACCTCTTACCGCAGGATAAAGATCCACAGAGAATAAAAAAGTGTGACAAAAAATATGTAGAAAAATTGGATTACTCAGGAATTGAGTTCCCCGTTTCTGTAAAACAATACAACAAAATAGAGAAACAGAATAATATTCGCGTTAATGTCTTTGGTTATGAGGAAGGGCAACCGTATGTAATTTACGTTTCAAAAGAAAAGTTTAACTCTTGTTTGAATCTGCTCTTAATAACCGAAGGAGAGGTGGGACATTATTGTTTATTAAAGGACTTTAATAAATTCATGTACAATCAAACGAAGTACAAGGGAAGAAAGCATTTCTGTATGTACTGTCTTCAAGGTTTTAGCTCTGAAAGGGTATTGAATAATCATACAGTCGATTGTCTTGAAATTAATGGGGAACAAGCCATTAAAATGCCAGAACCTGGATCAAAAATTGCATTCAAAAATTATCGCAAACAGTTGCCGGCACCTTTCGTAATTTATGCTGATTTTGAAGCCATCACCGAAAAAGTTTCACAAAAAAAATCTCACACCGAGCAATATCAAAAACATACAGCTTGTGGATATGGTTATAAAGTTGTTTGCTGTTATGACAATAATTTTTCAAAACCAATCAAAATTTACAGAGGGGAAATGACCATTCACAAGTTTATGAAAGACATGTTGGCTGAAGTTGAATACTGTCAAGAGGTTGTAAAAAACCACTTTACAAAACCTCTCAAAATGACAGACGAGGATAAGGAAAGTTTCCAAAGAGCCAAAGAATGCCACATTTGCAAGAAACTTTTTGGTAAGGATGAGGATGGAGTGAAAAATGTTGGAGGAAAAAATATTAAAAAGGTTAAAATAAAAAATGTTAAAGTAAGGGATCACTGCCATGTCACCGGTAAATACAGAGGCGCAGCACATGCAAGTTGTAATCTAAATTTCAAATTGACTGATAAAATACCTGTGGTGTTTCACAATCTCAAGGGGTATGACAGTCACTTTATAATGCAAGAGATTGGTAATATTGCGAAAAAGCATATTTATTTTGATGAAGAGAAAAAGAAATATTATAACGTGGACATAAATGTCATTCCCTATAACATGGAAAAATACTTGGCCTTCATGTTGGGTTATAACCTTGTGTTCATCGACAGCTTTCAATTTATGAGTAGTAGTTTGGAAAATCTTGTTAAAAATATCACCAAATGTGGGAAATGTGATGCGTGTAACCCTGGTAATTGTATAAAACGAGTTGTTGATAGTGAAGATAATGTAATGCAACATAAAACAAGCTTTTCATGTGGTGAATGCATAAATTGTAAAAATAGTTCTAAATTATGTATGAAACTAAATCACAACAATTTAATATATACCCCAAAAGAGTTTGAAGGTGAACAATTGAAATTAATGATAAAGAAAGGTGTCTATCCTTATGACTATATGGATAGTTTTAAAAAGTTTGAGGACAACAAGCTGCCAAAGAAAGAAGATTTTTTTAGTATTATTAATAATAAACATATTACAGATGAAGAGTACCAACATGCACAGAATGTTTGGAATAAATTTGGGTTATCATCAATGGGGGAGTATCACGATCTATATCTCAAATCGGATATTTTGTTATTAGCTGATGTTTTTGAAAATTTTCGCAAAATGTGCCAACAATACTATGAATTGGATCCTGCTCATTATTTCACAACACCTGGTCTGAGTTGGGACGCAATGTTGAAAACAACAGAAACTGAATTGGAGCTGATGAGTGATGTTGATATGTTTCAATTCATTGAAAAAGGTATGCGCGGTGGAATCAGTTACATTGCGAATCGATATGGAAAAGCGAATAACAAGTATATGAAAAACTATAATCCAGAGGAGGTATCAAAGTACATTATGTATTTGGACGCAAACAATTTATATGGTTGGGCGATGTGCCAACATCTTCCAACAGGTGGATTTAAATGGTTGATGGAAGAAGAGGTAAATTTATCCAAGTATAATGATGAGTCTGAAAAAGGATTGATATTGGAGGTTGATTTGGAATATCCAGAGGAGTTGCATGATCTCCACAATGACTATCCACTGGCCGCTGAAAAAATCAAAGTAACCGAAGGTATGTTGTCACCTTATTGCCGAGAGATTGCTGAAAAATTTGGAGTAAAGATCGGACTGGTTGAAAAGTTGGTGCCAACATTGTTTAATAAAGAGAGATATGTTTTGCATTACCGCAACTTGCAACTCTATATGTCTTTGGGGTTGAAATTGACGAAGATTCATAGAGCACTCGAATTCAATCAGAGTCCATGGTTGAAATCTTACATCGATTTTAACACAAAAAAGAGAGCAAAGGCAAAGAACTCTTTTGAAAAGGATTTTTTCAAGTTGATGAACAATTCGGTGTTTGGAAAGACAATGGAGAATCTGAGAAAGCGACAGGACATCAAACTTGTAACTGATGAAGAACAACTATTAAAGTGTTCTAGCAAACCGAGTTTCATAAGCTGTAAAATATTTAATAAGGATTTAGTTGCCATTCATAAAGCCAAAACAACTTTAACATTAAACAGACCGGCGTATGTTGGAATGTGCATCCTTGACTTGTCAAAAACATTAATGTATGATTTTCATTACAATTACATCAAAAGTAAGTATGGTGGCAAAGCTCGGTTGTTGTTCACAGATACTGATAGTTTGACCTATGAAATTGAGGCAGATGATGTTTACCAAGATTTTTGGAAAGACAAACATCTATTTGATAACAGTGATTATCCAAAGAATAGTCCATTTTATAATAATGTAAATAAGAAAGTCATTGGTAAATTCAAGGATGAAGCAGCGGGAATGCCAATTGTGGAGTTTGTTGGTTTGAGGTCAAAAATGTATTCTTACATGAAAGACAATGAACAGGGTAGTCGCACAGCAAAGGGAATAAAAAAGAATGTGATAAAACAACAGTTAGGACATGATAAGTACAAGGACGTGCTTTTTAATAAAAAACAGATGTGTCATACGATGAGATTGATTAAAAGTGAAAGACATCAAATTGGGAGCTATGTGGTGGATAAAATATCACTCAGCTGCTTTGATGATAAAAGATATATCCACGAAAATGGCGCAACAAGTTATGCGTATGGTTATGCAAATGGAGAAATCTTGTGGGTAAATTTAGCTGAAGATTAAGGTGAAAATTTGACTGGGGATTTTTTCAGCCAAATTTGGAAAAATTGGTGACAAAATTGATTGAAAATTTGACTAAAATTTGGAAAATGCGCTGGTACCCCTAATTCCCATACTACTAACATTTGTGGAATTCAAGTTCTGAAGGATACTTGTTTTTAAAAAGTTGACCGATATATAACATGAGTATATGCCATAAACTTGGTGCATTGCCCAGTTCGCTGTTACCGGTTTGTTTGACCGGGGTAAATGTTATGTATCCTAGAAACTTCTTCCTGTCGTTCAATATATCAGCTGTTAAGTTTCATGGAAATTGCTCAAAAATTAGGTAAGAGGGTTCGAAACACTTCAGGTGCGGTAAAAGAATTATGCCTCCAGTGAAAAGCTTACCCCGACCTACCCCCGGGGAAGAAAATACGGAAAGTTGAGTGTGGGAGGATACATCCGTTTCAAATGAATTGAAAAATTAATTTCGGTTTCCTCTCCCGGGTTTCATTTACCTCTTGGCAGAAAAGGTGGGGATGTTGTTCAATAACGTGTGCTAGGGTTATTTTGTCGCCCGGCCGGAAAAATAGACAAAACATGGGGAAATATGGTTCTGTAAAAAAATAATTAAAATTTACAGTAAAATGTATCTCAATTTCCATTTTAGACTTTGAACACGCTCTAAAATCAGCCAAAACAAATATTATCCTCTCAAAAGATTAAGTTCCTTGATAAAAAAAGCTACGATGTCATTGGTCTCTAGGAGAATCGAGTTGGAATTATGTATAAAATATGTATAAATGGCGTCTAGCTGGGGCCATTGGTCAACAACTCCCAAATATGGAGATCGGATGATGTCACCTATTGAACTACCAATAGGCGGAGCCACATTTGATTGATAACTCCCTGGATGCCACGCGAGCTTCATTACCAAGGACGAAGGCGTGTTGGATGGATTGTTGTAGGCTTGACTTCAAAAAATTCACCTTGTTTCGTCGGTTTTGGTGTTTTTTTCTCTTCCCACACAGTCTTAAATCACACAGGACTGATATTCATGTTGTTTTTTCCAAACTGGGCTTATTAATTAGCGCTTAACGATGGAGTTCGCAGACACAAATCCCTTTGAAACAGGTAACTTAGCTGGTAGTCCTATGTGAATTTAGTTACCGCCAATTTATATCCTGCGCTTTTTTAATGGAATCTGAAGAGCGAAAGCTATATTCGTAGAACTAATATTACTCGAAGTTGATGTAGTATTCTGTATTGGTTCCTCGTGGTAGACAACTCTGATTTTAGCGGCGAAATGTGGCAAAGTATTATAATCACATGGTTTGGCACCGCATGAATGAATACTTCCCTTCATGCATATTTATTTTCCATATTGCCTTTGGTGTGTTTAGCCGTCTGCTTTTAGCTCACCCTGTCAGAAAAGCTGTCAAATGCTTCCAAGCACAATGATTGCAAATGACCTCTGTTTTTTCCCGCTCTTCACGTTTTGTTTATTTAAAAAACCTTTCTCGCTTCAGCCTGTACAATTTCAAAAAATTAAGCGATGGCGAACTTGTCGAAATTATGCAATTTGCGAAACTGTTCACAAAACGGTGGAGTTTAGCACATGGCAAACGTAAACAGAATAAACAGTTATGGACAAGCCCTGTTGTTTTTGCCTTAGGGTATTTTTCGTGCACTATTAAAGTACGGTTAGAAAGACGTGTTTTAGCATGTAGGAAGTCGAGCGTGTTGCAGCAAAACATCAACTCCTAGCCACATGTGTACAAACTTCGGTGTATTTTTCTGCGGACGTTTGCCTTAAAAGAAGCACAAATAGGCATGAGAGGCAATTTAGAGGTAGCAACCATTTACGTGTACACAATGTTCAACTTCCACCTTTCATTATAAAGTCGATGTATAAAAAGGTGTTTCTGGTCTGAACTTTGGACCTCGGCGTGTTTTATTTCCGGGGGTACAATTTAATCCATGTCACTTTTGCAGATCATTTTACGCCTGAAACGCAAGATAAAGAAATTGGACTCTTCAATCCTTCCCAACCAAGCGGTAAGTTCTTTGTTGCACAACGCTGCACTCTGTTACTAATGAGTTCTGTTATGGGGTCTTGAACTGTTTGTGATCGTACCGCAGCTTATTAATTTCGGGCACGTAATACGTAAATTTCTTTCTTGATCTTGAAATATCGTAATCTGGTAGTGTCTGATTTCTGTTCACTGTTTTCCAAAAGGTAGGCGTGATTAAATGTGTAGCATAGAGACAACAGGTTAACCCATGGTGAGGTGTTTTTTGCCTCCTTCATGTAGGTTCTAATGCACAGCATGTATTGTTGGCATGTCAAAAGAGTCTTTTGTGTTTTGATGCAGTAGTGGGCAAGAACATATAGGAGGCTGCTGGAATTCATTTGCACTTTGCCCTTTTTCCTGCTGCTGTAATGAAAGAATAGCTATTCAGAATCTAATTTGACTCAGGAAAGGATACACTAATTTTAACTTTCATACACTGGTTTGTGTTGTGAGAAACATTCGCTGCTTTTAGTTTTTTTAGGCTTTTTTTTTTTTTGCTTGTGGGTTATTACGGGGGAGGGTTTGCAAAACAGTACAGTTAATCAGGATGACAAGTTGTGGGTTCAAAGGATTGCTTATGTAACGAGAATTTCAGTGGGATTAGGAAACCATTGCGAAAGAGGTTAAAATGGCTGAATCTTTCTTGTTGGATTGAGTAAGATACCTGTATTAACATAATTATTACGAAGGTTACTTTTAAGGTGTTTTTCCGAATTTTCTAAATAAAGGGTACCAGGAAGATAATAGAAGAATTAAGTTTTTTAAATCTTAGTTTTCCCACAAAGATGCAGATTATGTCTGCAAGTTTATTCTGTGAACTCCAGTTTTGATAGCAAATAAGCAAAACTGGGTTGCATCAGATGACAGTCATCTGATTGTGGACATTGTTATTTGCCCCAACATCTAACAGTGGTACGTTTGTGAGGAAAATTCCTGTTGTGTCCTCATTGTAAGAGTATTGCATGTTCTTGTGCTGTAGATTTTGTTACGGCAATGGAGGAAGTGCCAGATTTTCAAATGGATATGAACTTCCTAGAACCTCCAGTGATTGCAGATGATCCTCTGTTTGGATTCCCCAACCTGCCAGAGGAACATTGTAACTCGCCAAATGATTCTGATATATCTGACAGCTGTCCAGCATCACCTTCCCCAGTTTCTTCTCCTTCACCACATTGCTCCTCATCATCCTCGGAGAGTGGTATTGAGGATGTCAGTGACATGGAAGAAACTTCAGTTGGTTCCACCCAAGTACTTGTTGGAGATGTCTTTGTGAAAAGAGAAAATCCATCTTCTCCACTGAATTCTTTGAACCAAGCCCAAGAGAATGGAAGTGGTAGTAAAAAGAGACGAAAGAGCTGCAGGAAGACTTCAAAGGACAACAGTGTCCTCGAGGAACTTAACAAGTTGCTTGTTGAAACCAGTATGTCTTCCCTGTCAATGTCTATGGATCAATCCGTATCCCAGCCGTTTCAAACACAGGCAAACATGACTGGCCTTGACATGATGGTTGGCACTCAGACTACAGCATCACCAACATCTGTTTCTCACAGCTGCCCTCTGTCTGTCCAAGCTAGTCAAGCCACTACCTTGGCTGAAAATCATCCAATTTCCGTCTCTAGTCAGTTGACGTCCACAGCCTCTGTTACCAAACCCAGCACTTCTCCGCCAGTGACTTCTCAGTCGAGAACAAGGAGCAAACCAGCAAGAAACTCAAGAAAGTCTGATGAACCAAAGATTGTGATTATTGAAGAACCTGAAGAGGTAGCAATTTTTTTGCAACTTATTCAAAGTGCTGTGTTACTGTTAAATTTTCATTCTTTATCTGGTTTTGCAACACTTAATTCTTGGGTAAATTTGAAGAGTTTGTTGAAACTATCTTCTCATTTTTTTCATGAAGGGCTTTTTCTTTTGTTTTAGAATTACAGAGCAAGATATGAAAGTGAAGGCTGCAGAGGTCCAATTCATGGATCACAAGAAAACACCTTTCCGTCTGTGAAGGTAAACCCCTTTGCCTGGTTTTTCCTGCTTTGTCTTTCAAAAATAATATGTTAGTGGCTACTCTTTTGTTTATAATACTTGAGCCAAATCAATTCGGACAAATAAATGGACAGGAAATAGAGAAGCACAGTATATTGGTATATTGATTATTGATGCTTCATAAACAGCTGTTGTCTTCAAGCTGAATCTTTTTCCTGGGATATTCTGGCCTCCATCTGTTTGGACCATTGTCTGAAAGAGCCTTTTGTGCTGTGCTGCACAGACTACAAGTAAAAAAATTTTCATTTTTTTTCTTTCTTTGTTGTTAGGTTACTGGATATAGTGAACCCATTTGGATCACAGTCCATCTGACTACCAGTGGGGGCATACCTCATTACCATTCCATTCATGGACCAGGTTCTACTAAAGTGCCTTGTAAAGAGACAACTTTACCTGGTGGAATTCCAGCTGTACAAGTTATGGTTGGTCCGGATTCAAACATGACTGCAGTGTGAGTACTTTGTCCTTGATACTGTGCAATGTAGGGAGTGATGTTGTCTTGGAAGGGCTGAGTGTATGTATGAGTATCATCTTGAGAATGCTTCTTCATTTATTTCTTGTCATTAAGTTGTCATTCCACTAACCATGTCCTAAGGGGGTAACTTTAGATGTCTTGTCTTTTGTTTAAACTAATTAATACTGTGTCACATTTGTAACAAATCACAAGGAATTAATTAATCAATTTTCTTTTATTATAGGCTTGATTCCTTGAGCATTCGCAGACTGCGAAACTGGGAAGGTGACAGAGAGTTAAGGAAAAGGGGAATTGATCCAAGAACTTGGAAGAAAGAACGCAAAGAAGCACGGCTGTTGTTTCAGGCAGAGATCCCTGAGCAAAATGGTCGCCCTGCTATTAAGCTGTCGTGCAAATCCAAAGTCTTCCAGTGTAGTTCATGTGAGTGTTCCCTTTGTAGGTTGCTTGTGGTTACATTGTTGAAGTCCATTATCATCATGTTGCTTCGTAAGTCCCAAGAGTGATGTAAATCAAGCACAAACTTGGTTGATCTCCCAGCTTCTTTCATAGTTTTCTTCTCATGAATAGGCATCTCTCCTAAGCACACACAACTTGTAGTCCCAAGGTTGTCCACTTACAGGAGGTTCAACCGTGAAAGCATTCCAATATTTAGAATATGGGACTGGCATCAAGATGTAAAGACAATTTTATTATTTCTGGGGTGTACTGACTTAACCTCCTTCCAAATTCTCACAAGTAATATTAAATGTAGCACTTGGTACCCAGTTAGGAGAATTAAGATGTTGATTGTGTTGCTTTTCTTTTGACAGCTGGTCCTCCTGGTAATCCAGAAATCTGGTGGGCCAGTATCAGTGAGGGTTCTGTTGAGGGTGGTGATGAACTGGGTCTAATTGGAAAAAAGTTTCAATCAGGTGAGTATCTCTGCTGAAATGTTGAAAATGAGCATGCTTTGTTATTTATCTTGCTACAGGGCAGTGAATTGAACTGTTTCTTTCTGCATTTTTTCTTAGGTTTCAAAGTTCGGTTCTTCTCGGCCAATTCATCAGGTAGGAAGTCTGTCTCTTTGTCCTTTGCAAAGTTGGTGGATATTCACAGGAGTGTAAGCAAGGTGTTACTTTTGTTCTTTGTGTACTGTTTGACAGTGGTGTTCACCTCGTAAAAAAGAGACATGACTGACATGCAGCACTCTGAAGAAAAACATGCCCCTTGCTTTTATTCTTGTGGTTGTTGGGCATCAAATTACAATGCAAAGTTTCATTTGAAAACAATCCTAGCTTACAAAGTCAGTTGAGTAGTTCGTCTCTGAGTTGTACGACAGAATTGCTGAAGAATCGTGTAAGAAGGTTTTGGCTCCAAATTGGAAACATTAATGGTAAAAAGGTTAGCAAGTGTTGTAATTTGATGTCTCAGCTCTTATTTATTGTTTTTGCTTTTTAACTGACATGCCTCTTAAACAGATTTTTAGGTGAATTGAAGCAGAATGAACTTTTAATGATCTTGATTTGGCAACTGGATGATTTGCACGTATCAGATTTGTGTGTCAAAAACATTGTGGTAGATTTCTGTCAAATTGGCCACCTTTTGAAAGGACTTGATTTGCTATAGTGTAAGGTTTTAACTATGCCTGATCTCTGTGGAATTCTCCTGATGTTTGATTGGGTTGAATTGTCAGGTAGTATAGAGTGCAATTTGATTGGATGGGAAAACTTGTGGGTTGAGTTAATACTTTCAAAGGTGTGCCATCAATTGGCAGTAAATGCTGTGTCTTCAAAGTTGCAAGGGGTTAAAATGTGACTCCATGATGCTCCCTTTATGCCTACTTGTTTTGACACGAATCTTGTGATTAATTCACACATATTCAGTACAGTGCTTGACAAAAACTTGAATTCCAGCTTGCTTTTGGGCAAGCAACTCTCAAAGTTTGCTTACTCAAGCCACTTGGCATGAACAATTCATGATAAAAACAAAGGAAATCATGCTTAGTGACGTGCTTTAAAATGAAATCTTTTCTGGGCATAATCATGCATAAATCTTCTCTTGAATGTTTGACATGCAATGTGGTAAATCATTGATGTAATTCAATTCAGCAAATTTGTGCAAAAAGTTGTCTTGCTTGACTTCAAACTCTACCGTCCCTGAAGACTTTATGGGACTTTCGCTAAGACCTGAAAACAAAGAGATGTGTGAACTCAAATTAACAATTTAAGAAACTTGTCAGCCTTTATACCGAGAAGAACAGCCTGTGTAGGGGCATCATAAATCAGCCCATTTTTTCATGTAAATGTGGTTTTTAATGCAAAAACATTAGCATTGTGGGGTGATATTTTCCTTTTCTTAGCAACTTTGTAAAGATATGTTGTTAACTAAAAATGAAAATAAGTTTTCAAACTTGTTTCAAGTAACAAAATTCAGTTTGAGCAGTGAAATTCTCATTGGTTTACGGAATGTGGTTATAGGTAAGATTTTGCATATGTGCACACCAATGGGTTGTGGGTGAGTTGATGCCATACTAGTATTGCAGAGACATTCAAAGTGTCCTCCAGCTTCAACTGTTCTTCTCAAAGAACATGGTAGCTGTTCTCTTGCTAGTTGAGAGAATTCCATTGTTGGTCAGGCATGGGAGGCATGTCAGTTTGTGTTTGGTGATGACAACTGCTCTGCATAATCAAGAAGCAGCCGTGTAAAACATACGCTGTTGTTTCATACAACAAAGTCATGCCTTGGTTTTTTTTTGAATGGGAGGGAGCAAAATCTTGAAATTGTTGTTTGAAAGTAAAATCTTAGAAGAGACAATTTCCAACTTGGATCTGAATAATCAGAATGTTCGTTTGCAAGAATCTTGAATATTTTCACGTCTTGGTTGTGCAGAGTACTGTCAAGGATGATCATGATTATGTATGGCTAACATTTGGCTGTTGGGGTGGGTTTTAAGGTTTTAATGCTTATTGCAGTTATTGCGCTTCCAGAGTTGACACTGTATTGACCACAATGGACATTGCTCACATAATTGCTTTTTTACCCGTGGAGGCTGTATATCTACAGGTGCTCGGTGTCCTCTATCTCTAAATTCTTTTTGAAGTTAAAGTAATACTGGTTTGGTCTGCATGTAAATAGGCCAAAAACATTCCTTTACTATCAAAAATGCCTCTTCTTTTCGTGCTTCTTCTCTTTGTTATCCTGAACTGAATTTCAGTCTTTTGTTAATGTGCAGAATGAGCTAATGTTGATGCAAAACTTAGAAGGTTTCCATTTTGTCAAGTAGCCAACTGATTTAACCTTGTAAGAAACATGTTGTATTACAACAGAATGCTACAGTACTTTTATTTTCATTCCATCCTTGAGCCAAAAAAAAAAAAAAGGAAATAGGTCAGGTGTCTTTTTCAGTCAGACGTCTCACTGATTTAAAGAGTAGTGTGGAACAATGATGCAAGTTTCACCTTGTATAAAAAGAAATTACCATTTTACATCAAGCAATGTTTACCAGTCTTCTCCTGTGCACAGTATGGAGGTTGTTGTTCTTCTAGCCTTCATTATTATTCTGTTTGGAACCACAAATTGACTTACATTGTTATGTGAAGTTGTGGTGTAGTTAATTGGCACTGAAGTGAAAAGTTCTCAGTTTTTGAAATCATGGAGTTATTGTTAACTTCTGAAAAATAAGCTTGACCTCCCCCCCCTAAAGAAAAGCTTTCTCCTCCCAAAAACTTGAGCACTTGTTTCATGGCTTTTATCCTTACATGAGCCATTCTCGAAAATTTCACACCATCTGAAATGCCCAGTATTTCTATCCTTCTTCAATAAGAAAGTTGAATCACATACCAAAGTGGACCCTTGTGTTTGGATACACAAAGTCTAACCATGTTTCACTGAGCTGTAGCAGCTTTGACATTTTTACATTGGCTCTGTCTGGAAGCTTCAAAGCAAGTTTGGCCAAGATGGAAGTTAAATTAAATTTCTTTTTTAAAAAATCCAAAGAGGTTCACTGCAGTCTGTGTCATGGTTGACACTTTTAAGACACCGAGGAACAACAGCAATCTCTTTATTTTGTACCACCCCAAAATCAAACTATCTGTGGCAATAAAGTTGTTCTGACAGTATTCTCGTGAATGGTAGGTCTGGTCAAGAAGCAGGAATTTTTGACTGGTGTTAAAATGCCTCATGTATGCTTTTAGTTGTGTGTGGCACTATACCACCAGTATAGAATTGCTTGACTTGTTGCTCAGATCTCACTTTTGTTGGGAAAACAATATCATTCAAGGAATCCCCATTTTCAGACTATCAGTTATTTCGATTTTTGTTAACCTTGTCAAAAACTTGATATTTTTTTCTGTTGTGAGAAGCATTGGTAAACATTGTTTGATAAAAGCAATGTGTGAGCAATTATTATTGTGGATCCTGTCGACAACCTAACACATCATTACGGTGGAAGACAATTGCGCATGAATTTTATCTCCACAGTTACACAGTGAGACAAGTTTTTTGTCTTTTTACTTTTTTATTCGGTTTTTCTTGTTTGGAAATTGCTTTGTCATTGGTGAGGTGTACATTCTAATTAGGTCTTATTTTCAAATCCTAATTCCAAAAGATATTTACTATTGCTGAGCTTACGTTTATTACACTGTCAGTACTAATAGTACGATTTCATGATATTTCTTTTGTCAAAAATGCTAAAAATCATTATCAGTTATTGTTGAACAGCTCGTGTACGTTGTTATCAGAGATTTATTAGAATGAACACTCCACAAATGGCAACTGCATTTCATGTTGGTTTATTGGTAATTTTTGCTAGTTTGAACCATAAGAGCTTTGTTTGCACCAGTGATTATTGTCGGTCTAGAAAGTTGCCTTGCTCTTGTGTTTCATACTTTTTAGTTACCTCTTTGTTTCCTGTGTATTTATGCTTTGGAGCTTAAAATTTTACTTACAAAAAGAAAATTGAGGACCTTGAATTCAGTTGGCTTTTACTCCATTGCTGCAACGCAGAAAACACATCTACAAACTGTGTAGTAGATAAAGAACCAACATGCTTTTTTATGTTTGCGGCATGAGTTTTCCACACTAATTCTTCACATAAGTCACCAAAAATGCTGAGATTTCAAAGCTAGAAATACATTTTGTGTGTTGAAGTTTGGAGACAATTAACTAAAGCGGTGTTGGTTGTTTATTATCTACAAAGGTTGTGGTTATTTGTGGGCATGTGGGGATTGGGATGTGATTAGGTAAATATTTTAAAATACCCAGCCTTATAAGGAATGGCAGCTAAAACTCTGAGGCATACTGTTCATGAAAGAATCCACTTCCTCGGCTCGGAAGGAAGCAAAAAGTTGTAATTAATCCCTGTCTCCTTGATGCCTTTTTTTTTGTATGCCTTAGAGGTTATACTACAAGTTTGTGGGTTGCTGATTTATGATTTTTTAAATTTTAATGTTATCAATTACTGGGTAACAAATCTAGTCTACAAAAAGAAGTGAAAACAAATTGGCACTGCTCGAGTATTTCTTTACTAAGTGAATAGATTTTTGTCCATGTCTTGGTTAAGAGTGTTTCTTTCTTTGTGTACTTGTTTTCTACATAACATTTTCTGTGATTCTGTTGAAAACTGCTCAAGTCATACAGTTTCTCTAATAATCCTTCCTTTATTAATGTTAATGACCATTACAATGTTAACTGCTCTTTTACTGTATAATAGCTTTCTGCCATCCCTGTTTGGGCTTTGAGCCAGTTGGAGCATCAGCCAAGTCAGGTGCCTTGTTAAAGCCCCCTCCCCCCTTCTCAACATTCGTCTGCTTGACAGTGTCTGACATGGCTTTTGTTTCCCTGGTTCTTGGGTGGGGCCAGGGGGGGGTGGAGATTTCTGTGCTGAAAGGGGCTTGTCAGCACCAGTTTGAGTTGCAGATCCAAAAAATATATTTAGAACTCTAGTTGAAGGTTTATTCAACTTTGCCTTCCAGAAAATTGGGAGAGTTTTGCAGAGGTCGACAAGAGTAAGTCACATCAGGTAAGAACTGGTCATAACCACACTTTGACTGTTAGCTTTATGTTGAAGGTACCTTAGTTCTTCATTTTTGCACATATTATAACTTTTGTGAATCACGAAAAAATTAATCCCCAGAATGGAGTAAAAATGCTATAAGTCACCTGCCATAAGACAAATGTAGGGTCTCCTCATCTGTCACTTGCTATAGGAATTGTAGATAAGCATGGTGTGATGAATCTCAGTGGCTGAACATGCCCAATCCATGACAGTTGTAAAGATATGTGGTAAAGATTTCGTTGAATTGTGATCAATAAGTAATGACAATTTATTTCTGTTGTGTTTGCCTCCTGTAGGGTGCTGCAGTGGTGCTCACTCCAGCATATTGTGACACTCAGATAACCTCTCCCGTCACGGTTAATGTGGTGGTAACATTTGGAAATGGCAGAGATGTAAAATCCAGTGATCCTATTGAGTTCACTTACAAGCCTAAACCAAACTTGCAAGTCCAGGAGGTTGAAATGCATCCTAGTCTGCCTATTGCTACCGATACTTTCCTACCTTTGGAAATTTTCGATTCAGTTGGAGACATTGTAATAAACAATTTACCGCAGCAGCAGGTATTGGAGCCAGTGGCACCAGCACCAGCTGTTTTACCTTCAGTGAATGAGGAGCAAGGTAAGGGTGGACCTCTGTGAGGTTGATCTTTGTGCTGTGAAGAACCTTTGTGTTCCAAAAATAGAACATTTCTGGTTTTATTTATCATGACTACCACACAGAATTACTGCTCAGTTTAAATGGTGACATTTTAGGATTCCATACATAGACAGTTTTGAACCACTTTACATGACTCGGGGTTTAACCCTGGTGATGTACTAAATAATGTTAATTACATGTAACTGCAATGTTCAAACACAGTTGATTTATTCTTCAGCTAAATGCAAACTTGCATTTATCTAATTCAAGCAATACGTTTCTATAGTGATGTTAGGGCCATGGGGTTGTTAGTGCTCTTGGACTATTAAGTGCTATCATCATTAAATTTAATTTAATTGATTGATTGCCTATTAGTCTTTAAAAAGTGACAACAAATGTTATAATAAATGCGTGTTTTATGACTTTGTTCATCAGACTGGCAATCCTTGTGTGTTCAACTTTGGGAGTTGCATCAAAAAGGAGAACTTTCCTCAGAACATGTCAAGGTACTGGCCATTTGCTAAATGTTCACAAATACAGTAATTATTCTTTTCTGGAAGTTTAACTTGAATATTGTAGCCCTTGATTTTTTTTTTTGCTGGCCTCAAATTTCTTGTAATTGCTGGATCAGTGATACGCAATAAACTTAAAAAGCTTTGCTGGTGGTGACATGCTTCTTTTTTATCCACAACTTTACTTCTGTTTCCCAAACTCTTACAGTCTGTTTAAATTGACAAAGTCTGTGTATGACCCACTAGTGTCAGCAGTTTTGCAGAATTTGCAGTCTTCACTCAGCTATACCTGTTCTATGTGGGACATATCACACAGTGATGTATGCTAAGTTAATTTGGTTGTTTTCAGGAATTGTGTGACTACATCAGGAGAAGGGACACTTTACTGCTACAAGCATTTCGTTCTGCGAGAACTGCTAGCACAACAGAACAACTTCAAGCGAACTTCAAACAGTATCTGTCTGGAATGCTTTGTAATTTGTAGGTTTACTGACCATGTAAATTAAATTAATTATATATATTAGCAATTTATATTTACGTTAATTTTATTAGAAGCAAAAGTTTTTTTCTTTTATATTGAAAGTGTGAGGGATTTTACTTCACCTGTGAAACAAAGGTAAATTATCAGTTCCTACTGTAGCCAACTTGCCAAAACAAACAAACAAACAAACAAACAAAGCTCAAGACTTACGGAATAATTGAATGTATTACTCCATAATCTATTTCCCAGGTTAAGTAAAATCACTTGTAGAGAAGAGTAAAAAGAAAAAATATATATATATTATTTTGTGATCCAATTCATCCCATATGTACAATGTGCAACTGGTAATACATATGAGCTGGAAGTTGATCACCTAACTTTGCTTATATGTATTACTAGCTGAGTATTGTAGGTGTGGTACTGATTGGAATGTATTCATGCAAAGATTTTGTAACCCATTGTGTCACTGGCAAACTAGACTTGATTCTGTAAGTTTACTCTAGTTGGTGTAATTGAGTACTACTTGAGTGACTAATTCCTCTTGCTACTTTGATGCAGCCTTCTTCAACTAATAGAAGGTTACATCAACTGTTACTTGAATTTGTATTGACAAAACTCCATTTGGTTGTTTTATTTGTCCAAATTACAGCTAAAATTGGGAAGGACATTGTTTTGGTGTATCCATCCAGGGAACAGTTTCACCTTATTTTCAAGATTGATGAGTATTAGTCACTCTCCCATAATCCATGTTATTGATTGTACAGAAGAGTTGCCATAATTTGTATTGAATTCACCTGTTCTGCCTAGCATGCAACAATTTTCATCTCAAATCCATTCATTCATGGAAGAATCCCAGCTATCTAAACATTAGTGTTACAATGTGTACTTCAGTTGTTTCGGCTGAAGAGCAGTGGTTTGCTCTCTGGTGGATAGCTTAGTGATTTCAAAACTGTTGTGGCTACTCTAGACTTAATGTTTAATAGCTAATATTTCTTTTCAGGGAACGTTTACAGGACTGCATTTACTTCATTACTAATTGTTATGATGGCATGTGAACTGTTTAGGTTTATGCAGGTTTACATAGTCTTGTCAAAGATGGAAAAAATAGAATTAAAAAAGTATGAGGAAACCAGAACAATATGGTCGCCTTTGTTACCTTTGTTGTGTTTGCTTTCCCATGTCACATGGTTTAACGCAAATGCAACAAAGTTTTAATATTGCCTTATATTATTAAGCCTGGTTCGAACGTAAACAGTGGCAGCTTGTGTTTTGCAAATGCCATCTGTGCTTTGCGAATACATTTAACTCCCTCCTTGCAGATACCTTGTTGAGACGACACTCGGGAACTGTTGGGAGTGTTTGTTAACTTGCAGAATATTAGTTTGAATCAGGTGCACTACATTATTATAGGGTGCATGTTTTATGTGCATTGTTTTTGTATTGAGATGAATTATATTTGTAAATACGATCCAATGTTAAATTATAGAGGCAGAGTTTTCTTTTGTTAAGTTAAATAAATCTGGCGCAATCACATCTTGTTGCCGTTTTGTATTAAGATGCGAAAGCTGATTAAAACAGGTTTTCTCTTCAATTGTTGTGGTTGTTAGTTAGTACCTTTAGGGACCGGTCAATAAGTATAGGGGGGGGGGGGGTAGGCCGGAGCATTTGGAAAAGTGGTGGTCCAAAAATGCATAACCCACCCCCTTACGTGGGCATAAATTCTGCTGACCCACCCCAAAGTATTGGCTGAAAATAACATGACCCAGCCCCCAATTAGTAAATTATTCAAGTGGATTTCACAAGTGAGATATGCACACGTAATCAATTGCATGTTAATCATACACAATAATTTACAATTATAGCTGTGTTGGTTACCATATTAACATGACCACTTAGATACCAGGCATAGTGTCGAGAAAAGAGTTCATTTTTAACACAAAATATTGTATCGATATACATGTACAGGGTTTTTGGTAATACTTTAAAGTACGGAATCATAGGTGAAACAAATGGATGTGAACAGCAAAGGTGTGAGCATGAGTGCCAAAGGCAAGATCTTCTGGGGGGCGTGTCAGCGGGAAGGCTCCCCGGAAATTTTTTTGAAATTGGACTCTGAAACACCATTTTCTGCATTCGCTGGACTGGACCCAGATTTCATTACAGGAATGATCATTTGTTTCCACTTGTATGAGTTACATAAGTAAGTAATTCAGCTTGTAGAGTTCTGTTTGCTCAAATGGACTTTTCCTACAAGTCTTATGTAGATTTTACAAGGAACTTCATGCCCTTAGAGTTACAGAAAGCCTTGAAAGTTTTCAGTGTTTCAATATACGGGGCTTAAAATATGATGACCCACCCCTTCCTGAGGCTGAAAATCGCATGACCCACCCTATTGGAGTGGCTGAAAACATAGTGACCCACCCCCTGTGTGCTCCGGCCCACTCCCTCCTATACTTATTGACCGGTCCCTTACCCTTTGTAATAAATTGGCATTTTTAGCGGAGCTTCTTCTGGCCAACAACGCGCGGGAGCGGAGCCCCATAGCACAGCCTTACCATCCCCTGTTAAGAATGAAATGAGGTGAACTGCGGGAATACAAATGAAATGATGCGAGCACTGCAGCGTGAACGCAGAGGGCCATGGGTTTTTTTTCGGGCCTAATTCACAATTGCTTGAATTGCGATTACAACTGCGATGGTCACATCTTCATTTCATCCTCTGTTTGTTGTGCGCTGTAGATATATAATTCCACTATGTATCTGCGTTCGTGATTTTTGCTGTTTAGGAGCTTCGCTGTTAGGTTTGCCTGGCTATAGTTATTAACCTGAGAAGTAACAGGGGATCCGGCCCTCCGAGTAGTTAACCGTTGTATGCCTTCGTAAATCCACCGAAATAAAACCGGTTTATTTCGTATACTTGATGTTCAACTCAAAAGAGCGTAGCGGTTGTTAGGTTGAACCAGGAGCTCCTGGTTGAACCAATTGACTGAAAATCGTCAACAGCGTTTGTGTCCTGCCATACTTCCTACCTTGTTACGAACAGTCCTTCATGCTTGTTCTCGGCTTTTTTAAAATAGCCAATGTAGGACAAAATTTAATGTTGTCATCTTGGAAGCATTCCTTGTGCATGCTCCATTCTGGAGGCCTGAGAAAGTGACATTTTGAGGAGCAACGACCGCACTAGCCGGCTAGGCTACCAGTTAAGTAGGGGTACTTACAGTTCTGAAGAAACAAGTCAGCTTGGACTCTAAAAATCTAAGTCATGCTAGACTTGCACTCCCCAAGCAAGAACTCGGGGTCGTGTCTAAAAGGACACACGAGTGACCACGAGTGACCACGAATGACCACGAATGACCATGAGTGACCACGAGTGACCACGAGTGACCACGAGTAACCACGAGTTGACCACGAGTGACCACGAGTGACCGCGAGTGAGAATGCATCAAAAAATTTTGTTGACGTCATGATGACGTCAGCATTACATCATTTTTATCAAATAATCACTATTTAACGGCAAACGGACCGTTTCTTCAGACCTTAGCAGCGGAAATCGACATTTACGCCATGTCTGAGTGGGGAGGGGGCCTAGGGGACAGACAGGGAGAGGGAGGGGGGGAGGGGGGAGAAACCTCCCGCCACCCGCACCCTTTAATCTCGGTTCCCGCCACTTTTCTCTCACTTTTGGCACACTTAAAGCAACGCTTCCTGCGCTTCCGCCTCCCGTACACTTCCCGCCCTCTTTTCTACCCGGGCTGCAAGCTCTGTCCACCTCCCTTCCCACCCTCACTTCCGAAGGGCGACAAAAGAAAGAAAGAGAAAAAGAAAGAAAGAAAGAAAGAAAGAAAGAAAGAAAGAAAGAAAGAAAGAGGGATAAAATGAGAAATAATAATATAGGAGTGGATATGCATCAAAATATTTAGTAGACGTCATTATGACGTCATCATTACATCATTTTATCAAGTTATTAATGTTTAGCCTCGAATAGATCGTTTGTGGAGAATTAAATAAATACAAAGAATACCTTACATTTTCCAAGACCACAAGTGAATGCATGAAAGAAAGAATGATTTCCTACATTTGTTCAAAATATCATTAAATTGCGACAAAAAATTAGGAAATCGACGAAACCGTGTGTTCTTACTGCTTATTTTTCTACAAAAATAAAACGAGGTCCATATTCAATTACAAACGAAACAAACAAACAAACAAACAAACACACAATGCCACTGACCACCTATTTTTTCTCAAATCGTGAAAATATAGCCTTGCCAAACATGCCAAATTCCGGTCTCTCAATTTCTTGAAGATAAATCTTTGCGAAACTAGATTAAGAGAAATTTGTGACAGAAATAAATATTCGCCCTATAACAGCGAATACGGAAGGGAACGCCTGGGCGGCACCAGGCTAGTTTAAGATAAGCACTTACAGTCTTCTGAGTCTCGGTATAACTACCCCCGTGGAATTTCCCACGCTATGAAATTGATCCAAATTTTTGGAGTAAGTTCCTTTCTTTTGTTGGATTCCATGGAGACAATGACGTTACAATATCTGTGTGATTAAATTGAAGGGAAAACAAGGCTAAGTCCCTCATGTGAACTTCAGCTTTTTCATACCGTCCAATGCCCATCTCCCTACCCCCACCAACACTGACGTCAGCAAACTCAAAAGCCGGATCAACCAATAACGTGAAATTAGAGAATAAACCTGACCGAAATGAGCGACGGCTCAACTTCCTTGTTTTTTTTTTTAATATAAAGCCACGCCTAGAAACCGAGACACACCCACAAAGAGAAAGGAGGCTTGGAATGGGCTTACAACCCTTGTGTGGGAAACGTAGACAACCGTCCTCCTCCCCCTTACCCACATGAAAGATGAGGCAATAGAATAAACAAGGGAAAGGGACATAAGTATTTAAAGTGATTAATACCACTCTTGCGAACCTCCTTGCTAGACTAGTAATTTGTTCATTTTGTTTTTTACTAGAAATAAATCTTGTAAAAAGCTTTGCAAACCCCAGTACGAGTAACTGATAAAAAGCATTGCATTAAAGGGCATGGCATTGCACTGCGTTGTATTGCGTCATTGAATTGGATCGTATTGTAATGTATTACATAAGGGGGTGGACACCCGGAACTGGAGGAGGGGCTCATAATCGTACGACGTCCATTGCAGAAATATGGCACTCATCCTGCTGATTCATAAACTGAACCTCCTAGACTGCGAGTATTCTCTTTCTTCTCCGCTCGCGAAGCGCAAGGGGCGAGACCGCAAGTAGCAGCACTCGCGCCCCTCGCACAAGTAGCGTCACTCGCGTCACTCGCGAGTAGGATCTCAAGAAAGAAAGACGACTGCTCGCAGTCTAATAAAATTCCGCCCGCCCTCCTTCCCGTGAAGAATTGTTAGTCCCTTCTCAGAAAATGTATCAAAGGGAATATCCATGATTTCGATTTGCGAAATATTTGAATTCCTCTATCACCTGCGGTGTCTGCCTTGGTCATGGCTAGTTATTCATTAGACGTTTTAAAATAACAGATGAGATTGTGGATCGAACTAAAATGGGATGCTAATACAAACATCACAGTCTATATCACAAAAATGAGTTGAGTAAAATGACTGCAATCGTTTCCAGTGTAAAGGTGAGTTTAAATGTTAATTTGAACATTTTACGAAATGTACAGTGTAATAACCAATGTAGTTACGTGCATTGTCGCGTAATCCTACTTACCAAATGCAAGCAGCTACAAATCTCCAGGAAAATGATATTTCGCAAATGTGGTCCATTGTGTTGATGTATAGGCGTGAAATCTTCTGAGAGAATGTTTGTCTTAAAAAGGCTGATCGAGGACATACAACAGCGGCAGCAGCGGCAGCAGCGGCGGTGATAAAAAAATATGTGACGAGTAGTAAGAATGTGCCGGCTCGTGCGAAAGAAAAAATTTGGTCAATTTCATAGCGTGGGAAATTCCACGGGGGTAGTTATACCGAGACTCAGAAGACTGTAAGTGCTTATCTCAAACTAGCCTGGTGCCGCCCAGGCGTTCCCTTCCGTATTCGCTGTTATAGTGCGAATATTTATTTCTGTCACAAATTTCTCTTAATCTAGTTTCGCAAAGATTTATCTTCGAGAAATTGAGAGACCGGCATAAAGATTTGCGAAAAAAATAGGTGGTCAGTGGCATTGTGTGTTTGTTTGTTTGTTTGTTTGTTTGTTTCGTTTGTAATTGAATATGGACCTCGTTTTATTTTTGTAGAAAAATAAGCAGTAAGAACACACGGTTTCGTCGATTTCCTAATTTTTTGTCGCAATTTAATGATATTTTGAACAAATGTAGGAAATCATTCTTTCTTTCATGCATTCACTTGTGGTCTTGGAAAATGTAAGGTATTCTTTGTATTTATTTAATTCTCCACAAACGATCTATTCGAGGCTAAACATTAATAACTTGATAAAATGATGTAATGATGACGTCATGATGACGTCTGCTACCTATTTTGATGCATATCCACTCCTATATTATTGTTTCTCATTTTACCCCTCTTTCTTTCTTTCTTTCTTTCTTTCTTTCTTTCTTTCTTTCTTTCTTTCTCTCTTTCTTTCTTTCTTTTTCTCTTTCTTTCTTTTGTCGCCCTTCGGAAGTGGGGGTAGGAAGGGATGTGGACAGAGCTTGCAGCCCGGGTAGAAAAGAGGGCGGGAAGTGTACGGGAAGTGGAAGCGCAGGAAGCGTTGCTTTAAGTGTGCGGAAAGTGAGACAAAAGTGGCGGGAACCAAGATTAAAGGGTGCGGGTGGCGGGAGGTTTCTCCCCCCTCCCCCTTCCCCCTCCCTGTCTGTCCGCTAGGCCCCCTCCCCATTCAGACATGGCGTAAATGTCGATTTCCGCTGCTAAGGTCTGAAGAAACGGTCCGTTTGCCGTTAAATAGTGATTATTTGATAAAAATGATGTAATGCTGACGTCATCATGACGTCAACAAAATTTTTTGGTGCATTCTCACTCGTGGTCACTCGTGGTCACTCGTGGTCAACTCGTGGTCACTCGTGGTCACTCGTGGTCGTTCGTGGTCACTCGTGGTCACTCGTGGTCACTCGTGTGTACTTTTAGACACGACCAGAACTCGGGCATTCTGGCTGCCGATAGGCAGGGAACTTACAGCTGTGGCGAAACAAAGCACTTTTGACTCGGAAAATCCAGTTCTCGCTAAACCGACATGGCTTACTGCCAAATAGGCAGTGAAAACTCCGACCTAACTGATCACTTTCGTCTTGCGTCCTAGCTAAATGCACAGACGTGGCCAGTTATATTGGGAGCTTACAAAACTGACGATTCAGGCCAGTTTAGGCGTAAGTCGCTCACCAGAAACAAAGACTAAAGGTCACAAAGGCGGTAAAAGTTGTGCCTGCACTGTAGAGAACAAAAAATAAAATAAATTGGAATTTTGCCGTGGCATCTCCACAGAGTGGAGATAGCCAGAGTGGACATAGACTATAGTTAATTCATAGCCATGAATTCCGTACCAAGTTGAATATCCCACATGTAAAACGAGTGAAAAGATTAGTCTAGCAGAGCTGAGCAACCGCTCACAGCAGAACGTAGTGCAGTTAGAACGTAGCGGAGGCCAGAAAAACCCTGCCATTTAAACCCCTGTGGGGAAAAATAAGCAGGAAATCTGGGTAGGAACCGAGGCTCAAACTCCAAGCCATCCTACGAGGCTTTACGGATCAAAAGCTAAAACTACTGATGTAGAAATACATCATTTACAACCTAAAAGAAAAACATGGCGTGAGCCAAAGAAAACGGTTGGTTCTGAAGGCCTAGATGATCAACACGTGCAGTACTCTTCCTTAAGTATCACCTCAGTTCTTGTTGTTCTCGTGCCGACAAAATAGTTGTATCAGCCTTTTTCGAAAGCTCAATGGTCAGAAATGACATTTGTTATGACTCCATCTCTCGCGAGTGTTTCCTAGCTTAAGGTGGAATGGTACCCTAAAAGATGACTTTTTTTAGAACAGAACTTTCTGGGAAACTTCTATACCATCACTTTATAAGGCTTTACGCCCTGACATCAATATAAGTCTTTTCAGGCGACATGTCACAATAGTTAATAATTAACTAGCCTCTAAGGTTAGAAAAAGTGATGTTCACGGTAACAACGATAACTCACTAATGCACAGTTGGAGAAGTATCAAACCAACTCTAATGTGTCAATAAATGACATGACTGTGCAGTTAGAATTAGTAGTTTTTAATTCTAACTCTTAGTATTCTAGTGTTAACTCTATGCTAATTCGTTTTGTATTTTTAGATTGTATTTTAGAAAGTTAGGTGTCCTCTATTAGCAGTGGGAAATCCCCTCTGCTAGATTCTTGTTTGACACGGTAATAAAGTCTTATTATATCTTATTAATGAACCTCAAAAATTAGCCAGTTTTTAATTTTTTTTTTCTCTTAGAACTTAAGGTAACAGGAAATAATTATTGGACAAAGAGTCAATTAATGAGACGTTTTTCAAACCTGTATACTCTTTTTTAGGTTCATTGCACCGAAAAAAACAGTACGTTAATGTTGATGAAAATTTCACAACAGTAGGTTAAAATGCAAGGGAGATATCTTTGTGAAGAGTTCCTCTATTCCAGGAAATTCTGTTATTCGAGAAGAACGGTCTTAAAGGTAAAGGAATGAATTCTCGACAGTAATTCGTCGCTTATTGCCCTAAAACTATTGTCAAATGAAATTTGTCACACTAAAATTTGACTTGAATGACTTTCCTGTCCAGAAAAGCATGTTTTCTGTAGGAACATAGTTAATAAAAGAATCTGGTTATGAAGCTCAGCAAATTCCTTTGTTTTATGTTTTTGTTACCGTTTTTAGCCTTGACGGTGCACAAACAACAATAGGTTTTGAATTTTGCATGAGCAACGAACCAATAAAAATGTCACTGTTAAGTTATTCAGCCATAGTGTGCGATCGTAAAACAAAAGATTGTGCACTTTCGTAGAACTTTCAGCATAAATTGCAGCACCTTTGTTATGGCGTTTGAAACTTGCAAGGTTTCATAACCAGTCCCTCGAGTAACTATGGTAGGAACTAGGACTTGTTTTGCAAATTAAAACGCAGAGACCAAAAATCTCTCCTGTTCTCAGGCAGGTGTTTCGCTAGAAGAACACTGACGTCGGTTTGTGCAGGGAAGCGGGGGGGGGGGGGGGGGGTGTTTCCTTTTAGAAAGTCATTTTTTCGCACATAATAAATGTAAACATTGGTTGCTATGGCCATTGCTATGGAAAAAATTTGTACTGCTGTTCAGATTTCGTCAGTTTCGCCTATTTAATGCTGGAAATTAAGTGAAATACTTTCACGTTAGTTTTCACAAGTAACTAAAGGCTATACAATTTTGCCGTTTTCATAAAAATGACTTTTGCAACCTAAATCTCGAATTCTAGGGTACCATTCCACCTTCACTATCATCCTTTCTCTGACACTACAGATAGTCGCGCGAGAACAACACCTAGCCTACAACATTATCTCGGCTTATTCACTCTGTCAAAAAAAAGAGAAATAAAAAAGAAAATATGAAAAGGTCATCAACTTCCAACATTTTGATAAGTTCGTCGCACGAAAGTTAATTGACTATTCTTTTAGAATTCCAGTTATCTTATAAGAGCTATGCCTGTCTCCTAAAGTGTACCAACTCTTCGAACAGACATTTCAAGTGCAAAAATGTCCTATCGTGACATAACAATAACCATCTTCTTATCTTAATCGCCTCGCCAAACCTTTGCTTATAATTACAAATTGTATACCGCCACATAAACAAAACAATAAAATATCGCTTAATCTGGCTGACCTGGAACAGCACATGTTTGGTTTTAATTAAATATAACACAAAACGAAAATGGCTGCAATTTTGAAGCTAGGTGGTCGTAAAATAATCGCCCGTAATAGGCGAACTTGACATGCTTAAGCCACTGAAGTGCTACTATCGACATCATGGTTCATAAAATTATGAAAGGGTAAATGGAGGGCTATTGAATAGGTGTAAGCTCATGAATTCCACTGGAAGATTAACCCTGGAAAGGAAATTAGAAAATAATCTTTGACCTTCGAGGAAAAGGACCACCTTTTCTCTAGCGATTGAGTTACGAAACCTGAAACGCGAGCAAATCTCGGTTTTAATTAACGAAAAAAAGGAAGAAACAGATACAGATAAAAAGCTTTCCATTGCATTGTATTGCTTTACATTGGGTGAATTAGAGAATTTAAGATGAGTGTTTTCCACTTCCTTTATGAATAGCCCTCTTAATGTAGTTTTCTGTGTTTCTAAAGTAAGCCCCAAACGTCAGTAGTATCTCGGTCATATCATTTCCCATAATTCCATAATATTTAGCGGCAATAAAGAATTAACCCCGCTGAAGAAATAAAACCAAGCTAGCCGGAGGCTGAGAAAACATGTTTGACCTCAGTTGTTATTGATACCAGACGAAAAGATTCCTCTTAGAAATAAAACGGTTTGGACTTGATTTTATATACTGCATTTTTTTTTCGAGGAAGTGGCTGACAGGAAAAACACCTGAGCTCCTTTGGAGAGCACATAGGAGTAAACATGGATTTCATAAGAAAGAGAAGTTTTCACAATGAATCAGCGCGAGAGAGCCCTTCGTTTGCTCTTCTCAATAGTTAACTTCAAGTTTTTGAAGCTTGGTCGCTTCAGGAAGTCAAAACTGTTCTTTCATAAGATGCCGTCAAGGGCTTGACCGATCAGCCTCGAGATGTTTGAAAGAGCGCGATTCGGAAAAAGAACTATTAATACTTGAATAACCTATGCACTTGACTCACTGCAATAAAATCGGCTTCTATTTTTAGGTCTCCCTGATGAAAGTGCTTACTCTTCTCAGGCTATATCTTCTACGAATAGCAGAAAGCAGGTTCGTAAGTCTTCAAATGACCCTAAAAGCCCCTTGTCGGCCTGTAAGTGTCGGAAATTAACTACTAATTTCATCAGCTGCCATTAACGATTTCGTGTCATTTTGGTGCTTTCAGTATTTGATTTCATGTTATTTTAGGTTCTTTGGTTATTTTTTGACTCGCCGTAAGGTTTAAATATTGAAACCTCTTTTAACTACCAATCCTGCATTGGTTGTCTGTGCGTGAATTAAATAAGAGACGACTTTACGAAAGGCTTGCAAAAACATAAAAACACCGAGCTCTTCTCATGTAAGGTGTCCTTGAGTGGCTTCAAATTACAGTCATACGGTTATTCTTCATTTCTGAGTGCATTCCTCTTATTCGGGAGAAAGTGTTTTTGGCATAGAGCTCTCTGCGCAATTTAATATAGCTGAGAACGCTAGAAATGAGGAAAGCACTCCCCTCCTGCTTGCCACAGATTTTTTTAAAATTTCTCTTGTGTTAGTAAATCCCCGTCGTGTGTCAGTTTATGTGACAATTATAACCAAGAGCCCATAATAACACAGGGATTTGCCTTCTTTATTTGTTGGATAGTGTCAGGATCACGAGGTATACACTTGAATTGTGCATAATTAAATGCTCGGATAGGACTATTGCTGAGACCTGTATAGAAAGTTGATGTGGTTCTAGAGTCTTCTTTAGTGAGTTTTAGCTCACTTTTCGCTGACGAATATTGACTGCAGCCCAAAACGTCGTGATTTTTAGAGCTGCAATACGAGAAACAAATGAATTTGAATAGTTTTATGTGCAGCCCAGAGAGAGTAGGTTCGATTTCCGTCCCTCTCTCGAGTCCGGTCTTTGTTCCTCCCTCTTTCGGGGGGATGAGTGCGGGCTCATTTTCCTGAACAGCGGCTGGTAATCGAGCCTATGTGCAGAGCTGATATTTTCATTCTCGAGCTCAACTTTGCCCTCTCAGTGTTGTTTATCGCATTCCTCCTTGTATAAGATCAGTTGACACTACCATGGAGAGGGCCGGGGGGGGGGGGGGCAGTGGTGTGGAGATCAACAAATGCGACTTGTGTTACCAGATGTTCACAAACAAATGTTTATGGGCATTTGCCTCCACCTTCAATGTCACTCACCTAGCGTGCATCATGGGAGTTTTATTCTCTATTGAAGGAAGAAACAGGCAACTGTTTCACTGTAAAATTAACTTCTTATTAATTAGAACTCGCACAAAAGCACATTTTGAATTTTTTAGGCTCAATACTGGAGCTCCTCTGGAGAGCACGCTGGAATACTTTCCCTACATTCGACTCTAGGAAAATAAAAAAAAAAAAATGGTTCAGACGAATTGGACAAAACTGTTTTGATGATTTACGCGAGAATTACTTGGGCACGCCTTCAAGACAGGCTGGGCTGCTTACAATTAAAAAAAAATTGCGTGAGTACCGACCACAAATGAGGGAAAAAAGCCTTCAGCTTTATCTAGGGCTCATTCGTACATTGGCTGTAAAACGCCGATCAAAAGGTCATGAACCTCCAATATTTTGACAAGTTTGTTACACGAAAGGCAATTAGTTATTCATTTAGAATTCTTTTTTTGTTATGAAAACTATGCTTGTCTTCTAAAACTACACTACCAACGTACTGGCTCTCCAAAAAGACATTTAATGTGAAAAAACGTCCAAACGTGACATATAACGAACAATTACCATTTTCTTATCTTAAGCCACGCCTTTGCTTATAATTACAAATTCTATACCGCCACATAAACAAAACAACAAACTATTACTTAATCCGGCTGACCTAGAAAAGTACATGTTTGCTTTTAATTAAGTATAACACAAAGCAAAAATGTCTGATATTTTAAAACTAGGTGGTCATAAACACAATCGCCCGCAATAGGCGATCAAGCCTTTGAAATCGATATATTAATAATTAATAACATTATGAAAGGGTAAATGGAGGGCTAATCGGAACAATTGTATACTCAATAATACCACTGAAATATTTACCCAAGGAAGTCAGCTTAACCAAGATTGCTTTTGGAAACCAAAAGGTCAGAAAGCTAATTTTTACCGCATTTTAATCGGGGAAGTGCCCGCTAGAAAATACACTTGAGCTCCTATGAGAGCACAGAGGAGTTCTTAAAACAGTAAACCATTATATCAACTTGGGTTTCACAAGAAAGATAAGGTTGCACTATGTCTCTTGTTTCCACCAAGTCCAACATTACAACAAGAAAGATCGCCCCTTGTTCGTTTTTCTTTACCATTAACTTTCAGGTGAGATAAAGTTTGGTCGCTTCAGAAGTTAAGACTTTGCTTTGGCCAACGTGGACAAGGGCTTCACTGATCAGCCTCCAGGTATTTAAAACTGGGAAGCACGATTGGAAAAAAAAAGAACTATTAACACTTGAATAGCATATGCACTTGACTCGCTGCAATAATATGCTTCTACTTTTAGATCTCTCTTATTAAATCAACGGACGGATAAGCAGGTTCGTAAATCTTCAAACTACCCTAAAAGCCCCTTGTCGGTTCGAACGTATCGGAAGTTATCTAGTTTTATAAGCTTTCAATAACGATTTCTTGTTATTTTAGGCTCTTTGTTCCTTCTTTGACTTGCCGTAAGGGCAAAAGATCAGAATCTCTTTTTAACACAGTTTTTTAGCTGCGTATTCCGTATCAATTGTCTGCGTTCTATTATACGTGTGTGAATTATATAAATCAGGTCAGGTATGAAAGGCTGGCATAAACGTAAACAGCTACACTGCGCTCTTCTCGAACTTATGGTCTCTTTGGGTGGCCTCAAGTTGTGGTCATACCTTGTTCATCATTTTGTAAACGCGTCCCTCTTATTAGCAAGAAAGTGTTTTTAAGTACATACCTCTCTGTAGAAATTTTCTGTAGCTGAGAACACTAGAAATAAAGAAAGCACTCGTCTTTCTTTTTTTAGTTTTCTCTTGTGATGTGAACTGCCCGTCGAGTCTTATAAGAAAACGGGAAGGGCACATACTCTTCTACGATCATGTTACGAGGTATTCGGATAGTAGTATTGCTGAAAGTGCTGTATTATTGGTTGTCCTGGAACCCAACGTCGTGAGTTTAGCTCATTTTCGCTGAGGTCAATGTGTAACAAATATTCAGCTCAAACCCTTATTATATTCAAAGCTGCAACACCAGACACACATGAATTGAGGCACGTAAATATTCATAGCCAATATTTTTATTCTCATGCTGTCCTTTGTCCTCTCGGGGTTAGGTATATCGTAATCTTGCCATTAAATATCTTGCTGTAAAATTAATTTAATAAAGAACGCACGAATAAGCACGTCTTGAACTTAATTGTAAGGCTCGACACAATACCAGTTACCTTGATGCATACATATCTATACATATACACTAGGAAAATTGGGACTCATTTGCTTTGACGATTTGCCCGAGAATTACTCAGGCACGCCTTCGGAACTGGCCGGGTTGATAAAAATTAAAAAAATGCGCGAGCAACAACTCGAGGTAGTCGAAAAGCAAAAAAACGCCTTTAGCATCATCTCAAGTTCGTTGGCACACTGGATTTAAAAAAAAAACACACAGATCAAAAGGTCATGAACCCTCAATATTTTGATACACGAAAGTTAATTGACTATTCTTTTTAAATTCAAACTATCTTTTGAAAGCTATACCTGTCTTCGAAAACTACATTACGAATGTCCTAACTTCTGAAACAGACATTTAATGTGCATAACGTCCTATCGTGACATCAAATGAACAATAACCATTTCTTATCTTAATCGCCAAATCTTTGCCTACAATTACAAATTATATACCGCCACATAAACAAAACAAACTATTGCTTAATCCTGCATGCTGGCCTGAAACAATACTTGTATTCTAAGGCCGGCAAAAGAAAATGGCTGCCATTTTGAAGCTAAGTGGGTGTAAAAATTATCATCCGGAATGGGCGATTAAACCTTTTACTTAAGTGCTACTATCGACATTATGGTTAATAAAATCGTGAAAGGGTAAATGGAGGGCGATTGAATAGGTGTAAGCTAAATAATCCCACTGGAATATTAACCCTAGATTTCTATAAATAATAGAAATTAAGAAATAATCTTTGACCCTGAAGGAAAAGGACCACCCTTGATTTTAGCTATTTACCTACTAATCCAAGCAAACCTTGGTTTTAACTAACAGACAAATAAAAGGTAAAGCGACAAACACAGTCATTAAGTTGCATTGCTTTGCATTCGGTGAATTAGAAAAGCTACTTGTGGAAAAACGAAAAGTGATCAGTTCCTCTCAGTTCTACTTCGTTTCGGAAACGTTTAGTTTTCTGTGTTTGTATAGTTAATCCTGAACATGCCAGTATCTCGATCATATCAATTCATAATATTTAACAGCAATAAAGAAGATTTCATAGGAATTAACCCTGCTGAGGGAATAAAACCACGCGACGCTAAGAAAACATGTTTGACCTCAGTTCTTTATGTTGTCAGTCAGCTCAACAAAGATTGCTCTTCGAAAGCAAAAGGTCAGAAACTTAATTTGCCGCAGTTTAATCTTGGAAGTAGCCGCTAGAAAAAACACTTTGTAAAAGCTTATTTGAGGAGTACGTAAGAGTACTTAGCATTAGATTATCAGGCAACTTGCATTTTATAAGCAAGATAAATTTCCACCATAGCTCCTGTTTCCACCAAGACTAACACGACAGATAGAGAGATCGCCGCCGTCTGTTTTTCTGTATAGTTAATTTTCAAGTCCGTTTCAGAAGCAAAACTGGCTTTCTTTTATAAGACTGGTAGTCAGGGCTTGACTAACCAGCCTCAAGCTGATATTTTTAGAAAACACGAATTAAAAAACAACTTTCATAATAGCTTATATATTTCACTCATTGCAATAAAATCTATGTACTTTGTGTATCTCCTATAACGATAAGCAGGTCAATAAATCTGCAAATGACACCCAAAGCCTCTTGTCGGCTTGAGCGTATAGGAAGCTAACAGCTAGTAATGTTTCCTGTTATTTTAGTACTTTCGACATGATTTCTTGTTATTTCAGGTTCCTTATTTTTTCTTTGACTTGCCGTAAGGATTTTAAAACATTCAGGGTCCCAAACGGGGAAGGGTGGGGGGGAGGGGAGGGGGAGGGTCTTTGGAGCCCTGGAGCCCTGAAATGTTTGTCGTGGTGCCCGGAGCCCAAAGCCTCTCTCGACTTGGAGCCCGACCAAAAATGCTGTTTTTGGCTAAATGGAGTGAAGCAATGGAGTCTTAGAGCCCCTAATTTTCCGTCTTGGAACCCCATGAGCCCTGGAGCCCTACATTGTTTGGTCCAATTGCGTGGTATCTACATTTTTGAGGCTGGAGCCCTGGTGCCCTGGAGCCCTAAACCCCTTTGGGACCCTGAACATTGGAACTTCTTCAACTTCTAATCCTACATTGGTTCTTTGTGTTGTAGAGCGCTTTTCAAATGAATGTCGTAAAACCAAAACCAAAGTAATTACCCCAGCCAATCACAACAAACACAAATTATCCAATGAACCAATCAGAACTCGAAGCAAGTACATGTAACCGGCGTCAAGAGCGGGAAAAAACGTGCGAGCGCGAGCAAGTCGCGACTGATTGGTTTGAGTTTTACTCCTGATTGGTCGAGAAAGTGGCGCGAGATTTTTTAACCAATCACAGAGCGAAGTAAAGCAAAACCAAAGCAAAACACGAATTACTTTCGACACTCAATTGAAAACCGCTCTATCATAAGTGCGTGAATTACACCTGATTAAAAAAAAAAACGTTGTCTGCCGGGTAAAAAGTATAAACCATGAACGATGCGACACAATAGAATTCTGGGAAAACAGCACTGAAAATCTGGTTACTCCGTTCGGTTTATTGACATTCAAGGTATTTGCCAATCATGGAGAGATTTTGGAGTATATCTATCAGTTTTATTTTTCGTTATTATGATTGCGCGGTGTCTGAGATTCAAAGCAGGTTTTCCCGCTTCCCAGAGAACCATTGGGTCACATATATACACTTTTTACCCGACAACCTTTTTTTCAATTAGGTATATGTATATGAGAGACGATTATTAACGGCTTGTGAAGTTGAAAAAAAAAATGTAAAATCGCGCTCTTCTCTTCTCGAACTTAAGGTGTACTTGGGTGGCTTCGAGTTACCCTCTGATCTTGCTTGTCATTTTCTAACTGCGTCGTTCCTCGAGACAAACGTTAAGATTAGTCACTTGTGACAAGTGTTTTTGGCACATAATTATCTGCAGAAAATTTAGAAAACTAGAAATAAAGAAGGCTCTCGCCACCGATTTGTGCTTTTTAATTTCCCTCGTGTTGTCAAATGCAATGCCATTTTGCTTCCTTTGTTTGTTAGATGATGGAATGGAATACTTCAAATGATTATTTCTAACAAACAGGGTTTAAGGTGGTCCTTAGCCCTAATTTGGTAACCAGCAGTTGGCTCATTTTGACTGAGGTCAAAAAACAACAAATATCGAAGCCAAAGCTGTTTGATTCAGAGCTGCACTTACACTGAGTACCTAACACAGCTTTTGCTGTCGATGTTGTTTACCGAAACCTTGGCAGCAAAAATTGTACCCTAACATTAAGAGAAAAAGGTAAGAAAAAAGATCTGCCCCAACAAATGTGACTTGGAATGAATCAAATATTTCAGATGCCGAGAGCTAGAATAATTCTGGCAACCGTTTTACTGTAAAATGAACTTCTGAATAGGAACTCGTGTATAAACACACCTTGCATTTATAGGTTGAGGCGAAGGCAACGACCACGATGCACTGCAAACGTGTCTCGTAGGGGGAAGGGGGGGGGGGGGAGGAAACTGGTCATTTTATCAAAATTCCGAAATTTAATCGTTTTTCGTTTAATTTAAAGAGTTTGTGGAATTTGAGGACTTCTTAATAAGGTTACCACACGGCTATAGTTATGTCGGAAAGTAAATTTCGTATTTTTTTTTTCACAAGTCATCAAGAGGAGTATAAAATAAAACGCTTTGTGGACAAACCTTGTTTGGTTTCTTACTCTGGCGCAAATTCCTCTTTCGTTCATTGCTCTTTCAAATCGGTCGCACCTGTATTACACGGTCAAGTTGTCAGCTAACTTGTATTGATCGGTCAGTTAGCTATTTTCCGAAGTTAACCTTTTAATAGAAAATTAACTGTATTTTCTCTTACATATTTTTCAGCTACGTGTTTTTCGTTGAGCCGAATGGTCTGGCACAGATATACCGCCGAAAGCAGAAATATCTAGGCGATTTGGGAGCATACTTCTCCAAGGCTTGAAGACGGCCACCCATTGGGTCAATAAATTGGGGTATTATGGTATAATTCGATAAAGAGTACGAGTTAACACTGAAAGAGGCTTTTATAGGACATGACTGCGTAGCTTTCCAACCTCCTTTCCAGTGACCGCCATATTGGATTGCGCAAACAGAAGACCCTGGGAACGAAATTTGCCACGGCTTTTTTTGTATTGTTTTGATATGAATTTTGCACTCGTAAACGTTTGCACTCGTGCTGTAAAAGTTTCGAAGCACAAGCCATTAGAGTCGAAATTGGCGTTGGCTTGAGTATGGGCTTGACTGCATGGTAACGCACCACAGAGGTCTCTGGTCAAGAATCAACGGTTGTGGGGCGTAGCCACGAGTGATCTGTAATTAATTTGTAATTGTCTCAGGAACAAAGATCCATTTCCTTGTAATTGCACTTCATGGTATCATCTGAATTGAAGCTACTGAAAATTAATTTCATAATAGCTTTGAAAAAGACGCTAGGGGCAATTAGGAAATGTACTATTTTTACAATTCTCGGTTTTTTCTAATCCAACTGTTATTTTTAGTTGGACAAGAATTAAGCCGATTCATTTACTAACAATGTCAATAGTAAAGAAAATATTAGGTTCGGTTTTTCTGATGCCGAATAACTCATAAGGTCAAGGTAAGTCAGTCATCAAACGAAGTTTGAAGTTCATTTTCGATTTTGTCATCGATAAACTCTTTCAGTGTAGCAATGGTAATTCAGGTCAAGATATTTCCTCTCAGATCAATTGCTCTTAGCAGCCTCTACTTGCTTTACAAATTGAAGAAACATAGATAAAGAAATAGGTGCAAAAAATTAAAAATAAAACTCTGCTGGGGAGTTGACGTCATAAAAAAGAAATTGCTTACGTAATCGACTCACTGAAACAGTGAAATGCCGCTCTCTCTAGATCTTTCCTAAGTTCCTAAGTGATAATTCGTTCAGACTTTTCTATTGTTCATAAGCCTTCTAATACCCTTCAATTGTCGGTTTAAACGTAGCGAAAGCCGATTTAGTTAAATTTGTCGGTTTTTCACAGAGTTACAAAGGATTAGTCAGCCTCAGATGCTAATTTTTAAATCAACTAGTTCCAAAAGCCATCATTAATTATTTCTGTTAACTTAGGGAGTCTGAAGATTGTTTTTGACTTATTGTAAAAGTGAAAGTTAAACAGTTGCAACGAAAGATACTTTTTAGGAACCAGAAATTAAAGTCTTACTCGAGACCCTAATCCTAGATTATATTTATTTAGCTCTAATTGGATTTTGATGAAAGCCGCCGGGACAGAGAGGCTGGGCTCCCTGTAGATATTTCAAAATCCACTTTTGTTTTTTGCTTCAATAAAAACAAATTTCAAAAGCTATGGGCAAGCTATTACTTAGGCGTGTTTCAGAGAAATCCATTTCAGTGGAAGAGATCTATTTGAGAACAAAGCATCAGTATTCCTACGAAGAGACGACGATTTGGAGTAGCTAAGGTAGTTCTGACTTTTGAGTCTGTGCGTTAAGGCTAAGAATGACCATTCAAAAGAAAGTTATTGAGCGGCACTTTGTGGTGGTGCTGTTTAAAGAACAAAATTGGGAATTTTGTCTATTTTTGATGAGTAACCGCTTTTGGTAAAAGGGGTCAAAATGTTTACAATTTCACTCAAACCGCAATCCATGAGATTACAGGCCTACTAAGGACGAGAGGCGCCAATGAACAATACTGAAAGGGGCGAAAATAGAAACCCATTAATTACCTCGGAACTTGCAGAAGCTTTAGTGAACCGTACATCTTGTTTAAGGTATTTGAGTCATTTGCTTTATGCAAGAGCTCCCTAAATATGCGGTACGTCCTTTGGAAAATCAGACTCTTTCCTGTTTCATTGTTATTTTTATTAATAATCAGTGAAGAATAATTTTTGATCAACGGGACTGGGTTTCAAATCTGATCAGTGACCTCTTACATAATTGTGTTACAGTGCACCTTTTTGGGCAAGAACCTTACTATTTCTGCTGTAGAGTTACAACGGGAATCAGTGAATTGTTGACGGCACTTCAACAGCTTGAGGAGTAACTCCTATATTTGCTTCTATAGGAACTGTCGACTAACTCCTATTCCCTTTTATTCGGGATCTGTCTAAAGGCCTCCGAAAACGAGAAAACTAAATGTTGTGGAAACATTAAGTGTTTCCCACAATGTTCTTTGGGCGCACAAACGAGCGGGAAACAATGTTTCCTCGCCATGCAAACCACGAAACATTTTAATGTAAACAAATAGCTAAAAGCTCGAACCGAGACATTTATGGACGCTCATTTAGGAAGTGCGGCTCACGCAACTTTGGAATCTGGGCAACATTGTTTCCTCGGCCCGCAAATGGGGAAACGTTTGTTGCGGATTAGCACAAAATGTTTCTAAAATAAAAATCAGAAACATTTGAACGCAAAAAATGTTTCCTCAACTAATGTTTCGTGCGCGCGCAAACGGGGAAGCATTAAGGGAAATAATACTTAAACAACAATGTTTCCTCGTCTGCTGGAGCTTTAAAGATAACACCGACCTCTGTAAGCCATATTTTATTTCTACTAACGCTCGCGCACAGAGGAGGCGTGAAGAGCTGCGGAAGCGTCAGGTGCTACTGAGTGCGTCGTGAGAGTCAGTGAAACTTGCCGTAATACTCAGTAAGCGTGTGGCTTACACGCCCACTTTCCGCACGGTATCTGAATAAGAACAGTTTGCGATCAATAATCTGTTTTCAGCTGAAGGTCGAAAGTTATTATCGCTCGTGTGAGTTTACAATTGGCGATTGCCAAGCTCTATAATGTCTATATATATTTTTTGAGAAACCAGTGCAACTGCACAGTTGACCAATCAGAGAAGACATGCTGATGACAAACCAAAACCAAGCGTGGCTTGTCGCGTGACTTTGTTTACGTGCATGTTGACTCGCTTGGCACCCTTTGCATGTTTTCGCGCGCTTACCACCCCGTAAAAGTTTGCCCGCGCTTGGCACTCGTTGAAGAATTTCCTGCGCTTGGCACCCGTTATGTTTTCCCGCGCTTGAACTCCTACATGTTATGTTCTTCGAGTTTTAATGTTGGTTCATTCATTTCGCCGTGTTCGTTGTTACTTGTTATACGACAGATTCAGTTTGTTCGCGTTTTGATTGATCAATCCAAGGCGATTGGGCAAGTTAAAGACGATTGTCTGTAACTTGTACAAGTTATCTGTTGCCCGTGATCTGTGATAACTTGGGCAAATTATCACCCGACTGTAAGTAAACTACCCAAGAACTACGGACATCCTGCGAACTGATATTAACTACCACAATTTGAAACCTTAATAATTTAGTTTCAGGGTAATGATATTTTCTACAAACTTTGCAATAAAATAAAAAGGCTGAACAAACTCGTCTTTTGACCTCACCACAAAAACGTAATTTTTTTCTAACAATTTCAACTTTTTCTTTGAAACTCAACCTTTCTAGGTTTTTTTCTTTGGCCAAGACTTTTTATTTACTAACACAAAATTTCAAAACACTTCGACAAGACATAAGCGGAAATGCATCATTTTCCCGGTAATTGAGGGTGGCAGGGTGGCCGAGTGGTTAGGGTGTTGGACTTCGAGTCCGTGGGTCCCGGGTTGGAATCCCACTCTGAGCACTTCATGGATTTGTTTCTCGGTTGTCCCGAGTTATAAATCCTTCGGCTGCGCTTGTATATAGCCAACTGGTTTGCCTCCCGCCAGTTGGGATTTTTAAACATGTTATGTTCCATTTACAATATTTGTTTCGTTTGTTTGTTAAATGCTCGGCCCCACTAGCAATTTGCTATAAACACTTGCCGAGGGTAAATAAAGGATATTTAGGATATTTAGCTCTAGGGTCTCTTGGGAGGGCATTTATTGAAAATGGAGGCTGTTACTGGGGACAGGGTACTTATTTCTTGTATTCACATAAACATCGAAGTGTAAAAATGCAGTTAAATAAACAATAACAGATGCGGATTCGCATAGACAGAATAGCATTCGCTTGTCCATTCCAATTCGATATCTTCAATATTACTTCAGATGAAAAAGAAGATTATATAATTCTCTTGTGTAATCAGTCTATTCTATGTTAATATCCTTAATTAATGTCACTTTCGCAATGGGGGCGCTCGTTAACAAAACGACACTCAAGCGTGATTGCTTAATGGCGAGAGACCACTTATTGGAAGGAAGGCGCCAAATCGACTCGTTACGTTAGCTGTGGTAACTGTGGCCCAAAAGGAACACGGAGCACAGTAATTGACAAATTACCAACACCCCGCCCACTTGAAGTGCTTTTAAAGATGTCCTTCCGTTTGCTTTTGTCGTTTTGTCTATATTCACATGTCAAAACAACCTCGAGATAAAGACGACTGCTTGTAGATCTTTATGACATTTTAAGTTTTTTTTGTTTATATTGGTTTCGTAGTCGTCCCCGCCCAAGAAAAGCTACTTCACCTGTACTGTGGCGCGAGTAGGTCGGTCGACGCTTGCGATCGCTCCTGATCGGTTGTGTGTTCTCTATCTCTGTCTATCAATAAGGTAGTAACTGCATTCCCCTCTGTTCACACAGAGGAGAGAAACTACTTAAGATAAGTAAATGCGATAGGCAACTTTCATAAGTCAATAGCAACATGTCATTTTTTGTCGCACTTTCATTCTTTCCGCCAAACCTTGCCTCTGTTTTCCACAGCAGTGAATTTTTTAGCGGAACATCCTCAGTCGATAAAAACGCGGTGTTGTTAAGTGTCTGCACGGCCGGACTAAAGGAGAAGAAGAACTGACCCCCCAGGAGAGACTGCCAGCGATTGAGTACAAATCCACTGCGGTTTTGACTTAGAGAGTAGCGGAACCCGTTCGCCATTGCTACAACAATAACAAGGCCGGTATTTGCAATTTGCACCGTCTTTAAAGACGCGACACTTAGGTCACAGTCACTTGGGTCACAATGAGAGTGACTGAAAGAGAATATCGATCCACCTAAACAAGATCGTGCAGTCTACAGGAATCCCTCTGAGTGCGGCAAGGTCTGCATCAGGGAAACAGGAAGATCTTTGCGGGAAAGAATAGATTAGGAGCACGAAAGGTATATACGACTCACCCTTACCTAGACCCCGCCCTTTCCGGCACGCCCACGAGACCGGTCACTACCCGTTTTAGGTTAGTTAAGTTTGTTGATGGAGGCCTCACTGGTTCACGCGTAGAGTCAAAGAGGCTGTCCACATCACACTTCACTCTGATAACATCAACAGGGATAACAGAATCGAAATTTTCTAAGCGTGGATGCTCACGAACAAGAAACACAGCAGCGAACCGCAAAGGGAACAGTTTCTTGCCCGAATAATGAGGACGGAAATGCACCAGTCACAGCCGACCGTCGTGGTACAAACTGTGACGGGTAAACAGAAGTTGTCCTTATTGCCTGATGGACTAGCAATAAGCAGTCGAAACGTCGCGATTTATATCTCAAGTGACCACATCGTGAGACAAACGATAATATACTTTATTACTTAACAAAATTATCTAATAAAATAATGATTTCAAAAGGTAGAAAAACACAGATGAGACTATAAACTTACAAAGTGACGTCAATTGAAAAAAGAATGGTAAAATGAGACACGGAAGAAACTTAATCCAAAAGTGTGGCCGTCTTTTCAGAACAAAATCAAGAAATTTGTCGTTAGAAAATTGTAGATAGTTTTCCAAACGTTTTTCTTTTGTTCACTTCCCCCCCAAATTTGTCCATTTTTTGTAACAAGAAAACGGATGTCACGTTTTGATCTAGAATAGTGCCAAACGAGTTTGTTGTCCGTGCTATACACTTCTCATTCGCTGGTTGTTTGACAACAAGAGATATACTCGTCAGCCTCACCAGTATTCGACTTGGTGTTTTGCCGGACATAACCGCAGAAAACTTCCCAGTTCCAATGGTGTTTCAATGACACCGCATGATTCACTTTCATGCGAAAATTTACATATCAAAATATAACTAGAAAGGCATTTTGGCTTGCCTGCAACATGACGGTAGCCTCATTATAAGGTTAAAGCTTTCGTGTTTTCCTCCTGAACTAGCGACCTTGACGTAATTTCTTCCGGTTTTCAATAGATAATTCGTAAAGAGCTAAATCCCAAAAGGGTCCTTAGATATTCGATGTTGTTTTCTTAGCTCACGGTCAATGGGACGGGTCACGTGCACACTCTACCTCCTGATGGACTCTGATCGGCTCCTCTTAAAACTGGGCTTGAATTTCGTTCCCCGACCAAGTTGCTACCTACCACGACGATAAATGAAAAACCAGGCTTTTTAGTGCAACATTGCTTTAGACGTCTGTCCACCAATCTAGATTAATGAGGTACTGAATCGACAACAGACTTCTGTCCTTTGATGTCAGGTCTGAATTAAGATGGCAGAGCCACTTTAAAATAGACCACTATTCCACTCTATCCTTAAATTCCTGGCAACGGCTGGAGATAAGATCATAGATGACCTGTATGTCTGTTCTCGCTTCAAACATCTCGCAAATTTCAGTCCATCAATTAGCTTACTCATTACGGACGACCTGGTAGATCAACGCTCAACGTAAGCACACAGCCGCCAAACATGAGTGAGAATAGTCTGCATAAAATTGTCAGATACTTACTTGAAGAGCTAGAAAACATGCTACAATAGCACCTTGCATGTTTTCTTCTACGCCTTAATGCTTCAAAACGAAGAAGGTCGTGACTTCTTTGCTTTATGTCATCGTTAAAGAATTTTCTTTAAAGACATATTTAGGACATTTAAAGCATTAACTGAAAGAAAACAGTTCAAACTCGAGTGGGTCATTGCAACCAGACATCAAAAGTCATCACTGGACGAGTTTACTAATCAATGATTTCTTTGACAAGAAGAAACAACGCCTTCAATGAAACAGCGAAGTAAAGCAGAAGTGGAAAAAGGAAATACCACAATTTACTTGGCATAATGCTCAGAAACAAAAGGTTCACAGAGCTGAGACAGCTTTCGGATTTTATGCAAAGACTCAAAACATATAAGGTTCCAAATTACAATGACTTAGGTTTTATTGTGGGTGGAACAGGGTTAAAATGCTTTGTTTTTTTTCTGGTAAGTGACCTCTAAGAACTGTTCCTACGTCATACGAGTGCGGTGTTTATTTTAAAATACTGAGTTTCGTCAAAAATACCCCCAAGCGATCAAAGCGATCAAAATACAACTTTCATTCCTGTATGGCATGCATTTTTTGTATGAAGTTATATTGTCAACACGAAACCTAGATTATGGAAAGATCTTAGTATTTTCAAAACGACTTTATTTTCCTCTAATAAAATTTGCAACTTTAGATGATCCTCTGTTAAGTGGTTATTCTAGGCATATGGTGTCAGATCTCTAACATTAGTAGCGACTAAAGTACTTAACAGAGTATAGCTCTGTAAAATATTACTGTCTATTACTATAAATCTCCTTGCAAGTTGACACAAGCTCATTAGCAAAAAGATTAATGAGGAAAATTCATCAATAGACTGGATGTTATACGATGTCAAGGTACTGAAGCTGAAATACCGATAGAGCAAATGTTTACATGAAGAAAACTTGCTCCTAAACTAAGTTTTGACTCAAGAAATGTAGAAAAATGTAGCCGTTTTGACAATGATCGATCAATTACAGACATTTGCGGTTGTTTCTTAGCGCCTGTTTTGTCGAAAGCTTTTTGTTACTGTACACGTCCAACCGTGGTTTTGTTCTTTTTATCCTGTTAAATTAGTCAGTCTCCCGTAGTGATAATGAAAGAAAGATGTGAAGATTTAGTCAGCATTTTCTGTGTGAAGAACAAACAATTAAAAGCAACGAAGCTGACTTCCGCAAACACTTTATGCATCGCAATTTAGATGCCAAATTAATTAAATACTTTACACGGGTGGTTTTTTACTCGCCCTTTGTGGACGACACAAAGCATCGTAAAACAATGGAAAATATCATATATTTTTATTGTGTTTTTAAGCTGGGCTTAAGCAACTTATCTCCTTCGTAACTCTTCAATCTCCTTACCAGATGCCTCCCATTTTTAGCTGCGTGTGCCGGCGTCGCGAAAAATCAAAATAAAATTTCAGGAATCAGAGGGATTTAATCGTCGCCTAATTGACTGGCTTGTTTGTTGGTCTCACGGCGTGAATACAATGCGAATTGAAAACTCGTTTCTCTAAACTCTTTAATGCTAATAAGCGCGTGACAGTTAACTTTGCCAGACATCTGCTAACCTCGGATGAACTCAATATTTTCCCGATAGCGTTTCCGTTTCTTAAGCCAAACTCAACCTCTGTAACATTCTTGGCTTGAACCTCGGAGCGCGAAGGCGATCGGCTCTTCAGCCAGGTGGTCTTAACAAGTTTGCATAATATTTTGTAAATATCGTTCGCTTGGAGCGCGCAGCGAATCGTGGTGTCAATTTGTGGTCGGTCAGATAAAGGTGTAAATTGAATCTTTTTGAGCGCTGATATGCAGATATAATAAACTTTTGTCCGCGCCGGTTTCCGGTAACACCATTAACCCAGTGTAGAAAGCATTTGGTCAGAGACTCTACAAAGCGACGCACGTTTATACGGCACGTTACACAGAGAAGGTAGTCTGACAGGGGCATTCTGCGGCACCCAGCTGAAAGCACCTCAGCATCCGTGAGGATTTGAAACAATGTACTTCGCCACCAGCCTGGTGTGTGTTGTCTGTCTACTCGAACTTGTCTTTTATTGCCGTGGATTTGCTCGTGTGGCTAAGTTATCTCCGATAAGAGTGGAATTAGGTCGGTCGGTGCTTCTGGATCCAGTACGCGATCTTCAAATCACTTTTCCCGAAGATGCTGTTTGTAGGGTCGTCGTTTTACGCAGTGACCCCTTGTCACAACGAGTGGGCTTCTTAGAACCAGATGAGTTCCCGTGTGATTTCTCTCTCGGTGATGTACGATACTCTCACTTGGGGTCCATGTTTTTCATGCAGGATTTCGTGAAACTACAAATCCGCGTGGATACCGACACACAGAGTCGTTTAATACCGCTCAATCTTCGCGTGACAGTTTCGTTCACTGATATGGAAATCGTCAAGAAAAATCAGCCCATCACGGTGGTTAAACTCGGGGGCACGTCTACGAACATAAACAGCGACGTGCTCGCGTTCAAAGAAGACTCAACAAAAATCTGCACTGTAACGTTGCTAAACGTCAACAGTGGGGTAATTCCGCGGTATGGCAAGCTTGTTAACGTAACAAAGGACGGCGCGAAGACAGCGCAATTCGAGTGTAAAGAATTTCTACGATCCAATATTCGCTATAAACACACGAAGCGCTCGTCATCTAACCGGGATTTTATTCCGTTGGTCGTGGAGATGATAGATCAAAACATCGGAAGAATCGAGAGAGAATACTTTCAGATCATCGTGCGTATTTTGGAAGCGCGATCGAACCAGAGGCCCGTGGCATCTTTTGAGTCTTCCCATACCGTCGAAGTAAGCCAGTATTCTCTCGCACCGATAACTTCTGATATCTTAGCGGCCTCTGACACTGAAACCGATGCCGGTGAGATAATTTTTAATATCACTCAACCGTTACAATCAGGCGAGGGGTCTTTAATAAATACAGATGACCCTTATCAGCCGCTGACAGCCTTCTATCAGAGAGATATCGAACAGCTCAAGATTGCGTACAGGCCGCCCGCTGCACAGACCGACCAGCTACGTTTGTTTCAAGTGGTTTTGGAAGCCGTGGACACAGAAGGCGCGAAATCTGAACAAATCATGCTCTTGATCATGGTGAAATCTACCAATAATAACGCTCCTGTAGTCACTAAAAACGCGGGTCTGAGTTTGTTCGAGGGACAGTCGCGCACTGTAACAGATGCACTCAATCTGGCTATCGCAGATAAGGATAATTTTGATGAGGTACGGCTGCAAGTAATCAGCGGACCGCGGCATGGAGAGCTTAGGATTAAGGGAAGGAAGAGCGACACTTTCCTGGCATCTGATTTGGAAATACCCGTTGTAGCTTATCACCATGACAACTCCGACACATACAGCGACAACATAATTTTCCGTTTGACCGATGGCAAACACGATGTGAAGTTCTTATTTCCAATTACCATAGGCCCGGTGGACGATACCGCTCCAACGCTGGTGTACAACACTGGCCTGATTTTGGACGAGGGGGAAGTTGCGTTAATTGACCAATATATGTTAAGTGCCACAGACATTGACTCGGAGGACAATAAGATTCTATTTAAAGTCGTGTCACTTCCTAAATTCCAGGAAAATGTAGGCTCTGCGCTTTTTCAAGAAAGCAAGGTTGGGGTTTTATGTTTGCGAACGCGGACTCCACCAGAAGGAGACGAAGCTTGGATTTTGCAAAAAGATGGCTTCTTTGAACAGAATGTGACCCAATTCTCTCAGTTTGATATCAAGAACAGAAGGCTTCACTACCGTCATTTCGGAGGAGAGTATTTCCATGATGAAATCGCGTTTGTTTTGCTTGACCTGGCCGAAAATCCAAACGTTTCTCCGATAAAAACTTTCCACGTCACTGTTCATCGAGTTGATGACCTTCCCCCCGCTCTGTTTCCCGGACGTCCTCTTGAATTAACCGCGGACGAATACGGACTGAGAGAGCTTAGCGGGGATGTGTTACGTTACACAGATAAAGATTCCAACGATGACGAGCTTACGTTTTTTGTCACAAAAGAGCCGTACTTTATCGATGAAAACCCGAACATTACGTCATTTGCGGGAGAAATCCTCCTTTCGGACATGAAGACAAAGGTATCGAAATTTACTCAACTTCAAGTGCGCCATAAGAAAGTAGCTTACAAGTCTCCTGACTTAGAACTCGGTACCAGAACCAGATACGCCCAGTTCGAATTTTCCGTATCAGACCTCTCGGGCAATACGGTCAAAAAACAAACCTTTCGTATTGTGTTGAGGCCTGTAAACAACCAAGCTCCCGGGGCAGTGGTAAAACCACTTGAAGTAACTGAATTAAGTGAAGCGATTCTGGGAAAAGAACAGTTGAAAGCGTTTGATGAAGACACCCCCGATAGCTTACTAACTTTCACCCTCGTCACTGTTCCCCGATACGGCATTCTCTTCAAGGACGACCAGGAAACACACCATCTTGACTCATTCAGTGTCCAGGATGTTGCGACTTCCCGGATGTCGTATAAGCACGTGGTCAAAGGGGAGGCTAGCGATGAGCTTGGTTTGACAGTTGATGACGGCGTCCAAAGAACCAGTTTCCTGTTGGAAATAAGTGAGTCTTATCTTGAAATATTACTTTTATTATTTTTAGAAAATGCTTGTGGTGGAAGCGCGGGAGTTTGACGGTTAACCGCAAACGGAAAGACTATGTTCTTAGCCCTGAATACCTCCCTGGCTGTTTTATCTGTAGACAAGTGCTTTGCATTATCATCAGTATCGCCTGCTATCTTGAACACGCAAGGGAACCAAAAATGGTTCGAGATAACGCGAGTTCAAGATAGCCAATAGTAACTAAAGAAGAAAATCAGCCAAGGAAACGAATTTCAGTTCAATATAGCGGGTGATCCGAGATAACCGGGGTCGAGATAGCGGGGGGGGGGGGGGTACTGTTTTCACATTGCCCGGTCTCTTCACCCGGGTGTATCAACCCCTTTTCTCCCAAGGGTGCCTGAAATCTAAGTTGAAGAAAAATTCCAAATTTCATTTTGTAAAATACGTAAATATAAATAGTACCATGCGAAAATAAGGCTGAAGAGGTTTTATTCGAATGGTCACACAATAGGATTTCATTCACAGACTCAAAAGTTAGAACCAAAACAGAAGAAAAATATTGAGGGAGGGGTAATCTGCAGTAGACTAATATCCCACTCAGGAGGGAGGTGTAATACTGCTAGTTACCTCATGCTGTTGACGTGTTCTAAGTCGGAGAGAGGCTTAGCTTAGAAACGGAGAACGAGAGAAACGTGAAGCTTAGTGTGATAACAGGATCGAGGGATGAACAAGATTATGAAATGTTAGTTGTGTTTTCTTTGCTTTAAAATCTGCGGCCTTATTGCATTATTTCGCTTGGCAAAATCCCATTAATCATTAGTTCATTACGCCACACGACATTATTCTGTAAGGAAGAAGGAAGGAAGAAGAATAAGTTTTTATTCAGAGACTGTCGAAAGCTCCGACGCCATTATGCATTACAACTCTTAAGTGCGTTCAAAACTATTTGTTTATCATAATTTTTTTTCATTCCTTATATGATGGCAGTTCAGTTATTTTGGCCCCTTAGGCCGACTTTAATTGGCTTACATGTTAAAATTACAAATATATTTACGATTTTTCTTTCTCTGCAAAACCTCGTTGGTCAGGCTTAAAATAACCAGTACTTTGTTTATTGCAGCTTTATTACGTAATCTATAAATGGATGACTAATGAGCTGAAATGAAATAACTGGAGAACTTGAAATGCAGGGAAATTGCATTAATCATGATTATGTCTTCGGGAATGGAGATTCTAGGGAATTCAACCCCAACCTTTTCCTATCATTAATCAAGTTTATGTCAAGTGAATTCCTTTCAATGACCTCACTTTTTTCTTCTAATTAAATATATTAATTACAAGCTGTAAGTGAATACCGCCCAAAACGGCACCACACGGCGGAAAGAGTACTGAATAGCTTTCGTCTACCTTCTGTGCAAAGATCCTTCATTTAGAACCACCTTAATAAGCTTTAATTGTACCTGCAGTACACCGCAGAAATGTACTGGTCAGTAGTTTTCAACCACCTTGTAAAGCAGAATTAACAAACCTCCATCCGTGGACTCAAAAGTGAGAACCGTAATAAACAGAATCACGGGAAAGTACTGCTCAATAGCTTTCATGTAAATGTTCACCTTTTAGGATTTCATCTACAGACTTGAAAGTGAGAACCATTTCTTACAGCAAAATAAACAGAACCACGGGAAAGTACTGCTCAATAGCTTTCATAAACATGGCCACACTTCAGGATTATATCCACAGACTAAAAAGTTAAAACCACGTTATACAGCAAAATAAGCAGAACCACGGGAAGGTACTGATCAATAGCTTTCGTTGGAATGGTCACACTTTAGGATTTCATCCACAGACTAATAAGTTAAAACCACGTTGTTGTACAGCAAAGTAAGCAGCACCACAGGAAAGCACTGCTCAGTAGCTTTCATTAGAATGGTCACACTTTAGGATTTCATCCATAGACTAAAAAGTCAAAACCATCTTGTACAGCACAATAAACAGCACCACAGGAAAGTACTGCTCAGTAGCTTTCATTAGAATGGTCACACTTCAGGATTTCATCCACAGACTAAAAGGTTAGGACAACGTTATACAGCAAAATAAACAGTACCACGGGAAAGTACTGATCAATAGCTTTCATTTGAATGGTCACACTTTAGGATTTCATCCACAGACTAAAAGTTAAAACGACGTTGTTGTACAGCAAAGTAAACAGCACCACAGGAAAGCACTGCTCAGTAGCTTTCATTTGAATGGTCACACTTTAGGATTTCATCCACAGTCTCAAAAGTTAGAACTATATTACATGGCTCATAGTTGACTTAAAAATAAAGGATATGCCCCGAGAAACCTTTGCGGGACTACAAACGTTTGAAGAAGGGTGGAGTGGGGCAATTTATGCTGCTGCGTACGTAAACTAAGTCAGTTTGTCCGGCATTAAGTGATGATGTTTTTGTAGTTTTCTCAACAGCTTATTTTCTATTGCTCATTCAACTGAACCAAGAGAATCGAGAAAAGTGGAATTTGATTTCAAAGCAAATTACAAAATACAAACAAACAAAGTTGAGGACTTGTATCGTTGGTAATTGGTTTAATCATAGCAAAACCGAACGAACTCAACAATAGAACTAGTCAAAACAGCGCCTGGTTTATCCTTTCGTGTGTGGTTATCTTGGGTCGAGCAATGGAACAGCTTTTTGTATTTTCGACTTGGCACAGTTTCATTTTCTTAGAATTAATTCTCCGCATGGGCTGATAGCAGTTACAATTACTCTAATAAGTTCAGAAGCCTTCCTCCCGGGGGGACACCTCCTGTTATGCTTCCGGGGGGTGTTGGATCTGACTAAAGCATGATAAACCACATGCTGTGTTTTGGTTTTAATCACGCTCAGTTGATGAGCTGTTTGGATCTCAAAATGAGAAGTAGGTTTTCATCATTTTGATATGAATTGAGGTGTGTTTTGTTTATTGGCCTGAAATTAGGCACAGTTTACTGCTGTCGTTGCCAGGAAAAGGGGAAGCTTTTAACGGGTCCGATCTGAAATAAGGGACGGAAAATAACGTAATTTGGGTTGGGATTCAGTCAGGATATCGACCTCTTGGCTGCGTATTCCAACCAAATATCCGAGAAATAACCCCCCCTTCCCATGCACTCTAAGTTGTCCAATTATCATGTTTATCTAAAGATTTACCCGTGGATTCCAGAACTATGTCCCGATAAGCCAAGGCCAGCCTAAGTGTCTGTTGATATGGGAAGTGAGCCAACTGACGCGAGAATCTCGGCTAAGGATGTTACTGAGTTCACCAGACTTCACCTTCTAGGGCTGGGAAGAAGATATTGGGCGAGATGTCCTTAGACGGAACTATGGTAGCTGGAAGAAGCGAAAAGACATTTGCATCAATCAAAGATAATAGCCCAGTCTTGTCAAACTTTAGTTATCACACTAGTGCATTCAAACTATGAATGGGAGTTTTTGGGAGTTTTTTTTCTTTGATTAAGGAAGGCCAAGATGGAAATAGATCGTAAGTAGAAAACATTGGACAACGTTCCCAAGTTCTTGTCTTGTGTCTTAGAAAAAAGCCGAATACTACAGTTTGTTCTCGATCCTTAGAAGATTCATTGAATATCCTCTTCGTGCGCTAAACGCATTTCGTGCATGGACGACGTACTTGGTCGTAATCTTGACAAATGTTTGAAACCATTAAAAAGGGCGGTGGGAGTATGGAGAGACCTGACAACAGAGTCAAAAAGAAAGTGCTTCGTCTCATTATTTCTTGCTTAAGCTCCGTTGTTTTAGTCCGAGTTTCGCTCTTTTTCATTAGCGCTTCCTGAGCTCAGGTACCGCAATTTGTCAGAGTAGAAGAGAAGTTCCGTTTGGGTTAACAATTACAGTGAAAAAATGCAAACACTTGTTTCTTCTTGAGGGGCGGGCCTTTGTCATGGCAACTTGATTAAAATTCCAGCACAAGCGGATTAAAACAAGCAGGAAACGTGTTTTGATTTTAATTAACACCACACTTCTATTTGAGGAACTTGTCATCCTGTTTGGCATTTTTCCAGCAGTTAAATCAATCGAGACCAGATTTAGGAGCGCTATTTGTGGAGAAATTGAAATTGGCAAACTTAATCGGCAGCTGGCGTTTTGGCGTTTATCACGACATTTCTAACAGTTTGATAGGCACACTCTTTGTTTTTTCTTATAAACCTTTGAAAGTTTTTGTATCGAAAAAGCAAAAGGAAGTGAGGTTTAAGGAGAGAAATATGCTAATTGGAACAGAAAACCGACATCTTATCATTCTATTTAACGTTCTGAGCACCACAGCATTTTCCAACAACAAAATTAACATTGCTACCCTTTTCTAGCATTCAAAAAAGACCCCAAGTATAATCTATTACCTAGCAAAACAAGCAAAATGAATAGAAAATTGTTATCTTAGACAATCCTATTAAACAATTGTCCATTTGTTATTATAATATATGACATTTTCTTACAGATACAGAGATATTTTTATGGCGTTTCGTGCAATTCTTCCGAAAATTTCTCACAGCTTTCGTTGTGGTAAATCCCTCTAATCTCTCGAGCTTTCAATGAATAAAAATCTTTAATCTATTTTAAACTGATTAATTTTTACACGAAAGACCGTCAACAATGACTCCAAGAAAAAAATTGTGTTCTTCAATTTGTTTGTTTGTTTGCACCAAACGAATGACGGCGAATGATTTTATTTTTCAACCCTTCTTTGAACTCGACGCCTTCGCGATCCGTGTCGCGAAAGCCACTTTTCGTGACACCTTTTGCGAGTCCTGTTAAGGGAAAATTGGTTTCGCTAAACCGGAGACAAGGTTTTCTTAGCAAACTGGATTAACGCATACTTATTATTAGCACCTAACTACTTCAACTTCTAACACATTTGTTAAATGAGACAATCGTTGGCGTTAGAAATCGGAAAGGATTTCGATCCCATAGCGATAATAGCGTTCTGAACTGATTATTTTCTTAGTGTGAAGAAAATCTTTTGTTATCTGCTTTAGTGTGTAAATAGAGAAAACAAAAGGCGCCTCATTGCTTCGTTCAGCGAACCAGGTTATCCATAGGTGGCATTTTGCATGACTTCTTGGAACACCGAATGAAAAGTCAATATTTACTGGTGGAGAGGGCCGGACGGGAATATCTTTCCATTATTCAGGGTCACGATGGGTGTTTTTCTCACAAGGTGACCCTTAAGTTAAGTCTCCCGGCCCTAGAATCTCGGTCAGTAAGGGTTTTAATTGCATAGCCCTTTCTTGACTTATTAAATATCAAAACATATCGTATCGAGAGTGTGGCAAATGAATTAGTGACCTGTGCGGGTTAAAAGGCTATTTATTGATTTACTAAAGAAATTCCTCCGGCTGAACTCACGTCAGCGCGTGTGTTTGTTTTCTTTGGAATGATGCGCGCAGAAGCCGGACACGGATCATGATAAGACGAGGTATTACCCGTAAATGGATGAATAGCGAAGGTTCGAGAAATATTTCTTCCTTTAAAAGATTTGCTAAAAAAGCAATTTTGAAATATTTGAATGTGACAGTTTAAGTCAGATTCCTTTCTTGAAGGCGACGAATAACAAGCATCTATTTACCTTGTTTTTTTTGTTAATTACTTGTTACCACCAACGCGTAGCTGTAAAGCAGGGCTGAAATTTTACTGGAAGACGTTTTATTCCCATTAGCAACGCAAGCACAAGAACAACAAGCACGAGAATTCTTCGTCAATGTAAACGAACTCAAATGAAGCCTAGTTTTCATTTGCGCGTAACAGCGCAAACAGTCGCAAACGGTTAACGATGGCTTGATCGCTAGCAGTTTGCGTAAATGGGAACGCCTTTTACGTTGATTCCCAAGATTGAAAATGTGCTATCTTTGCGATGATTTGCAACGCAACCGCGAGACTGAAACCAGTCATATGGAAATTCCGTCGAAAACAGCTTGCGATAGGTTGCGATCGATTGGCGACGAGTTTTGAGCACGTGACGCACCAAATTGCGATTGTTTGCGATGTTGTTATGCGTATATCCTGCCACAAGTGTTTGTGTCGAGCGAGAAAAACTACACTCAGGGATAAGCCAGTCTCGAAAGTTTGCGTTAACTGAGAACAAATCAAACTAAAGCGCTGTTAAAAAAATTGCAAGAGCTTGCGTCCAATGAAAACGAATACGTGCTAGCACAAACAAAAGCGTTTGTGTCAACTGAGAACAGACAAACACAAGCTTAAACTCAAAATCTATCTTTTGCGATTTGTTGGCGATCATCGACGACCTCGTCGAGAATCAACGGAAAAGGTTGTTTCAACATGTCCAAATTGTTTGTGATCAAGCCATCGCAAACTGTTTACGAGTATACGGTAAACTTTTCACTAGTAGAACACAGGAGTACGCATTAGAGAAACACACACGCAAATACAAGAGTTATACTAATAAGCATTGGAAGCATAAGAAGAGAGAAAATTTTTATCCTTGCATTTTCGTAGCGTCAAGCCCGTTTATACAGTCAACAAGGATTCTTGTTCCTGCTCACAGTTCCTCTTGAGTTTCGCATTGCGCCTTAGTCCAGTCATAATTGGTGTCTTTTAGCGATCAGAGTTTATCGGAGGGTGGAGAGAGAGAAAGAAAATAAGAATTTGTCGAAGTTATTGTCAAAAACGCAGTTTTAGTTCCTACGTCACTCAGTTGCTTTACGCAGATTCGAGTTAGTTTCTTGTGCTTCTTTAGACCTGATTTCGATTTCGTGCTGTACCCTACTTCTTTCTAGTTTCCGTGAGTGCGCCTTTGGACTTTTAGTCAACAAAAATAAAAGATAAAGAACAAATCACTTTATTCGAGATAACGAAGTATCGGGAGAAAACAGTCTATATACCCTTAATGAAGAAACGTGTTGCTCAGGGTAGTTCATGCACGTAACAGCTGATAATCGTACAACCCGCGATCAATAAATAACTATGTTTGGCATAAAGTATATCCAGCTGAATTTTTGAAAAGGTGGCCCCTGAAAATTTGGGCAGTTTCACCGAAACGACGTTCAAACGGCACACGAAAGACAAAGGAGATGAAAAGGGAGAGAACGGAGGAGGAAAAAGACTGGTCACACTCATAATTTTTGTATTGCCTTTTCGAACGTCAAAAAGCCACTCGCAGCCGGCGCACCCGTGCAGATGCATCGACTGAGGAGCATGGTTTTCAAAAATCTAGGAAGATATATAATCGTACACTGCGCAACTATCGCGAAAACACCACCACCACTACCAACAACAACAACAACAACAACAACAACAACAACAACAACAACAACAACGGCAACAACAATATAAACTAACTTTGGTCGTTGTCTCTATTCCAGTAATTATCCCAGAGAAGCAAAACGTCACGAGCCACGTATATAACATGACAGTCAGAGTCAAGGAGCATTCACGAGAAGCCATCAAAATGCACACGATCTCTCAGAGTTCACGTGACGCAGACATAATGCTACGCATCGCTACCCCACCCCGGGTGGGAAGGATTTTGCGCAACGGCAAAATGAGCCACGAGTTTAGCGTGCAGGACTTGGAATCTGGGCTGGTTTTTTACGAGCACACTGGTAGAGAGACTGGGCTCCAGGGAGACATGGATCATTTTAATTTGACGCTGTTAAATGATACAAAGACTTGGATACGAGAGGGTAGAAGATATAAAGGTAGTGACAGGCGATATATATATTTTTAAAAATTGCTTTGCGGAGACTTCCCCTGTGAGTGATTTGAGCTTTCTTGAAGCCCCTTTTGAAGTGCTTTTCAAGGTAATCAAAAGATGCTGTCAAATGAAGTGTGGTTATTACAAATCCCCTTATAAGTGTTCTGTAAATCTTCGTTTATGGTTTGATGGGCGTCAAAGGGCTGGTAAAAGCACTGTCAAAAATGTCAATTAGTTCAAAGGTGATTTTCCTTGCAGTGATCCTCTAATCGATGTACTTTACTCAGATCCAGCCTCTCTGTTCAAAGATAGTGAACATTTCCTATTGCCGACTGAGATCTTTGCCACCCTTAGTCACTCAAGGTAGCCTTATTACTTGTGGGGAGGTTAGAGTAGTTTGGCGCCTACAACTTGCCTTCATGTTGTGTCTTTAGCTAAGGCACTTTGCACCACATGTCCTATCTCTCTGTATATTGGGCCTGTCCAATTCTTGGGGGTGAGGCAATGGTGAAAAGGGGAGGGAGTGACTTAACGATGGACTAGTTCGCACTGGAGGGGTAAAGGGGCGTAATCGCTTCATGTTGAAGAGGGAAGAGATGAGCGTCAGTGTGAGGAGAGATCAGGCTCGAGACAGTCCTCATTATTGTTTATCTTTTTTACCTAATTTTTTAGCGGTTGCAGTTGTCACAATGATCCTGCCAGTAGACAGTCAGCCGCCTACAGTAAGTAGAATCCAGAAGCTTATTGTACGGGAAGGAGGCACAGCAAAACTCACGTCACGCCACTTGACAATCACTGATCCTGACACGCGTGACAGTCACGTCACATGCATGATCGACCTCCAACCCACAGTGGGTTTTTTGGAGAATGTCGCGCCGTCTCCGGGATCAGAGATAAGTAACGCCGGCAAGCGGGTAACTTCTTTTACTATTGACGATATCCGAGCGGGACACATAAGCTATGTGCAAAATGAGTACGAGGGTAGCGAACCGACCAAGGACTGGGTTGCTTTTTCATGTTCAGACGGCAATAACACTTCGCCGCGTTATCCTCTCAATATCGAAATTATACCACAAAATGATGAGAAGCCCCAGATTTTCACACGCGACTTCGTGGTAGACGAAGGCGAAGAAATGATCATAGACGTGACAGTGTTAAACGCAGTGGATGCGGATGAACCGCTTGATGAACTGATCTTTGTTGTCGTCACGGCACCGCGTCACGGCATCATCACTGATCGCAGACAGGGAGCCACTACACCAGTACCCAGGTTTCCTCTGACGCAGATAAAGAAGTCGACCTCGATCGTGTACCAGCATGACGGAAGCGAAACCACGCAAGATTCCTTCATTCTGAGTGTCACTGATGGTAAATACAACGTCACTCGCACAATACCCGTTTTTATAATCCCTGTTGATGACGAGGAACCCGCGTTAACTGTAAACACGGGCTTGCGCATTGCAGCTGTAGGTGAAAGCAAAACAATCACCCCGAAAAATCTCAAAGCCGAGGATGTCGACTCCCCGGCTGACAACATAACATTTATAGTGCGCAGTCCCCCTCGGGCAGGAAAACTCAGTAGAATAAACCTCAATGGATCAGCAAAAATATTGGGCCGAAAGGGACGGTTTACGCAGAAGGACATCAACGAAAGGCGAATAGTGTACTCTCAGGATGCGAACATTCCTAGTGAGAGAGATCAGATCAAATTTGACTTGTCTGACGGCAAAAATACGCGATTAAATAAAGACTTTTACGTGGAGATTAGCGCGGGCGATCGGATCCATCCTACAGTAATAAACAAAGGAATGCGCCTCGCGCAGAACTCTCGCATGATTATCTCAACAAATTTCCTAAGTGCCAGCGATACTGGAAGTCCCAATGAAAAGCTGCGGTATTCGCTAATGAAGCAGCCGCAAAAGGGGCATCTGGAACACCTGGACTTTCCAGGGGAACGTCTGGATGCGTTCACTCAACTTGATTTAGCGGCAAATAAAATTGTGTACGTCCATACGAGCGCCGATGAGGCCACAGCCGATAGTTTTGATTTTGAGGTTTCAGATGGCAAGAATGGCGTGGTAAGGAGATTTTTGGTGACACTTATCAACATAGACAACAAAAAACCAGTGCTTATTTCCAAGAACCTTGTGGTGAACGAAGGTGAAAATGTGTTGATTACACCGTTTGAACTTCGCGCACAAGATCAAGACACGACGCCTCGGAACCTCGTGTTCACAGTTACGCGTGTCCCTTTGCACGGATGGATACTTAATGGTGCGCAGCCCTCGCGCATGTTCACACAAGAGGACATTAACCTCAACAGAATCTCTTACGTGCACGATGGAACTGACGTACACAAGGATAGCTTTCAAGTTGCAGTTAGTGATGGAACTCACAACAAGTTTTACGTTTTTCCAGATACTAATACCCCTGTTCGCGAGGGTCGTGAAATACCAATAGTTATCTTGCCGGTGGATAACCGAATTCCTCAACTGGTTCTCAACCGAGGAGCCACAAACCTTGGTACGTTACCAGGCAATCGACTTGGGATTGTAATAAGACCTTCTGCGCTGCGTGTGGAAGATACGGACAGCAACAACTCTGAATTACTTTACACCGTCACCAATCCACCAATAAACGGAATCCTTACAGTAACGGGGCGTTACCACAGCACCCAAAGCGTGCGGAACTTTACTCAAGCTGATGTCGACTCGGGAAACATAACTTACGTTCTCCGTAATGGATCAAACGCGACAAACGATGCCTTTGACTTTGACGTGGCCGATCCCGCGGGAAATAGACTTCGCTATCAAAGATTTTCTCTAACCTGGGCGTGGGTTTCATTTGAACACCAAAAATACGAAATCAACGAAACAGATGGTGTTTTACGCATTGGTGTAATAAGGAGGGGATTTCTCGGGGAAGTTTCTTTCGCGCGCCTGTCTGTTACAGGTATTATAGCTAACAACGGTGATGATTTCTCTCTGCTTGGTCCCACTCACGTGCAGTTCAGTCCTGGACAAAGTAGGGCGGAGTGGAAGCTGCACATAGAGGATGATGGGATATACGAGGGATATGAGACCGTGAAGGTGGAACTGACGAGTCCTCAGATGTGCGTCATCCGGGAACCTGGAACTGCTCACGTGAACATTACAGATCCCGAGGATGGTATGTAATAAAACTGGGTTAAATTAGTATAGGAATTTGCTCTCATCGACTCATTTCATCTCATAGAATTTGATATCGCGTTATACCACCTTGACTCTCACTTTCCTTTTTATAGGGGTTTATAAGACTCTATGATTCCCTCTGTCACATAGGATTTTGGCGTGTGAGTATTTGTAACTGTTTCGTCTGTTTTTAGTTCCATCGGTTGAAGTTGTGCTCAGTCAAATCGTTGTGGAAGAAAATGTCGGAGAAGTGAAGATTCCTTTGAGACGAACAGGAGATATAAGTCAGAGGCTGTGTGTCACTTGCGCGACGGTCTCTCTCATGGAGGAAGGTATGAAATAACTACAATATGGTGTCAAAGAATGTCTAACACTTCTCCTGCGAAAAACACAGGAACAGACCCAGTGTTGTCCAATTTAATAGTAACCACCATAAACCAGGACAAACGTATCCACTGGAAAGCACGATATCTTGTCTTTCCTTTGTTACACAGGGTTGTACGATTTTTAAAACTTATTACCGTGAACAAAAATTCATATCCAAACTAGCAAACCCATAAGTTTAGGCAAGCAACCCATAATTACTTGGATAATCCACAGGTGCGTTACTTTTTTTGGTGTGCTGCGGCAGAATTACCGTGACAAGTCACAGGTCACTTACGTTTTTGGTGCATTGCAGGTTGGGCCACAGGCACCATGCCTACATCTATATTGTCATACTCAGACTTCATCTCAAGGCCTGACAACAAGGACAGTGTGATCACTTTTGAAAAGGTTAGCATTAAAAGAGTGTATGAAGTAACGACTGAAACCGCTGATATTAATTCTCAAGGTACATTCTTAAGGTTTGAGCAGAAATGATGCGAGTAAAAGGACACGTGTGCGCTTAGCAATTCAAGCGCGAAGCCCAGTGAGAGAAATGCTCACCTCCCCGGCTTTTATTTTGGCCGCATTTCACGCCCTTTCTTCTCGCTTCGCGCTCGTATCTTCCTCTTTCCCGTTTCTCCGTCTGTCTGTCTGTCTGTCTGTCTGTCTGTCTGTCTGTCTGTCTGTCTGCCTGTCTGTTTGTTTGTCTGTCGTGTAGCCGACAGAAATCTTCCTTTGGCTCGGGTCTGGGTGAGGAACACCCTCTGGGAACTTATGGCAATGCAAAGTCAAACATATGGACGGAGGTTTTATTCCTTTGTTTAACATATTCATTCTATGCTTTGTTGCTTCTGTTTTTCAAGGAAGAGACGACCAAAGATTGCTCAGTCACCGTAATAGATGACTCCTTGTACGAGAACGAAGAGAAGTTTTATGTGAAACTTCTATCTCATCTCGGAAGCAAAATCAACAGTGAACGAAACACGAGTGCAATTATCATAGCCCCAGATGTTAGAGATGGTAAGAAAACAATTAATAGTTAATACGCAATAAAGCTGATTACATGACTTTTTAGCATGGGCGCCAAGGCGTCCAATTCATCCTGAAGCAATAAGAGGATTTTTACGACTGTACCCTGACCGATGTAGTTAGTACACCACATCCTTTAAACTTTTCAATTATTAGGTTACTCACGAATACGAATGTTATTTCGTGCGACGCTGAAAAAGAAAAAAGCAAACAAGAAAGTGCTGTCCATTAGCTATTAAATAATTGCAGATAGCAATTAGGAGTTTATCCATGAACTCATAAGTTAAACATTTGAATGATCACACCTTAGAATTTCATCGACAGATTCGAGGTTGGACTTTTGAGGAAAAAGGTGGGAAAAAGTGAACAATTCAGGATTAAAAACCAAACATGTTAACCATCGAATTCAACCGTCTGTTATCGCACCCTCGCCTGAAGCTTGTTGCGCACATTTAGCAAAAGAGGGATGTCCGTGCTCGTGGCGTGTAAAGAAAGGCTGGCGTAGACTTAGGATTCAAGGACGTGTACATCTAAAAATAACTCAGAGAATTTGCAGATATGCGTGGGCTTTAGGTAGGAGATGTCAACTGCTTTCTTTCCATTGTGTCTGCATTTAAAACCGACATCTTTTCATGGAATACACAAACGTGAATCTGCCTGTTGCCTGCATTCGATATTTTCAAACTACAACATACGCAAAGGAAAAAAAAATGCGGGCTTGGAAATTTAGTGAACTTCCCATTCATCTTTTAAAAATTTCCCCAGCTAATCTTTTAGACAGGCAAGTATTAAGTAGTTGTGTATGTAAGTTGTTTTATTTATTTTGAACCAGAGCCAAAGATGTTCTTTGATCCACCGCGCTATGCTGCCGATGAGAGTGTCGGGAAGATTGACGTCGTTCTCAGGAGGACTGGAACCGACCTTTCGAAACCATCCTCAGTGTTCGTGAGATCGAGGCAAACAGACCCAATATCCGCTAGAGGTAACAATAAAGCAAACGCTATTTGTCACATTTGTCGTTTAAAGCTGTTGAACCTTAAGGGGAAGCTTATGACTGGAAAATATCTTTGAGGCAACTTAGTGCAACGACCTACTCTCTATCACCTCAACGATCGATTTCGCCTGTTGTACGCTATTTCAAACGCTGCAATACTGATTTCAATCGTCGCAACTTGCATAATTAGTTACATAATCATTTAATTAGTAAATAAGGATGATTCTGTCGACTGATAAATGTAGCCCTCCACACAGTCTAGGAAATAATCCCAGCCAACTTTGCTACGTTTCTTTTAGTACTTTTTCTACTACCCATAGTTAATGAACAAAACAATGCCATAGACAGTACAATACAGTACAACTAGCACGGCAAGGCATCCGCTTCAGCGTGAGCGAATCACATTAGGCCTATAGATATAAAGTAAAACTTAAGAAGAACCACGGCAATAGAGGACTTAAAACCAACATAAAATAGGACAGGTTCTCATAAATTACTGTTATAGATTAGGTTTCTCTGAGTTCATCCCCGGACCGCTAGGTAGATGAAGGTATCTACCTCTCGTTTTCAGCCTAATCGATTTCTGGCAAATCATGCCCACACAGCTTTGGTTTCCGAACCATCACTCCTTCTATAACCCTGGACAATATCCGTCCTGTTAACGCTTTTTCTACCTCCCGCGGCATCGCTTTTCAGACATTGACCTCATATCAGTGCTTTTTAAAGTCCATCTATTATTATTTAATAGGGCCAAATGGACCGCCCTTTTCTGTTTTCGTATGCAGGCTAATGTAGTATGACAAGTTGAAAAATTGAAAACTCAAGCATCTGTTTGCTTCACGAAATAGCTTTTTGTACTTGACCATAGTTGCTCGAGGGACTGGTTATGAAACCTTGCAAGTTTCAAAGGCCATAACAAAAGTGCTGCAATTTATGTTGAAAGCTCTACGACCGTACACAATCTTTTGTTTTCCGTTCACACAGTATGGCTGAATAACTTAACAGTGGCATTTTTATTGGTTAGTTGCTCATGTAAAATTCAAAAACTATTGTTGTTTGTGCACGGTCAAGGCTAAAAACGGTAACAAAAACATAAACAAAGGACCTTGCTGAGCTTCATAACCAGAGTCTTTTATTAACTATGAGTTGACTTGTGTTGACTTGTAAGTTCACATACTCCATTTTATTTATACATTCACAGAACTATTTCACATTGGTGAACAAATAACCGATGAAGTATTCTTTTAACAAAGCAAACAGCCGAGACAAAAGGAATAAGTAAGAATGGCGACTTTCTAAGATAAGGGCCTTTGTATTTATTTTTCTTTTCATCAGTAGATTATTGGAGATGAAAAACGGACACAGCACGATGTTTTCTTTACGCCTTAATCACTATATAAACTTTTCTTGAAAAGAATTAATCACTAAAGAGGATTTTAACTTAAGTTTAATGGGTCGGATTTTGTTAATTGACTTTTCAAGTTGCAAGTCCGTTGTTGTTTTTTTTTTCATTCTTAGCATTGAAACTTTGTTTTATAAAGGTGGATTTGTTTGCTGCATACGCGTACAGTTGTCGCCTTTGCCTCGACAACTATCTGGGTATTCTGGAGATAATTCCATTCTTCTTCCGCTGTCGGTGACACCTTAAGATCTCCGCAGAAAGGAAAAAACAAAGATAATGAAATAAAAAATTATAATAATAAAGCGCCGTTACTAACAAGCACGCGAACGCTTTCGCCCTCCACAATGTTGCCAAATTTTATTTACCCTCGCCTGTTGTGTAACAGCGAAGAATGGATATCAACCACAGCCTTCCCGCTTTACAACTCTCTCTTTCTAGTAGAAAAAATTTTTCTCTGGCACCCAGAGTTAATTTTATTGAGATACAGCGCCACCGGAAAGACCTATCATTTGAATGGTCATATTTTAGAATTTCGTCCGTAGACTAAAAAGTTAGAACCATCTTGTACAGCATAATAAACAGCACCACAGGAAACACCCACAGGAGTTTACTACTCATAGTTTTCATTTGAATGACCCTACTTAAGGTTTTCATCCACAGACTTAAAACGTTACGGCCATCTTGTACAGCATAATAAACAGACCACAGGAAAGCACTGCTTCGTAACTTTCATTTGAATGGTCACACTTTAGGATTTCATCCACAGATTCAAAAGTTAGAACCACCTTGTACAGCATAATAAACAGCACCACAGGAAAGCACTGCTTCGTAACTTTCATTTGAATGGTCACACTTTAGGATTTCATCTACAGACTCAAAAGTTAGAACCACCTTGTACAGCATAATAAACAGCACCACAGGAAAGTACTGCTGAGTAGCTTTCTTTTGAATGGTCACACTTTAGGATTTCATTCACAGACTCAAAAGTTAGAACCACCTTGTACAGTATAATAAACATAACCACAGGAAAGTACTGCTCAGTAGCTTTCATATGAATGGTCACACTTTAGGATTTCGTCCATAGACTCAAAACTTGAGATCACCTTGTGCAGCATAATAGACTGTACCGTACTAAAGAGGGGCTAAAATAAGAAACGGCGTACACAATCTTGCAACCTATTTTGATCAATAGTTTTGATTTTTTCAGATGCTCCAGTAACCACACCTCAGATGCCGGAAATGGCCTAAAATTGGGCCTCTTTTCACGGCTCTTCGGGTTACACTTTCACTTTCGGAGTCAAACAAAAAGACACGTAACGCGGATCTAACTCTTACAATTTTCCCTTTTTACGCCTTTTTTTTTTATTGGGACCATCGCATCTCGTAGCAGACCAACGTTTTTCCCATGTTTGTTTTTGGTTTATAATCTTTTCAAGGTTTCTGTAGTATGACTAATGATTTATTTGTTCATTTTGCAGCTAGTGAAGACTATGTGCCGGTTATTCAAATGGTATACTTCTCTCCGTATTCCGAGCGACAGAGAATTGAGGTAACAATCCGTGATGACCAAGGCCTCCCAAGAGTGGAGGGGACAGAAGAATTTGAACTTGTACTCAGGACTCCTCTCAACTCCGGGATCGGGGAGTCTAGTGAAGCTGTCATTGCTATCGATGACTCGATATCTGACTGTAAGATTTTACTTTGCACATTTTCTTTTGCTAGTGGCGTTTTTGTGCCATCTCCTCCCCTCCCTAGAAGAACTCATAAAATTATTTATAAGGAGTATGATTCTACTGAAGACTCTTACAAATAAAAAAAAAAGGACAGTTTCTTTATGTTGATTGAGAAAGGATAATCTGATTGCAGGGTTTATTGAAAGTCGAAACGTCCATAGTCGTTTGTTAAATGTCCCTTGACAACTATTAAAATAGCACTGGAACATTTTCCGATACATTCAGCTGTCAAAACCATATTTAGAGACAAGTTCGACAGCAACGCCTGGCCTAAGAATGTCACTTCAAAATATAGACAACAAATTCACATCGCTTAAACTAATGCGCAATCATTCCATCATGTTCAACTTGTATAATCAGTAGCCAAACTATAAATTAAAGAAAAAACCAATTGCAAGGCTGATCGGACAGCTAAGAAGGGTAATAATTTTATTGCCCAATATTTCGGTGAGACAAAACTCACCTTCATCAGGGGCTGTAAAAGCTTTTACAGCCCCTGATGAAGGTGAGTTTTGTCTCACCGAAATATTGGGCAATAAAATTATTACCCTTCTTAGCTGTCCGATCAGCCTTGCAATTGGTTTTTTGTTTTATTCAACATTGCTGATCCTGATCTACACCAAGATCCGGCTTCACCTCGCTACTGTTTGTCCAAGTGGTCCTTGCATCGAGTTACCTGATTTAGTTTATAAATTAAAGAGCTGAATTCTTAGGGACGCCGCTTAAGTCGAGAAACAAAACGAAAAGTCACTACCGTGCGCTTATATCCTCTCAAGCCTTGAACTAAGTCATTTTACGCCGTTGTTTTGCAGAGAACGGCAAAGAAATATATCAAAACGTATTATGCACCTTAAAATCCATTGCTGTAGTTACTTTTTGCGACGTACTTCTTGCCGTCCGCTCACCATGCATTTACCCTTTTTATTCGTTTTATCTCTTAGTACCCATAATACAATTCGTCAAGACGTTGTATTTTACCAACGAAGAGACAGGCACATTTAACGTTGTACTCATGCGCACTGGTGACATGAGGTACAAGTCATCTGTCCGTTGTTACACTCGCTCAATGACAGCGGAAGTGGAGGTGGACTTCAAAGAACGTCCTGATACAGATGAATCAGTGATTGTATTCAACCCAGGAGAGAACCGGAAGACTTGTCCTGTCACAATCGTAGACGATTTGCTGTTTGAAGGAAAGGAGACGTTTAGGCTAAGACTTGGAAGCGTGGACAAGGAAAGCCGGATTGGAGAGAGGAACTCAACAGTGATAACCATTGTGGATGCAACAGATAGTGAGTAATTTTTTGGCATGCAAATTTATCGGGCCCGTAAATTGCGGGACTCGTCTGGGTACAAAGAGAGGATCACCCTCTTAAACGGATAAAAGCTTTTTTGCATTATAATTTGTGATACCTCATAAACTCTTTTTTTTCCTGACGGTAGTTTTCGCGCTAATAATTGTATTTATTCTAAAACAGAATCTTTTCCCAGCTGCCTTTGTGTTAAAAACGATTGTATCACGTTAACTCGATCCGAGGTCACTAAACTTACCGCAGACCAATTGCTCTGATCGATTAGTTTTAGGTTTTCTTCTGATTGGTCGAGAAAGTGGCGCGAGATTTTTTAACCAATCACAGTGGGAAGTAATGCACAACCAAAGCAAACGCAAATTAACTTCAACACTCAATTGAAAACCGCTCTACAACAAACACAGATTGCTAACAAAACCCGTCAGAACTCGAAGCCAATGCATGTCACAGCCATCAAGCACCAATTTGTTTTGGTTTTACTTCTAATTGGTTGAAAAATTGGTGCGACTGTTTTTTTAACAATAAAGTTTATTCAAAGTTTATTCAAAGTTTATTATTCAATTTTATAATTAGAACAAAAAGGACTACACTATCCCGCAAATAGCAGTGGCTAGTCTGGGCGGGTAGTGTTTACATTAATATAGAACGAAAGAAGTCAAGTGACAAATTTACATATATAAATAAAGAAATTACAGAAAGCAAGTCAAGTAATTAACAATCAAGTAATTTAAACCAATCGCAGAGTTCAACTCGAGCTATTTTCTAACAGCTTGTCTTCCTCCCGATGGTTTCTCTGGATTGCTAGGATTCAACTTTTTTATTTGCGCATTTTTTTTTACCCAGAGCCAGTCATTCAGTTTACGAAGGAGAGAGTATTCATGGGGGGTCCTGTGGTGAAGGACGCGCACATTGAGGCACGAATTACAGTCAAGAAGACAGGTGATCCTACCAAAAGGTCAAAGGTCAGAGTGTATACACTTGATGGATCAGCAAAGGCTGGAAAAGGTTATCAGCCGATGACTAAGGTGAGGAGAACGTTTTCCGTTTGTGAAACTTGTTTTAGGTACCTCCAGCATAAAGGCTATAAATAATAGCCAAAATTTACGTTTTGAAGACACTATAATACAGTTTTGCTTTTTGATCCGAGCTAGCATAGTTTAATAACTCATTTCTTGTTATGTTAAATTTCTTTTACAGATTTTAGAGTTTTCAGGGAATACATCCAGTCACGTGATACCAATCAAAATTCTATTTGACGCCAAGCGAAAAATTCGCCGCGCGTTCACAGTCCACTTGGGCCCGGATATTTATGGCGAGAGTGACCTGGGAAAGAGGAAAGTAATTGTGTACATCGAGCAGCCATCGTCCAATCCCGCCGTTACTTTCCCACTCCCGCCAAGGGTTGTATCGCTACTTGACTATGATGACGTCAGCAGGGCGGAGTCAGAGATTATTATGGGCTATCCACTAATTTGTGTCACGGTAAGTCACTGTATCAACAGGTTTTTAAATGTTTAAGTAGTTTGTGTTAGGGAATAATCAGCTACAATGTAAACGCCTTTCAATTCCAAATACTCAGGATGTGATGAATATGTTATAAACATCCGTTATAACGCAATGACAAATTGATTATTAAATTTTCAATCTCGGTTGTTGAATTTCTAGCTTTCTGATTGGTTCATCTCACACCGGTTATCAGCGAATAGCCCTGCTTTTTGTCTTATAAGGAAACTGGATGTCACGTCAAGTGCCGCGGCGTTCAATAGCTTTCATCGCCATGCAAAATATATATATATATATATATATAAACATGACAAAAACAGGTGATTTTATAAAACAATTCTTCCACTCACGCTTGTTTGATATGACCTGATAGTAAGCAACGTGGCACATTTATCACCTCCATCAAACAAAGCGCGCTTGTGGAACAATGGTTAAATAACTACACACACTCCAGTGTATCTCCACAATATGTTTTGCAAATTCAATACTCATTATGGCTTGAGAAACTCGACAAACAAACTTATATTGCTTAAGTCTAGAACAGAGTACCTGAAGCGCAGCTTCTCTTATAGTGGTGCCGCTTTATGGAATTCTCTGCCACAGGCTCTTGGGGAATGTAACTCTCTGGGGGGGGGGGGGGGGTTCGAGGTGTGGCAGATATTTGAATGAAATTTGAGAAATTGCATTACAGGAGCCCTACACAGAGCCAAAAACATCTCCACAAATCTTGATCGCGACATAAAAGAAATAAAGACCACTTTCTCAAATGCTGGTTACCCCAAGAAATTTGTATCCTGCACCATCGACAATTTTATATCGAACAATTCATCTGAAGATGAAGCCTTAATTCCGCATTTTCTCTTTGAAGAACGGAAAAAGATTTGCATCAAACTTCCCTACTGCAAGAAGAATGAAATCGCAAACAAAAAGTTTATTTCAAAACTGAACTCCCTCACTAATTTCAAGTATATTTTCATCATTCTGTGGCAAACTAGACAAATCAAAAGTCTTTTCAGCCTCAAGGACAAAAACCTTCACAAGTCCCATGTTATTTACGAAGGAGAATGCTCATGCGGAGAAAACTATGTAGGTGAAACAATGTGAAATTTTGAAGTGCGAATAACTGAACATTCAAATATCTGCCACACCTCGGAACCAGCACGTCACCTTTTGGAAAACCCAAGTCACTCATTCCAGTGGAGAGTCCTTTGTTCAGCAAGATCTTATTTTAAGAGAAAGATCACCGAGGGCCTAATTATCCAACAAAGGAGCCCAACTTTGAACAAACAAGTTAATTGCTATGTTGCGCAGTTGTTCCCTTCGGGAATAACCTAAGTAGAAAAGCCATGCAAATCACGAACGGCCTTTTAACCCTGATGATGACATACATGTCGAAAACGTTTGGTTCCTTGTAATTGTTTATACCCCCTTTTTATCTTTTTTAGCCTTGTATATACATAATTTTACCTTTTAGCGAATATTATGTCAAATAAATAAATAAATAAATAAATAAAAAAATATTAGATTTAGGAGATACTATGTCCTTTTACATGTTTTATACTTTTGTTAATTTTGTATGTGTTTTGATTATTTATATTGCTGATCACCGGTTTATACCAGGTGTTCCTCTGTGTTCAGCTGATCGGTTTTTTTATCAGGATAAATAAAGACATTATTATTATTATTATTATTATTATTATTATTAAATAAATAAATAGATAAATAATATGTCATTCACTCAGTAAAAATGACCTATGCTCGCCACGAGTCTCCCAGCAGCTCAGTGGTTAGAGCGTCCGACCAGTGTACGGAAGGTCATGGGTTCGTTTCCCGTCGGGGACTCAGATTTTTTCTTTGTCCCACGCTCGCGACATGTTGAATATTCCATCTTTTCTTAATATGTCATTTGTGTCACAGGCTTGCGATCCAAAGTATCCTAGATACGCAGAAACTGGCTCAATCTGCTCTTCACAGCAAATCAACAACCGATTAACACAGTTCCGTTGGCAAGTTGGCGAACAGCCAACAGACTTGACCAGTGACACATTTTTCACCAGAACTGACCGAGTCACTTTGGATAGCGTTTACTTAGTACCAGGTTCTCTGGTGCGGTGTGTCGCGCGTGCAGTCAGTGACCGCGGTGAACTAGGCCTTGAATCAACCAGCGCTCAAGTCAATGTCAGTACTGTGGAGGGACTGTGCACGTCACGTGACCCTCTTCACGTGGGCTCGCAAGAAATCGAAGCGAGCATTTCCTTCACGGGCGCGACGGGTGATAAATATTCCAACAAAGTACACATTAAGGTAATTCTACCTCACACCGACGGGCTTATACCCCTAATATCGACCAAGAGGCTAACAAATTTCAAGCGAATACTTCGCCCTGGCGTGCTGAGACTAGCGAAACACAAATGCTCCAATCTGTTGGACTTGAATGAATTGTCTACAAGTTTTGGTTTTGTTACTGATTCCATGAAAGACAGTAAAAGCATGAATGAAGGAGAACCATATCAGTATAGTGTAGAACTGAGGAGTAACAGAACTTTACGATTCTACAGAAATCTCGATCTTGAGTCCTGTTTGTGGACTTTTAACAGCTACTACGACATCTCGGAGCTTACCCAGTACTGCGGTGCTTCCGTGACGTCAGATGGACAATCACGTGACATTGCACAATCCCAGCTCACCGTGCGTGTACCTCTGCACGTTTCTTATGTTTATCGTATACCGAGGACAGGAGGAGACTGGGTTCACTATGACCATGCCATGTTTCTGCGCCTGCATCTTACGTACGACACCGCTGTGATGTTGAATAATGGAGTGCAGACTCCTGAGGGAGGTTCGTTCAATGGAGAACTGTGGCCAACGGCCATATCTGTGCGCGAGGGTGACAAACGACTGGTGGTAAACTTTAAGACCAAAACGAAGTTTCGAGGAACATACTTGATTAAAAATCCAAGTAAGTATCCTGCTTTGTCGCCTACTTTCTGAATGTTAAGGCCCTGAAACTAGAAGACTCAGAAAACTAAACTTTCTTTCGCAGCGACAGCTTCTTCATTCACGGATTACGTAACGTCTTGCCGTACAAATTCCTTAATGACGACGTGACCCTAGCAAATCTCTCTGATTTCCAGTAGTTGAAAATTTGTTTTAGCCAAGAGGACGCATTCCCAGATTTCTTATTACCTTCAGGCACATGTTTATTGTGTAACTTGCGCGTGAAGTGTTGCAAGCCGTTTTGTTGTAAGGGCTGGGTCTTGCAGTTATTCTACTTCTTTACGTTGAAAAAACTGTGTCAAAACCTAAACCCGCGCGGGAGAGAAAAATATATACCATGTACAAAAGAGACGTTAATTTTTTCCAGAAAAATTGAAATTGCAGAATTGCTTAAATATATGTTTTTACACTAAATTCAATTTGCTTTAAGCTCTTTTATCCCAAATTAAAGGGTCCATTCTTTTGAGTGACAATCTCTATGTCGAAGCTTCCCCTGCCCTCAATTCGTTTACATCTACACAAAACAACAGCTTTTGTTTTGGAATGTTCAATTTTTTCATGTTTCCAGGCACTGAAGCAGTGGCATTGGTTATGTCACGTGACCGGCCGCATCTGAGTTTCGAGTTAAACCTGTTGTCAAGCGAGCAAACATATGACTACCCCCAGCAGACTTGGAGATTTCAATCCCAGTATGCATTGCGGGATTACACTGGTGTTTATTTTATTAAACTGATCCCATGCACAGCGGATGAGGTAGGCACAAGAGAAAGTCAAGATTAGTTCTTGTTCTTTCCTTTTCTTCACTTCAGAAAATGCCATCCTACCCTTGTTATTCCCCAAAATATTCATTCCCCAAATGATTTACACAAAGTGTTTTAAAACTTGTTTCGCGGCATTATCTTGTGAAAAATAACGGTACAGTTAACTGTTTGGCAGCGAACATGAATTGACCTTGCTTTTGAACCTCTTGCCGACTTAAAACTCCGGTTGAAGAGTAGACTGTAAAAAACAGTACTTATTCATAGCGCGAGGTCTTTTAATAGGCCAAATGCTCGGCCCTAAAAGGAATGGAACGAGCGTAAAAAATACGACTGGGGATTGGGCAGAGATTCGCGCGTCACACATCGATATCATCGGTATTTCAAGAGAATACAGAAAGGCAAAAGAGACTGTTTGTAATTTACGTGTAGAGCGCTTACACTGCCATCACGATGGTCACAATAGTCATTGGGTTCCAACACTTAGAATGCCGTAATTTTAATTTTCTGTGTTTCCCTTAAAAATTATAAGGTGATTCATAGTTGCAACGAAGAACACTTTCTTTTTACGAAATGTTTAATTCCAATTTCTCTAAGGGAAAAATAAAACTGGCAAATCAAGCATTAAATTTATGTTCATTTTCTTATTGGCGTTTAGGGAACAAGTTACTCAGAGCCACTTACGTGCCATCCACGTGAACCAGTGACGTTCACTCTGCCAATCAGATTTCAGCAGGTCCCCGATCCAGTTCCGGCGCAGTTTACTCTCTCAGCGCAATTTTCATTGATGTCTGACCGAGAAGACTGGCTGAAGGAGGACCTTAATAAAATGGGAGGCTTGAATGTTGATGCCGCATTTTCGAGAGGTAAACGCCTAAACTTATTTTAAGATAGTAAGGTTCACTTTTGGTAGGTAGGTTAAGTCGTACACGAGCCAAGGAGGCCCACACGGCCGGAGCTTAACCGGGTTTCTGTAGCATGAAGCAACTGAGAGTATTGTTACTCCCCCCTGGATGGGATGCTTGTCCATTGCAGGGTTACCCCCAGCAGTATGTCGCAAGTACCCATTTTATACACCTGGGTGGAGAGAGGCAATGTGGCATTAAGTTTCTTGTCTAAGGAAACAACACAATGGCAGGAAAAGGGCCTCGAGCCCACCGACCTTCACATCTGAAGTATTGTGCGCTAACCACTTCACCACTGCGCCCCACACTTTTAGCCAACAGAAAGTCAACGTCGAATTAGTGCTTCAACTAAGAAGAAGTAACTTGTCAGAATCCATACGATTGTGTATAAATTTTTTTCTGTCTGCGCTCACCAGGTAGAAAGGCTCTACATTGTCAATGATAACTGTATGTTAAAGTCTAACAAAAGGTTATCATGGATTACGAGTTTTCTTAGAGGCACTTTTAAACGTTAAGCTCATATTTCCTTCCTTATAAGAAAATTAATAAATGTCAAATCAACAGGGAAACTTAAGCTATAGCTATTAACTACTTCTATTTTTTTCTAACTTGGGTATTCAACGTTTTTCGCACGCAGACTCAAAGATCTACGGACGCATCTCTTTACAGGAGGGAAGTGGACTGGGGAGGGGAGGGAAGGGGTATGCGTTGGCGATGGAGAAAGTTTACTTGTGCACTGGTGTTGGAGAATTCATCCCTACTTACGATCCACTGAAGAAAAAGTTTGGGTGTATGGTGCGCTCACTTTATTTGGAACATCGGTTAAAAGTGCTGGTGAGTTGACTTTGTTGAATTTAAAGTGTCTGTGAAGTGAGAAACGATTTAAGCTTATTTGAAAGACCTTTCAAAACAAGTGAAGGTAAAGTTTTATCCTGGCGTTGCATGGCGACCCAACCGTGTAACGGTTTCGTGGACACAGCAAAAACGGACAATTGAACGTCGGATTTATTAATGCATGTATTTTTCCCTTTTTTAATGAAAACTCTTTGTTTGATTTAACAGGACAAGGAAGAGCCGGATACGATAGACAAGCATCTGTCCAATGTACCTTTTGAAGCGAAGTTTGCTACGCAGGAACCTAATGCAACAAGCTTCTCTGAGGACCCAGGTTCTGACGGCTTCACGATGAACAGTGCGCCACTGTTTGAGGTTAGATATTGGAACATGACATTCGGTACCCAGAAGAGGATCCATGGGGAGGGCTGAGGGGGCTGTGCCCCCCCCCCTTAGAAACTTTGCAAACTTGTCCGACTCCTCGTGTCTATCGCTTTTTCATCACAAAAATAATAGCATATTGTTGTTTTATACGCAACTGCTGATTAACTGGTTCTCAATTTAGGGAGAAACAATCCATTTTGCGACTGTTATAGTAAACGACAGCTCAAATGGTCCAGACCCCTTCCTTTTGCAGGCCTAGGGACTTTTTTCTTCTCCTTTCGTACTTGCACCCCCCCCCCCACTTTGAAACAAAATCCTATATCCGCCCTTGGGAATCAGTTTACGAGATGTTTCCCCCGACAAACGGATTCAACATTTTCATTCAGTATCGTTTAACCCTTTAAGCCCTGATAAGAAAATTCATATTATTTATACGGAATTAGTAAGGATATTTTCTCTAAATATCAAGACATTCCTTGGTTATTGTTTCTTTTATTCTCATCACTTGAATGTTTGAAAAAGCAGTGATCATGTAAGGAGAAATTTCATTTTCGTCATTGTTAGGGCTTAAAGGGTTGACAATGTTGAATTTGGCAAGTTGAACTCGTTTTACCCCCTTCCCCCCCCCCCCCCCCCCTGGTGAATCAACCTCGTTCCCAGGGTCAGGAACGAGGTTGCCGTTGAATGAATGTGAACGATGCTGAATAATGTTGAATAGCAGTGAGCAAAGTTTGAATGTTATCAAACATTCGTACAACAAAAAGATGTATTCAACGATGTTGTATGATGTTGAGTTCTTTTGACTGAGGCCTAATTCCCTTTTTGTTTGACTTTTCACATGGCCCAGTTAACGAGAGTGATAGGATGAAAACTAACAAAGATATGGCTCCGCAAAATCGCCAAACTTTTATAAACGTTTGTATGGTGGGGGGCAAGTTCATGCAAACGTCTGTAAAATTTTGCGGAGCTGTATCTTCGCTCGTTTTTGACATATCACTCTCAAACTCGGCAAGCTTACTAATTTTAAGGCGCTCTTTCTATCAGTGTCGATAAATTTTCGTTAACTGGTCCTTGTCAAAAGTTGAAAAAACCCGGGGCTACTGTGTCAAAATACCGTAAACTACCGCTTATAAGCCCTGGGCTTAGACAACTTCATAAGGGGTGTTGGGTAGGCTTATAAACGGAGGGGCTTATATCAGGGGGGGCTTATAAGCGGAATTAAAAAACGTTGAGCCACAGCAGTGTTGATCGAAATCCTTTTTTAATTTACCAATTTTTAATTAACCTTTGAAACGTCATAATAAATCGAATTCATTTCAATTTTAACAACAAAATCAAAACTGTAACAACACTAACGTAACCGGAACGTAACAAAACAGACGCTCAGAGTTCATGTTTGCAGTGTTCTGTGAGAGTGCATAGTATTAAGGAAACAAGGAAAACTAGAGGGGGGGCTTATAACCGGATGTATTTTTTTGTTTACAGGAAGATGGGCCCATAACCGGGGGGGAAGGGCTTATAAGCGGCAGTTTACGGCATCTCTTTTTTTAGACAATTGGCCTTCAATTCGTTTCCGCAGTCGTCGTACGTAATAAACCTTTTATTTACAATTCACATTCGAATATGTTGACAATCAGTTTGCTTATTTTCGATAGTACTTTGACACTTTGGATGTTTTACATGATGTTTTACATGTCTTTACAAAACGGTAAATGTGGTGCCTGTTTTCTCATCGGCAGGTTCCCAGGAGCCGGAAGTGGTTTATGCACGCTATTTACTCCGTTACTTCCGGTAGTCGCCCAAGGCCTGGGCGTTCAGTCAAACGTTCTACCGCTGACAAGGACGAATTCGATTTCGGGACATCTTTGACTTCCCATGTTTTATCTGAATTGGATAGCAAGTTTGCTCGCAGATTATACCGTCGCAGTGCTGACGATGAAAACCAAATTGGAGTCAGTGGCCAAGGGACAAATATCAGGATGATACGTTTGTTATTCGAGCCCGCAGAGTCATCCCGTAACACATCGTCATCAAAGGGGCTTGAGCAGCAGACGGAGTCCAACGAAGCCCGTGATACAAGCTTAGTTAATCCGCTGGTTATTGGTATCGCGGGAGTATGCGTTCTACTTTTGGTCGCGTTGGTGGTCGTGGGCGTGCTGTTTAGACGAAAACTGCTGACCCAGCAATCCCAGAATGCTCCACCTGTGGAGACAAAGTCAAGGGAAGTCACGATGAGCAAAACAGAAGGGGAAGCAGTTTAGCTGCCCCCATGCACTGTGTATTAACGAAAAGCTGATTTGCAAACAGTATTTTAGCGTTATAATTTACATTAAGAAGCTCGTGGCGTGCTTATGAAGACGCTGGGAATTTGCTAGTGATTTGTGTAAACGCAGCAAAGATTTTGCCCAAGAAAACATATGTCATGAAGATAAATTCGTGACCGCAACTTCTTTGGTCCAAGGAACCAATTTGATTTGTCACGCAAAGGAGACAAACGTCACGCGACGAGTAAACAAACAACGTCTATAACAAACCAGTCGCAGTTCGATCTAAGAAGTATCGCACAATGCAAAAGCTGATTAAGCTAATAATCAGTTGTTAGAGGTGAGTTGTTCATAGTCCAACAACGTGTAACGACAGAGCCAACTTGCCTACCAGGTCTTAGTGTACTGAACACGTTTATACGACATTTATACGTATCATGTCGTACAGGAAAAAGTTGAAAAGTTATGAGTACAAGTTATCAAAGTAAACTGAAATTTCTACAAAAACATATTTATTCTTTCATAACGAGAGTAAAATAAGCAAAATATACTTTTTATATTGTAAATGCTACCAGCACCATGGTAACGGTGTAGTCAAGGAAACAAGCGTCGCTTACGGCAAATACTCGCAGTTGTTCTTGTAGAATACTTTCCGATCTTCCCCGATAGTTTTAAGCCACACATGGGCCAAATTGTTTCCCAGTAAAGTATCCGTAGCTTTACAGGGAGATTGCGTTACACCCATCTTATGATGTCAATAGTTATTTACTTTAGAGACTGGCAAGTAAAACTGCACATGGTTCCAGTTTAGCTGAACGTGTACAAATAAAACATTTTATAAAATTTTGGACTCTTTGTGACTTGTTGTCATATGAATATACTATATCATCGATATCCTCACTAGTGAGGATATCGATGACGTCATTTCTCGCTTTTACACTGTTGTTTGTGCAAATACACTCTTGTCTTTACCACTCGAAAACACTGTCGAAAATAAAATTCATATCTTCGCGCCGCCGAGTTATATCCTTTATGTGATTGTCGTAACATGGACGCAGAAATAGCTCGCTGTCCTTTAGCTCGATTTACAAGGGGGTTATAGTCCGTAGGCGTATTCGTGCGAGGGCATAATATCAGAAAATCGCACTGAAGCGGTTCCGCCATTCGTTTTCGTCATCACTTAGGCCTTCCAACTGGGCGGACAAGACAGTCAGCCACGAATCCCATATATCTAGGGTCCATGTTTCATTACTGGAGCAAATAAAAATAACCGATGAAAACAGGGGAATCTGGTCTTACCTCTGCTATCTACGTGGTTGTTTGGCTGCTCTTGTAGCCAGTGTTTTTACAAGTTCTCCTTTATACAAGTCCCAGCTTTCTAAACACTGGATCCGGTGACGAGCATCGGGAACCGTCATGTACTCCTCTCGCTGGTATATAAAATAGAAACGTTATTTTCTACCTCATTACAATGTGACACCTGTTTATAAACGCTTAGGCTCTAATTGCCACTCTTTTAAAAAAAATAAAATAAAGCAGTCGAATTTCTACTTTGGACACTCTGGTGTTGCGGAGCTGAGTCCCTGGCGACACATATTCACTGTATTTAAAACCAAGGAACAGTCCTTATTTTCTCTCAGGCTTGATTAGGGCATCCCCTTTTCCCCCTCCGTTTAGCGTCGTCCGACCGACCCAAATTTTCGCGTTTTCAAAAAAAGTTATGTTATGAGGAAGGTAATGACGTAGTCAAACATTTTTCACCTTTAGACTGAAAAAACTGCAGATACAGATTTATTAACGGCATTTCTTAACGCAACATACCAATTTCAACCTTAACCACCACATCGAACCTTCATTGCCGCCATGTTGATTTTGTAACCACATCTTGTTGTTTCCAGACTCCACGGCAATTATGCTGGGGTACCGCGTCTGCCAGTTCCAGACTCCTCCTGATTTTGGGGGGCCTTTTTTGGGCCTTTTTTTACATCGGACCGATCGACCCAAAATCAGGAAACGCATTCAACGCTAAACGAAAAAAGGGGGATGGACTTAGAGTAAAAGCGCAATAGGTGAGCGTGCGCTAAGAGACAAGTTTCCGGTGCGGAGGATGTTTTTCAAGGCCCCACGTGTCTTCAGTTTCTTCCATGTCTTTCCTTGAAGGTAGGGAATAAAAAGACTGCTCATTGGGATGGTGCACCTGCAAGGAGCACACAGTGATCTAGCCAATCAGAGCAAAAATGCCCTTTCGGCTACTCAGTTATGAAATCAACCTTTTCATCACGTCATTTGTGGCCGTCGTAGTAAATATCTCGGTGACATTTTTTGACCCTCAATGGAGGAAATCTGCTTTGTTGAAAATTAACCTGCATGCTCATAGCAAAAGTTTTGAGAAATTCAAGTTGAACGAGACACGTACCAAAGCTTTTAGCTGTACAAGCGTGGTTATGCTGGCGTTCATCAGAAAGAACCTTTTGTTGATCATAATACACTCGGCTCCTTCACTGATCTAAACAGAAAATAAAAAATAAGTTAGTAAAGCTTCTTCGTAATATGGTTTGTGAGAAGCCAGAAACGGCTTCTGTAAACGCTTAGCAACAGTATTAACGTAGCTGGCAGTTTCACTCCCGTAACTGAAGGCATCGGAACAAGTTTTTTGTTTGTTCATAAGAGTTACAACTACTCAACCGGATCCAGTGTTTATTGGCTATGTTATCACTTACCAATATTAGACTTTTTGTGGAGGGATCTTGATTTTCTTCTATAGCGTCAGCCTACAGGAGCAACAAATAAACTTGCATTTCTCACTCCATCTTACATGTAGTCATTATCCCGTTCACTGCAAACCACTAAGTAACTATTGTCGTAATTGATATGCATACTTTTTCGTACTGTTACTTCCATCTTAATGTAACATCTCCTGTTTTTATGTAATCAGAGCCGTAGCCAGAAAAAAATTATGACTGGGGCAATGTCCATGGTTAAATTTCTTCCGAGGTATTTAGGGTGTTGAACGAAAAAAATGACTGAGAAAACGAAAAAGAATGACTGAGGCAAGTGCCTCGGTTTGCCTCATACTGGCTACGGCCCCGGTAATGACCACTTTTCTACTTGGGTTACCTTTGTAATGTATATTTTATATTCATTGTAACTAGAAAAATTGTAAATAATCACTAAAATTATCGAGCTTAGCATAATCATACTCATAACAAGACGAAAGCGTACGACATCGTAGCAAAAAACACTTGGTGTAGGGTCGGAGAATGCAGAAGGTAGTTTTTACCTCTGAACTTATCTTGGTGGCGACCTTTGGCATCATGGACTCTAGACCCTGTAAAGTAAAAAGATCGAAAAATCATCTAAGGCTTATTATTATGCGAGTCCTTTGATAAGTCACACCGGGTCACTGAAACACAAATACTACAAATGTCGAAGGAGGTGCGGAAACTCTAACGTGTGGCTATTCAAATAAAAGCTACTGAGCAGTACTTTTCTGTGGTACTGTTCATTATGCTATACATGGTTGTTCTTTTGAGTCTGTGGACGAAATCCTAGAAACATGTAACGTTTGATGCCCAGTTCAATGTTCGTCACGTGACCACGCTTAGCGGTAATTATGATACTTACAAACATATCTCCTGGTTTGAGCAGAGCGATTTGTAGGAGTGCAGTTCTTGTAGGAACACAAGAAACTGAAACTTCAGACGGTTTTTTCTGCACTTTGCTCTGTCTCCTGGCACATGTGTCACCTATTTCGCTGTGAAAAACGGGATCCTGTAAAAGTAATAGGATATTCGCTTTCAAAGACCAAAACTACATCTGAAATATTTTAAAATAGCAAATCTAGCGAATCGATAGAATCACTTAATTGCTTAAAGCGTACACTGCAAAACGCTTTCTTGCGGTCAAATGTTGGTTGAACGAGGATCGGGGTAAAACGCAATCACGCACGATAAATTGACGATTTTCGCACGCCTCCGTGTTACACTTCTCGCTCGAGTATCCTTGATAGAAAAGAGAGGCTGTTTGTACTATTCCTTGACATCTCTGGCTCCTTCTGGGGTGGAAAGCTTTAGCAATAATTAAATATTTTAATAAAGACTTACCCTTCTAATTTCGTTGATCTTTTCGGTATCGCGTCTTTCACGAAACATAAGTCCTGAATCGTATGTTAGTGTTATGTTAGGATTCAATGATTTCTCTGTAAAACAAAAACAACCAAAACTGGAAATCTTTACTATAATCACTGCATACTAAATGAGCGATGACGTGTAAGTGGTGGCTTCTTTTTACGATAGTGGTTCTGTCCGCAACTAGCTTTCGTGCAGACGTCTCCTATTTCCTTTGTTCCTGAAGGAAAGGGAATAGAAGAAGTCTCCACGCAGGATGTACCGCATCAATCTCAGGCTTTCTCAGCCTAATTTTTCATGTCACGAGGTTTACTAGCCTCCGCAATGAAACAATCAGAAACAAAGCACCTGGTAAATGTAACAGGCACCGAGTGCGGGAAAATTCGTGGCGAATGGTTTGGTTTTACTTCTCATTGGTTGAAAAATTGGCGGGAGTTTTGTTTAACCAATCACAGGGGGAAGCAAACCAAACTCAAAATGACGCCGACTTTTTGTCGACACTTAATTGAAAACCCTTCTATCTCTCCGATGCTTAGCTTGTTTTCACGCATTGTTCAGAATTTCATCTGTCACTCACCTGTGGGTTTCTTCTCTACGGTAAATCGTGGTGTATTTTGCTTGGCATAACACTGGGTAAGCTGCAAGAACAGAAAATGTGAACAAAAATAAGTCTTGAAATTATGAATATATGAAATTCATATATTTGAACTGCGGAATGAAGCAATAAATGTAAAGAAGATCCTCGCAGTTATTAACGCAACTTATGCAGTTGCGAAAAGAAAGCCTGAAAAAATCAGGCTTGCCGGGATTCGAACCCTGACCTCTGCGATACCGGTGCAGCGCTCTAACCCATTGAGCTATCAAGCCAACTGGGAGCTGGTCATTAAATTGGTTAGAGCGCTGCACCGGTATCGCAGAGGTCAGGGTTCGAATCCCGGCAAGCCTGATTTTTTCAGGCTTTCTTTTCGCAGCTGCATAAGTTGCGTTAATAACTGCGAGGATCTTCTTTACATTTAAAATTAAGTCTTGTTAAAATTAAGCCATGCCTTTGTCATAAAAATAGCCCGAAAATACAGACGCGTTTGCCTGGTGGGCCGGCCTGTCGTTTCACAAAACGACATCATGATTTAACGAGCGACCGAAACATTTCACACCAAGGACGTAGCAATACTCAGATTAGGCAGTGCTCTCTTATCGGTTAAAGCTATATAATAATAAAATGACAACTATCAAAAGGTTCGTCTGGGTGGGGACGCGTTAAGGAGCCGCAGAACTGAATTAGCGTGGATTCATGTGCTAGATAATGGCGCCTACCTCTAGCAGACTTGTTGGATTTTTGCCAGGAGTTGAGCCTGTAAAGAATATGAAATAATCACAGATAGAATGATAAGACTGAAAGGAAAGAGGCAAGTCCACTGAGTTATTTCGATGTGAAAAAATAATGTAATTAAGAAACAAAAGGCGAAAAGTGTTCGGATGTACTTCCGCATAAAACTAACGTCCCAAAAATCTTCAACTAATGCCCCAGCGTATAAGAATTGGCTAAATATTTCGTAAGCTAATTTCACATTCTCCAAGTGACATCGACTTTGGCATTAGAAAAAAAGTACGCCATTCTTTAATAACCCATCTCCTTGACGCCCAGATTTTAAAGCAAAAAAGCCCTCCCATAAAAATCACATGAAAACATAATAACTTGAAAAATAAACGCGAGCAATTAATTGGACAAGTGAAAAAAAAAGCGAAAGTGAATCAAAAATGATAAATCGACGCCAGAAAGGATTGAGTCTTACGTGGTGAATTTCTCGTCACGGTCGCAATGCTGGGCAGCTTTGTGGTCTTGCTCATATCGAGAACATCTTGTTTTCTAGCAACCTTACACCTCCCCTGTGAGAAAAAGAAATTTGTCACTTTCAGTGCTAAACACTGATATAACTCAAAGTTGATTGGGATGGGGTGGGGGGGGGGGTGAGGGGTATGGGGTAGCAATTCTTCTAGTTACCGTCATGTCAGTGTGTCATGCTGCAGAAATCAGCTTGAAGTTCGGGCGACCTACCAGTTGTCCTCTGAAGAGGGCCTTCTGAACTATGTTCTTGAAGAGAGGTCATTCTGTTTCTGTTTGTGTTGCACGCAATTATTCGGCAAAAGGAGGATTATGTTTAAACACCTCGCGGTGCATTTCAGTGACGGATCCAGACATCAGGGCTCCTGAAAGCGGTGGGAGAAGACTGAGGACGAGTGAAAAATGTTTCAACATTTCGGCTCTCCGGGCTCGCCTTGGTCGACATTTTTAAAATAAAAAAAAAAAATCCGTTTTCCAATAACCGCGGTAACCTAGAAAAATCCTGTAGAAGATTTTTTCAAATGCGTTATTAGATAGAGTTGAATAGAATCAACTGGATGAAGATACACTGAGCTATCATTTGGAATAATCTGTACAACAGCTGTGCTTACCGATTTAACGATGTAGAAGTATGGTGTGTCATTGCTGTCCCTCACAATTACCGCGTCCTTCCTACAGGAAAAATCGTTTAAGTGTTAAAAATTCTGTAAAATATGATAGCTCACTTCTCCTTGCAGAGGCTATACACACAAAACGATACTACAGGGTGCCAAGAAAATTATCCGCAATTTGAGGATAAGCAAATCAGCCGTATATCGAAGCTGATTCATGATATTGTACTGGTTTTAATCTCATTGAACATTAGAAACAGCTGTAGAAGAAGACGACATCCTTTCATATGTAATACGCTTTAGGTAAGTTAATTTTAAGAGCACGCCTGAATACTCACGCAAAATACTTGGTCACAATGGCGTCTTTTTCGTCGAAAAACTTTTCCAGTGGAAAGTTGCGAAAAAGCTCGATCGACCTGCCCGGGAACAAGAATTAATATTTCCACGTTTGAATCGAATACAGACGTACAGATACAAACCACACAAATGATAACAAAGTAAAATTCGGGATTTCTCGACGTTTAAAATTGTTTTTAAAGGCGACGTTTCGAACAGCCTAGCTGTTCTCCTTGAGTCTTACTTTGTTTTCGTTCAACTATGAGAGGCTGCTCGAGGTGAAACTTTCAGGAAAAGTATAAACTACTTAAACTTGGACACAGTTCAAATACACAATATGCTTAACTAATGATGCGGCATTTTTGTAATTACTATGTCTTTTGTTCTGAAAAAAAGGCTTCAGTGAAACAATTGTTCAAGCAAACCATAAAAAGGTGACTAGGGAGGCATGTTCTAGGATACATTACTCTAACCTGACCAAGAAACTGGGATATTGCGCGGCATACCACGATTAATTAGTTGTTAACGTAAAATATTAATGCTCTAGCTCATTAATTGAATGATTCCTGGATGAAAAAGGCCTGTAAACATATGTTTGTTTGTCTCTTCTAAATTTAACTACCATAACAACGGCTGACTGAACATAGAACAATTCCGTCTGCATCAGTATACAGAGAAAACGACACGAAAACGTGAATGTCTCTCTTCTCTTGGTTAATGCCTGATGATCAATCACCATTTGGTATTTTCAAAGGATGAGCATAGAAAAATCTCACTGAGATAAGGTAAAGAAACGGAGTGAGCGAACTAGTTCCTAAAAAACGCGGAATTATTGTCTGAGCTCTTCACTGAAATTTGCATTAGCATCATTACAAGAATGGTCAAATAATTATTATTTCTTCCTTTCATAGACAAAGAAAACGTTATAATTTCTAGAGCAAACATCGTTATTTTCAAATATTTATTATTCTTCTAAAATTCCTTTTCATATTGTTATTCCATTTCATATGACTCTCGATTTCCTTATTCCGTTTAAAATAACTCTTATAATTCATTCCCTGTTTAATGAGCAATCAACGTCAGATGAAATACTTCATGTCTGACTACTGGGACAACGTCCAAGTTGTAAAAGAAGCCCAGAAACTGTCTATCTTTAAGGCTTTTAGGTCCCGGTCAATTCGGTGATTCAATACCATCCAACTATGTTGGATTGGACTTTGTCGTACGAATGCTTGATGGCAATCAAATTTTTTGAACTGACTATGAACAGCATTCAGTATCCTGGAGAATCATTTAAGTAGGGTGCTCAAACGCGTTCATCTTCTTCAACGATGCTGAAGAGGTTGAATGGACTGAAATGCTCAGTTCGTTTAGCCGGGGTCATTTTACTTGAGTATACATACAATCAACACAACCCTCCAAGATTTGTATTCCACGTGCAAAACAATTGTAATGGCCACTAAACGCTAGACAATATATGCTTTGATTAGACACCAAAAAATATTTGTTAAGGTCTTATAAGGGTGAACAGTACCTCAATATTTCAATTGGCAAGCCACTGTCGGGACTCGTGTTCATAAGCTCCATAAAATCCTGCAACCAAGTTTCAGTTATATCCAGTTTGTTAATTAGATAAACCACTCAGTTTCACTTAACAACAATATGCTGTGAAGAGTAAATTCTGCATGAAAAGTCACACTTCATTTGAGGTGAATGACATATAAGCTGTTTTGTTAGCTGGCTGGCGACTCGTGATAAAACGTGGAGGAATTCGTCGATCATACAAATTAACTTTTGGACGGAATGAAAAGCAATTATAAAGCGACTGATGAACTCAAGACTCGCCCGTTATAATAGGTGTATTGTTTCCATGGATGATTGATATTAAAAGTGTTTATTTCACACAAGATTAGGCATACATACAAACAGGTGGGTATCACAAAAGCAATCTTTGTTTCCTAATACCTATGTATCTTCCTATGTTATTAAAAGCAAACCCCAGTTTCTGATTCTTATCAAAAGAAAATGTACGCATGTTGCCTATTATCCAATGTTTGCTAGCCTAACAGCAGTCTTGATTTCGAAGAAAGACTTATAGTATTGGTGTGAGCACAAGTGCCCTAATCATCAGTGATCCATGCAAATATAGGAAAGATGATTCTAATTAAGCCAGAGAATTTTTGTGCTTGAATGAGGTTTCTATAGAAACACAAGCAAATGTTTGAAAGACTTGGAAGCACCACCATAGAGGGGGTGTATTTGCTACCATTTTGAGTTCTCCCGACTTAGTGAAATGTCTTTATTTTTTCCTTTGGAAACAAGAGAGAGAGAGAGAGAGAGAGAGAGAGAGAGAGAGAGCGAGACAGACATCTTTTCGATCGATTCTATTACATTGTAGGTCTTACGACGAAGATATCGTTGACACCACCTATCGACATTAATGTGCCAAACAGGAATCTGTTGGCGTCTGAAACAGAGAGCTTGGTTGGCAAATTTGAGAAACTGAAAAAGAATATCTGTAAACATCTTCCCAATGAAATGGTCATCATATGACGCGTGCTCTGATTGTATTGCATAGCCGTTTTAAACAAGGGCATGACGTCATACAACAGTTGTTTGGCTCCATTGTGCAATACCTGATGAAAACACTCAAGGGAGATTGGAAGAATTCGAAAGAGTACTACTTTTGCAAACCCTTGCCTGCGACTCAGGTTTACATAGACTTTCCATATCATTGCTTTAGGTATCGTGATATCGTGTTCTAGAGGGGTGAAGAGAAGACCGAAGTCTTCAACTAAAGGATCTCCTCTCGATCAGTAGGTGTACGATGACTTGTCTTATACAGCACAAAATTCGGCATTAATTCCTTGATCAACGTACCTCTTTATCAAGCACGAGTACTTCTACCTGTCCTTTACAGATCAGAGAGTGTTCTCTTGGCGTACCATTCATTAATTCCACGGGCTTAAAGAAAGTAGGAAAATACAGTTAAACTCGTACAACAGTGAGCTTTTCTCCCAACACTTTACACTTTCACATCAAGAGATCAGATGTGTTTAAAACTCGACAGAGACCAATAATTTCTGTGGAAAAGCGCTGCAAGACGGGCTTAAAAACAGCAACAAAAAACGCACTGAGTCCACAGGAAACTGAAGCGTTACAGTGCAACGCAACCGTACCACAGAGTTGTTTTTAACTTTTTGACAACTTTTTGATGTCTCTCGTTTCAACTGTCCATTCACCCTTTAAGCCCCAATGGTGATCAGCATCAAATTTCTCCTTTCATATCAGTGCATTATAACACATAAAGGTCATGAGAATTGGGGAAATGATCACCAAAGATGAATTGTCTTGATGTCTTAACAAGTTCTCCCAATTAGTCCTCAATGAAATGTATGGCATGGAAACCAGTAAGGAGAATCCGGCATGATGCCGGGGCTTAAGGTGGCTCCCTAGAGTTTCTACAAAAAGGACTATACGAACTGGCAAGATTTGCAAAAGAAGCCCGAGTTCTGTTGTCTTACAATCTTTGTTCCTGAATTTTACCAGTAAGGTTACCAACATAATTACCCTTATTTTTCAGGTTTTGCTTCTTAGGCATAGGCCGTTGTCATGGCAACAGAGCAACTAAAAGATGACAGATATCTGCCATTAATTCGTCTTTTTTCTTAAATATTTTGATTTTGCCTCGGTGAAATTTTTTTAATCTTTCCTATTTTGTGAAAACGATTTTAACTAACATTTTGCAGGGGAAAAATATGGGGTCGTTCAGACGGATTCACCGATATCACGTGTTTTCTTATTTTTAACCATTAAACTGGATTGCTCGGACAGAATTTTTCCAAAAAATAATATGTGAAAGGTAGCATTAGTATCTGAAAATGTGCAAAATTTAAAAAAATTCACCGAAGGAAACGCCATAAAAATCAGGAAAAACCTACGATTTTATGTGAGCGCGTGCAGATTACTACAGCTCGGGTCATCAGCGCGCGCGCGGTCATAAAACTATAGGGAGCCACCTTAAAGGGTTAAAATCCAAGAACTATGAGAGAAGTATTCGCGAGCGTGGACATGAAACTTGGCTACTGATCTCAAATTCTATCACTTCAATTGGCGGAACACGCGCGGAAACACGAGTGAGCAAGAGAGGAAAGAGTTCACATTATAAGTTTGCAACTTACATCAGTTGTGTGTCCTTGCATCAGTTCTCCAAAAGACATCTTGGTAACACCAGCCGCCAAGTCATACACGCAAACTTTACTAACTAGTAAACAATAAACAACAAATTATTGTTATTACTTGGATCACTATTTGTAAACAGCAATACATTTAGAAAAGTCTGTAAACATTATTATTTCAAGGTCATTTTCGCGGGAGACTGAGTGCAGCTATTTAAATAACCAGTGCACAAAGTACAAGGTAAATAAATTCGCACGCAATGCAATGCAGCCAGAATCGAAAGGTAGTTTAGTTTAGTCTTGTATTGGTGTATGGAAGTTAGATTCTAGAGGTTTTTAGAAGGTTGTGCGTAGAATAATAGGGGAGGGGAGGGTCCATAAATAACAATTTATACCTCTGCCAGACAGAACAAAATAAAACCTCTCCGGTACCCTCCCCTGGCACGCCAGTACTCGGCCATTATCGTATCTGAAATGAATAAGACATGTAAACTTAACTACACACACAACTGCAAAAACAGGAAAATAAATCAACAATGTTTGGGTGTTAATGGGTAGCCACTGGATAAGCCAGGTAACTATGCATGGCATGTTTGATGGGGAGACAGTGTTTTGTTTGGGAAACTGTTAACAGTCACGGACAGAGACCTTTTTGGACAGAACGTAGCTAACACCCAGGTCACAGGCAAAGAAGTGATGTTCGTCTCGCTCTATAAACGCACTGAACGGGAGTATGTTTTCGTAGACTACTGTCAGGAATTTCATTTCATTTAACAACAAAATTGAAAGAACCAAACAAGTGAAAATAAGAAGACATTCCCACAAATTCAACTTTTTTTTTATTTGACACACACACATAACACTATCGACCTTCCGCACAAAGCAAGAGCCACTCGAAGCGGGTGGGGAATAAAAAAATGCTAATTGCAGTAAGTGCAAAAAAAGCGCAAGTTGGTTGGTAGAAGGTTTCCAAGTACGTCCGATCTGCTTGTACATACTTTCGACAATAACGTACTGCTTAATAGCGTTCATTTGAAAGAACACGTTTTAAGATTTCCCAGTTAGTAAGCGCATTTACAAGTTAACCCCTGTGAGGGAAAATCAAACGGACTTTTATCATTCAGTTGCGAAATCGTCGGGCCGTTTATAGTCAGTTTTCAAATACTCACCTCTCATAGGCAACACAGCGGGCCAGGTCAACTTCTCTTTCCAATGGAAATATCATGAACGCACGCGTACTACGACATAGCCTCTGGACCTAAAATTAAAGGATAAAATGTGAGTTGAAGGACGACAAGGCATTGGTTAGTCGGAACAGAACAAGTTGAAGACCACTGACCTTTTTAAGCCCCTCATTTGTTCTTATTCGAGGCAGCGATGTTAAAATCTGGCGTAGTTCATCAGAGATCTAAAGACGGAAAAGAAATAAGTTACTGAATGGAATCTGTTTTCTTATGACTGCTGTAAAACTAAAACTAAATTATTAACAGAACAAATTACTGCAATGAGAAAACATGGAAGGAATGGGTTATTTTTGCTCTGGAAATTTTTAAACATCCTCTAACAAAAGGCATTTTTCACAGACATTTCAGCAAATAGTTCCAACTTGTTCTCCCGTTGCGTTAAATCTGAGGCAAAATTGCAAAGTGATTTTTGGTCGTATTTTGTACCTTGCTTTTCCCTTTAAATGTCCGTGAGTCAAAACCAATTCCTCCATTCTTTTGACCACTTTTTCTTGTTCCCGATCGAGCTGAAGCATCGCTGCTTTTGCTGCCACTATCGGGCTTCTTGTATCTGCGCAAAAAACAACTGCTATGTGAGTAAACAAACAATGGCAACATCAGTCAGACAGTTGTAGGGTGGTTGAGATGATATTAAAAGGTTTCAACGTTCGTGTTACATCTATGTGTGGCAAAATGTTATTCAGTTTCAGTTTGTTTTCTTTGCAGAAACGTTCTAGAAACTGATGTCGAGTTACAAAACCAAAGCCGAGTAGGGAGTGAACTTCAATCAACAAAAAGTTATTTTACTGGTGTAAAACATGTTCCTTTCAGTTGGCAGTCTTTTGTTTTTTCCGAAAAGTTGACACTTCACATGAACGTTGCCTTTATGAAAGACAATTGTATGGACAGTAAAACCAAATTTTAAACAGCCGGCAAATGCGGAAATGTCTATGTTTCGGCAGTTTATTGTTCTGGAATCACCACACTGTCACTTTTGATATGTAAGCTTATTGTTTCTGTTCGTATTCCGCACAACATAAAATACACTTACCGTCAACTATGCAAAAAGAAAACATAACATTTTAGTTTCGAAAACTCATGTTTCATTAAAAAACTGAGAACAAGAAAACAAAACAGTGTAGCTTCTAAGTATAGTTTGTGTTCGCGGCGAAAATTGAAAACTGTGTCTGACAGCAACATATTCATTCTAGCGACAACAAGCAATTTAAGATAATTTGCTACTTAATTTTCGTTTTTTACTGACACTAATTTTAATACCTTCTCCATCTCATACAGGACGAAACAAGAACATGAACTACTTTTGCTGCCCAGATAAACTTTTCCAAAGCCTGCAAAAGAGGAAGACAAAAATGAACAACAATGTAGGTTTGCGGCAGAAATTCGTGTTTGTAAAGCTAGCTCTCAAGTTGTTTTTGCTCATTTAGTTTTAAGTATATATGGCGGTTTAAAGCAACGCTCCAAATATGCCTAACACTTTTAAAATCGTTTTGTTTAACAATGTTTCATTTTATCAACATTTTAACCCAAAGGGTTTCGTGTATCTAAAATCGGTTGTTGAGTACTAAGCTTACCCGTTTTCCCATGTTCGCAAATGCAAATTTTACATCGGCTCTCGAATCGATTCAGATATGTTTAGTTACCATTCTAGCCAAACATCATAAAGCCGGACCTCTGAGACAACTGTTAATATTTTGACATGGAAGAATATTCCGATGGTTGTTTGTGCAGCTGATGCTCTATGCGTTTTTCCTGCGGGTTTGTTATGGTTAAAGAAACTGCGACGTTTAATTACGCAATCTCTACAATGGCAGTTTTGAATGACGGAAATTAAAAACATCGTAGGGACTCTTTTATCACGTCGGCAGGTATTAACAAGAATTACTTACAACACCGCAAACTAATCTCCTCCGCAAAATAAAACCGTGCATGGCTATTATGTTTACCACAAAGCATAAAGTCCTTGGTTTTCTTCGGCAGATTAATAAAAATAATGAAGTTACTGATACTTTCAATCGTTTTAATAAATTTCTTTCTTTGATAGAAGCGGTTATATATTGGATTACCGGTAAGAAATGAACTCAAACCCAAAACAGAGTAATAACACACGCAACATTTATTGTTAACTTTTGAAAAGGTATTGTCAAAATATCGCGGAAAATTACAAGAAAGTCACATCAGACAATGGTACAAAGTGGTAAAAGCTATTATAAAGCACCCAAAAAAATAAAAAAAAATATCAACAACAACAACAACAACAACAAATCAAGAAATTTGCTAATAATATGTTCAAATGTGTTTTCCAGTTGACCCGTTGTGCTCGGTCTATCTCGAAGCAGAACAACAACAGAAAAAATAGTGAGAAAAATTGTATATTCGAAATCCGGCGTTGCTGATTCGAACGTGATCTATAAAAATTTCTCAATTTCCTTACCCTTTAACCCTAATGTCAACGTACAAATCCTCTGGTCACGAAATATTTAGTATTGTATTAAACTGATTGTCCTGATTATTATTTCGATTCTCGTGACCTTTGTGTGTGAGTATGTGTTGATTTAAAAAGGAGAAAACAGAGGTTGATCGATTAGGGACAATAAGTAACTTACCGAAAGCTGTGAGTGGTTCTTCTCCTGAAAGGTAAAGAGAACAAACTCATTCAAACCGACGATCGCATTGTTTGTATATGTATATATAGATGCATGCAACACGCTACAACTGTAGAACCTTAAGCTTTGCAAGAACCAAAGAGAGTAGGCACACGTGTCGTGGAAACGTGGGTTGTTGAGCAAAAAAGAACACACGAGCGATCACGAATATCGCCAGCTGCGTTGAAAAGTGACGTCCGTTTTCACGCGAGTGATCACGAAAATCGCCTGCCGCGTGGAGACGCGCGCACCCGCGTTACTTTTCCACGGGCAGGCGATTTTTCGTGATCGCTCACACTCGTTTTGCTCGACTACTCCTGAAAGAAAAGAGAGACTGTTCGTAGCCAATTATTTTTTCTTTCATGCGTTATTTTCAGAAGCGCTCACTCGTCATCAAGGATTGCCTCGTTGGGAAGAAATGCAAGCTAAAAGAACAGGATAGCTTTGTCTGCCTACAGGACATGACTCATATGCCGATGCTTTTTTTTACGAGTTTATCAAGTCAAGGTTATTTCAAAATGTACCTAGCCAAAGTATTGTGGAAGGTTTAACCGTGATGTGAAAACATGTCAGAAGTCATGCTGACCTTCCCAAAAGTATGCAAAGAATCTTCCATCAAAATATGAAAATAGTCTCTGAAGAGCGAAAATCGTGGGCTCAGCAACAGAGTGGTACTTCCTCGAATTCTCATGGGCACAACGCTTGAAATATCGAATCCTATCTCGCAAAAAGGAAAACATCCAACTTTTCCAGTCATCCAGATCGTGAGATTTCAATCTTAAGCCAATGATATCAGTAATGAAAAATATATTTGTTATGAAAACAGGAAAGCAAACACCGAAGCATTATCAGTCCTGTTAATTTCTCATCAAACTGACATCTGAGAAGCGTCAACATGCCCTTTCTGTTTATCGATATTTCGTGGCCAGTGTCTCGCTTTACACCGAGTCGAGGTACTTACAAACTTGATTTTTTTGCTTTATATTTGAGTGCTTACAAGCAGGACGCAAAAAGAAAATAAATCTGAATATCCTCCCCCATACATGCATCGCGTTATTTGAGAAAGCATTGCGCGGTCACACAAAACGCGCGCACAGTTCAAGAGAGTGTCTTCTTGCATCGAACTGAATATGTAAAATGAACCAATATGAAACGTATGCACCTGATAACTCGCGCAGACAAAGGGAACAAAAAAATTGGGCGAAGAAAAGTTGTAGTAAACTGCTGTACAACAGTATCTAAGGGAAACAGACGGTAAATTCGAGGAAGCGAGAAGTTCGAGTTATAAGGCTATCAGAGCCCACGTGCCAAGAATCATTAAACATTCAAATTTGTTTAGCGGTTTCCTTCAGTGACTTAAGTTAACCGCTTGATCATCACAAACTCTCTGGTATTAAAACAAAAGTTTGACGAGAAATTAAAATAACTAGTTGATGAATTCTTGTCGTGAAGGGGTCAAAGCCCTTACCTCTATGTTGTCGAGTCTTTGGTGTGTTTTCTTTATCAGAGCCTTGACTAGCAGTGGCGCCTCCACAGCACTCAGACTTTCCCGGCGAAATTTCTGCAGCTCTTGAACACGTTTCTGTATTTCAGCTGAAGTTTTCTGTGCCTCTGCGCTTGGCTGGATAGTTGAAATTTTGTCTTTCCGATCTTTGCGTAGTGGAGCTGGTTTTGTTAGATTTGGGATCGACCGATTGTCGTTCTCAAAGTTTATATCAATGTTTATGATGGATTTGTCATAAGCCATTCCTGTATATTTTGATTTGAAGATCAAACTCGTTATCCTGTGAAGAAAGTCGTAGGATGTTGAATCCATGATTTGTGCAAAAGGACAAATAGAAGCTTCGATCAAATGCTCCATCGTTACTTAGTTAGGTTACGGTGACACACATTTGTCATGCCGTACTTAGAATTGTCACTCCTGACTGATATGACACCCTGACATACCAATCTAACTCTAACTCAAACAAACACAAGTATCTAACTACAAGTTTGGCACAAATGGGTTTATAATGACTCTTGGTTATTTTAATGTTTTAATTTTAGGTTCCAATCGACAAATTGTCAAATCAGAATAACACATTAAATAATTGTGTGACTCGACTCACCTTTTACAGGGCTGCCATAGCAACTTCCAGATCAGTTTCACCTTTAGAATTTAGTTTTATTGAACTGACTCGGCGCACTTTAATGCTTTGTCTGCTGGCGAAAGCGGTCGCATCGCGTCTAAATCCTGTTTTATTTAGCAAGAACTGTCTTTGTGCCTTCTTCGACAATCAATTGTTCATCTTAGCAACGCCACGACAGCGGTAACAGTAAACGGGAAAATGATAAGGAATTCGCGATTTGTAAGAAATCACGTTTTCAGCTTCCACTTGAGTGAGCAGCCTTGTTAGAGGTCAAGGGATCACTTCGCGATTGAGTAAACAGAAACTTTTTGACTGTTCAAATCAGCTGTCTACGAATTATCACTCTCCGAGAAGTAGTGACGGGCAGAAAAGATTCTCACAGCACAATAACTTCAGAATTATAATGATACTGTCTGTGTACGAGCCTCGAGGGAACTGTTTGTTTTATCGCGACAACAAAGCAATTACGCTGGTGTTAAGCGCTCTGTTGTTTGCTCGCTATTTGGCGGGTAGTTGATAAAAGAATTCCGCGGACTTCTGTAGCGTGAAACAATAAAGGTTACCCTTTGGGAGTAAAGTGGATTAATTAAAAGAACACCACTCAGAGAAAACATTTTTACCCGTAAGGAAATATCTACACAGTTATGAAGAATCTGCGGTACTTATGCGAGTTTCTATGCACACAGACGTGTAATATTTGCCTCACGTGTTCACCCGCGTGTTGGTGCGCTTACCCACGCGTGACGCGCTTGTTTCGTGCGTCAGATTTTGCACAAATATGGAATTAGACAAGAACATGAACGGATGTCAAGCAAATAAGACGAAAAGTATCAATTATCTTTATTATTCTGATTTTTAACCCTTTCTCTACTAAGATATGACCACACTGGCCATTCTTAGCCTACTATCGCTCAACAGGTTGCAAGCAGAGGTTTCTTGGTCGCTTCCGGCAAGAAAGCTATGCTTGCAGGGTATTTAAGGCCTTTATAAGACCTTTATTTTTGCACAATTAGGTTTAAAGCTTGAAGCTCGTGCCTAACTGCGATACGTTACAATAAAATATATACATAGAAGGCTACAGTTTACTAGGGCCGGTTGTTTAAATAAACTAGGCGAGGTTTCACAAAACCGCCTAAACCAATTACAATCTGGCATACCCAAATAGGTAAACCTTCCTTACCATAATTATTGTCAAACAGGCACGTAGCAGAGATCGTATAAGAAAGTTCATTTCCTGTAAATAACCCACTTGTAAACAGGTGTCTAGCGGGTTATTTGTTGCCCGTTAAACCACGGACTAATTTAGACTTCGTTAAAATAATAGGTCCTATAATAAGTTCATCTCTAGGTTCCGAAGATGGAACAGTGCAGTTCAGTATAAACCGACGTGTTGCTCAATAATTTTCATTTGATTGGAAGTTCATCATGCTACGGGCTAAAAAGTTAGAACCACCTTTACAGCATAATTAACAGCACCACAGGAAAGTACTGCTCAGTAGCTTTCATTTGAGTGGCCACACTTTAGGATTTCACTGCCACAGGCTCAAAAGTTAGAAACACCTTCACAGCATAATTAACAGCACCACAGGAAAGAACCGCTCAGTAGCTTTCATTTGAATGGTCACACTTTAGGATTTCATCCACAGACTGTAAAGTTAGAAATACCTTGTACAACATAATTAACAGTACCACCACAGGAAATAACCGCTCAGTAGCTTTCATTTGATTGGTCATACTTCAGGATTTCAACCACAGACTCAAAAGTTAAAACCACCTTCACAGTATAATTAACAGCACCACAGGAAAGTATTGCTCAGTAGCTTTCTTTAATTCAAATTTCAGGACTTGATCTAAAAGTTAGAATGGTTTTGAACAGCATAAGTAGCCCCTCCCCCACCCCCCCCCCCCCCCACCAAAAGGCTGAGACAGGCTACTCTTTTCCACTCAACGAAAGAAGAGGTCCTGACCAAAAAAAACTGTTTCACTCACTTGCGTCCGATTCAAAGTAATTTTTTTGTCTAAGTACTGAACAGCATGGCAAAATGCAGAGAGTAGAGCAAGTGCCTTCAACCATCCGTTTAGGCAGGTGTTTTTGCTGTGTTTGCCAACTTTTTATAGCCACACTGGCTTTACTCTTTTGTTTCAAAGCAGGTCCACATCAGCCCTTTGATTGCCATCTTTGAAACTTACTTGTCAAATAAGGTATGATAACGATCATGATGATGATTGCAAAGTCCGATCAAAAGTTTAACGCGCTGACCTCTCAGGAAAAGACCATTATGTCTCCAAACCGAGAACTCAGGAGGAGCTGGCCCGGCCGGATGGATTAAACAATTCGTAACAATGAGCCTCGTTATAGGAAGTTCCCGTTTTTGGACGTCATGGAAGAAATGATGTGAAGCGAGCGAAAGAAAGATTGACAGGACTGGGCAAGAATACACTCTTTTTTTTATATAAGAACCTTTTTTATAAGAACGTTGAGGCTGAAATTGACGCAGATTTTAAGAACATGCTAAGAACGTACCCAAGCTGAGACTCAGAGACAAAGCAGTTTTATTCAGTTCTGCATCAGCTTTTACATCGAGCTAAACACACGTAGTAACAAATCGTTGCTAGCTAGGGACGTATGTCAAAGGAATTTGGTATGATACAGCTCACAATGGCCTTTTTTAGGTTTTCTGGTCACGTTCAAATCAGTTTTCTGAAATTCTATAGGTACGTAAGTTAAGAACATGCTAAGAACGTTTCAGGCTCAAAACATGAAAAAAATAAGAACATTTAGTTTCGGTTCAGCCTCGGCCAGAAAATTAGACGTTCTTATATATAAAAAAAAAGAGTGTACCGCAAAATGATGAATAATCAGAGATTTTGAAGGAGCCTAAAAAGGTTCGAAATTTCGAATAAGCCATTGGGGATATTGTAACAGTGAACTGTGAAAAACGAATGGCCATCAGTTTTACTGATTTGCTTAAAATATCAGGTTCTCAGGTTCTCTATTGCAGTTACTGAACTATCACAAAGCGCTAGCTTTAGTTTTTAACTTAATGAGGTTAAATTTAAAAGATGCTTCTTCCCGGCTTCAGTTTATCCTCCAACCACGCAGACTAGCCAGCTCCCTAGCGAGACCATAGGAGGATCGGAAATGAGAGATGTAAAGCAGGGAAGCTCCCTGCTCTCCCGCCGGCCATTTTTACTCGTGCCCGGTTAATCAAAGAGCTGGTAACTTTATCTGATGGATAATTACTCATCCATTTGAACAGCGTTTATTCGCTGGATTACTCTTAGTCGCTCTTTGAAGAAGCGAGACCTTTCTGTATAGTGCGAAAGCGCCACGGGGTTCCGGTCTTTCATTCGTTCCAGCCCCAGGCTTCCTGCGGACAACACTCATTGTTACTTGACAAGGGGTAGTCTACTGCATGTGGTCTAAGAGTTTTCTGCTCTGGTCTGCTGTAACTAAATGTAACCAAGAGGTCGTAGCAAAAATAAATGGCCTTTTCCTCACGAACATGCACCTGTTACGGAGCCATAGGAGCCAGTTCTGTATGATGACCCTTTTTTCTTAGTGAAAGTAAACTGGGGTCAGAGTACCAAGACCTTCTAAAGAAACTAATTGAAGGATGTCAGCCAGCAGCGACACCAACTCACTCAAAATGGACGCGAAAATAAGCACTCCCCCTCCTGATCCGTAAGGGTGAGAGTCAGCAAACAGGAGGGGGCCGTCCTTGTCGAAAAGAAAGACCCCGGATCTAGAATCTTTTATGAATATCACCGCTAATCTCTCGTTTCGTCTCCGCAATCTTTCAAGTTGAAATAGAATCGTAGCAGTTTCCGTTTCTGAAACAAAGCTAACAGGAAGCGAGCAGCCGAGGTTTTTGATTTGTAGCGCGTTTCCAAACTCTTCTGCCACGTCTTCCACCGACAAGTAAAGCGCACCTCGTTGTTTTGACTTTATAAGTACGTCATACAGTCGGTTCCCCTCAGCGATGCAGCTGCTAAACAAGTTAACCCACATTTCGGTAAGGATTGCTGTTTGTTGAAGCTCGACATCACCATAGCAGAAGGCCCTTGCTATTAACACAGCGATTAAAGTACAGGCATTGCTTCCATTTCTCCCGCCATAATAAGACTGGCAGATTTCTCTTGGAAAATGGTAAAAATTCACGGAAGTATTTCGAATCGTTTTGCCCCTGACTACCAAGTTGTCAGTGTAACTTTGGGAAGAAAAGTAACGTTTGTCCTCACACTCATAATCGGATTTCAAAATCTTGCGAGCAACCGACAAATCAACCTCATCAATGCTATAGTCTAAATTAGAGACATTAGATTTTCTCATTTCATCGTAGCCTTTTTCGATGGGAGTAGAAATTTGACTCTTTAACTCTTGTTCTTGTGGTATGTTAGAATATTGCCCAGTTAAACTTTGTGCTTGCTCAGAAAGTGTTAGTGATTCCTTCCTCGTTATAGCGTAGATCATTAAGCAAATGTACAACAGAACAGGCACAAAACATGTCACCATGGAAACTATTCCCGCTGGCTTCCAGTGAGCCTGAAGTTCAATTAGAATGACCTCGTCACTTGCAGGAAACCGGTTTGTAACTGGACCATACCAGTTTGTCATGGTTAAAAGGGTGTACAAAGATGCAGTGAACATAAGAAAGTGAAATGCAGAATAGCTGTATGGCGATTCGTTCCGTATTTCAGCGTTATCTTTTTGTTGACGATTTTCAACATTGACGCTGCTCACAAGTCCAAGCATGAAGGAATTTTCGTTACTTCGCAAGCATTCATAAAACATTACTAAGTGCATAACAAGACAGGCCAGAAAAATTCTCAAGTTAAAACCAATCAGAAGATCCTTTGCAGAAAGAAAGGTTGCCTCCATGTTACATCCGGGATTGTCTTGCGTTGAAAGTGCAGTTACTAGAAGCATAACCGTGTGAAAAGTCACCGCCGCGCATGGCAAGAAAATAGCCGCTGGCTGAAGGTTAGGTCTAATTCGAGGATGCAGGGAGATGGCAAACGCGATGAAACACGCTCCTAGATTTAGTGCAATGAAAATATCGTTCCACGTGCAATCTTCTGTTGATGTAGTGACTAGCATATAACCTACAATACCAAAGCTGAAAACGAATAAATCGAAAGACTTCAGTATAATCAAAAGTTTGATAAAACTTGAAGACCTTTTGCATTTGCTTTGTTCTTGTTTTGTGCCAGCTAATTCCACCAAAGTCTCTGTGAAGTCCACCAGCAAACATAACTGGAAGACGAGAAAGAACGAGCCGCCAATTAACGCAGTGTACGATGAATAGAGAATAAAATAATTTTGCTGAGGTATGAAGAAAGCCCCTACGACGAAACCAGCAAAGATTATAAGCTTAAAAATCCAGCAGTGGTTATGAAGGCGCTCGCGAAATTCGTGGACGTTTGGAAGAAGTGAACATGCCAAGAAAAAGTGATACAACGCAACGGCCAGAAATATACGATGAACAATTTCATAGCTTAGTATTTCACGACAAGTCTTGTTGTCCAAAATAGTGTGGCACTTAAACATTCCTCTGATAAATTTTGTCTCCAGTAACTTTTCCTTGATGCCTGGGGCTAAAAGAATGAATGTCATCATTGTCCAGAGAAGAATAACACTCTCGTGAATTGCACGGGTTCGTTTGGACATTCTATAGCACGCTCATAAGGTTTTGGGAGTAAACGACATATCAGGCGCCACATTTGACATGGTTTAAATCGGCTCAGTGTATGAATCTCAGACGCTGATCTCACGGACTCTTGGTCATGGCGTAACACTGTGTCAGCGTTAGCGTTCCGTGAAGTTTTTTTTTTTTTGCGGGACATGCCTGCCATAAAATAAGAAGTTTTTATTTACATATGTATTCCCTTTTGTTTTCATGGGCAAAAAGCTGTGTTCATTGATGTGGAACAAAACCCGTTCGTTACCTACGGCCAGTGAAACAAGAGTTATATTTCTTTTAGCCAAAACTTTTGCTTTGAACAAAAAGTAATTACCTAATTTCAAACAATAATCGCAACTTCAATTATTTGTTGGTTATAATTTTACTTTTTTCTAAAGGCTTGAATTTTCTCTAGCATAAAAGCTTGAATAGAGGAGAAAAGCGTATCCTTTGAAATATTCAACAGATCTTTCGTTAGTATTTATGATCAACACCCTGACTAACAGGTGGAACTTCATTGACACCAAGAAGGTGAAAGATCAACGTTTTGGCAGGTCTTTTACGGTTGGCTTAACTTCACGCCGCTAATCTCGAACCCAGATCCAATTTGTATGCACTTGAATGTGACCTTGGAAGAACTGAGTACGAAATTAACACTAGCCAACGTTACGTGCGCGCAACTTCAGTTTCGCAACAAATACTGCGCGAAAAAATAGGGTAGAGTAACCTTTTTCGCAACAGCAAACAGTTAAGCATTTTTCGTTGCCGTTATCGTCGCGAAATGTAGAATCTGTTCCTTGAATGCCGCGACAGCCACCTCGAATCGCTTTCCGTCAACCGTCATCGTGTTCCTTTCCTCCTGTGGTTCACTTGATTACAAAAAGGCTTTCAAGGCTAGAGCTCTACTCTCGAAAAGAAAAAATAAAAATAAAAAACAGATCAAAAGGGATAGCATTCACCCAATATCAGAACAGCGCTTAAGAAAACTTAATCTCTCGAGTACCATGAAAAGAAAACCATTTATTTTGAATCGTCATTGCATTGGCTTAGAGCGCATCAAGCAAATGTATGAGAGAGGTTGGGAAACATAGAAAGCTGATTGTGCATACAGTTAATGAGGTGCAAGCTACACATCCTTCTCTGAACACAAAGACCACGATTCACTTTCCACTGTTTTATAAATATTTCGTGAAATCACCTGACGAACTCCTGACTTCAGAATGATAACTAACTTATAAGCACGGCAAACGAAAAGAGGGAGAGTCGAAATGAAAACAGACCAAGACAGACAAAAGTGTAAGAATAGGGATGGTAAGAGCGAGGTACGGGGACTTGGAGAGCCGGGGGACTGGGACAGGGTGGGGTGAGGGGGGGGGAGGGGGGTGGAGAGGCGCTTGAAACTCCTTAAGGTTTCGGCTCGCGGTATAGATCCCCCGATTCTCTCCGCTTCTTTTGCATTCCTCCAATCTTCTGTCGACTCTGCTACGCAGGTTAAAGGCGCAGGTTTCACTCTACTGAATAAAGTGGTGATATACAGTCTAAATGCATCTATTTTCATTCTTGATGCTATTGTCATGCATTGTGCACAAAGGTTTCAAACTCAAAACACATCTAAGCTTGTCTTTGTTTGCCTCCTGCAAGCGCTGCTGCAGTGTCTTATCTTGAAGAGCCGCTGAACTTAAGTTAAAATCATCCAGACGCTACGAAGAGCGATAAATCAGCAACAGTCCTAAATCTTGGAGATATTCAAAGTCGGAAGTCGCAGATTTTCGACTTCAATCGGAGACATTCGGAATTCCTGTCGTCGCAAGCCGAGTCAACGACTGAACCAGAGGGGAATTTCTCAGAACACTTCCTGTCGTTCTTACGGTTTCGAAGCTGCTTGTTTTGTCCGGTGTGTGCCTCTCAGGCACTGCTCTGTTGTTTATCAGCATTTGTTTACTTCTCGCGCTGTTTGTTTGCTGGAAGGAAGTACTTTGGTGTTGACATGTGATAGTGATGCTGCCAAGCCGAGTAATGACCCTTGTAGAACGAACCAAACCTGAAATAACATGACAGTAACAGATTCAGTCGCAGGATCAACATCTTGTTTCTCCTTACCGACTAACACATCTTTCACACGACGCTTCTTATAAGAATTGGGAAATCCATCAACACAGTAACAGGTCTGCAAAACAGCTCTGATATTGTAAAGAAAACTTCCATGTCGATTACTCCCTTGGAATGACAACGAGCATGATGTGCCTCAATCTTTTTTGTCTCGTTCTCAGTTGGCACCACGTAATCACCTGGCCCCAGTTGTTCAAAAGTTGGATAGCGCTATCCAACGGATAAATCACTATCCAGTGGATAAGTGTTAGGGAAACCAATTGCGTTATCGACTGGATAGAGATTTATCCGGTGGATAGCGCTATCCAACTTTTGAACAACTGGGGCCTGTTCTACAATCAGTTAATTAATTAATTAATTGATTTAACATAAATTAACTTAAAATAAATGTAAAGAAGATCCTCGCAGTTATTAACGCAACTTATGCAGTTGCGAAAAGAAAGCCTGAAAAAATCAGGCTTGCCGGGATTCGAACCCTGACCTCTGCGATACCGGTGCAGCGCTCTAACCAATTGAGCTAACAAGCCAACTGGGAGCTGGTCATTAAGTTGGTTCGTAATATACCCGGGAAAGAATAGTTTTTAGCATATTTGTAACTGATGATTTCCCACGTATAAAAATTTAATTCTTCATTCTGCAGTTCAAATATATGAATTTCATATATTCATAATTTAAATTAACTTAATTAAACTTTCACAAGATTCCGAAATTTAAGTCGTATGCCTGAAAATTGTCATACGCTAGACTTATCATTGTAAATTCAAAACTTTAAACTTAAATTAACTTAATTACAATTTAGAAGATTCCGACATTACACTAGACATAGTTTTTAGCATATTTGTAACTGATGATTTCCCACGTATAAACAAAATAATAATAATAGTTATAATAATAATAATAATAATAATAATAATAATAATAATAATAATAATAATAATAACACTAATAACACCATCTAAAGATTAAATCAAGGTTAGATCAAGAATACTGAGGAGCTTTTATTACCTGTTGGAAAATCTAATGCTCTCTGGCACGTCTTTGGCACTCGTTGTTAGAATGTCATTATCCAGGTACTGTTCCCCCAGGGGAGGGATATGGAATTTGGCCATCTGAACCTCGGTATCACTGAGTCCTCCATGGGAGATCCGAGCATACCCTAGTCGTGTGAGCCCACGGTACATGATGTATTCGCACCAGCGGTCTGAATCAGTGTCATCAATGTCCTGTACGAGTCATTAAAGCAAGAAAAAGGAACTTCAAATGCCCAGCACTGATAAAGAATGCTACTTCTAGGCCTGTCGCATGGGATTCAAAGAAATCTCAAAATTCTGTCAATCCCTCAGCCCCCGAACATAACCAAATTTTACCAAAAATAGATAGGGACCCAATGAGCTGTTCAAGTGTAAGTTTTCCAAAATTCAATAAGAGATGCACTTCTCAGTATTCTCTGAATGACCATTAAATGAACAAATTTTGTTCTTTCAATTTGCCACCTCAATATGACATTAAGTGATCTAATGATCAAACCCTTGTGTTTTTTCTCCAACTTGTCTATAAAATGAAGTATAATCAACTCAGATAAGAAAATCGCCAAAGAAGTGATAACAAACCTGAAAGTAAAGGAAATTTACACTGGAATACAATAAACACCAAAACAGTATTAAAAGGTGAAATAAATTTTATTAACGAATGACAGAACAACATGTAGCTCATTCTAACCTTGGTGCGGCCCTTCTCTGTTAGGGTACGGTAATCTCGACTTTCGGGAGATGACGTCACATATCCCAGAAACACCACAGGGTTGGTACTACAACGAGCAAACAATAATTATACCATTAAATATTAAAACAAAAGGGATAGAAAACACTAGAAAATGTTGAAACACAATCAAAAGCATCAAACCTTTCATCCAATATTCTGGCTAGTTCCTGAGCTTGAAGCTTCCGGTCCAGGTTATCTCTATAAAAAAAAAAACAGAATTTTACGTGACTATAATTTTCTCACAATAATATGAGTGCAGTGATTAATTTTTGCTCACCGATCATTTCCCATGTGAACCAAGACAAAGTCAACCAGGTTACCAGTGATGTTGATTGTTGCACTTAAAGCTGGTGCTAACTCCCCTGAAATAACACAGCAAAAGGCATTTAGAGAAGCACAGAACATTTCAGCGATTTACCCTGTTTTTGATGTGTATGACAATCAGTGATGTGTATTGATCAAGAATAAGTCCCTTACCTTCTGGAGATGGCAGTAAGTGATGAAGAGACTTCACTATTGGGTATTTGGAGAGAAGAGTAGCACTACAAAAAGAAAGATTGTCAAAATAATTACATAATTTGTTTGATGATGTTGCTATTCACCCATTGCTGGTGATATCAACCATGGTTTCAATCTACTGTTCTGAATAGCTATGGTGTATCTGAAAATAAACTTCTACAAACAAATGCTGTTCTCTTGTACAAGCTCTCTGAGTGGACGTTCGAGTGTTTTACACACCATCATTATCTTAAGTTTATAAATCATTATAAAGAATAAATAATTAACAAAAATTATTATAATTACACTGTATGATTTCAGTTGGCTTACCCCCACGTGTGGTCTCTGGTGGAAGGGCCAAAATCTGCGTACATTCCAAGTCTTTCTTCGAACCACATTGCCAGATCATGATTACCAAGATAAGGCTTAGAACAGTCACTTTCCAGAAAACCAACTACATCGGCACCTGAGGAGAGAGAATGGGATTGTAAGTTTCGAAACACAAAAAAGACAATAAAAATCCATGAAACAGCTTGGCAGTGTATATGTTATCTTCAATGAAATGATGACGGGGTTTTCCTTTTCAAATAGGTGGAGAAGAGAAATATTAAATTGAGAACTAGAGAAGAAATCGGACAAGCTTCAGTAGTGAAAATCAGAGTTCTAGGCTGCTATGGGAGTGTTTACAGAAGGTGCCTCCCCCCCCCCCCAAAAAAAAACAAATGATAATAATGACAACAGAATGTTAAAAATGCAAAGGCCCCTTTCAGTCAGCCCTGGGGATTCCTTCATCAAGAAATGATAAGCAGATTCACTGTTTCCCCACATAGGTTTCACAGCCTGACATCAAGCTCACTATGCAACAACTTTTAAAGAAGGGGCTAATTGAGTTCAAGTAAACACCCTGGTCAAGTCACTTTCTCATGGAAGTGCAGTTTGCAGGTCTTAATGATCCAAGAGCTAAGCCGGTGGGGGTGTTGCTCCCTTGTGGGTTCAACCAAGCTGGATTGATTAAAGGGAAGGGACTTGACAAAGGACTGTCCCTAGTCTCCAGGCTGAGGGTTGCCCCACCCCATAAAAATGGCACCCTAGGGGCTTAGCCGAGCTGAGCAGAGCTCAAACACCAGAATACCACCAGTAAATGCTTTTTAATGAAACATTGTTTAACAATAAACATACCAGTGTCATTGATCATCTGTGCTGCTCTCTCAAAGCTAGGCCAGCCAAGATTATCATAAGCAAAATGTACAGTCCAGATCATGGCTGAGAACACCTTGGGATCTTCCTAAAGAAACAATCAAGTTACCATAATTGGAGACTAAAAAATGTACTCATTCCCTAACTGTAATATCTTGCAGATAAATTAACTGACCTTCTGTGGCGTGAGGTATTCATGTCTGTGATATCGTGCCATCATCAGAATAACTGCCGCAATCATAAGACAAAACAAGACTGCAAAATAAACAATAGTGACAACAGTTTTTCAACCCACCTATCTCAAAAATAAAATGGGAAGCAAAATACATAAGAATAAAAACAAAAATTCTGCTCTACCTGGAATGACATGTGTTTTAAAAAACCAAAATTGATCTCCATGTTCCTCTAGAAAAGCAACGTTGTTAAATTTGACTGGAAGAGGTTTCCGCTTTGGAGAAGGTTGGACATCAGAACTTTTGTCATCATCATTAACTTTTTCTTCTTTTTTGATTTTACCATAGGCTTCCTTTACATCTGGTGATGACTTTGACATCAAGGCAAGTCCTAACAACAAAAAAATGAACAGAAATTCTTTATTCTTGGCTGGTATGGATGAGGAGATAACTACAAACTCAGGTCTTTTGTTACACTCTTAACCAACATTCAGCTCACGGTCTGTTGATGGTCAGGCAACAATTACTTCACTTAATCACCTTGAGAGATTTCTTCAGTGTCAGTCAACAAAAATAAACACTAAATAACTCTCATGTATCAATGAATATTCAGTTTCAATTTAATAAATAATGTTTGAAACAAGTGCCAACTTGAAAGCAACCCAAAGAACCCACTATCTTCACCTTTCTTCCAAGCCATCTACGTTAAAATCACATTTAGTGGTTACTTGATAAACGTCCAAACTCCACCAGTGCAGTGGCTGTCTTCTAATGAAACCATTCCAACAGTCAGCTGAAAGGTCTTAATTGCAAACAAGACATCATGTACTTTGTTACTCACCAATAAAGATCATAGAGATGGCCAATAACACATGGGTTCTCTCTCTCGTGTACTCCCCTCCTGGAACAAAGTTGAAAGCCACAACCCACACTGAGCCAAGTACAAGTATGATGTAAACCAGGTTAGCCAGGGTCAGCGTCCGTGCGACAGGTCGACAAAACAGCCTGTCAATCATAGCTGGCCAAATGGACATGGTGTAGACACCAAGGATTAGCCCACCAATGACAGCCCAGTGTCGCGGTGCAAAGTACAACAGAGCTGCCCCAGCTGAGCCAATCAGCCACCAGAACAAGTTACAGGTCCACTGGTGATGAGAGAGGAGGACTCCAACACCAAGAGCGACAAACACTACAGCTCTGTTATGACACAAATGAACAAACAAGACGAGGATGGAAGTCTAACTAGGGTTGCCTGTCCCTTGAAGTTTCAATCTTCAAATTCTTACGGATATCTTGTTCCCAGGGGGGGTACTCCGGATTTCAAAATTAATGATGGGGATGATCGAATGGAGGCAAAAATCAAAACCCAAAAAAATCCCTAGGGCTTCCAGCGAACCCCAAAAAATCCCTGGCCAAAAATTAACCCCCAAAAAATCCCACGTCGAATTTCCGAGCCTTAAAAATTAAAGAATTCACTACAGCAATAGGTTATTCCAGTGACGATAAACACGATGGATGAGGAATCAGTTGAATGAATTGAAGCCTTGTTGGATACACCCTGGGACACTTTGTGGACTATTGTATAACCGGTTTCATGAAACAGATGCAATGCAATGCGACACCATCGTTAAATGAATACCCAAAAAAATCCCTACTTAAATCAAGCCACCCAAAAAAATACTTCTTAAATTTTCCTACCCAAAAAAATCCCGGAATTGAAAATTCCAAACCCAAAAAAATCCTTTGATCATCCCCGTCACTTGAAATCTAGAGTACCCCCCCTGGGATCTTGTTGCAATAAGGAAAGCGGGGAGCGGGGATGGCTCAGTGGTGAGAGCACTTGCCTCCCACCAATGTGGCCCGGGTTTGATACCTGGACCCGGCATCATATGTGGGTTGAGTTTGTTGTTGGTTCTCGCCCTTGCTCTGAGGGTTTTTTTCTCCGGGTCCCCGGTTTTTCCTCCCTACTCAAAAACCTATACCTGCAGCGTTTTTTGACCGCTTTTTTCTGTGGAGTATTTGGTCGAGCTCGACGTTACCTCGACTGGTTTGTTTAGCATATGTGCATGGTTTTTATTTCCTGTTTTGTTGTGTTGAGGTGAGTTCTGTTGTGTTGTGTTGTGTCTGTTGTGTTGTGTTGTGTTGAGTTGCGTTGTTGTAATCCATTATGCTGCATTGCGTTGCGATCCATTGTGCTGTGTCTGTTTTGTTGCGATGCGTTGCGTTGTGTAACTGTTGTGTTGTATCTGTTGCGTTGCATTCCGTTGTGTTACATTGTGATCCATTGTGTTGCGTTGCCTTGTGCTGTGTTGTGTTGTTGACAAGTTCAGCATTTCTAGTATTCCGTCTATGTTAAAGTTGTACATTAGTAGACATACTTAACCAACCTCACTCATTGGCAGACAATCTCTACACCACAGAACTGGACAAACTCAACCACCCTTACCAAACAGATAAACTCAACATCTTTCACTTACTTTCAAGACAGTAGGAACCCCACTACGCGACCAACTTGACAAACTCCACAACCCTCACTCACTGGCAGACAAAATCTCCTCATCTCAACACAACTCGACAAACAAAACGGCCCTTACCAAACAGATCCTCACTTATTTTAAGACAGTACGAACCCACAACGTGACCAACTCGACAAAGTCGACTAACTGTCATGCACTGAAGCAGCCTAAAACTTCACACCTCGACGCAACTCCTTACCAAATAATGCTCTCTTTCTCTAAGACAGTAAGAACCACACAACTTGACATGCTTAACAAACTGCACTCACTGGCAGACAAAATCTCCACGCCTCGACACAACTCGATAAACGCAACGACCCTTACCAACTAGACAAACTCAACAAACCTCACTCACTTGCAGACGAAATGTTCCAGACCTCGACACAACTCAACAAACACAACGAACCTTACTAAAAAATCGAACAACAATCCTTACATACTATAACACAGTACGAACCCCACCACGCGAACCAACTAGACAAACTCAACCGACCGGCAAAGCATCTCAACGACTCTACAAAGTCAACAGATGGATTTCACCATACACTGTAAACTCGGCAAACGACCAACTCAACAAACTCCACCAACTCTACTAGCAATTGTTTTAGACAATCTTAACTCTTTCACCATTTTATTTTCATCTATGAGCCAACTCATCAGTATAATTATTCTTCTGAAAGATCATACCTTCAACCCTGTAAAACTCCGTGGCCAATTTTTTGCAATTGACTTAATAAGTCAGTACTTGTTAAGTTTTTGGCTAAAAGGGTGCCTTGTTAAACCTCACAGTATACTTATATTTGATATATGATATGCTAAAATGTAATTTTACCCAGTTTTTTTATTTTTATTTCAAATGTATTGTAATGCACATTTGAAAATGCCACATTGACGTTTGCGTAATATAAAACTCATTACAGTAAAGTAAAGTAAGGGGCTCAGTGTCACCTTGATCTTCACGTCCAATTTTTGTTTGAAGAATGTTCTGAAAAATATTTCATATACCTTTTCTCGTAGACGAAATGCTCCTAGAACATTAACAGAAAGGAATGAAATGATTTTCTCAAAGGGAGACCAAACCATAATCAGTTCTGGAGATTTTGACAAACTTTAGCCTAATGTTTTAATTTGTAATCCGTTTTCATCACAGCAATCTGCTGCCAAATGGATGCAGTTACAGTTTAATTGAAGTTTCAGAGAACTGTTAGAGTAATATATTTTAAACTACACTGAACCAGTATTTAGAGAGTAAGAGACAGAACACAACACATAACATCACATCACAGCACAACACAACACAATACAAGACAACGCAGTACGAAGTAGACAACAAAATGCAACACAACGCAACGCAACGCAACGCAACACAACCAGTCGAGGCAATGTCGAGCTATACCAAAAACTCCACGAAAAATTTGGTCACAAAACGCTGCACATTTGCAAAAACCAACATTTCCAAATTCAAATTCAATCTGGAATCCGAGTGCCATAGGTTTGTCAGTTGAAAAACTGTCTAGTGTCACCCTCGTTAGACAAAGTCGATTTATTTATTTATTTTATTTTTTAAAAAGGCCATCCCAGTAAAATACTTTGTTTGTCACTACCCATCTAAAATAAGGTAAGAAAAATTGCACACAAGCCAAAGGAGGCCATAACAGCCAGAGCTAACTTGGTTTCTGTACTGGCCATTAATCAACTGAGAGTATTGCCACTCCCCCCTAGATGGAATGCTAGTACTTTGCAGACATAAAGGCCAATAGGATAACCACAACACCACTGCGTCCCCAAACCAACTAAAATAATCAAAGTTTAAAGATTTATATAAACGGTGGGATTCAAAGCCTGGTGAGAAGCAATGAAAGGTACACGCTTAACTGAACAGCTCTTTTCAAAGTGTAACACGTAGGGGTCAGAATGTACAATACCTACCCCCATGGATTTGGCATGGGTCCTGTGTGTGGATACCCTGATACAGCCCAGCGACAAACAAGTGACACTTCGCCAAAAACATTATGAGTGAGGAACATCAAGGCACCAAACCCCACTGCAACTAAGAGCCACCCAGGTCCGGAGACCTTTGAGTCTTGGGGCTCTGTTAATGACTTTGATTGAGGCCCTGACTGTGAGATGGACATCATATAGCCAGTGTACACTCTGTCTAACGTGGCGATGACAGCAACCAGAAGGATGACTCTGTTGCTTGTAGCATCTGACCAGACTGGATTCACAGTGACGTATGAAATGCGCAATGTCAGCAAGAGTAAGAAGCCTAAGATAAGACCCCAGAAGGATAAAACCCTAAAAATTAAATAAGGGATCAAATTTTGATAAAGCATTCAACAGAAATGACAGACTGCAAAATGTAACATTACTGAATGCAAAAGCTCAGGATTGGATAAACAAAATTTTATCTGATTTAAGTAAATTGTCAGAAAGGTGGCAATGACATGTAGTGACAATATTATGATCTACTAAATAAATATTATTTCCTGGTATCATATCTTTTATGTTCACAGGTTGGGAAGACCAGCATTCAGGGTCTTGAGAAACCAGTTGCGAGTGTCAGATGTCCATTATATGAACATTACTGTTACTGGCACAAGTGTATCAATAGCATGTTGTTACTAGATGGTTACCTTTCCTTAGGATCTTTGTTCCATATCATTCCACAAAACCAGAGCATTGCTGTTCCACAGCCAAATGCCAACATTATCAGCCTAACAAGAGTTGTTGGAGCTTGGAAAGAAGCCACACCAACTAAAGAGAGAACTCGCCAAAAAGCTAACCCATGAATGGTGCCTGAGAACTGCAGGAGAGCACCAATCCAAGTGAATATTGGTGTTAGAATGGTTATCACAAATGCCTCATAACCAGAAATTTCCAGCTCATTCAGTGGATAGAACCAAATCATTGGTGCAATTCCATGAAACAGTGACCACCAAACATACCCTACAAGACAGATGCATTTTTAAAATAAAGATTCATTGTGGTAATTTCTTGTCAATAGCAAGAAGTCTTTGACTAACTAAAGGAGACAAAAGACGTGTCTATGTTTAACTTTATATTTAGAGTATAAAAGACCTAGGATATTAGTCCTGAGGAACAAGAGTTTTAAAGTAGGTATGACACCTTTGAAGCATTTGTGAAGAAGAGACATGTTGTGGGGACGTGATCTGAGTACAATGATTTTTAATTTTTCTTCCCAGATTAGTTTTGCTGTAGGCTTGATATGAGCTGTGCTGGGATCAGAGTGGCAAGGGGAAAGAGGAATGGAGTGAGCCTGCACTTATGTACCGGTCAAATTGAAGGTTCAACATCCCCCCCCCCCCGGACAACCCCTGGGGCATTTGAACTTTTGGAATTTGTGTCGGTCAAATTCCCCTCCCCCAGGCCAAAACGGCGTTCAAATGCACCACTATAGGCCCATTTTAGGTGATCAAATGCCCCCAACCCCGGGAGATCTTTGATGCAAGGCCATATTTTTCAACTGTTGTAGCTTTCAAATGCACTTAAACTCAAGCCCAAAAAAAACTGAATAATATAACTGGTTTCTTGTTCAGCAGACAGTTCTGCGTTCACAAGATAGTTTTTATTCCGTATATTAAAGCACTATAAAGAGAACCAACCTCAAACTCTTAAACAGTTGACAAACTTTGATCACAAAAACCTAGATGGTATATACATGATGGCAAACGTCATAATTTCAATATAGCAAACACAAACTTTTGGTGTATTTCAATAGATCGATATAGATCAATATAAGTTAGATCAGCACCAAGGCTGTTATTCCATTTTGTACTTATTCTTTTCTGACCTCAAGATCGATTAACACTTCGTAATAAATACGGAGCAAAGCTTTTGCAGCCCTCTCTTCTGCAGCCAGTCGCAAACAAAGGCGCAATTTTGTCCTCTAAAATCCTCCAATGTAAGATGCTCTGTAAACTCCGCCATGTTTTTGTCACGTACAAGCGCTGAGACAGGTAACATGAGGCAATTTGTTCAAATTCCCCACCCTTCCCATGCAGTTTTCAAATTCCCCACCCCTGCGAAGACTTTAACTGTCAAATTCCCTACTCCCCGGGCACAGCAAAGAGTCAAATTCCCGGGGTATGCCCGGGGGGGGGGGAGGGATGTTGAAGCTTTAATTTGACCGGTACATTAAATCCTTGAAAGCAAAAGAGTCTGTGAAACGTTTACCCTTTAGGTTAGTTTCAGTTTCTTTTTTTTTTTCATTATGGTCAAAAGGGTACAATTAATTTCACCATACATGCATGTAACAATTATAATTTTAAACTAACAGGACCTTTAGAATCAGTGAAACTTGCATGTCACGCGCGCAATAATAGACGCTCTGGGGTCCCCTGGGAGGCTAGTGAAGGGTGTAAGTTTTTGTGTCTCCTCCTAATTAGTACTTACAATGGAGTTATAAAACCCCTATTCCATCGTATATCCTAGAATATTAGAATTGTGTGTAAATCAATAAAGTTTCAGTTAGATAAAGATCACAACTTCTGACCTAAAATCGCCTCTGCGCATAGTTCTCTGATGGTGTAACTAAATTCGATTACTTCTTCGGCGATTTCTGCAGTTTCCTCGTCAACGAATTCATCTTCTGAGCCTTCCGGAATAACAGTTTCATATTCCTCCACCTCTTCCCAAGGATCTGTTGCTCCTTCTACCAGACTCTGTGCCCTATGACGGAGTTCTTTTCGTCTTCTTCGAACACTCTTCTGAGGTGTACTTTTCTGGGCTCCAGCCCTGTCCGCCATGTTGGATCACCTGCTGGTAGCCTGGGGCAGAGTCTTGAGCCTGCATTTTATTTTCCAGCGGCATGTTTGAAACGCAGGGAATTGTGGGAAGCGTCTTGGCGCGTTCACCACTTCAAACCAGTTTATGGCGCTTTAGTTTTCCTTGTTATATCCCTCGTAATATTCCGAAAATACTCTTGTTCGTTTATAAAATGATCGTCGATTGGATGCACTGATATTCAGCGAGAACATAGCTTCACAAAAGTATTTGCTGTGATGGACCTCAAAGCAGATATCCTCATCTAAAGTGCGCCTTATTATCTCACGTGTTGATTCTCAAGTGTGAATCCTCTTCCGCTTCCATCGATTGGTGAGCTACATACCTTCGGCTTAGATTGTGTGGATCGGCTTTCAAGATGTTTGGATCTACTACGAATACACCGTTTGGAACCGGCAGTGGCTTTGGAACAGGAACAAGTATGTACATGTATGATAGAATCGAAGCGATCTAATGATAGCGGTGACAGTTCATGATTAATCCTTCCATGCATTTGATTTAGGTAATAAGCTTCTGTGAGGTAAACAAGTATTAGATCTGAGCTGATATTCTAAGTTCTTGAACACATTGCCGTTAAACTTCCTCTCATAGTTATTTGATGGTTTTAAGTATTGTGATTGTCATTCTCTGTAACGTTTTTGTAAAGCTTAATACTAGGTAAAGTGGAGTTAGATCAGGTAAGATAATAAGCTGACAGCTACTGGTTATGATTTTTAAAATCAATCATTGTTGATTAATCAACTCAAATTTTCCTTCCCACTCCAAAGTAAGAGAATAATTTAATGATGCACTTGTCCTTTGGACAACCACCAGAAAGAGTGTGGCAATCTGAAAGCCAAATCTGGTTGTTCAAAGAAGGTCATAGTGTTTTGTGTACATTATTTTGTAAATGGCATGTTCCCTTCTTTTCACATTTCTGTTCTGTTATGGTTTGGCCTTTCTTTTTCCCTCAAATTATCCACTGACTTGCAGATTCAAGCTAGTTTTTTTGAAACCTGAGACATTTTTTACTTCTTTTGTCCAATAAGAAACAATATATGTATATTTTATAATGTTTCATTGATTATACTACATTTGAGGGAGAAATACACTTGTCCCATGAACAAGTATTGTAAAAGATTAACTTGTCTGAATCGAATTTCTACTTATCCCGAACAACAGGATGTAGGTTTGGGCGAACTTTGTTCTCAGAACTGCAGACATGGCTGAAAAGCTTTCATTGATGCCTTGAAAACTCAATCATCTATTTTTCTACATGCAGCTTGATACCACATACGCTGTAAAGTTACATGTTTCTTTCTACCTCCATGACCCTCACTTTGCATTTGTATATAAGCTACAGTGCCACTGGCCTCAATTCTATTCTAGCCTCACAGATCTTGTGCAGTCTTTGCAATTTCTCAAGTGATCCTTTTTAGATTTGGAGGGAGCTTCTTCTGCATGCTAATGATCGATGTTTGTGCATAAAGATACAGTAGCTACTTCTCTCTTCCTTGTTGTCGTTTTCCATGGTGTGGATGGTGAAAATGTGAAATTCATTTATCAGGGTGTTTGTGTGAACACAGATATCTAAGAAACAAAATGGTTAGGTGAACGGTAGTTTGTAATTTGTTCTTTTTTTTAATAAATGCAGTTAAATGCAATTTAACGGAGTTAACAACAAAGAGCGCCAGTGTTGTTTGGAGTCAGCGGCGTTTCATACATGGGCATGCGCCAGATCCCATGTGCTCTTCGACTGAAGTGTGCCGTAGCGTTCTCGGGCATTAGCGTGTTTATTAGCGTGGCAGTTCATGGGACCTCGTCTTCAAGGCTTTCCCCCCCCCCCATTTCCCTCCCTCTTTCCACTGTTTACGCAGTGTGACGGGTGCCTGCCCTCCCTACTGCGTGGGGGCTCATGGCTGGCTTGCCAGGATTTGCCAGCCATGGGAGCAGTCTCCATCTAGGAGCTGGCTGCCAATAGTGGAAGCTCCTGGATATTGCAGGCACCCAACCTCCATTTTGTGATGCAGTTGTTAAACAGGTGAACATGTTAAGCTCTGAATACTGTCAATGAATATAACAAATCCAGCACCTTAATAGCACTTAACATTTTCTTGTAATTTCTTCTCTTGGCATGAAAATAGATGTTAACCTGCTAATCTTTTCACAGCTTTTGGAAGTCAGAGTGCGGGAACACAGTTTGGGACAAGTTCAGGTTTGTTTGGGTCTTGCCTGATTTCTTAATCACTGCACACGCACTAAATCATTATTTTTGTGGATAACATGCATTCATTGACAGCTTAAGTTCATTCATCCTTGTTCGGAACCAAGTAGTGGCATTCCTGTCTCAGTGGCTAACTCTTTCTTTGTTTCATTCACTGACCATTCTCCCTGCCATTCTCCTATAAACCATCCACAGCCTTCCTACTGCCCTCTGTTCTCTATGGCAGTTCTGAATTATATTCTCTTTCTTCTTTTTCCTTGGTAAGCATGTGGACGATGAACAATAATAGGGTTGAATATGACCATTATCCTGCTTTTCTTTATTAAAGGGAAGGGTTCACGGTTTAGCCCACACTCATGAATCTAAATGTTGTTTTTTTCGCCTGTGCACGATTTAGTGAGTATGCAGGGCTGGAAATAATGGCCGGTCAATGGACAATGTCCGGCCTGATTGGGGGTTTGACAAGTCAAATGTTCGCCTTGCCGGTCATGTTGACCGGTCACATTTGATCATATTGAAATGAACTAAAGTTTCTATGCTGTATATGTCTGTGTATTTTCGGTTACAAGCCGCACCATTTTCTTTTTCTTTTTTTTTTCACGAAAGCCAGTATTTCTGTCAAAAATTATCGCTAATTTGGGTTGCGTCTTATGGACAATTATTTTCCGGCAACAAATTCTACAGATCTCGATTTTCATTAAAATTAGGCCGATAACAAAAGAGAAACATTGTTGGTTGTTGACGTTTCTGCAACATCAACATTCCACTTAAATGCAAGAACATTTTAAAAGAAACTTTATCGACAGAACGGTTTGAGAAACAACATAACAAAGCCATATTTGCATATAGTGCGTGCTTGAAAGCACGTGCTCAGTAACATGATACTGTCACGCACTAAACCTCGAACATATCATCGTAAGCGAATTCAGTTGTGATTGAAATAAACTCGAGAAAAGTTTTTCTTCAGTTCAGGATGCGTCCTGTGACCACGTATTTTAGCAATATTTTTTAGTTTGAAAACTTGAGTTGCAAAGTTTGGGATGCGTCTAATGGCCGAGTGTGCCTTTTAAAAGAAAAAGTACGTATATATATTTGTCCGGTCAGAAACAAGGTTTGACCAAGCTAGAATGTATTTGGCCGGTCATCTTGACTGGTGAATGTCCAAAAATTATTTCCAGCCCTGGTATGCAAGCAATATTATTTCATAACATTGTTAAAGAACCATTAGAAGCGAGTAGATTGCTCGGGTGTGAAATTTTCTTGCCAAAGTTTCGCGTTTAATGATATCTCAGCTATCTGCAGGCACCCCTGGCAGCCATTTGACCAATGCGTGTGTAAATAGCGGTAAATTCATCGACCATGGAATAAAACCTTTGGGTCAACAATAAATTCAACGTTGGCAGTGTTGGTGCAATCCTCTAATATTTCCTGCTAATTTAGTCCTCCGCTGTTCTGCTTGGGCTTACCATAGTATGTGATCGCTGAGATACATGTGAGTGGGATTATTAACCGATAGAATTACTAATAAATCGGAAAAAAGTAATTTGATTAATGCACATGCGCCGAGCCATGAACCTGTCCCTTTAAATGCAACTCTTTCGATATTAGAGTCGTCAACACTAGTTGAGTTTTATGTGAAAATTGCACTTAATGTTTTACATTGATCTTCACTGTTATCCTCTCAGCGGCTCTAGGCTCAAGCTTGTTTGGAGGCAAGACACAGACAGCCTTTGGTACTACATTTAATCAGCCCCAGAGTTCAGGTACCACTGGACTGTTTGGAAGCACAACCACAAATACAGGAGGAAGTTTATTTGGAGGAGGAACAACAGGAAGCATTTTTGGACAGCAACCAACTTCACAAGGTATGTGTTACAGTAACAGTAATCACAATGAAAGGCAAAATTGTTTACAATAATCATATGAAAGCAAAGATTGTGTACAGACATTGTGAGCACTAACAAAAGTAAGCAAGCCCAGCAACTTTTATACTTTGTTCTATAATTTCTTGGAAAGCAAAGAGATTTCTTGTGACTTAAATAATTCTTTGCAGTAGATCTTAGAGCTTTTCTGCAGCCAAATTTGTCACTTCAAATGTGTGAAATCTCTTGTAGATTGTAGATTAATGAGTTTGAAAACTAAGGAAGTATTAGCCTATTCAACTCTACTGCATTTTTGTCAACTGCAAGAAAACCCAGCCATAACCTACTGGTACTGCGATAAGACAAGGTTTTGCCTAGGTTGCACTGTGGCATGAGACTGTGCATTGACCTAGGCAAAACGACAGGAACTGCACAAATTACTAGTTTGGAGCTGTGCTGTAGTCACAATCAGGACACTGTAAGTAAGTCCCGTGTGAGGTGACAGCCAGAAATTGGTTCACTGAGGTTTGTTATCTGAAGATATTGTACACGTAATTGCTTCTATGGTAGCCTGCAATGCAGGCGTTTTCTGGGGACGCGTAAGTGCCAAAATCTCGGTGAATCATAGCCGCCATGTTGGATTTGCAAAATCTTAGGGGGCTTTCAGACTAATCCCCTCCCCCTTGGTTGCTCTTTCTACTCTCCCCAATCTTCCTCTTCTTTTAAAATCCAAGATGGTGCCTACAGCGTTCACTTGCCCCCCAAAATACTCCTGCATTGCACTAATTCCCTCCCCCTTGGTTGCTCTTTCTACTCTCCCCAATCTTCCTCTTCTTTTAAAATCCAAGATGGTGGCTATAGCGTTCTCTCGCCCCCAAAATACGCCTGCATTGCAGGCTACTTCTATGGGCAATTAAGACATTTTTTTCTGAAGGCGGCTCTTAGATCAGAAACAGGTCTTTATTGCTAGTTAACCAAACCATGGCCTCTTTTGTTCTTTGCATGCCATTCCCCAATACTGATACACTATCTTATAAATAATTTGATGCTTTGTTCAAATAGCTTCATTTCCTGGTTTTGGGACAAGTGGGACCAGTTTATTTGGAAGTACAGCAAAAAGCACCACAGGCACAAGTGTTTTCCAGACACCTGGACAAACATCCACTTTTGGGACAGGAACGTCAACTGGATTTGGAACGACTGGTTAGTTCTCTAAAGGCCAATACGCAGGAAGGGTTTTGCTCCCGGAGCATGCTCCAGGGTCAATTTGCGCGACCAGTGCACACAAGGGCACATACTGCGGTAGCTTGCTCCATATTATAGTACAGTATATGGACATAAAAAGTGTGCACATGTTTTTTCTACTTGTGTGTTGAATGAACACTATCAGAAAATGACTGAGTGAGTTACAAGAAGCAGTGAGATGGTAGGAAAATCCTACTCAAAACTCAAACTTGCATCCTTCCGTCATCCCCTCTTCCTGGTCTAACCTTTCATTTTGCTTTTGCCAATCCACAGTTTTAAACATTTGTTAATGTTGTTTATTTAGGTTCCAGTCTGTTTGGCAGTGGTGTAAATGCTAGTACCGGTCTGTTTGGTGCTGGTCAGCAGACCTCCTCTTTGTTTGGTCAGACTAGTACTGCTTCAGGTTTTCAAGGTAAGTAAACTAGTGACTCAGGTGCTTTAACCCTTTAAGCCCTGATATAAAAATATGTATTCTCCTTACTGTGCTCCACACATTTCTTGTGGAACTAATAAGGAGAATTATTTTGTCTAAATATCAAGACATCCTTGGTGATAACTTCCTTTATTCTCATCACTTAAATGTTTGAACAAGTAGTGATAATGTAAAGAGAAATACCATTTTTGTCAATGTTAAGAAGCTCATTAATTTGACCTGATGAGCAAGGGCCCAAGTGCACTGTCTGTCAAGTTACATTGCAAGTCAGCCAAATTGAATAAATACATTCATGAACTTTCTGACACTGCAACAAAACTTGAAAAAAGCACTTTTCGACCTGAAAACTTTTGGTCTTCTTCGGTTTGAAAGTTGGCGAAAAAGTAATGGCTTTCTAAATGGTTCACATTCGCGTGTGCATGGCTGACTAACCCAACAAAACATGCAAATGCTGCGCGAGCCTACGAACATTACACAAGCGATTTGTAAATGTCTGGGATTTCTATATGTTCATTCCTCACGTTCTGGTCTCTCTGTGAATGCCATGCTTCAAGAAAATTGAATTGATTTGCATTTTGAAATATCAAACATTCCTGACAGAGAGATTACACATCAAACACCAAGAAATAGATTTGATACTAAAAAAAAAACATGTTACAATGTGTGGTTTCTTTTGTCTTTTCTTAGAAATTTTTAGTCAGTTTGAGAAATTTTTTTAACCTGGGCAAGTGAGAAATTGGCTTGGGTAACAAAAATGTAAGAGTTGCTCTTACCCAAAGGGAAAGCTAGAATTCAGATTTTTGTCTTTTGAGCTATGGGTTATGAGTAATATGGCAGCTACCTGGGCAATGATTGCATACATGTTAGTCTTCTGTTATCTGTGTTTCTTAACCACTGTGATATAAATTGTTACAGGATTAGCGTCTTCTGCCACCACAACCACTGGAACACCTATCAAGTTTAGCGTAAGTATTTTCATTTTGTTAGTTCTGCTTAAAACCACAACAAGAGCTGATCTTGCTTGCTTTCTATTTGTGCCCAGGTTGTTACAGGGACTGACCCTATGGTAAAAAATGGCATCACCACCAACATCAGCATTAGACATCAGTGTATTACTGTCATGCCAAACTATGAGAAGAAGTGTTTAGAGGTAAGGTAACCAAAGTAACGCAACAGACCATCCCAATAATGTTGGCTTTATGTGTTTGAGTGTCGTCAGTTTTGTCGACAAAATTTTGCTCCTGTCACTTACCTTATGGATTGTGGTAGTTTGAATTTAAGGAACAAATCCCACAACGAAAGTGTCTGATACAAATGTGATGGTGAATTTTAAGCCTGGTGAATATACGAGAAAGATGTTTTTGTTCTATTAGTGACACAGGCGACTCGGGAAAAAATCAGAGTTCTCGCCTGTGTCACTAATAGAATAAAAACATCTTTCTCGTATATTCACCAGGCTTAAAATTCACCATCACATTTGTATCATACCTTATGGATTGCATCTGCCCCCAAAACCTGGAATGCACTGCCAAAAGGGATAAGAGACCAGACTAATATAATTACTTTCAAGACAATGCTAAAAATGCATTTATTCAGAATGGCATATTCCAATTTTCTTTAACTGTCCTATGCAGTATAATGTAAATAGTTTAGTTAGTCATTTAGTTTTTAGATAATTTGTTTAAATCATGTAATTTATTATTACAGAGGATTTTTGAAGTACTGTTTAATAAACGAGCAGGAGTGTTTTATCGGGTTTAAAACCACGAGGCGTAGCCGAGTGGTTTTAGACCCGATAAAACACGATCTGCGAGTTTATTGAACAGCTTCAAAAAACGATCTCATAGAATAATGAACTAATGGTGCCATTTTCCCGTGCTATAACTTTATTCCATAGTCTCATCAAGAGAATGTCAAAATCGATCTCACAGAATATAAAGACATTCTTTCATGTTTTGTAGTTCCTATAGTCTTTGAAAAGAATAAAAAGTTTTGTTTAATGAGCTTCGGACCATTTTCCCGTGCTGCTAGTTCATGCTGCTAGATCTGAAAAGAATTATAAGATTAGATGATTTGTATAGTGGAAACTTCATTCAATAGTGAGCTCGATGAGAACATTATGGCTTCGAAGCACAAGCGGACGTTTCGCAAACCCAAAAATGCTGAAGAAGAGAAACAACTGCTGGAAAATGCCGTACCAAAGTCAACACGTTCCGTCAATAAGTGGGCTATGAAGATTTTTTCAGAATGGCAGTCAACAAGAGCAAATAAGAAAGCTTCTGAAGAGCCGAGCAGTTGTACTAATGACACATCACAAATTCAAGACTTGGAAACTGACGTGCTTGATATGACGGTAATTTACCTCATTACTATTCTTTATATAAAATGTTACCCTCATTAGTATTCTTTATATAAAGAATACTAATGAGGGTAACATTTTATATAAAGAATAGTAATGAGGTATATTACAATCAGCCCCGCTTTCCCCTGGGACTGAAATCAAATGCCGCCACCAGGCTTTTTAGATTGTTGATGTATTACCGGTTTTAAACAAGCATCCACGTGACTCATTTGCGTGATGTAATTGGTGGAAATGATCATTAATTATTCATGAGTTTTTGAAGTTTGTGAAGTGCTTTTGATCATTTGTGAATGTAAAAAGCGCTATAGAAGTATTAAATATTATTATTATTATTATTATTATTATTATCATTGTGAATATGCCACTCATCAACATTTCAGCGCTAGCAGTATGCAGGACGTTTGTCACATGAACCTAGTTTAATGGCCTTAACTCCCATGAGTCTCCTGTAGCTCAGTGGTAGAGCATCTGGGCTATTATTATAATTATTGTTGTTGTCATTGATAGTATTTTCATGATTGTTTAATGAACAGGAGCTAAGAATTGAAGATTATGAAGCTGGACGTAAATCTGGAGCTACTGGCTCAACTGGTTTTACTGGTTTGCCAACAAGTACAAGTTCAGCAGGGGGTCTGTTTGGAGCTACGTCAACAGGATTTGGAACAACGTCCACCTTTGGACAGAAACCAGCCACTGGATTTGGAACATCTGGTATTGTAGTGTTCTTTTTTCAGTATGTAATATATCAAAATGAGAGAAAGTGTTTGACTGGAAAGACAACTGAAAAAAATGACTTGTAGCACAGTGTTTTTGGACAAAATTGGATGTGTATGATATCTTGATGGAACACTCCCTTAAGTGTTTTATAAAATTATACTGAACAGTGTGTCTTCTGAGACAAATATGCTAAATATTAAGAAAAGCAAAGAAACTCAGCCAAAATCTCTGCTAATCCTTAGGAATGTCTTTATTGTACTTATTAATGAGTTATTTAGTGAGTTTGAGAAATCATTTTCTTATCCTTTTGTGGGGGCACTGTGGTATAGTGGTTGGCGTGTTAAACTTCAGATTTGAAGCTTGGTAGCTGATTGGTTCCTGTCATGGTATGGTTTCCTCAGACAAGGAACTATACTCCACGTTGTATCACCCCATCTGGGCCATAGTTCCTGGAAAGGTTTTTAAACTACCCATCGATTACCAGTTAATTCACAATTAAAATCTTTATCCCTAGAATGACTACTCCAGGGATAAAAAAGAAGCAGATTTATCCCTCAGTTAACTAATCTTGGATTAGTTAACTGAATGAACCAGTTAAATTGGCTTTTTTTTAATGCATGATGTGGAAAAAAAGTCAAGCGCGTGGGAGAAAGTGAAGGGAAGAGAATGGCGGAGAATGAAAATAGTAGAAGGTGAGCTGAAGGGGAGGGAAAAGAAGCCAAATTTTTCCGTCAGCAAAATTTCAGCTAATTAATATTTGCAGAATTTGTGCGAAAAAAAATCTGCTCATAATTCATTCAACCTTGTGATAGACTAGCATCCCATCCAGGGAGGAGTAGCAATACTCTTGGTTGCTTTATGCTACAGAGATCGTGGATAAGCTCCTGGCATGTGGGCCCCTTGCGGTTTGTGTGCAGGTGACTTCTATCACCTATGTTATTGTGTGTTCTTGTACTCAATATTTTTGCTGCTCATTTACCAGGAAGCTTGTTTGGTGGTACCACGACTCCTTCCCTGTTTGGCCAACAGCAACAACAAACAACAGGTTCACTGTTTGGTCAGAAGCCAGGAGGCTTGTTTGGCACACCAACGTCGAGTACGACGTCAACTGGGTTTGGTACAGGATTTGGTGCAGGGACATCTACTGGTCTTTTTGGACAGAGCTCTGCTGGACAGACAGTAAGTTACTTTGGTTGATTTTGTTTTGTATTTTTTCACCCCTTGCATTGCCTTGTCAATTGATTTCTTGGGGAGTCATTTGTTTCTTCAACTCCTTTAATTGATTTACTTCTTCATGCATTGACTATCACTGAGGAAGTTTCCTTTCATTGGCCCTAGGACATATTGAACTTAAAGTCCTGTTGCCCAGATTAAATTTTTCCCTGTGTGAAATACTTGAAGTTCTTACTGGATTGTCACTGTTGCTCACCATGAAAAACAGCATCCGCAGAAGCAACATCTCTATCTGCTTGCAAAAGCATGCACATGTTAAGTCAAGCATAATACTCTCGCATCACAGAACGGAAGTAAAAATACAAATGAAAGAAAACAACAATATTCTTTCACACCCAGACACATGTTAGCTAACTGCTCAGATGTTAACCTCTGATAATGGACACTTTCTGTTGGTGGACACCCCTTCTAACTGTTGTCGCTGATTCTTGTTTTCAGACTAGTCTGTTTGGTGCACCAACAACGTCCACTTCCACTGGTTTGTTTGGAGCTCAACCCACAGGTTTTGGTCAGGCACAAACTGGCACTGGGCTGTTTGGACAATCAGGGTTTGGACAGCCACAACAACAGGTTGGCAATCAACTTTGCTTTGGAATGGGTTCCAAATAAACTGTATTATAATAATTATTATGGGGCAAGTTTCTTTAATATACATGTAGTTACAGAAAGGATGGGTCAGTACTTAGTAGCATTTAGGCTAAAGTACTAATTGAAGGGGTGCAGGGAATAAGGCCGTAAGTGACTCCTGATCTAATGCTAGAGTCTCCCTTTGATTCACATGCATATATATGGTAAATGGGAAGGAGAATTTAGCAGTTTATCAGATGTCACTTGGGGCTTTATTCCATGCACACCTTCAATTTTAAATTGTAAGCTTTCATGAGAGGTATGGGGTACTCCCCATGGTTCTGCTACTTGTGCCTCTAAACCAGTGCTCAAAATTAGCGGTCGTCCGAGACGACTAGAAAGTGTTCCGGGCAACCATTTTACAGTAAAATGACGGTCCCGGCCGTCTGAGAAAAAACGATGGATCACCCACGAAGAATGGAGCGAAGTACTTAGTTACCTTTTTCGTCATGACCAACAAAATGATAAACTAATTTGCCACAGAGAAATGTTTCCTAGGCTCGATTTCCGCCGCTCTTGCGAGTCCAGTCTCTGTTCCTCCCCGAGAGAGACAGCTGGACACGTGACTCGTTAACCTTGTCTGTGACGTAATTCGAAAAATTAATTTTATGCGTCTCCAATGTCACTGGAAGTGAAATTGGACGCCAAATTTCTTGTTTATTTGGCGTGAAAATGCATCACGTGCCCGTGCCTACCCTAAAAATTTCGAATTAGTTCCTTCGGTACATTTCTGTACATTGCAAAATTGGTATAAATTTCTTTGATGTTCGAATGGAGGGCTTAAGTGTAAGCGATAATACTCCGAAAAAATTTAACTCTAATAGTAGATGCGTCTTCTGTGGCTACGAACAAACTCTCGAAAGAGAACTAAATTAAATGGAAAAGTGTCTGATTTGTGAGACAGAATTTGTCGAGTGTAAACGGGGACAGTTATATCTGTAACGGACACTGTTATCGAGATCTAAAGTGCCTTGAGAAGATCCGAGAACATGCAAAAACTCTTGAACACTTATTGAAGGAAAAGTTTACAACAAATAATCACCCGAAACATTGTGTTCTCTTTGCCACGCAACAGATCAAATAAGAGGAAAGACCGATAAACTCAGCGCTGATTCTAACAGACTTCTGCAGGTACTGCGCTTGGTCTTGCATAAGAGAAACCAGAGGAGAAATCACAAGGATGATTGTTTTCGCATTTGACAACGGTCTTACTGTGTCGAACACAATCGGGGCTGACAGAAAAATCAATGACATTCCCGATCCTGACAATTTATGCGATGTTGCCAGACGAAAATCTGCAGGCGGCAACCTGATTGGCTGAAACCAACAATAGAAATCAGAAGCGTCCAGCTGCTCTTTTGGGGGGATGAGTGTGGGCTCATTTTCCCGAACAGCAGCTATCCCAAATGCACTTGTTTACCAATCCAAGATGGTGGTGGCTCCCAGGCTTTCCCGAAAAAATTTGCACTAGAGCTTGGTGCTCGTGTATTTAATCTTTGTAAAGCATTACAGGTTTGTAAATCCAGCTATCGTTACTTTTAGGGGACTCGCGCTACATAGGAAAAAAACCAGTGAAAAACTGTTTGAATACATGCGCAAAAATGACGAGTGACAAATTTGATGACGAGCGTTTATTAGCGAGAAAAACAAATGAAAACAAAATGAAAAACGGTTAAACACTCATCTACAGTATTTAGGGTTAAGCACTAATCGATAGTGATTAGGCCTACGAACTCATCTATACTTCTGTTTAGGGTTAAGCACTGATTCTACGATGGTTAGCTTTGTTATTGTTGAGTTTAGTTATTTCTAAACTTTGTACAGTTAATTGAATTCGTCATTTTTGCGAGTGAATTAAATTCGTCATTTTTGCGAGTGAATTAAATTCGTCATTTTTGCGCGTGCATTCAGACAATTTTTCTCTATATAGCGCGAGTCCCCTAAAAGTAACGAAAGCCGTAAATCCGGCATTTCAATAGAGGCGAGACCATACATGTGTTTATTCTCGTGTCCTTTCAATTTTTGATTCTGAAAGGTCAAAAAAGGAAAAAAACGGGTAATAAAGTGCAAGTCATTTTAGTTGCAGACCTTTCAGTACACTGTGTGACATTCATTATGAATTTATTTCAATTAACTACAGGGTATTATGAAAATAGAGAGTTTTTGTTGATTCACAAACCATATCTATGCTAAGTAGGATCTATTTGAATGGGCAACCAAGCAGTCATCAGGGCAACCAAATTCAGGGGTTTGGTTGCCCGGCATTTGACATAGGGACAACTTGAATTTTTTTAAATTTTGAGCACTGCTCTAAACAGTGTTAGATTTTAGATTTTACAGGTCCATTAGGGGTTTGATTTTATCTACCTTTTTTTTTTTACATCTGCCAAGGCACTGACTTTATCCCTGGAAGGGATAAGGAAAAAATGCATATGACTGTCCTTTATAATAATAAAATTAATATTATAAAGGACAGTCATACGCATTTTTATTGTGAGTTGCATGGGATAGACAGGATATGAATGGAGAGGTTGGGGTACATAGAAGTTTTTTTTGGGGGGGGGGGATGGAGCACAATAGGGTGGTGCAGGGAGATAGTATTGGAAAAAATGGGATATTGTATTCTTGTCAGACTGCCTTGAAAAAACTCATGCCCCTACTTTTTTACCACACCACCACCACAAATTTTTCAGACAGTTGATACCCCTGCAAATGAGAAATAATCTGGATTGCTAAGGAATATAATTATTATAAACATAGGCTGATGAAAAGTGACCTACAATTAATTTGAATGGTTGTTACATGACCATTTTATTGTTACTGCTTTTATTTTTATTAGTCAACACTTTTTGGAGGCAAGGGATTTGGAAGTAAGTGTATTTTTGTGTTCTATTGTACACAATGTGTCAAAAACTTAATGACTGTTAATCTCCACAGGTTTAAAGTTTGCAGATTAGGAGTTTTCTACATAATCATTTATTTAATCAGCTGAAACTAAGAATCTTAGTACATTTGTTGCATGTAACTTATTAGTAACATGCCAAGAGAATGGGACTTCTTGTTTAAAATTTGACTGTTAGTTTAATGCAATGTAAATATGAACAGATTAAAAAAGGCCAGTGTGAAAGATGAAAGTAAAGTTTCATTTTTTAACGTTGGCAAAAATAATAGAGAGTTACTCAGGCATGTCATTTGAAATTTGTAACAAAGTAAGAAAAAAAAGAAAAGAAAGGCTTCCCGTTCAAAATTTCAAGCTTATTGAAAACCTTGAAATTTTGCCAACCCCCCCCCCCCAAAAAAAAACAAAACAAAACAAAACAAAACAAACAAACAAAAAACAACTTCTTTTCTCTGAAAATTCAAAAACAGTGCATTACAAAATATGGGTCTCCAAAGTTGGCTTAATCTAGAGCCTGCACGATTTATGTGTATTGTGAATAATGTACGATATCAATGTGAAAAAACCAAGAAACAACCTTAGTGCGCTTTTAACTACCTTACTGCTACTTTTTTGCCAACTATAAGTAGATTTAAAAGAATGTGACAATAAAGGCCATATTTTTACAAAATTTACAGACCTTGAGTACTTATTTTCTCTGAAGTTAGGAAAATAAAGCCTCAAAAAATATAGGTACTTTCACTTGCTAAAATGTATTTCGTATAATAAGAGGTTTGCTGAAAAACTTCAGTAGGAAAATAAAAACTAATGCTGTCTGACGTTTCGATGGTTCTACCATCATTATCAAGGTAAAGTGACTGTTTCATCATGGTTTGAATATAAATGAGTGAAACCAATAGTAGACATTTTGTTTCTTTGTGATCATGTAAATAACTTAGCGTGGATAGAGTCAGTTTGCACGTTCAAAGTTGGTTTTAGATCTTGAATAATCAGCATTTCGTGAATTAAGCGGTCGAATTTATTTCGGCATTTTTTCAGTACTGAAAAGTTGTTAATTGAATTAACTAAAATGTATTTCCCTTGAAATGTAGTGAGAATCATCAGAGCACTGATTGACTCTCTACTAAACGAATCCTTGTCTTTAGCAACCTTAGGTACTGGAACAACTGGTGGGTTATTTGGGCAGCAGAATAAACCCCAAACAGGATTTAACTTTGGCACCAGCACTGGGGGCCTAGGGACAAGTGCATTTGGGACAACAACCAGCACAACAGGAGGCCTGTTTGGTGCAAAGCCCACTGGGTTTGGTACAGGGATGGCATTTGGTACCGGTACAGGCACAGGGCTCTTTGGTGGCACAGGAACACTAGGCATGGGAACAGGATTAGGCACAGGGACACTAGGAACTGGTTAGTAGGCATCTTGTTGTTGTTTTTTGAAACAAGCATTAATCTCCTTATTGTGAGCTCCAAATTGAGCTAACAAAATAAATTAATAAATAAATATATATATAACTTGAGTATTTAGCATGGTAGTGCTAAATGGGGACACTATTAACCTCTGAAAATAACATGACAAATGAAACATATAAACATTTGAAAAACCCCAACTGATGGGAGGCTATGCAGTTGGCTATTTAAATGTGTGGCTGAGGATTCGGACACGGGACTACCATGAAACAAACTGGACAATGATATTAAAATTATTGCGATTAATATAATTATGTATTCTTAGATGGCAGAATGAGAATTTTGGTGTTAAAGAGGATTGCATTAGTTTTAATGCACAACTTGTTGAATACATTGTCATATATGCATACATTTTACCGCTCTGGACAGCCAGTAATGTTGTGCTATTTTTATCTATTGCAGGTGCTTTTGGTGCTCTGGGAACTCAACAAACAACTGGTCTTGGAATAGGCACACTTGGAAGGTACAAAATGTTATTTTTCACAAAATAAGGCACTTGAATTTCAAGACTTTTAATTTTGTAGGGTTTAGAATTCATGAAAGATTTGCAAAAATGGCTGATAAAAGTTTGGGGGTATTTTTGTATTCAATGACCCAAGTATTACTATAATTGTTATTGTAGTTATAATAATAATGATGATGATGATTATGATTATTCTGTGTCATCTTTGTGTTTTTTGTAGCACCCAAAATACAGCACTGAATACTTTACAGCAACAACAACAACAGCAGCTACTAGAACAGCAGCTCCAGATTCTGGCCAACTCTCCATTTGGTGACTCACCACTCTTTAGGAATTCACTAGTGGTAAGCACATTGGGCTTCTTTTCACAGCAAACTGTTGCTTCAGGGATACCCTTTCTCGTAGTAAAATCCAGCAGTTATTACAAATGGGAGATATCTCAAGTCCCAGGGAAAATTAAAGATTTAGTAGGGTCACCATAAAAATCCTTTCACATTTACCAGGAAGCAGAAATCGTTTCTGCAGTGGCACACTGACATCTAGTTGACTTTCCAATGATTTCAATCAGTTAGTGTTCTTAGTTGAACCATCATCCATAACACCTGTTCAGAGTATAAAGTTCTACACTATAAAGTGTTGTGGAAGCAAAATTACCAATAAACCAGGGTTGTCCCTAACGGCCGGCACTCGGTAGAATTAACCGACTACTTGGGTTGTTTGTGCCAGCTACTTTCGTGATATATATGTATTTTTAAAGGCAAATTATTTGTTCCTTTACTGGCGTAGATATATGGAAATGAAACTTATTTCCCATCGCAGTTTATTGACTTAAATATAATCTGGTTGGCACAGAGATACACGATTATTAGTTCATTACATTCATTTCTGGGAATTACATGTAGAAAACCACTGAAGGCATGAGTTTAATATACAAATGAAATTGTAAAGTTGCGATTACTTTTGGAACTGATATCATTGGAAATTTGTGCTCAGAATCAATGAAATTCCATTTCTGGGAGCTTAAGTTAATGTAAAAATCTCCTGGGGGGGGGGCATGCCCCCAGACCCCCTAGAAGGGATCACCTTCGGCGCTCAATAATCACTTTCCAGCTATTTAGAAATTTTTGTCAGCTACTTGAAAAGTTGTGGACAACCCTGATAAACACTGCCCTTGAATAGATGCCACACCCAATCAGAAGAATGCAGCGTTTATTCAAGGATTATAAGCTCTTGTGAGCTCTTGGACTCAGATGACGAAGGGGACAGTGACATTGAAATTCTCTGAACATTGTACGTATCACAAGCTAGGAAAAAAAAGCAAAACACTGGAACTTTATACATGTTGCTGTTTTACATAATATTCACAAATGATTTACTGTATTTGTTGTCAGTGATTTAAGAAATATGATTTTGAAATAAACGCCGCCCTTGAATAAATGCCTCATCGGAAATGCCAAAATTTAATAAATGCTGCAGTGCTTAATCGAGTAAATACAGTATCTGTTATTGCACTGCTTTGCTATAAACAGATTAGAGGTATTAGAAGATATTATAATAACAGTTTGTAACCCTCATTGGTTAAATTTTATTTTATAGGAGAAGGCCAGGACAGATAGAGCAACAGGATCTACTTCAAGTTCTGTTCAGAAGATTTCCACCACCCCATCGCATTATAAGGTAAAGGATGTCATTCTATAGTAAACTAGTTGTGATACCACTGTACCCATAAAATGGCAGCATAATGAAATACTTCTTTTGACTCAGTTAGGTCAGACCAGACAGGAAAACATTTTGCTTCGGTCATGGTACAGGGACCTTGTGCTCAGTCAGTATAAGTGCATATTATTAAAACAACACTTCACACCAACGGTTTATTCAGTCAGCAAGGAAGTTATCAGTCTGAATGTATTTCATGTCACTTTGTCATCATGAGGATGTGTATTTCATTGGTAATTTGTGTTGCTATATCTGCATCCTTGCTGGAAACCTTGGGATTAGTCATCACTTGTGTTTAAGTGATGAAAGTGCAGGGAACTCTGTCAGGGGTTTTAACTTGAAAGGACATTCTTAGTAACATTGTTTTTTTTCTTTTGTTATTTGCCAGGTTTCTCCTCGCCCAGCGGCCAGAATTAAACCAAGACCAATCAATAATCACACTATGAATAAGGTTTGCTGTTTACCTAGCATCATAACTTTAATTTGCTTCTATTTCTTTACGGCACCTTAGAATCTGTAAAGTGCCATTGACAGTGGTGGAAAGGGCGCTATATAAATAAAGTATTATTATTATTATAAAATACAAGTGAGCCCTGTTAGCTTAAACTGTTAGAGAAAACTCAAAATTATCTGAGAAACCAAAAGTTTTGACTTATTTGCAATTAAATTTCCATTACAAAAATAAATTAATTAAAGAAGATTTAAAAAAATTTAAAGAGAAAAATACCCATCGTTAAGTGATAAAAACATGATATTCTGACGACTCCATATCATTAAATAAAGTTTTAATCTTTCAAGTGACATTTGAATCGAAACATCATGTTTTTATCGCTTATTTTTCTTTTAAAAAATGAAGTTGAGCACAGAAGTCTGCTCTGAGTTCAAGTTGGTACACAGTAAGAGTAAAATTTAACTAGAGTTCAACTTATGGGTATGCTGTAGTACGTGTGTGTTGAGTGTTGATTTGTATTTATTTTATGCAGTCCAAGCTGTTTGAAGGGCTTGAGGAGGATTCTGGCTTGAGTCCTGACACTTTTGTACCCAGGAAGAACATCAAGAAACTTGTTATTAAGAACAAGTCTGTCGCAGAGGTTTGTACATAAAAATCCAGTACAACATCTAAGTGTATTGTCTGGGTGTGGGAGCCCTTGTTGGTGACTGGAGTCCCAACAAAATAAGCCAAGTTTGTCTTTAGAGTAGGTGATGTCAGTTGATGGTGCTTGCTAACGTCTTGGGCTATTGACCTCTCTGTTAGGTTCTGATTGGTTTGTTGTTTTGTTAGCACTTATTATGATTGGCCAGGGTAACAATTTTGTTTGCTTTTGTAATGGTAAATTGAAAACTGCTCCACTGCGAGTGAAGAATCTGGATTTGTTCATGGTTATGTTTAGTTTCTTTGCTCTCCTGTCAGTCTAATTTTGTTGATTCATTCTACTGTATTTTCTGTAATCTTTTTGGCAACTCAAACATTATGACACTCACTCACTCATCCTCTTCATGTGGAGGGGCACATAAGGCCTCTACTAGCACCGCAGTACCTCAAGCCCCCAGGACGACAATAGCTTGTTTCTCCTAGTGAGCTTTCAGTAACTTGGTGTTTTTTTACAAGGCAGGGTTGTTAGCCCTGCACTTAACCCCCAACCTCTAGGGCCAGGGCTCCTCTCCCCTAGACCAATTCAGCATGGTTAAACTTTCCAGGAGCATAAGCTCCGGCTGACGTAGCTCTAGGGGTCGTAAGGGCGTGCAAGCCTCCCCACCATTACAAGGCACAGCACCAGGGGAAGCAAACATTACGACAGAGGAACAATATTGGCTTGTTTAAAATAATATAATGCTCTTAAGAAAAAGTGCAATGAAAGTAAGGTGCTATTTAATTTATCGTCCTCTTGACAGGATTCACCCATGTCAGTAGTTGACACAACCAGGGTCAAACTTCACTCCTTGGAGGGAGATGAAGACTTGCCAGTGATGAGCTCCCCTTTCCCTCCCTCCCCTCCCTCATCACAACATACATCACCTGTGAGAAGCTCCACTGTTCCTGAGGGGGAGAGGAGTGAGAAGACTGCTGATGATAGGGTCAATACCAGTGACAGTACAAGTCCGATTGGAGTGAGGTTCTCCCAAGCTGCGACAAGAGAACCCTTGGATACCACCATTGTTGATTTGAATGTACGCCGTGTTACAAGGCCGGATGATGATCAGGAAAGCTTGCAGAGTTCAAAGGTGGCAGAAGATGATGCTTCTGATGGTGGGCCTAGAGAACTGTGTGGTATAATTTTGAAAAGGTAAGAATATGTGGGCATTACACTTTTTGGAATCGTTATCAATGCATATTTTAAACTCTTGCTGAAGAGTCACTGTGGCTGTTGTGTTAGTGTACAGTTCTATTAAAAGGAATTACATTGTTTTTGGCTTGGCATTTTTCATACAGATTTACCCATTCTAATCTACGCAAATAGGAGCAAATTTAGGGAAATGTATGCAAATGTATACAACTATTGCACGTATGTTATTTGTGCAAAATACAACTATTGCACATATGTTATTTGTGCAAAAATTGCAATTACAAATAATTATAACAGTTGTAACAGACTTACAGAAACATTCAGCAGCAAGAGGACTTTACAGAACTCGATGCTTGTCCACAATAATTTGTTATCAAAAGGAAAATTGCTTGTCAACATGTTAGGAATTTTTACGGTTGGGAAAAAATTTTCCTTCAGATCGTTGTGTAATAAAGACAATTTGCTCTCAAGAAGCCTTTTCAGGCATTTAGTTTCTGAGGAACAAAGTGGAAAAGTGGCATGCTAGGAAAAATACTGCATAATTTATGAAGAGAATAGGAGAAAGTACTTCATTGGCAGAGGCTATGGGGCTCTCACCAGGAAACCCTCTCTGCTTTTTCCATACAATATTTTTTGTTACACACTGTCTTTTCTTCACTCTCCACATATTAAATGCCAAGAACAGGTTGGTACTAATGTCACTTGGCATGTTTTTACATTCTTTTCTTCAGGTCAGAATACTATACCATACCACCATTGAGCAAACTCAACCAGATGATTGACAGCGATGGAGATGTTTTTGTTGATGACTTTGTTGTCGGTCGGGAAGGTTATGGCCAAGTCAAGTTTTATGGCAGAACCAATGTGGCTGGACTGAACTTGGATGAAATTGGTGAGGATTTTAATCGAGTAAAAATCCTTTATGAGGACTGCCCAAGATTTAAGTTTGTAAAATGTTAGAGAACAAACTTAAGGATTTCATCCATGGCTCTGAAGTTGTTACGGTCTTGCATATCATAATAAGTAGTACCAAGGGAGAGTATCACTCACTAGTGGTCACCCTTAAGGATTTACTCAGAGATGCAAAAGTTGTTTGATTATACCGCTGTTATACCACGTTTGAGTAGTTGAATGGTTCACAGTCTGATTTAAACTGCAGCTGTTATAAAATCCCTATGGATGAATCAAAAAGACATAAATGCAAAATGGCACTATACTGCAATTTTCCAGTGACATTTAAGTAATCAGAAATTATACATAGACATTTTTTCGTTTTGTTGAGTTGTTGTCTAGAGCTAGTTGGAGGTTATTCCTGCCAGTAATACAGACAAAATAGTGAAACTCACATTTAAATATTCATTTCTTTTTCAGTGTTCTTCAGGCGTCGTGAGATAGAGGTTTATCCAGACTCGTATCCTAGCAAGCCACCAGTTGGCGAGCAGCTCAACAAGAAAGCTGAAATCACTCTGGAGAAAGTTTGGCCAAATGACAAGACTTCTCACAAACCAATAACAGTAAGTGATTTGCAGATGCCATACTGACTGACCATACTAACTGACCTGCCAGCTCCTGCCATTACAGGTACGGGTTTCGTGTTGTAATAATTACGTATTATTTTTTTTGGCAGAGTCCAGAAAGACTGAAGCTTCAAGGATGGCAACAGAGAGTGGAAGCTGCCACGGCAAAACTTGGAGCCACTTTCCTTGATTATGACCCCGACAGTGGAAACTGGGTTTTTACGGTGAGTTAGAACAACAAAAAGCTGACATGAAACACTGGTTTCTGTAGTATAAAAGGGATATTATCTGTATTACACGTTCCTTCATTAATTGAATGCCACGCTTCTTCAATGCAAAGTCACTCTTCAACATTTTTGTGAGGTTTTCCAGCAATTTGCTGTTTCACCTGGGTGGAGTAGAGAGAGGTAGTGAGTGCCTCTGTAAAGGCACTCACATAGGGGCGTGAGTACCTCTGTAAAGGCACTTACATAGGGGCGTGCGCCCCACATAGGGGCGTGCATTTCTCAGTAGCCCTAAAAATTTGGGGGCAATTTTGGGCACGATAATTCCCGCTGTATCTTGTAAACAAAGAAATTTCTAAGCATGAAACTTTGCTATTAGTTAAACATTTCTTATCTTAAAGACATGTTAAATAGCAGCTTTGGAGAATGAGTGGTTCATATTTTTACGAATGGCTTTTTGGGGCTTTTGAGAAACGCGCCCTAGGTTTTCAAACAAGCAAGTTGAATGAGTGCATTAACCTCATGACTACACTATACATGTGATCATTATTTTTGTCATCTGCAGGTAGAGCACTTTACGCGATATGGAATGCACGAGTACCTTGATGATGAGCAGCTGGCAAAGAAGCTGAAGAGACCTCCCCTCAAACCTCAAGTACAGGTATCTTTATGTGTGACATGAATATACACTTCCTTAGGTGCCCACTGTAACAGTGCAGATACAGTGCTATCACAACAAACAAAACTAGTAGTCTAGACCAAGTTGTGCATTAGTAGGAGCATTCCTGTCTTTTTGTTCCCTTACACAAACAGTCAAAGAAATGGAAACAACAACAACAACAACAAAATTAATGGGAAACAGTTGGACAAAGTTACTTATAACTGAAGTACTGTCTGTCTTTGTTCTTTCCAGGTTCAAACAATCAAACAAAGTAATAAAGCAAAAGAAAAAAGAGACTTTGAACAATATTTTTATAAGTGTTGTCTTAAGTGCTTATAAGTGTTGTGCTGTTTCTTTACACAAATGAACAACACAAACGAATTACAAACTCTTTAAAGAAAGGCTCAAGTGTAACATAAACATAGTTGCTGTTTTTACTCAAACAAATGGCTCTCTGAAATTATGAATATATGAAATTCATATATTTGAACTGCGGAATGAAGAAATAAATGTAAAGGAGATCCTCGCAGTTATTAACGCAACTTATGCAGTTGCGAAAAGAAAGCCTGAAAAAATCAGGCTTGCCGGGATTCGAACCCTGACCTCTGCGATACCGGTGCAGCGCTCTAACCAATTGAGCTCTGTTGTCTTGACAGGACATTGGCGACTCTGTGGAAAAAGAAAAACTTGAAATCTTCAGGCATCTTCAAGAAAAGAAACAGCAACTTGAAGCTTATGAGAAGGAAAAGCAAAGAGCTGCTTTGTCTTTACAAGATCAGGACAGTGACATGGCAGACATCGATCATGAAACCTTTCCAGGTATCTGAGATATGCCTTATTCATTCCTTGAATTTGTATGTTAAGTAATTACACAAGTTTAGTGGCATTTGGAAGCAAAATTACAATTGATGTTTCAGAATTGTCAGAACATGCCGTGGGCAACAAACTGATGAGTGTCAGTAGTCACTTGGAAAAGTTGGTATAATTTCCCAGTAGCACTTGAACTTGGCATATTATCTGTTTATCCCTTGATCAATCTTCCATGTCCCCCATGTGACGCAAGACTACTTATACAAGCATGTTTGCACTACAGGATAAATAAAGTTTCTAAGCTAAACGACTGATTCATTGCACACGTTTTCACCTCCTATTTCCAGCCTGGTAGTATGTTTGCCTTATGTTTTCTTTAAGTTCTGTTGAAAAAAAGTTCTCCAATTTTACACCAACAAGGTCCCTTTGAAAATGTTAATGAGAGATATACAATGATAAAATGTTTTGTTATGGCCATGTGAAGGTCCATTTCAAGTTGCAAGGGTTAGTGTTTCTGCCATGGCCAGTTGACTGTTGTCCTGATTAGGAAGACCTTTGTATGTGACACGCTGAATCTTACACATTCTTGCTGCAAGCATTTCATGGTAACCTTGAAACTAACTGCTTCCGATGCTGTTGTGTTTTAGAGGAAATGCTAGAAGAAGCAGGAGGGGAAGAAAGTGATGAAGAAGAACTTGATAATTCACCTGCCAGTCACCAGCTAGCGACGGCACTGGGTATGAATGCACAGAGGATCCAGGTCATGAAGGCATCATTCTTTGCTGATCAGTCTCAGCCCTCATCAGTGCACTTGCCCAAGGATGGCCTTTCTGTTGACAAGTCCCTTTTGAGTGTGTCCTTTGGTAAAGCTGGGCAGGCTAAAAGCTCTGTGTATCCCACTGTCATGCCGCTAGGACCTTTGCTATCTCCCAAGGTCCAGCGTCTTGTGGATGAGTCAGCTGCTGGCCCACCGCAGCTGTCACAATCACTGTTCGGCAGCCCTAAGATAGGTAATTAACTGGTCAAAATTACGTAAAAATGGTGGATAGAACACTATAAGTAGTACGAAGCATGAGAAGTAGCTGGAAACAAAAAGAAACCCAGAATGTAGTTTGTTCCAGGTTGGGGGGAGGGGGTACCCCTCAAAAGTTTTGTGGGTATCGTGCCACTCTTATCCAAAAGATGTGAATTGCATATCCTATTTCACACCCTCAACTTAACCTTACGTTTCTAGATTCTCTTTTAAGGCCAAAATGGTCAAGATCTATCCCCTATTTCAGACCAAACAGCAAAGCATGCCCTACTTTAGAACAAAATGGTCCAATATACCCTTTTTCAGCACCCCAACACTTAGGTTAGTTATACGAAGGAGTAGTCTGTCCCCCTTCTGGAGTTTCCTGCCATATTTTGTCAGTATAAAAGTGATGATTTTTAGCACCTGGGAAACTAGGTGGGATATAGAAGGGTGGAAAAACAATGACAAAAGTGGGCTTAAGATGAAACAACAAGAAGGCAAATTACATAAAATATTATGGAGTTTGACACTCAGTTGTAATAGTGTGATTTTAGAAGGTATAGTTCATAAAAATAGTCTACTGGAGTGCTTACGATGTCATGTACATCAGAAGTTGGTCTTCTGTTTTACAATCAACTGCTTTCAAACTAAGAGCCATTGACGTAAAGGACATAAAATTTGTAAAGAACACACAATTTTTCTGTGGTTCCTAATATTTTCCCAAAATAATTTATATTTCAGCAAGTGGTATTATCAGATAGTATAAGTAGTCTTAAATAAAAATGGATTGACTGGGAACAACAACAACAACAACAACAACAACAACAAAAAAAACTAGTGAATAGATTATATGTGTACAAGTAGTACTTTTGATATTTTTTTACTGTAATTAGCATATGGAATTTAGATATCAGTGGGTCATTTCTGATTTCAGTGTCACTTTTAGTTTCCCCTCTTTCAAAGTGAGGCCTTGTGCACACCCTTTCACGTAAAAAAAAATGAGTTTGATTTGAATGTGAATGGAAACTCAATTTCATTTAAAGGACTGTCCACAACAACTTGCTTTGAAAGAGAATAACGGTATTCAGAAATGACCTACTACCTGGTTGTCATGTGACTTATTTAAAAACTGATTATCATCCTCAAGTTTGTAGCTATGAAAATGAGCATTTACATTGTAACATGAATAAACATTCAACATCCCTTACTTGTTATTTCTATGCACTCTTTCTTTGTGGGATTCATAGCCTTCACTAGAAACTCCTGCCCCTCCCCCCGCCCCCAATAATGATGGCTAATCTTTTTCTGTGTTTTGAAACCCACATCAGGAGTGCAATCTCTGTGCCACATGATTATGTAACACTGCAGAAACAACTGTTGCCAAATTCAAAGCAAATCAAAGAAGAAGAACCACGCACGTTAATACAACCTTCTCATTATTATGTCCACTTGTTTTTCTTGGCCCTAGTGTAACCAATGCAGTCGTTTTCTCATTTCAAAACCCTTGAAATCTCACCCGCCATTAACAGGGTCACATTTTTTTTTTGCCCTTTGGTGGTGTTGTTAGCATTCATAAATAAAGAAAGAAGGTAAATTTTTTAGCTCGGTGAGTAAAAAAGAGAGATGTTATAATTTCTATGTCATGAGCATGGGGCAAAGAAAAAATCTGAGTTCCCGATGGGAACCAAACCCTTGACCTTCCGTACACAGGTAGGACACTCTAACCACCAAGCTAGTTCAGCAGTGTTGAGGGCATCATGTGTGATGATAAAAAAGAAAGATAATAAATTTGAACTTTTTGAATTAGCTTGCTATTAGAATCCCAGCAGCTCAGTGGTTAGAGTGTCCGTCCAGTGTACAAAAGGTTGTGGGTTCAATTCCTGTCAGGGACGCATATTTTTATTATTGTTAAAATTATTTCACAGTGCTTTGTGAAGTAGTAGCAAAACCAACACAATGTTCCAGTAGTTAAGCAGTTGCTATATGGAGTTGGGCACCTAAAGTATTGTGGAGTCCATAAGTAAGGAAACACATTTCAATGCTGTATAATGCATTTTGTAAGCTAAACCTTTCTACCTGTTGATCCTACAGGTGTTTATCCTCTCAGACACCCTGTGGTCCATGATGTTACTCCAGCTGCCCCGCCCTCTCCAATGCTTCTTCCAAGTGCTATTGGTACAGCAATGGACATCGGAATAAAAGTAGTTGGAGCCCGCAATCAGTTTGGTTTGGTTCCTAAAGAGGACTCCCTTGTCGACAGCAAGGAGAATCTTGTAGGTGATGCTGGCCTGATGCTGGGACGCTCCTTTCGTGTTGGCTGGGGGCCAGGGTATGTCTTGGTCCATAGCGGTACACCTCTAGGGAAACAAGAGAGGCAACCTGCAGCTTCCACCACCCACACCTCCCTTATGGGTGATTTCTCGATGCCGAAGCCACGCCCCTTTGATGGTGCTCCAGCATTTGGCGTGACGTTAGAGAAGCTGAATGTGACTACACACTTTAGTCACGGCAGTGATACTGTGCTGGTTAGTTTATAGCCATGGAAAGACAGTTATTTTATTACTTTAATTCTTTGTTATGTTGTTGAAATAATTTTCTTTTGAATTTCATTTTGTTATGGTTGGAAAGGAGATAACTGTCCACCACCTTTAAGATATCCAGAGTGTCTTCCCAGGGTCCGAAATTGCGACCAGCTGGTCGCCAATGCCACTGAAAATTGAGTGTTGGCGACCAGAATTTCAAGGCTAGTCGCCAGAAGGCGACTAACTTTCAGCGCCTTGTTAATGTTTTGAACCACCGCTCAAGGAATTAATTTCGTTTTAAATGGAAAAACTCGCGTTTGATTTCCAGCAGAAACTTACCCCTTGTCTTTTCGAAGTTTTTAATCTCCATAGAAAATAATTTAGATCACGCAATGTAATCGACATTTAGTGGCCGCCATGTTTTCAGCAGTTTCATCTGACAACCATACCGTGGGCGCATCGCATAAACACAGGCTTTCCTTTTGCCATTGAATATTCAACGAAACGCTCTACAAATTTTCGATAATGCTTTACAGTCAGAAGAAGTGGCGTCATGTTCAGTCTTCAAACTAAGAGAGCTATCTATTTAACAAAAACTCCTTTCCAACTACAATGTAAGCTACACGATTGCCTTTTTTTCATGGCAGTCTGACTCTTGCGATCGTTCACGAGTAAGATTATGTTTTGAGCGAAGAAATGTCTTTAAAAGCTTCGTGTTTCGCCGTGAAGCAACAATTTTACGGACACTTTTTGGCGATCAGAATTTTCCACCTGACGACTGAAAAAAAAAATTCAGTCGCCACTTGGCGCTCGCATAAAAAAGTTAATTTCGGACCCTGCTTCCATGTTCAAGCATAAAATTTTTGCCAGGGTTAATTAAATTAACTTTCAATATTAAATAATAATAATATTTATCACTTATAGTGCGCATATTCTATGAATATAATCGTATGCGCATTACAATCTTGCATTAAAAATAACTAATTGATAATAATATTGATAATATTGATATTTTCTTAAGTTATTTAATTTCCATGATTCTAGTTAGGAGACTGCTTACTAATCTTTGAGCTTAGTCATTAAAAACCCAAAAAAATTTTAATGCTACAGTCGGGCCAGGTCAAGCATACCGCCATAAAATAAAAATTTGAATTGATTATTGCAATATTGATTTCATTACTTGTTTTAATAATCTGCTTTTCAAATAAAGAATGGGATATTCAACCTGAAACTCGATCCCATACCCGATTTTTGATTCAGTTATTCATGTGACAGGCTTGTTGGAATTCGACAGGTTTCCTGATTTGCATAAACAGCTCCCAACAGATTCTCGCAGTGTTTAATTTTTACTTCTGCTTTCCTAATGCAGTCACGGTCACCTCCTTTCAGTCCCATCAAAATGCTCAAAGTTTCTTCCGTGTTCGGATTTGGTTCAAAAAAGCTGGTAGTGGAGAGAAAAGAAGAGAGAAAAAAAAATCAGATGACCGTTGGAATACAGTTTGGGAAAACCAGTCAAATTCCCACGTGCCTGGGGCATGATGTCATGCATTCATCCAATCTATATTCGGCTAACGGATTGAGATTCATTTTGAATATTTCATTCTTCGTTTGAAAAGTGGATTATTGAATCGAATAATGAAACAGTCAACTTAAATTTATTCTATGGGGGTATGCTTGACCTGGCTCAACTGTAACATTTTTGCTTTAACTGAACTCAATGCTATATAAGTTGTTTTGAAGTTTGCTTCTTATTGGATGCAATTCTGTAATTGGTGACTTATATTTAGATAGTAATTTCTATAGCATTTTAAATGTGGAAAATATTTCTAAGGGTAATAAAATGTTTCATGGTCAATTTTCCTTTTTCAAAAAATCAAAAGCCCCTCCAAAATTTTATGCCATTATTTAGTAGTCAGTGGTTTTGTGGCTTTTGAAAGTGCTGACAGCCTTGTGATTGAACAAAAAACAATGCCTTGTATTCACTGAAGTTCTAAAACGACACATTTCTAGGCACAGCATCAGTCCGTGCTTGAAGCAGAGTTACAGCATGCCTTATTGTCTGTTGAACATGGCTGTCCATTCTTTCGACCCTCAACTGATCTTAAAGCACTGCATCATCATGCTGAAGTTGCCAGGAAAAACAAGGAAGCTACAGGTAACAAGCAGGAATTTTAATCTCTGCGTCCTAGAATGGCATTGAGGAACAAGCTTGTACGAAATTTTCATGAATTTCCACTTAAAAACAATTGAAAAGCAAATGGCAGATAGCAAATACCACTCACAAAAGCTTCTATACGAATGATGATACCCCGCGAACCCACCTCCAGACTAGAAACTTAGTCCCACCTCTTACAATGTAATTCACCACTCCGGGAAAGTACCTTTTGATGCAGACTCAAAAGTTTTTATTAAATGAAGTTGGATTGACTGACTGACTGACTGACTGACTGACTGATTGATTGACTGATTGATTGACTGATTGATTGATTGATTGATTGAAAAGTTAAAACCACAATTATGCACCTTAATAAACATCACCACAGGAAAGCACTGCTCCATAGCTTTCATTTAAATGGTCTCGCGTAAAAGATTTTATCCACATACTCAAAAATAGGTCCATATTGCTCGACTGTCAAAGGAAGTGTAATTATTGTTCCAGGATTTTTTATTTCTCAGATGACGGGTTTGTTAAGGAACTAATCAGGTGAGAATTCTAGTGTTAATTCACCGTTTTCTTGTTTTGCTTTCAGACCCAGGGCCACTGAGAGAAGCAGCTGAACAGAAATGTTTGGTTTGGGATCTAGTTGTTGCTCTTTGGGGCAAACTTAAAGAAGACCAAGAAGATGAAGAAGGTAAGGCAATACAACGTCCGTGCCCAAAACCATAATGGATAGAATTTTAAATCTCAGTTTGTAACGCTAAAATGCAGTTAACTTCACCGCAAAGTATTGCTCAACGAATTCCATGTTTAGTAAACAATATTTAACAAAATAGCTTTCATCTGAGTGGTTGTACTGAATGGTTGTACTTGAGGATTCCTTCCACAAACTCAAATGTAATTTATGCTATGCAATATACTCTTGACTTGACTGATGATGATGATGATGATGATGATGATGATGATGATGACGACTTCCACTCAGGTTGTCAAAATGTCAGTCTGTGTCATCACAAACAGTCTTCCCCAGGAATGCACACACCCGGATGATCATACTTCACTGACTTGTGATATGACTCCTGGATTCAAAATGTTTACAAAGTACAATGAACAGCACTCCTGGAAATGATCTCACTTCACTGGACACACTTTTTATAGTTATTTTTATATTTATTTCAAGGTTTACCCAGCGCTGCAGAGGATCGAGAAGCCTACCAAACTCGTGTCGCCAGAAAAGCAGCCTTGTCCAACTGGCTAGCTGAAGCTGCAAAGACGAAAATCTCCCAAGAGGTTGATTCAGCTAATTTCCAGGTACTGTAACTATGTAATATGAGCATAAAAATTAAACGATAATTATTCTAATAGCAAAAATTTGTTATGTTACAATGTGGGATTTATAAGTTAGGAGCCCTTCTACGCTACTCTTAATCCTTTAAGCCCTGATATAAAAATGTACCGTATTTACCCGCGTATAGGCCGCACCCGCGTATAGGCCGCGTATAGTAAATGGAACTTGGTGATCACTTCCTTTTTTTCTGATCACTTTAATTTTTGAACTAGTGGTGATAATGTAAAGAGAAATTTTATTTTTGTCACCGTTAGGGCTTAAAGGGTTAATCTGTCGTGGATAATCCGCATAGCACTTTCACTAGTATTTCCTACTCGTCTAAAGCTTCTGAAAAGGTGGACACTAAATCTAATCAATACCAACCCCAACCAATACCAATGATAACCAATACCAATGGTAACCAATACCGGTCCCAACCAATACCAATACTGAGCAATGTTAATCAATACCAGTGCCAATCTAAGTTCTGTGCTTTGCAGGAAAGTGATCACTTGAAGTCTATCTTCAGTTCTTTGACCGGGAAGCAGATCAGTAAAGCGTGCCATGTGGCCCAACAGCATGGTGATTATCGACTGTCTCTTCTACTGTCACAAGTTACAGGAAACTCAGTGACACGAAATCTTATCTACAAACAGCTTAGTGATTGGCAGGAAATGAAGGTATGTGTCACTATAGCAAATAGCGTGAAATTCGGATCAGAATTTTCACAAAGTTTTGGCAAAACACCAGAAAAATCCATGTGTCAAAAGTCCCATTAAACGCCCGTTTTCTTTACGTGCTACTCTCTGACAAAATGTTATCATTTATGACCACAGGCAGACATGTTCATTAATGAAGAGAGAATAAAAATCTACGCTCTGCTTGCGGGCATAATGGTGTGGTCGTTGTCACGTGACACCACCAATCTGTCACGTGATGAGCTTAGAGCTCATGTGGTGAACGTCTGCGAGGGACTGGATTGGAAAAGAGTTTTCGCTGTTCACTTGTGGTAAGAGAATTTTTTGTGTATGGTAGGACCCCTACTAACTCGAGCTCCTGAGAGAAACGGGTTAGTGATGAATTTTTAAAGTATTCTGTGAATGATTAGTAAGGTATCGAGGCCTTCGTATTTACTGACAATCACGAGTTACTTTGGTACACTTTAAGAACTTACCAGACTTTGTGCTGACTGTGATTTTGGTTTTATGTGGCTTAATTTAATTTAGGCAAAGTTAAACTCGAGTCAATGCGGTCAGCGGCTTTGCCCCCTTTTGGGAGGTAGGTACGTTATGTATGGGGAACTATTATGTCCCCAATATAGAAATCAACTAACTTTACTTGAGTTCTATTACTATTACTATTAATCTCACTCTAGGTGCTTGATGTACTATACATACTTGATGTACTCTACTTGCTTGATGTTCTCTACGTGTTTGATATACTCTACTTGCTTGACGTACTTTATTTGCTTGACATACTCTACTTGCTTGATGTACTCTATGTGATTGTAATACTCTACATGCTTGATGTACTCTACTTGCTTGTAGTACTCTATGTGCTTGTAGTACTCTACTTGCTTGATGTACTCTACGTGCTTGATATAGCCTACTTGCTTGATGTACTCTACTTGCTTGATGTACTCTACGTGCTTAATATACTCTACTTTCTTGATGCACTCTACTTGCTTGTAGTACTCTACATGCTTGACGTCCTTTTCTTGCTTGTAATACTCTACATGCTTGATGTACTTCACTTGCTTGTAGTACTCTACATGCTTGACGTCCTTTTCTTGCTTGTAATACTCTACATGCTTGATGTACTTTTCTTGCTTGTAGTACTCTATGTGCTTGTAGTACTCTACACGCGTGGAGTACTTTTCTTGCTTTTAATACTCTACATGCTTGATATAGTATACTTGCTTGATATACTCTTCTTGCTTGATGCACTCTACTTGCTTGTAGTTCTCTATGTGCTTGATGTACTTTACTTGCTTGATATACTCTTCTTGCTTGATATACTTTACTTGCTTGATATACTCTTCTTGCTTGATGCACTCTACTTGCTTGTAGTACTCTATGTGCTTGATATACTTTTCTTGCTTGTAATACTCTACATGCTTGATATTTTTTACGTGCTTGATATACTCTTCTTGCTTGATGCACTCTAGTTGCTTGTAGTACTCTATGTGCTTGGTGTACTTTACTTGCTTGATGTACTTTTCTTGCTTGTAACACTCTACATGCTTGATGTACTCTAGGTGCTTGATGTACTCTACTTGCTTGATATACTCTACTTGCTTGTAGTACTTTACATGCGTGATGTACTTTACTTACTTGGAGTACTTAACTTACTTGGAGTACTTTACTTGGCTGGAGTACTTGACTTCCTTGGAGTACTTTATTTACTTGGAGTACTTTTCTTGCTTGTAGTACTTTGCTTGCTTAGAGTACTTAACTTACTTGGAGTACTTTACTTGGCTGGAGTACTTGACTTCCTTGGAGTACTTTATTTACTTGGAGTACTTTTCTTGCTTGTAGTACTTTGCTTGCTTAGAGTACTTAACTTACTTGGAGTACTTTACTTGCCTGGAGTACTTGACTTGCTTGGAGTACTTACTTGGAGTACTTTTCTTGCTTGGAGTACTTTGTTTGCTTGGAGTACTTTGTTTGCTTAGAGTACTTTACTTGCTTGGAGTACTTGGAGTACTTTGCTTACTTGTAGTACTTTGCTTGCTTAGTGTACTTTACTTACTTGGAGTACTTTGTTTGCTTAGAGTACTTTACTTGCTTGGAGTACTTTACTTGCTTAGAGTACTTTACTTGCTTAGAGTACTTTACTTGCTTGGAGTACTTTACTTGCTTGGAGTACTTTGTTTGCTTGGAGTACTCTACTTGCTTGGAGTACTTGACTTGCTTGGAGTACTTTACTTACTTGGAGTTTTTCGCTTACTTACTTGTAGTACTTTGCTTGCTTGTAGCACTTTACTTACTTGGAGTATGAGTCCTACACTATACACGGCTATAGGACAACATAAACCATTATACTACACTATACACCACTATACTACACTATATACAGCCATATAAACAATAGCCTTCATTTGGCGCGAAGATAAGCTTGGTCTGAGACGCGAACAATTTTCCACAACTATTCCGTAAATAATCTTCGCAGGATATCTCTCACCGGTCTTCTTAGCCAGTTCCATAACGAATTTGCTTAACCTGCAATTTAGACTCAACGCTTCCATTTCTTCTATACCTGTTGAGAGCGCCGCGACCTTACGCCCCTTCTTCACTCATGGTCGGACGCCAACTGCACAACAACAACTCACTATGCATGTAAACGTGTTCGTTCGGTGGAGGGCAATAATGTAACACTTCATAATTTATCATTGTTGATTTGAGAAAACATGTCACTGCATAATTTCTTATTGTTCATTTGAGAAGACATGTCGAAAACTCAAGAACTCACGGGTTCCAATCACCTCGAAACTATAAAAGCACTCGGTCTACGGGAACCTGTGATGAAGCACTCGCCCTGTTTTTTGACATACTACATGAAACACACTCTCTCTCTCTCGTGTTTGATATAATAGTGCCGTAGCATGGGGAGCCCCCCCTCCCAAAAAAAAAGGGGTTAACACAAAAGAGTAGAACAGTAACGATGTTAGCATACTGTTGGATTAGGTCAGCCTAATTAACATTGCGGTTAGCCTAATTTTGTTTTCCAGTGATATTTGTATAACGTTTTCCAGCAAAAGTTTTGCACATTTTCTCTTCCAACTCTTACAAAGCTTTGGCAGCAAAACCTAGAAGTGGATTGGATTTTTGCGTTTGACCCTTGTGAACTGAGCCAATAATTATGACCGTCACGGCACGAGATGCAGTAAACAATGTTCTCCGATTTGCAGTTGAAGTGCTCGCGGATGGTAGTTGAGCACTTCGGTCCGCGTACATGTACATCAGACGTGGCGTGCTGGCAGGTGCGGCAGCGTGGGTGTTCATACGCGAATGTTCTTGGTTCGTCTGTTACACAGTGGTCGGAGGTATGTACTAGGAGATCTCTGAGACTGCAATGGCGTCGATATGCAACAATAGGTGGTGCTGCAAATATTGCTGCGGTCGTTGGGTTACTCATCAGGATGTTAAAGTTGTTAAGCAAAATGTGCTTAATGCATGAACTTAGAGGATGGTAGGTGAGTACCAGAGCGATCCTTTCTTCGCTGTGCCTGACACGTTTCTCGAGTGCTTCCTGGCCTGAGATGGAATGCACTCTTTCCCGATCATTGCGCAGTAGATCGGAAGGATAACCACGGCCTTCAAAGAAGGTAGTCATTTCTTCACATTTTTCAACAAAAAAGTCTCCCGAGTTTCTACTTGCTTGCGTGAGACTCATACTGAAGAGGGGCTATGCCCGAAATGTTTGTGTTTGTAAACTACACAAAATGACACTTTTTCCAGCATTTTTTTAGTTTTTTTTTTGTTTATAGTACAAATTTTTTAGCTCGCTCGTATTTTTAAAATGTGCAATAGAGAGCAATTCAGGCTAAAACACTTTCAAGATAAAATAGAAAGCAATAGGCATTATACATACCACAAAAAACCTTTCGAGATTGGTTAAGTGTCATGCAAGCAAGTAGACACTCGGGAGACTTCTGGAAAAGCCAAGTGATAGGTATGTGTCGTTAAAGGCAAGTGCGTTTATATATTAAGTAATGAGTGAAAGTTGGCCCATTCTCTGTAGTAAAATGTCAAAATTTCGGTGCTGTGCAATTGCACTTTTAAGGGTCTTCATCGGTAGGATATCCCCCCCCCCCCCCACCTAGAGGCGGCCAGGCCTACAACTCTTCAGAAAGCTGGCTACGCCCCTGTAGATAAAATCTTAAGTTTTATTTAATGTTAGGAAAGAAAACAAAGTGTCACTTCCATGAGCGGTTGCGTTAAGTTTTGTCGACGAAAATGACTTCCATGATGGTTTCCATAACCAGAGAAAATGTTTGGTGGCATACGTCTCGGGAAATAGACCTGTTTCAGAGCCAATTGATAAATATCTTTGTGAAAGTGACATATTCTGGTTAACGCCAGTGTCCCTTTCTGACCCCTCATAATCTTTTAATGAATGGTCAGACAGAGCAATACAGGAAAATTAGACTTCTTTCAAAAATGTGGGACTGTTCTAGTTTTCTAAATCCTCAACTTCCCCAAAAAATGTTAATTGTTTTCGAAAAAAAATTTCTCCTGAGATATTCCGAGAAGCATATAATATATAGTGTTATAAGGAGTTGCAAACAATTGAGGCAGATAATAAACTTGTTCAAGCCAAACTTCTTAAAGCCAAGGCTAATACAATTTCGTGGCCCTCCTTTTACTCAGATGTGTTTCACAATTGCTAAATAAAATGCTTCGGAGTCGCAGTCCTCATGACCATGTACAGATACTCTTATGTACAACCTAGTCAAAGCAATTTAATTTTTTTATAACTACTCAGCTCGTTTAGTTTACTTCTATTCTGGGTAGTTTTTTTGCCTATTATAGTTAATTTAGTTTATAGTCTAATTTTCTTCTATTTAATTTGACAAAATAAAATGGTTGTTGTTGTTGTAAGTAAAAAACTCCGAGCACGCAAGGTACATCAAGCAAGTGAAGTACATCAAGCACATAGAGTACATCAAGCAAGTAAAGTACATCAAGCAAATAGAGTACATCAAGCAAGTAAAGTACATCAAGCAAGTAAAGTACATCAAGCAAATAGAGTACATCAAGCAAGTGAAGTACATCAAGCACATAGAGTACATCAAGCAAGTAAAGTACATCAAGCACATAGAGTACATCAAGCAAGTAAAGTACATCAAGCAAGTAAAGTACATCAAGCAAATAGAGTACATCAAGCAAGTAAAGTACATCAAGCACATAGAGTACATCAAGCAAGTAAAGTACATCAAGCACATAGAGTACATCAAGCAAGTAAAGTACATCAAGCAAGTAAAGTACATCAAGCAAATAGAGTACATCAAGCAAGTGAAGTACATCAAGCAAATAGAGTATATCAAGCAAGTGAAGTACATCAAGCAAGTGAAGTACATCAAGCACATAGAGTATCAAGCATGTAGAGTATTACAAGCAAGAAAAATACATCAAGCACATAGAGTACTACAAGCAAGTGAAGTACATCAAGCAAGTGAAGTACATCAAGCACATAGAGTATCAAGCATGTAGAGTATTACAAGCAAGAAAAGTACATCAAGCACCTAGAGGACATCAAGCATGTAGAGTGTTACAAGCAAGAAAAGTACATCAAGCAAGTAAAGTACATCAAGCACATAGAGTACTACAAGCAAGTAGAGTGCATCAAGCAAGAAGAGTATATCAGGCAAGTAAAGTATATGAAGCATGTAGAGTACTACAAGCACATAGAGTACTACAAGCAAGTAGAGTACATCAAGTAGGTAAAGTACATCAAGCACATAGAGTACTTCAAGCAAGTAAAGTACATCAAGCAAGTGAAGTACATCAAGCAAGTAGAGTACATTAAGCGATTAAAGTGCAACAAGCAAGTTAAGAGTACATCAAGCACATAGAGTACATCAAGCAAGTAAAGTACATCAAGCAAGTAAAGTACATCAAGCAAGTAAAGTACATCAAGCAAGTAGAGTACATTAAGCGATTAAAGTGCAACAAGCAAGTTAAGAGTACATCAAGCACATAGAGTACATCAAGCAAGTAAAGTACATCAAGCAAGTAAAGTACATCAAGCAAGTAAAGTACGTATACATCAAGCACATAGAGTACATCAAGCAAGTAAAGTACATCAAGCAAGTGAAGTACATCAAGCAAGTAGAGTACATTAAGCGAGTTAAGTGCAACAAGCAAGTAAAGTACATCAAGCAAGTAGAGTACATCAAGCAGGTAAAGTACATCAAGCAAGTGAAGTACATCAAGCAAGTGAAGTACATCAAGCAAGTAGGGTACATCAAGCACGTAGAGTACATCCAGCAAGTAGAGTACATCAAGCAAGTAGAGTACATCAAGCAAGTAGAGTACATCCAGCAAGTAGAGTACATCCAGCAAGTAGAGTACATCAAGCAGGTAAATTACATCAAGCACATAGAGTACTACAAGCAAGTAAAGTACATCAAGCAAGTGAAGTACATTAACCGAGTAAAGTGCACCAAGCAAGTGAAGTACATCAAGCAAGTAGAGTACATTAACCGAGTAAAGTGCACCAAGCAAGTAAAGTACATCAAGCAAGTGAAGTACATCAAGCAAGTAGAGTACATTAAGCGAGTAAAGTGCAACAAGCAAGTAGAGTACATCAAGCTAGTAGAGTACATCAAGGTAGCTAAGCAAATAAAATAATATAAGTAATAGAACTCAAGTAAAGTTAGTTAAATACTATATTGGGGACATAATAGTTCCCCATACATAACGTACCTACCTTTTGGGATGTGTTGAGTTGCAGGGTGGCCTGGGCCTCTGTGCAGGAAGTTCTTGAGAGTGTTGCGTTACATGTGCTTGGCATAAGAGCTGATTGTTCCACATCATTCTAAATGGCTTTGGGGCTAGTGTAGCTGGTGAATCGTTGCGGATTTTTTTGCACGTTGTTGACATTCAGATTTACCAACCGACGTTTTAAAAATGGAGTTCGGGTTAACGGAATGATATTGAGTCAAGTGTTAGCTAATAAAATAAAATTAGCTCAAGTTAGCCGATCATAAAGAATTGGTAAATCCAGGAGAAATTGCATTTGTTTGAGGTAGCGGGGATTTGGAGTTAAGCAAGTTCGGGTTCTGCTGTTCTTCTGTAAGGAACTGCTAAAACGTATGCTAAGCGTAAAGTTCTTGCTTGCTAGGTCCATTCTTTACCAATATATTTTGTTTTACATTTTCAGGTATTACTGTTCACCAACGTCCTCAATACAAGATGCTTTGAAAGCGTATGAAGTCTCTTTTAAGGCAAGTGTTGTAATTTTAGCATGCCAAGGACATTTAACCCTTTCACTCAGTCAACTATGGAAACTTCTAAAAGTAAATTTGACTTTTGAGGGCGTGAACGAAATCCTATGGTGTGACCATTCAAATGAAACCTCTTCGGCAGTACTTTCACTTGGTACTATTTGTTTTTCAATATTTTGCAAAAATGAAAGTTGGGATTTTTCTTGACTTTTAGTTTTGGACACTCTTGTGAGTTAAGGGGTTAACTCTCTGACATCGTATTGATGGCAATGCATGTGTTGTTTACGACTAATAAACCCATTCAGTTGTTGATGGACCATATCTTCTTGTATGCGTTCGTTTTCATCCTTCAGTGACCCGGCTATCTTATGTTCTGCGTGCCACAGTTTGACTAGAATGGTCATATTGACGCACAAATATTTTCTCACGGTGTTTCAAATTTCAGAAATGGCAATATTGATTTGTACTGTAGGGCAACAGTTGTGAACTTTGAATAAAGAGGCAATGAAGAAATGACAGCTGTAAAGTTCTATTACAACAGAAAGAGACAAATGAAAAAACGTTCTCAGGTGGACTTACTAAGAAAAAGATAATTCTGAGACGTTGCAACGGAAGTCGAATCCATGCCCTTCCAGGTGCCGGTGGGTTGTCTGTCATTGCGATATGGGATACTTGCAGTGAACAAGTCCAAACAATTTGGCTCAAAGGTGACACGGTTCAAATGTGGTCATTAAGTTTTTATTTGTTTTTCTGTTTTTGTTTTTTGTTTGTTTGTTTGTTTTTTTAGTAAATCCACCCGAGAAAGCTTCTTCTTACTTCATTTCACGCAAGTTGCCATTCTACTTATCATTTGAATCGCTTTCCGTATTTTTGAATAAATTCTTCAATGACGAAAATCAATTTTCTATGTATCTTGCAGGGAAGGTCAAGTAACGGTAAATACGGTGCGCCTCCGAAGCCGCCATTTATGGAAGAAAATGAAGAGGATGAACACGAGGATGAAGAAAACAAGTTTGTGACAGGAGATACGTGCTATCATTTGTTAAAACTCTACTGCAAGCGATCACACAGACTGGAAAGGCTTCTATCGCCATCCACTTCCACCGCCCATCAGTTGGATTTCAGTTTGAGGTACAATCAACCCTCTGTGTAGCGGAACCCTCTTGGAGTCAGGACCATAATTTGCAAGAATCTGTAATAGCGGGTTGGGTGTGTGGGGGATTACTGGGTGCACATTGTCACCTCTTGGGGCTAAAAGTAAAGTTACAGAGGTTCTGGTGCCTTTTAATGTAGGGGTTCCGTGTGCAATTTCCAGTGCCTCCCCCTTCGGTTGGTAGAGCAGTTGAACTCGTATTTGAAGAAGGAAGGCAAAAATCTCCTGGACAGGCTAACTTAGCCTACCTATGGAATTCAGTAGGGAAAAAGGGAAATCGATTATCGCTAGAGAAGCACATTAATGTTAGTGAACTGTTCCTAAGTAGTGATAATAACCCCTCTTTCGTCTCCTCTCTTTCCTTCTCCTTAGCTGGCATCTTTATCAGGTCCTTGAATCCCTTCAGTACACACATCTCTCCCAGGACCACGCGGGCATGTTACACAGTGGCTTTGCTGCTCAGCTAGAGGGACTGGGTCTTTGGCACTGGGCTGTATTCGTTTTGTTACATATTCAAGACCCAGTGAGGTAAGTTTTCGTCTAAATATCCCAAGTTGCCTTTCCCTTTGTTTCCAATTGTGGTCTACTGTTGAAGCTGTTAAATGAATCTTTTATCGCAGCTACGTTTTCATGACAACGAACTCACTTCAACTTCGAAAATTTTCGAAGTTCGAAACGTTTAAAATATCAAAATATTTTGAAGAGAAGTATTGATCATCGTGTTAATAAATAACAGACAGTACGAACACTTCAAATCATGCAGCACTTCTTCCATACTACCTTGTACATGGCTTGGTCTTTGTTTTATTGAGTTTGTGGGGCAGTCTTTGTTGTGCTGGCCTCATGGAGACACATGTCCTCTTGACTGCTATAGTTAAATTTCATTTTCCTCAGTCATAATGATGAGAACTTTCTCTTCTCTGTGTTGTATTATCTCCAGGCGAGAGCGTGCTGTCCGTGATCTTCTTTGTCGCTTCTGCTGTTTATCAACTGATCACGGGAATGTAGAAAAAGAACGTTTCTTGTTAGAACATTTAAAAATTCCTGCTGAGTGGATACACGAGGCAAAGGTGAGGAGTCTTTATTCATACTGAAAACACCATGATATTTTCATTTTATAAAAGACAGTTCAAGTTTATTTAAGTCTGAATTTTAAAATTGTGCTGTCAAGGAGTTTGAAAACACATAATACTGAAAAAATGGTCTCATTTGACACCAATCTAAGGAGATTGTGAATTTGGTATTGTGACGTAAAAAGAGAGATTTAGAAATGTATAAGCGGTCAACAGAGGTTATATATTAAGTCGAACTGGGACCTTTAAAGTTTTACTCCAAACGACATTGAACAGACTTTTATGTCTTAACATTTTACACTTTCACATCATGACATGACCTAGTTCACAGTTCATGAACCTAAGTCACAATGTTGTCTTCCCTTCAGGCTCTGCGGGCGCGCTATGAAGGCCGAACTCGTGAGGAAGCTTTTCACCTGGTGAAGGCGCGGCATTGGAGCCTGGGACATAATGTTGTTCTTCGCAGCCTTGTTAGTGATGCAATTATAAATGGTAAGAAGATGAAATTATTGGCTATGGTTATGCGCCGATCAATTCGAAACTTCAACATCTCCCCGGGCATACCCCGGGCATTTGACTGTGCATCGTGCCCAGGGAGGAATTTGAACGTTGCGTTGGAAGGGTGGGGAATTTGAACCGGATTTATCTCTTGTTCTGACGTAATATGCCCGTGAGATTTTTCGGTACGTCAAAGTTTCCGTGTTTGCACCTAGAATTTCCTTTACACACAAAATCAAACACAACCATTTTTAGTGTACAACGTTTCCCATGATGCGCGTGGTGAAAGAAAAAAAAAAGAGAGAAAATGGCTAGTAAGGTATTGTTTTCCATTTCTTTGTAGCGGAATACGACATTTTGAAAACGTTGCTCGGAGAAATGGAAGCAAGGGATCGTAGCTCCACCGTGAAGGACTGGGCGACAGGAGGACAGGTTAGTTGTCTGTTTTGTGGTAACACCGTACTTTTTATGTGAGTGTATCCACGTGACCAAAAAGCGTGACCTTATTAATATTTTTTTTGGGGGGGGGGGTGGGGGGGAGTTTCAATGAAGTTTGAATCTGCGTTAAATAGGCGAACCTTCGCACCTGTAACTATTGCTTTATAGACATATATTCCCATGGGTTACATTTATTTAAGCACTAAAAAGATTTAACTTAACAACTTGCTTTGAAAGCCAAACATGACGTAGCGACCTGTTAAACCTCAAGTGTGTGATGACAAGCTTTTCACGTTTGATACAAAATGTGAAGGTTGTTGTCGTGACTTGAAACGAACATTTAAATGGACATTAAGTCAAATTAAGCCAGGAACATTGAACAGTTGCGTTATCATGAACTGTGAACGTATATTTCCTTATCTGGTGTTGTGTTGCACATGTAAAAATTCGATAGTCTAAGTTTTGCGATGCCGTGAGACGCGATGATGTGCGATATTTTGTAGAGCGTTCGGAAGGATGTTGTAGCGTTTAACAGATCGACAAGAAAGGAAAGTAAATGAAATGTTGCGTTAAAATACAGTCCCCAACAGCATGTTTGTTCGTGACGTGGTCACACTGCTGAAGTAGTTTGTCGAACCTAAGACAGAACACCTTTACATGGTACAACCTACGCTTGCAACTTCCACCTGCCACGTGTAAGTTTTTCCTGCAAGGCTGGAACACATGTTATAGCGTTCGATGAAGGAGAACGCATTCCTAATTTTGTGTTGGGTGTCCTGTGTCTTACAAGGCAGAAAAATTCGAGATTTTCTGTAATCGTCGACGTCGTCGACGCCAAATTAGCCCCCCCCCCGAAGACTTTTGCAGGGGCCTTCGCTCGGCCGGGAACTGGTATGGACTCTGGCCTCGCTTTCATGACGCCCAGGCCCAAACGGTCAATTTAGCGTCTAAACACAATGTCATCGGTGGACGAGAATACTGATCGTGGTTTCAAGAGGTATTTTGTTATTTTCTTCGAGTTTTTTTATTTAGAAAAGTTTTCCAGTTTGTCGACAAGGCACAGTTTGAAGTCCACTCGTAAACAAAACCGGCGCACCTAGGACGTAAAGCGGTCGAGAAAACATCGATTATTCGTACGGACTCTTGAAGAATTTGGAGAGTGATTTCTGTCGAAGACCACAAAGGCTTTCACAAGACTTTTCCGGGAAAACTTTCATGTTTGTTGACAAGACACAGTTTGAAGCCCACCTACAAACACAAGCGGCGGAGGTAGGATCTACAGCGCTCGAGAAAACATCGATTATTCGTACGGAGATTTTGCTATTCCTTGTTGCCGACAAGCGAGAAAGTGAGAAACTGGTCATGTTGTTGTTGTTACAAGTCATGACGACAAAGACTGATAGGAAGGCTAAATATTACTTTAATTGCAGAATAAAAGTGGACACTTCTGTTAGGACATTTGTCGAGACACGCGACAGCCTAGCCTCTGTTATTTTTGACACGAGGAATTTTAAGCGAGTGAATCAATTTGTCAGCAGAGACATCAAAATGCTTCTTGAGACTAATTAGTTGTTGTTATGTAGTGCTTGAAATTTTCTTGTAAATCTACATACCTTGGTGGTCATTTTAGAAACATATCACTGGCAAGTTCATTGATGTAAAGTCGTGCACAAACCACCAAAGGGTTTATAGTTGAATTGATTCCACTTATGCAATACAATACAATACTTTATTGACACCCCCCTGGTGGGGCTTTTCAGTGACAATGTAATGTTAAAAAAAATCTAATTTAAAAACAGTTGAAAATTCATTTAAAAATGTGAAAATATATAAATAAAGCGACAAACATTCTTATAGGTCACGGCTATTTAAAAAGTCAGTAATTAATTTATTTTTCAGATAAAATTTGAAAGAAGAGATGGATTTTGAGGTTTTAAAAGTAGTTTCAAGGTTGTTCCAGATGTTTACTATGCAGTAATAAAATGTCCTCTGACCGGCGTTCGATTTATACAACGGGATATTTAAGAGTTTTGTGTATAATTGAGATGCCTGCCTGTGACGTTGTAGAGCCCAAAGCCCCATGCACACCGGCAAATTCTCTATGGCAAACCTTATTTGCTCGTGTAGATGAGAAAATTTTATCAATTTGTTTTGCTACAAATGTCTTTGATTATTAAACTGGCATGCCAGTTTCATTTGTCATAGAAAATTTGTCGTGTGAATTTGCTCTGGTAAATAGGTAATCAAAGATTGCTGGAAATTTAGTTTCAGGCCCTTTGAAAGGGCCTGAAACTAAATTTTTGGAGCTTTTGTGCAAGTGATAATAGCTAAGTTGGGCACTCGCTGTTTCACTGACTGAAGCACATTGTCAGCACATATTCAAGGACACTTGTCGTCGGCAGAAAATTTGTTCACCGTGGCCAAATCTTTCCACAGCAATTCTCAGTCAAAACAATGTGTAAACCCGAGCTCAGAGCCATGCTTTCATTTACTGGAAAGCAAAGGACTCAAAGGCTTTCATCTCCTTGGTGACAACTTGGGAACTGGAAGTGTTGGCTGTCTGATATAATGTACCAATCGAACGCACTCTCTTAATCTTTGATTACTACTAGTCATATACAAGCAGGCAAGCGCTTTGATTGTTGTGGTTCCTTAACTGCCACTCGAAAGAAATAGCGAACATAAATCCTTCTTTTGACAGAAATTCTTCCTTCGTTGCAGGTGTTTTTGGATTATCTTGTTCTCATGGAAAAGTTCCAAGACATTGCAAAGGTAAAACGTATGACAAAGTAGTCTTCATTGCAGAATTGACTTGGATCTGCCTATTGCGTCACTGATAGTACAAAGACTCACCTTACTGCAGAAAAGCTGGTGTACTTCGAGCAAACCACTGAATTGATGTGTACATTTATCACGCCATAGAATAAAATAAGGCAATAAAAAAACTTAATTGACCAATCCGTTTGAAAAGCTTCCCAGGAACAGCGAAACAAATACAAACATAATATAGTTAATAACCCCAACTGGCGGGAGGCCGACCAGTTGCCCATCTACAAGCGTGGTCTTGGAGTTGAACTCGAATCTGTCAAGAAGCAACTCCAGCTTGGATCAAAGCGGGACTTCAATCAGGGGCGGCGGAATTCTCTCTTCCTAAAACAAAAATTTGTCAGCGACATTAACAGAACAAACAAGAGATTGAACAAAGTGGCATTAACTAACAATTGACAGGTTTTCAATCGAGTGTCGGAAAAACCCAAAACCAAAGTAATTACTCCGATCAATCACAACAGATACAAACAACACAATGAACCATTCAGAACTCGAAGTAAGTAAATGTAATTAGCGTGAAAGGCGGGAAAACGCGTGCGTGTAAGTCGCAATTAGTTTTGCTTTTAATTGAGAGGGAGGCGTGTTTTTTTTTTTTGAAAAACCAACCACAGCATAGTAAACAAAACGACAGGAAACTCACTTCTTTCTCATTGAAAACCACTCTAACCTCTGGAGATGACTTCCGTTTACGTTTGCGACAACGGGAGTTGAAATCCACTCGTCTCCAATCTATGTTGCTTGCTGTGGCATCTTCATTTCATGTCGCGTTGTCTTTGCTAATTCTCGAGAACTTTAATATTCTTCCTGCGTGGCTGCAGATAGCTTTTACCAGAATCTTGACAGCAGTCAGTCTCCTACGCAGCCGTTTTTAGTGGCGTCACGCAGCACTCGGGAGAGCGTTGCGTGACGCCACTAAAAACGGCTGCGTAGGAGACTTGACAGCAGTATGTTGATACACAGTTTTGCATTACAGGGTAAACTTGTACCAACCAAGTATGATTTTGAGGACATACACATGGAGGTATCTTCTCTTTGTACGAGAATCAACAGCTTACCGTCAGATACAACAAAGGACATGTAAGTGAAGCTCCAAACGGCAATTCTGCCTACTTATTGTCTTGATCTTTTTTTTTTGTTTTTTTTTTCAGAACATGTGTGGAATAAGTCAGCCGTTGAAGTTTCGTTTTGCAGGTGCTCTTTTTCTTTACTTTTTGTTGATTTGCGTTACAGGTTGTGCCAGTACGACATGGCTAAGATGTGCGCTAATTTCCTGAAGATTGTCATGAGGGAACTGGTGAGTCAATTTTTGCTTGGATGGCACCGCGCATCTGCTTGCAAGTCGTAAGACTCGTGCAAATGAGTTTCTTCTCCTCGTGGCTTTCACCTGTTGGTATAGCCATAGTTACTCGAGGAAATGGTTATGAAACCTTGCAAGTTTCAAAGGCCATAACAAAAGTGCTGCAAGTTATGTTGAAAGTACTTCGACAGTGCACAAGATTTTGTTTTACATTCGCACACTATGGCTGAATAACTTAACAGTAACATTTGTATTGGTTACTTGTTCATACAAATTTCAAAACCTATTGTTTTTGCACGGTCATGGCTAAAACCGGTAACAAAAACATAACTTGTTTCTTTTATTCTTTTATTAACCGTGGTGTGTCGACAATATACCGGTATACGTGTTGCAAGAAATAGGCGCAAATCGTGTCTTAGTAGGACCTCCAGTGTAACTGAATTGAACTAAAAGATAATGAACATAATACTAAATCAGTTCATTCTGACAAGGGAATAGGTACCCGTGAAACACGGTTACGTCTCTTCCTTTTTTTTTCTTTCATATTTTGGCGTTCCCTCAGAACGCTGCGCTATTGCTTGTGGAAGATTGTTGTTTAAACAGTAGCTGATTGAAAGCTTTTCTTTTTTGATTGACTTGTAGACGGATGTCACCGATGAAGGGGAGGCCCGTTTACCGACCCACATCCTAGCCCCTCACGTGACCAGGCTACCGATGCCCGAGGACTGTGCTCTTGCAGAACTGCGTCAGCTTATTCCCAATTACATTACGGAAATAACCGCTGGCCATTGACACTGCGGGGTGTGAAAAGCCAATACTCCGGGTTGAAGTGTCTGAACAACTTGGGAATGTTTCAGCTGCAATACGAAACAGGCATTTGCTTTGAATAAAAGCAAAAGCAAAACAAGCGAATGGAAGGATAACTGCAGTCCTAGTGGTTTAAAAAACAAACCGGGCAAGGAAGTTCAGTTTCTTGTTGGAAAATTTGAAGACGTTTGCTCGTTTGAGATGACTGAAAGAACGGTATATATCACGATATGTATCACTCTTCCATGTGAAGAATAACAGGGACTAATACGGTGTACATGGACAATCAGTAAGTGGTATTACAAGATGGCATGGGAATTCATGCATGATATTTCGATATATCACCAGTAATCAGACGGAATTGTAGATAAAAACGGTTTCCGTTGAATATTGTCTTCTTTTGACTTGCATGTTAGCCCGCTGCTTTAGTCAGCAATATTTTGTAATTTTCGATAGCGCAAGTAGAATGACTTAATATCTACTCGTGGCAACTGTGTTACTAGCATGCTGCATTTTCTGTAAGCAGCGATTCGAATCACCTGCAAATATTTGGAATTTTCAACGGTCAAATGTACACAGATTTTCGACTGGCTAACGATGAAGCACGTATAATCTATTGAGTCAATTATAGAGTAACTGTAAAGATGAGTGAAGGAACTTTCTTCTTAGCCAATCAACTGGCTTGCGATATCATTCCGCGCTTTCTGTCAAGTGTAGGTGCTTAGTTCGACTCGAAAATGTGAAATAAACTGACAAACAAAAGAGAAGAAACGAGAACAGAAATCGATATAGAAATCGCAAATGTAGGTAACTGTAAATTTCTGTTGACTGTGTTTGTTTTGTTTCGTTTTGTTTGTTTGTTTGTTTTTTTGGCACTTCAATTTTCACTTCCTTTTGAAGTCTTGGGCTCTTTGCACAACCAAAATAACAATAAATGACCTTAAAGCCGTGTGTCACTCTCTTAGAATGTTTAGGTACAAATTGGAAAAAATTATTTCAATCGGAGAAGAATTATCAAAGAAACAACAACACTGGGAAGTACTGCTCAGGAGAATTAATTTGAATGGTCGCACTTCAGGATTTCATCCACGTTGAACCACGTTGTACGGGACAATAGACAGTTCCACAAGAAAATACAACTCAATAAATTTCATTTGAATGATCACACTTTAGGATTTTATCCATAAACTCAGACGTTAGCGACTTTGTACAGCGTAGTAAACAGCACCGCAGAAATGTACTGCTCAGTAGCTTTCATTTGAATGGTCACATTTTAGGATTTCATTCACAGACTCGAGTTACAACCACCTTGTATAGCATAATTAACAGGAAAAATAATAACCTTCCTAAAAGCCCACTTTTCCAATACATAACAAATAGTTAAGAACCTTTCCAGGCTTTCTTGGAAAAATGCTTGTTCTTATACGCGGGCTCTAATATACTACAGGGAAGTCATATTGTGGGAAGAAACTCAGCGTTGATTGATCAGAATTTATTTTATTGATGACTATTGAAATAAATATTGTTGATACCTTGTCTAATATCTGTTCTGCAAGTTGCGTAAACCAAGTCCAATTTCTGCCTCGTCCTCAGGCGCCGGTTTAGCGCGTGCAAACAGGGAGCGCGGGGCGTCGTGGGAAGGATGCAAAACGCGGAGCCGGCTGCAGAGCACCTATCCCACAACGCCACGCGCACGATCGTATAATAAGGAGGGACGCCTGGGGACGAGGAAGGTCCAATTCAATAACACGCATTTACAGAAGGCAATCAAGTATACAACAATAAACCAGCCAAGTATGAGAAATTAGTGTAAGCGTCAAACAAGTTACCATTGAGTGGGGTAATAGACTCTTCGGTGTTGTGTGTTTCTTCCAGAAAGCTTAAATTCAAAAGCAAAAATTCCCTCAACATTTAGCGCAGATTGGCAGGAAACCTTACATAGTTACGACCATACAAAGAGTAACATGCATTGACCACTCAAGGAAAAAATATTGGGGAAATACAAAACACCCGTTGTAGAAAACAATATAAGAACGTTTTCCCTTGACATTAAAAAGACAAACAAACCATGAGCGTAGACTTGGCGTGCCTTTAAAAAACGATCTAATTATATTATGGATACAACTCGGATAGTGAGGCCGCCAAAAAACAAGCCGCGTCTTGTGTGACTTGACCATTTCTTCGCGTCTTGCGTGACTAGTTAAATCATGTAGCAAAGAGTCAAAACAAGCTTTTTTTAGGCAACTACGTGTTGCTTCAAATTACGTCCTGATTTTAATATGAATGATAAGTCTTGGGTCACAGCGTCAGCTAAACAATTCATGTTTTCGTACATTTGTAGCACGTATTTTTGAGAGAACGTGAACAGAAAACTGCTTTCTTATTCTAATCACCTAATCGTGGATAAAATCACGAAACTTGTGTGACCTCCTAGTGACGTCATGCATGACGCATGTGGCAAACCTGTGGCCGGAAAAATAAATAAATAAAGAAAAAAATATAAACTGACAACGCGGGCGTCGACAAAGGGATAAGCCCGCTCATCCCAAAAACAAGCAAAGAAAAGAACAACAATCACGAGATCTTGTCTCGAGATGCGGTTATTTTACATTTGTAGCACGTCGTTTTGACAATACGTGACAAGAAATTAAGCGAGCGTGGAAAATATCACGAAACTTAAGATTCCTTAGGTGCCGGTTGTACAGTTCTGCACGTCGTGTGACTAGTCACCTCATGCATGACGAATGTGGCAGATACCGTGTCCAAACAATATAAGATGAGAATGGTCATCTCAGTAACACCAGATGCAATGTTTCAGTTCCATATTGATCGTAACTAAACGCTTCGCTTCTCACATTTCCCAATAGCTTGAATTTTCGAAATCAGGAGAAAAACGTTATTTACAATAATCATAGTTTTCACGCAATCGAGAGCGCACGTCATACTTGCTTTCAGGCATTCAAGCGCGTCCACTTCTATCTCAGTATTTCCATTGGGGGCAGATAGCATCATATATTGTAAGAGAGTTTGATCCACTCGTGATACTAAACAATTCAGCGTCTATCTCAGAACCTATAGACGATGGCTGCAAGCAGCTTCGACCACTTCAAGCTTATCGTAGAGTCAAAGGCAATGAAGACAGAGAAACTTGAAGCGATACAAACCTTCCTGTCTCGCGGGTATGGCCCTTTATCTGCCGATCAAGTCGCCCAGCTTGCTCAACAGTTTAGTCTTGATGACGACATGAAAACGAAATGCGTCAAGATTCTCCAACCAACTGATTAGTTTCCTTGAAAATGATACCCTATTCTAGACCAAAACTCTCTGATTTCCGTACCTATCCCAGACTAAACAGCTTGAAAACCATACCCTTCACAGCGGCACATACCCATATAGCGTGTATATGGGAGTACCCCCCCCCCGGGGTTACCCTTCAACCTTCTGAAGGGTACCGAAAATGTATCAACGGCGAGTCTTGGACCACGGTCCAAATTGCGGGGAGATTTTCTTGCTGAAACCTCGCGAGATGAAGAGAACATTTTCTATGCCACAGACCCTAACTGGACAGGTGCTTCAATGGCATACGCACTTATCCTGCGGGACAGTGATGACAATGCCATGACTGTATGCTTAGATGAAGCTGTTACAATCACGGAAACCGTGTTCAAGATGTCAGTGGAGACATATCATGAAATTCAAGAAATTGCTGCAGAATTTGAGGATTCCCTCTCACGAACATTGGTGCCACTGCATGCAGACGACAAGTACGAAGATGACGGTGAAGAGGCAACCTCAGAACCAGTTGACACAGAAGAGACCCTTGCCTATCTAGATCGGAGGCAAAGAAGAGGCAGAGCCTGCAGGTATAACGACATCATGGCCTGTCTGCGATAAACAACACTACGATATGCATACGATATGCAGTAACCAAGAAGTGATGAGTTAATTTTGAGAATATTGCTTAAATGGCTTTGACTGGTGTTGAACAACTCCTGTATAAGATACCTCAGTTGACATATTTTTAAAATGTAATGCAATAGGGGTTACCTCCTTAACTACTGGGACACAGTTTTGCAGGCATATGCATATATGGCTAGAGTTTATAAATCGTCGGCCTCCCTGGTGAACAATCGGATCAACCTGGTGGATTTTTGTCTGCCCTGGTAGAATTTTGGTAAAAACCTGGTGAACAACCAAGCTTCACCAGGTCTGTTACAGAGGGGTGTTCTAAAGCACATTTACAAATAACGTTTGTTATTTCACACATCAGTAGTCTCGCAAACTGTATTCACCCACTATAAAAAACGTCGCTCTAGGCGACGTTGGGAAGGTGAAAATTTTAAGTGGACGTTAAGGAGGAGGGGGGGGGGGCTGACCTTAACGTCCAGTGGACGTTAAGCGGGTAACTTGTGAATATGTCGACGGCCCCTTACTTACATGACCGCTTGTATGAACTCGTCGAAAGATTCACATGTAAATGCAGAATTAAACTGAAAAGTAATAACTACCGTTTAACCCTTTACTTTTGATATCCTCAAAAACATATTCGTGTATGGTCCTCTCAACCTCTTTTAGTTCAGGGTCGTAACCAGGTATATGGGATCAGGGATCACAGCCTCGGGATCGGGATCATGGACCCGGGATCCCGGGTCACAAATGATGGGATCCGGATCAGCCAATTTTTTTGGGTTTTGGAGGGGATCAAGGATCGATCGCTTTTTAGATACTTTATTCTTTATGAAAAACAAGAATATTCCGTTTTGCAAGGAAAAAGGCCTCTTTTCAGGACTATTGAAAAATCTTTTAACCTTTATACTTCAATTCTTTTACGTTTCCGTCACGCAATCAGCTGTTTAACTCTTTTCCGTCAAGAGTTGTATTTTCCCGACGTGGAAGTCGGGAACCATTCAGCCACTTGTGACGTCATCATTTTTGACGTCACCAGATTGTTTTGATAAGCAGCTAGCACAGCAAGGACAGATCCATCCATACGTGTGTCCATTTTGAATATCGACCAAATCCTGGCAGAGCTATACCAGAAAAACGTGTCCAATTTTGGCTGCAAAGTTGGTGGTAAAATAGGCCTAGTCACCTAGTTGATCAATGTTCCATTTCCAGGTTTTTAGAAGGACTGAGGCCAAAACTTTTCCAGTGGATAGAAAGGTGATAAAGGGTAGAAGATAAAGAGAAAAGAAAGGGAGAGAAAAAGGAAAGCAAAAGAAGCGAGAAAAAATTAGAAATGAATCAGCAAAAAAAAAAAAAAAAAAAACAAGTCCAAATTTTGGCTTATGCGCATGCCTGAAACCAAAATAATGTACAATTTTCAACAGAAGCTGGCTCAAAATTGAGCTAAGATGAAAGAAAACGCTTTTGTAGCAAAGTTTAGTGGCATTTGGCACCATAGCACTTCAAAAACCGCTTTAGCGGTAAAAAATGCGTTTTTCTAAGGGAAAAACGCTGACGGTAAAGGGTTAAAGAAAATTACATTTTGCTTCAAATGTGTTCTTTTTTTGCATTAAACCTGATAAATCAACCAAAATCAGTCTCAAACGAGTAAGATTTGTCATGATCAACGATTTTCGATAGTTTAGCTAAAGCTTTTCTCGCTCTTATTTCATGTTGCATAACTTTGCGGTTTCCGCTTTGTCGGACTCTCTGAGAAATCGGATACTCGCTTATCGGTACCATGCGTTCATGATGCGGGATTGACTATACTATGGACAAGTCAAGGAAAAGAAGTCGAGAACGACGGTATGACAGTTTAACTTCTATTTTGCAATTATTACCATACCCTTACCGTATTGATCTGTTGATATCATGGTTGTAAAATGCTGCGCGCAAATTGAAGGCCACTGTTCTTCATATTTCTAGATCCCGTTCCTATTCCTGGTCGCCGGCCAGAGAACGGTCACGGCTATCAGAAAGCCGAAGACGATCTGGACGATCATCAAGTCGGTCAGTTAACTGTTCTTTTATGTTTTATCCAGCACTAATTCCTTTATAAAGCTTGATAGATGTATGTTGCTTTGTCTATAACTACCGATATATTGCAATGCGCAACAGTATCAGAAGATTAAGAAGTAAATAATTTCAGTGATAATAGAGAACAATGCACCAGAATTGGTCAGATACATTGTCCTTGACACTTCTTAAGATCCCGTTTTCTTTACTCAGATCTCGGAAATCTCAGTCGAAAAGATCCAGATCTTGTTCGCCGAATCGTCATTAGAGACATGAATTGCACGAACGACAAAGGTAAAGCTTTAGTTTATTGTAAACCTGACACCCTGTTGTGTGATGACTGCTGTGATAACAAGTCACGCTGGCGAGTAATATCACTAGTATGTCACAGCAAGCGAATAAGCGAAAATATTGCGGGCAGAGAGAGAAATGCACATCCTCGATGATAAGACACTGTCTATTCTAGTAAGCAAAGTTTTTTAAACGTGCTTTGCTTCTGTCCAGTTTTTCGAAGCCCTTGACCATCACTTTCATCATGCTTTCGGGGTAAGCTCGTTCCCAGGGCTTTTCCCTTGGTAATTTGGAACGGGCGGGAAAAGACCCTCTTTTCCCGCCCGTTCCAAATTACTAAGGGAAAAGCCCTGGGAACGAGGTTGAGGCAGTGGAAATTGCGCGTTGAAAGGATGGGGGAGTTTACTTAGGGGACAAAATAAATAGATTGGTACCTGCTCACTACAAAAGGAATCGTAGGCTATTGAGCTACTATACCTTATTCCAACTCCTACCTCCGGAAATCCCTCCGAGTAGAACAATATTTGTCATGTACGGAGCAACAGAAAAATAATGAAAAATTATGGCGCCAGGTCGGGGAATTCGAGTAATTTTTTTGTTTGATTTCTTGCATGAATATTTTTTATCTTGGTAAAACGTGTGGAAAGGCAATGCATGATTTTATTTTATTTTATTTTTTGGAGTGGGGGGCTACTCGCTGCATATAATTCTTTTCTGTCCCCAACAACAGGAAAAGAATCTTACCACGAGGTCAAGTGCTATATAAACAGGCTATTTGAAATTTTAGCAATGAAATCAAAATTGTTGTAACATTTCTCTTACAGGTCCCAGCGCCCCTCGAGATCCCAATCACCAAGAAGTTACCATCACGATAGGTCAAGGTAAATAATTATCATTTTTATTCTTTAATTGCATGTATCGCACGCGTCCTGGGTGTTATACATGTATTGCACCCAGACAGTGTGTGAATATTCTTGGGATAGTATAAAGACGTTTAATGTAACTAGTTAGTGTGAGCCGTGGACGCAACGTGTAGCATATGCAATATTTGGCACATACGTCTATGTTTTTATATCGAGTATCCATCAATATAAATAGAATACCAGAACACAAAAGGATTGAAGCAAATATATCCATTCCTCTTGGAAAAACGGACTTTGAAAGTGTCCTAATTGCTTGCGTTTTCTTGTTAATAGTTGAAGTAATGAATATGATACCTCTTTTTCGTTCAGAAAGAAGAAATGCCAAATGTCCATGGAAGAGTTTAGCGTTCGCAAAAACTGTGAAAAGGAACCTTCTAACCTAAATGCAGGGTAGGAGCAGTTTAATTCTATTCCCCAGAATTTTCAATTGTGAATGACTAATATCATTGCACCACACTACACTACTACGCTACACTACACTACACTACACTACACTACACTACACTACACTACACTACACTACACTACACTACACTACACTACACTACACTACACTACACTACACTACACTACACTACACTACACTACACTACACTACACTACACTACACTACACTACACTACACTACACTACACTACACTACACTACACTACACTACACTACACTACACTACACTACACTACACTACACTACACTACACTGCACTGCACTGCACTGCGCTGCATGACATTACATCATTGTTGAATTGATGAATATCAACTGATGTTCACAAACTTTGAAACCCCAACTCACAGGGCAACGTTGCAAAGCATCGAAAGTGTCATCGAGGAAAATGCCAGAAGCATTCAGGGTATCCCAAGAAAGGACACAGGTAATATTGCCAGATGTAACTCTTATTAATCTTATTATTTGATAGTAAGAACATGCTTTAATACAAAATATTTTGCAAAGGACGAGTTGAGTAATCATGTTGTTTATTGGGGTGAATATCACTCTGAGAGTAGAGGCTTTCTTTAAGTCTTTCCCCGAAGAGGAAAGGAAGAAAACCCCTGCAGAAGTCGTGTAGTATTTTATTTGAGCATGCACAGCGGTTGCTAGGAAACCGCCTCTTTCCAAAGCTTACTTGTTTTAAGCTTACTTGTTTTGTACATGTATGGCTCCAGGTTCTGGTGCGCGCGCTTCACTGGTTATCGTCACTTCATAAGAAAACGTAGTGAGTCATGACCTCGGTGAAAACCCCTAGAAAAACGTTTATTCAAAGCGACTTTCCGTGCCTGGCAATGACACAAACGTACCTTTACCATTTCTAAAACTTTCTATTGATTTTGTAAAACCCAAGAAAGAGCTGGGACACTACCCTTGGCTATTTCCATGATGAAAAGAATCATGAACCAGGGCCTCGAGGAAGAAAGTGGTGATCACCTGGATGCCGGGACGTCAGTGGAAAAGAAGAGAGTTGTTTTTTCTAAAGGAGAAGTTGTTGCTTTCAAGCATAACTACAGGACGTACCTGGAGCCCTTTTTTCTGGCAATCCTCTGTGAAGATCTACACAGCAGGAATGATTGTTTCCTGTAGGAAAAACTCAAAATAAACTGGCTGGAGCAATCAGAGGAAGAGTGGAGTCTTAGCGTATAACAGCAGTCTGAGTTCCTTGATAAGCCTTTCTCTTAGTTCGTCTTGGTTGTAGGTGGTTCGGGTTTTTTTCCTCGCAGACAGCTCACCTTTCAAATCGTGACTGTAGGTATTTTTCCTTAATACACAAAATCTCAAGATCAAACAATAGAACTTTGATCTACATTTCTTTAAAATTGAAAATTCCTTTTTCTTTCACCTTCAAAGTGCATGTCGCGTCTTATATATATTTTTTGCAACATATTTAGATTCACTCTTTTTATTCACTTTTTACGTGACGTTTAGCCAAGTCGAATCAGGGAGTTTTAATTAAAAGAAAAACTGTCGTTAATCTTGTCAGTTTTATCGTATTGTTTTATAGCGCGTTTGCTAGTGTTCATACGAATTTTACATTTCTCAACCAAGAAAGTTTTTTAAAAAGTAAGCTAATCAAGTAATGTGTAATTTACCTAGCATTTTTCACAAGTAAGCAACAGAATTCCAGTTATTCCTTAATACATCATGGTAGAGAAGATGAGAACTTGATTCAGAATGAGCAAATGAAGATCTACTTGAGGTAAATACGCTTTATTGTTATTAATGAATGATAAATCGACGTCGGGGAGACTTAACTTGTTCAAATCTTTCTATGGGATCATAAAATTTATGTGGGATCAGGGATCAAATGTTGCCACATTTTGGGGATCAGGGATCCAAATTTAGAGCTAAAAATTGGGATCAGCGATGAAAAAATATACCTGGTTACGACCCTGTTTAGTTCGTGGCTTCGTTGATAAAGTCTTTTGACCGTCGATTTCCGAAATAAACAGACAACACAATTTCTAAATTTAAAAGTCGCCGCGTGGACATATACACAAAACTTCGAAAGTGACTCACCAAGGCATTGTTTGAGAAAGAAATGATTTAAATGCGATACTACTTATCAAGTAAATTTAATTTCACGGACATATAAATAACATGTGTCCATGTTATTTCGAAATTACACAGCGAACTAAAACTGGACTACGAGGGAACGTAACCAGAAACCTACAGCTATGACGCGATCGATCAAGATAATAATTAACCATTTTGATTCGAATCAAAACAACACTTCATGTCTGACAATGTTCGATTGCTTTAAATCCTTTTCTATTTAACTATGAAAAATGTATCAACTAATAACAACCCAGGGGAAGGGTCGAGAAAGATGAGAAAGCTGAGGAGACTCTTTCTTTCCCTAATTTCGATGTGGACAAGGGTAGCAGTCGAACGCACTCCAATAATCTGTGATTACTACTAGTAATACTTTGGATGCACCGTCATTTAGGAGGACTTCGTGAATTAGATCTCCAGTACAACATGAGGAAGGCGAGGCCGAGAATTGTAATCATGTTTTGCAATTGTCGGGCGGCTGTGGATTCAGGTCTCCACTGCTTGGGCAGATAAAAAATGCAGGGCTCTGAGACAAGAAAACTACGGGACAGACCATTAGAAAAGTTATGGGGGGGGGGGGGATTTTAATGTTAACAAGTTAACATTCCCCTTGCATTTCCATGTGCAAGAACATTTTTTCTGGGCTACTTGCTGAGCATGAATTTTTCTTCTCTCAATTTGCCCTTGCACAGGGCTTGAAATAACGGCCGGTCAACGGACAATGTCCGGTCAAAAATAGGTTTTGTCCGGTCAAATCCTTGGATGGCCGGACAATTTGTCCGATCGTTTACGCTTGTAAAGAAAAATTAAATGCAAACCTTCATGTTTTAAATTTTGAAAGGTTCAACATTACTGGCGTTCGTGAATGAAAAGTGGAAAAAACAGAATGAGCCGGATACCAACAGACCAAGACCTTTTCAATAAATGATTCATAACAGTGGTTGCAAAATTTCCGGCCGTTGCAAATTTTCGCTTTGTCATTCATCAAGCCGTCACCACAAAATTTCTTATATATAGCCCGCTTGGATTTTGTGAACGTGACATGAGAAGCATAACAATGCCTCTCAGTGTCAGAACAAAGGTCTGGGCACCCTTTGTCTTAAATAAAAATTCAAAAAGTCCCGGAAAAGTGTAAAATTAACAATAACAAGAAAGCAACTTTACATTTATTTGTCCACTTGTCGACATTTCTGTCTGAATCACGTAAGGTACAAATTCCGAGATTAACTAAACATTCTATTTTCAAGGGAAACGGACCATTTTAACAGAAAGTTCACATATTCCAACAAATAAACTTTATCTTATATACATAATTCATCTCGAACGATTGACCGCAGACTACGACCTCACCCTACACCAGCCATTCACTTACGGGCAACGAGCGCCACTCGCCGTCTGAACCAAAACCGTGTTTCTTGTTGTATATTCACATCATTTAGCTTGTATTATTAGGAGAATCAACTAGATCGGAAGCTTCAATTTAAACAACTTCATAACTTTAGTAGGTATTAGAATTTAACCGTATACATAGAACTGAAGCGATAGTTTTATGCACAAATGTAATATTGATTCTGCCGAACGTTGCGGCTCTACCGCTCGTTCCACTCTTCCTGCATTGAGTTTGAGGCTACATGTACAATAAAGGCGTGGGAAATGTACTTGTTTGATATGTAAACATCATGCGGGTGGGGGGGGGGGGGGATTTTATAGAGATATGACGTAATGGATATTAATGTCCGGCCTAAAATGGGTTGTGTCCGAGCAAAAATAGGCTTGACCGGACAACTTGACCGGCGCCAGCTGGAAAATTATTTCAAACCCTGCTTGCATGAATTGTTTTTGTACTTCGCCCCCCCCCCCCCCCTCCATAACTTTTCTAATGGCTTCCGGCTTTAGTTGCCACTAGTGCAACAAAATTTTCCTGGGATTCCCAACAAAAACAGTCTGCCCAGGAATCACCTCGCCTCGTAGAGGCCGTCTACGGCGCGCGGGTCAATACTCGGGTAGAATTCAAGCATAATAAGATAGAGAATACTTAAAAAAGTAAAAAAGAAACAAAATAGGTAAACGATGAACGCAAATGAGGAATCCTACGATTCACACGCATTTCCGATATTTTTGCCTCGGGAAGAAGGGACATGCTTTGTTAAATATTGTTGATACCTTGTCTAATGTCTGTTTTGCAAGTTATGTAAAAACAAGTTCAGTTTAATAACACATAATCATAGAAGGCAATCAAGTATACAACAATAAACCGGCCAAGTATGAGAAATTAGTGTACAAGCGTCAAACAAGTGGCCACTGAGTGGGATAATAATGACTTCGGTGCTGTATGTTTAACGTACAGTACAAAACACCCCTTGCAGAAAACAAACAAAGAACGTTTAAAACAACAAAAATAAACGGTCCGCAACATACGGACATGAGATGAGAGTAAACTTGCGTGTTTTGTTTTCGTCCATTGGTAGTACGTATTTTTGCGAAAACGAGAACAGAAATTTTTCTTCTTCTCATCACCCGATCGTGGATAATATCACGAAACTTGCGTGACATGTGCACTTCCGTACGTCGTGACTATGGATAAGTAGGGGGATATCATGTATGACTTGCGAATACGTGACCAGAAAACCGCTCTGAGCGTGGAAAATATCATGAAACTTCAGGTTCTTTAGCTTGGTGAGTTGTACAGTTCCGCACGCCTTGCGAATAGTCACCGTCATACATGACGAATGTGGCACCAAACACATAAATACGAGAACGGACATCCCAATAACACTACATGCGATGCTATATACGAGTTTGGCTCATTCGTGATATTAAACAATTTAGTGTTTAGTCTTTTAATAGCGTCTATTTCAGGGCCTAGAGACGATGGATGCAAGCAGCTTCGATCACATGAAGCTAATCGTAGAGTCAAAGGCAATGAAGAAAGAGAAATTTGAAGCGATACAAACCTTCCTGTCTCGCGGGTATGGCCCTTTATCTGTCGATCAAGTTGTCCAGCTTGCCCAGCAGTTTAGTTTTGACGACGACAGAGTGAAATGCATCGAGATTTGTGCTCAACAAATGTACCACATTACATGCGAGCAAGCAGCAACTTTACTGCGTGTTATTGGGTATGACAATACGAAGATAGAAGCGTTGGAAGTTATTGCCTCTCACATCACTGACAATAACTTTGCTGCCTTCGACAGCTTATTCAGCTCTCCAATGGACAGGGCACGAACTAGGGAATTTCTTATGAATCGCTGCTCTTCAGGACCAGAACAAGGACTCCCGCCACAACCAGGAGTCCATTCGGCGGCAAAAAGCTTTGATCACTTCAAGCTAATCGTAGAGTCAAAACCAATGAAGAAAGAGAAATTTGAAACGATACAAACCTTCCTGTCTCCGCCGCGCTCGTATGGCCCTTTATCCGTCGATCAAGTCGCCCAGCTTGCCGAGCAGTTTAGTTTTCATGACGACAGAGTGAAATGCATCGAGATTTGTGCTCCACAAATGTACAACATCACATGCGAACAAGCAGCCTCTTTACTGCGTGTTACTGGGCGTTACAAGATGAAAGCGTTGGAAGTTATTGCCTCTCACATCACTGACAATAACTTTTCTGCCTTCGACAGCGTGTTCAGCGAACCGATTCACAGGGCACTAGCTAGGGAAGCTCTTATGAATCGCTGCTCTGCGGGGCCACAGACAGGGCTCCCACCACAGCCAGTAGTCTTTTCGGGGGCTGCCCCCCCGCCTGGAGGTTTTCCTGCCCCAGCGCCATATCCAGGAATGACCCCTTACCCTACGCAAAACCCCTATCCCGGCCCCGGACCTTACGGAGGAGGAGGAGGAGGGGGAGGAGGAATGTGCCCTCCAGAACCTTATGCAACACCCGGAGCAGCACCTTCACAATACCCAGCTGGTATGGTCCCACCCCCTGGGGGTCCCCAGTATCCGCCACAGGAGGGTTACTATCCACCCCCTGCATGGTATCCTCAGCCAGCCCTGGGGGGCTTTCCTCAGCCAGGATATCCTTATCAGCCTCCTCGTTAGCTGAAGAACTACAGAGCATGTGCTCACTTCAGAGCACTCTCATATACACTTTAGGTATTCCTACATCTACTGAAGAACTATATCTTTTTAGGTTGACAAGTAAAGTAATTACTGGTAATTATATAGCAATTAATTTGTTCAAGCATGTTAAGCCTTGGATGAACCTGACAGTTCATAAGATGATACAAATGTGATGGTGAATTTTAAGCCTGGTGAATATATGAGAAAGATGTTTTTATCTTGTTAGTGACAAAGGCGACTCAGAAAAAAATCCGAGTTCTCCCAACAGGAGTCGAACCTATGACCTTCTGGTTACTAGTGCAGATGCTCTACCACTAAGCTACAGGAGACTCATGGGAGCTTAGGCCATTAAACTAGGTTCATGTGACAAACGTATATTTAGCTGCTGCTGTAAGATGTCACCGTGTTCTCTTGTTGAAGATTTCTTAGTCTGGAAATACTAGTAAACGAATTTCAGTAGTCCCGAACAGCGGCAATCGAGCCTACTTTTTAGTGAAGAATACAAAAGTTTGTTGATGCTTATCCCAACAACGGAAATTTTTGTGATTTGGTGATTTTCTGATTGGTAGCTAATGAGTTTTCATTATCAATTAGTCATAGTCTTACAACTAATTGGAACATTATTTCAAAGAGAATAAGTCGCACTTTAAATGGTTTCTTGGAGTGGAAACGATAATACAACACGTCTAGGCGCACTCTTCGGCGACAGTGTTGAATATTGCGGAAAGAAATCCCGTATTTAGTTATTTTACAATTCAATCCGTTATTTCAGTCGTTTTTCATATTTTGTGCATGTTTAGCCGTAAAATCTAGCTTAAGTAAGCTTCGCTATATTTATTCAGCTTTCAGATTAGATTCGTTTAGCTTTTATTGTTTCGCTTTTCATATTTTGCTGTTTGGTAAAACTCATTTACAATACATATTTAACCATTCAAACATTTCATTTTCAATAATGATAAGGGACAAAAATAATTACAAAAAGCCAACAGTAGTTATTCGGAAAACAACCTAATTGCCTGAACCGCACTTGAATAGGTCTAATCAACGTAGAGCTCTAGAAGTGTTATTTTAAGTCAACAACTTGTTTTCGTTCAATGTATCTTAATAAGTTCCGCTCCGAAATTGCGGCCTCTTTTTAGTTCTATAGGATTAATTTGGAACTTGTTATCTTGCTAACTCCGTATCTCTAACGGATACGTTTTGCTGACCTAGTGTGTTTTCTAAGTGAATAGGGATACCGATCTAGTAGTTGTTAAACTATGAATATTTTTTATAAGGACTCATTAGTTATCACTCAATTTAATTCACCTCGTAAGTTTTTAATTTGGTTTAATTTAGACAGACAATTTCCCCGCTTCCTAGCAAACACTTTCAATAATAAACTTAGGTGTAAAACGTGGACTTTTTGATATTCTCCGTTATCTTCAAAGGACTCCCCGCTCTACTGTAATTACTTTTCCCATCTTTATGTTAGCACACGTATTGTATTCTGTTAACAATAGACTCGTTTAGAAACCTTAATTTACAATTTTTCGATTACGGTTTTCAAAAGAATAAAGTGCTGTTGGACCAAACTCAAGTTGTCGCTGTTATTTCCAAGTCCAGTTCGTGGTTTAGATCTCCGAGTACCTAGAAGAGAGTGACGGCTATTTCCCGCAAAGCGCCGGAGTGCCTCCAACTGAGTCTAATTTCACCCAAGAGTTGTTCAAGAAGTCCCGTAGACGCCGTATTTACGTTTCAAGTTCCCCGTTCGTTTGAAAGTGGAAAAACGCACCTACCATCACATGAAGAACTCGCTGATATTGAAATTGCACAACTGCCTCATCGCCTCATCTATTTGACAAATTTTCTCCAGTTTAAAACTGGACGAAATTTGTTTTTTTACCACAGAAAAATAGAAATTTAAAGCATTTATCGATGTGTTTACAAGTTTAGACGTTCTTTCATCGTCGCGTCGATCATCAAATTTTACTGAATGGTAGGTTTCGTCAGGACTGAGGGTTTTCCACTCAGAACTCATAAATATCAAGACAAGACAATAAAACAGAAATGGGCTAGAAGCATTGAATTAAAACTGTCACATATTTATTGCGAGTCAGTACGAAAATCAAGAAGCAATCTAAACAAGTAAGCTTAAACAAACTACCAAGAAGGAAGGAAGGGCGACATTTTTTCGGCTGTACCACACAAAACTGACACGGGTTTACCTGCACTCATTGTGGCTCTGTGTTCCAAAGGCTTCAAATGTTCAGATACAAATCGGATGCCATGTAAAAGGAGTTGAATTGCTTTCCCAGTTGTTTGAGTGTTGTTTTCTGGCGTCTGGAACGTCTAAACTAAGAACAACTGCGCTTTGTGCTTTGTGTTTAACAAACTAAGATGGTGAATTCTGACGTTCCTCACAACAGTTCTGGTTTCTGCTGAACTGCATAGAAACTACCTGTTCCCCGGGGGGGGGGGGTACTTGGGTCAATTTTTGCTGGGTATGTGCCGCTGGCCTCTCCAGACCCCTACCCTATTATAGTCTATTCTGTAGCCAATTATAGACCCCATGTTAGTCACTTTTGGGCAAATATACCCCAAATCCCTACTTGCCGGAATTTACTTACCCCTGAAATCCCACAAATGTGCGACCCCATTAGAGTAACTCTATTAGCTCCTAATGAAAATGCAACCCCATTATAGTCAATTCAGTCGTGAAAATGCGACCCCATCCAGCGGCACATCCCCATTAGCCTATTACTAGGAAGTACACCCCCCGGGACCTGTTCAAGTTCAAATTCTGTCTTCCGGTCTTCAGTTCGATCAAACAGGCACTGATGATGGCGCCGTCTTTTGATCGGTTTAACTCCCGCAGCTACAATTTGGTGAAATCGTACAGCTTCAATCCGCTTTGAACGATGACTACAGCAACGTTTCAAGAAAAATCAAACACGTACTACGGCAGGGGTATTTTGCAGAACGCACAACGCAGAACGCAGAATGATGGTCAGCGGTATGGAGTGTGAAACAAGTAGGTACATCATATATGATAAACGGATATCATACATGCCTAACCCTAACCTTAACCCTAACCCTAACCTTACCCTTAACCTTAGAGTTAGGGTTAGGGTTAGGCATGTATGATATCAGTTTATCATATATGATGTACCTACCTGTTTCACACTCTATACCGCTGACAACCATTCTGCGTTCTGCGTTCTGCGTTCTGCAAAATACCCCTGCCGCACGAACTACATTTCAGAGCCAATAATTAGAAGATGTTTTCCCCAAAATTTGTGCCACTTCGTTCACTTCGGAACAGTTTGATTGATTAATTCAGCTTTGGAAATAAACGTTGCAACACTTCGCAAGGTTTTGGTGCCTTTTTCGTTCAGTCTTGTGACCGATTCTTGTTCCCTTTTTATCTCTTTTCTCGTTTTTCTTTCTTTCTAGTGGTTGAGTTTTTAATAAAATTAAGGAAAAAGTTTTTTTTTACGCGCTGCGAATCTACAATAAATTGATCACAAGCATTCGCGACAAGCATTCATGACGCGAGCCGTGGTATGGACTCTTATCTCCCACGGCTCTGGGCCAATCAACAACAACAACAACAACAACAACAAGCTTTATTTACATGACTATAACAGTATTACAGTACCACACTGTTTTTTTTTATAAGAAACTTTTTTATAGGAACGTTGAGGCTGAAATTGACCCAGATTTTAAGAACATACTAAGAACGTACCCAACCTGAGACTAAGAGACAAAGCAGTAATTTTATTCAGTTCTGCATCCGTTTTTGCATCGAGCTAAAAACACATAGTAACAACATGATTTCTATCGAGTCACATTTTCTTTTTTCTCACTGTGGAGCTCAGACTAATTTTCTTGTCATTCTCAACTGTGGAAGAGTAATAAAGTGAATTTTGCTGAGAAGAAAAAAACAACAACAGCATGATACAGCGCATAAATGGGCGTTTTAAGGTTTCCTGGTCACGTTTATATCAGTTTTCTGAAATTCTACACCACGTAACTTAAGAACATGCTAAGAACGTTTCAGGTTCAAAACGTGAAAAAATAAGAACATTCAGTTTCGGTTCAGCCTCAGCCGCAAAACAAGACGTTCTTATAAAAAAAAGAATGTATTGCAAAAGCCACTTAAATTTAATTATTAATTATTTAATTAATTAAAATAACTAAAGAGATTACAGCCATTTCTTATTTTTAACCATTCAGAGGGGTAGCCATAGTAACTAGTTTGTCTCTCAGTTCAAAGCGTGACGAGATGAATGAAATTAATTGAATATTTATAAAATAATCTGTACAATCCATAAGATATGACAATAAGGTCTCATGTGCTAACAGTCGTAGAAATGGGATTTTAGGTTCTATTTTAGAAAAGAACCTGTCTCTTATCGAAGAATAGCTCGGGCAATCTAGTAAAAAATGAGTTTCATCTTCAATTTTGTTACAATTACAGAGACTACATAACCTTTCATCACGAGGTATTTTGTGGTATCAGAAAACGAGAAACTGATAAGATGTGGTAAAAATGAATTTTCCTTTTCTTCTATATCGCAAACCGTCAAATAAAGAAAAATCATTATAAGGGTGAGAAATTTTGGTACGCACTTGCGTATTTGGCGAAAAGGCAGGAACGCCCCTGTTAGCTGTATTAGGGTTAGGGCCAATACCAGTTTTCAAATCGATTTAATTTGAGTACGATATTTACCGAAATTTATTTCGTATCTTTTGGACATCATCAATAACGACAATAATGGTTTACTAAAACATAGACAAGCAAAAACAAACCATAAAAGCCGACGTTTCGGAGTCGTCATGACGCCATTGTCAAGGTAACTAACAAAATGTAAAGGACAAGTATCAAGAAGCAGTGTCAGCGCTAAATTCTGATAAGAGGTTTGATATCAATATTATTATGTCACACTCAAGATTCTTTTTGGGAAGTCATCACCCAAGGTTAAGTCTAGGATTAACCCTTTAAGCCCCAAAACTGATAAGCATCAAATTTCCCCTCATGATATTGGTGCCTTGTAATACATCAGTACAGGTCATGAGAATTAAGAAAATGATCACCAAAGATGAATTATTACCTTGATGTTTAAACAAGCTCTCCGAACTCGTCCCCAAAAAAATGTATGGAGATCAGTAAGGAGAATTTGCATAATGATGCTGGGGCTTGAAGATTTAAAAGAGTCGAGAACGTGCAACTGTGCTGAGTTGTGGCACAGAGTTGTGGTTGTTCTGGCAGCCGTTGAAAGTGGTGCTGTGGTTGTGGTGGTTGTGGGTGTTGTGCCAGCTGCAGGAGTTGTGGTGTTTGTGGGAATTGTTAGCGGGTTGTCGCAGTTGTGGGAGCTGAGAGGGCAATGTGGATACTGTGGTTGTGGTGGTTGTAGCAGTTGTTAGTAAAGTGATGATGGTTGTGGGGCTTGTGCCATCTGCAGGAGTTGTGGTGTTTGTGGGAGTTGTTAGAGTTGTGGCAGTTGTGGGGGTTGGCTATTGTGGGAGTTTTGGCGGTTCTTAGAGTGATGGTGGTTGTGGCAGCTGTTAGTAAGAGTGATGGTGGTTGTGGTCGTAGCAAGTGTCAATGAAGGCCAACGTGCAATGAATTCAGTATTTTAGAGACAGGCCAAGCTTTTATATTATGTTGTTTCTACATATTGTGTGTGAAGTTTTCTAGCACTGAAATGTCTATCTGATTTCTGTATACAGAGAAAAAAGGCACAGCCCTGTAATTGCCCCATCCTCGGAGACCCAGGGACAGATAGGCAGGGATAAGGGAAAGTCGGAATGTGCGAAAGAGAAAAAAAAAAACAATAGGCGAAGCCTTTCTGACTTTCCGACTTTCCCTCGCCCACTAGCTGCCCCTGGGACTCAGAGGATGTATTTTCCCCTTCAGGAAATTAACACTCCCGACGTTCTACAGCCGTCTTCATACCGCCATAAAAGTGTACTGGTTGCGGCCGTTGTGCCACAACCATAAGCACAACCCCTGGAAGTCTGATCAAGAAATACGCCATATTTGTATTTTACGAGCTATGCTGGTAAACCCAATCGAAGTCCAATCAGTAAAAACACTGATGCAATTATAGGAAAGAGAAAATACAGAGCAAGCGGCAGAGAAGTAAGCACCAGGTGGGATAAGATTTATAAGCGAAAGTAACTTTTTACTTTGTATGCTTGTGCTTATTTACCAGTGTGAACGGACGTAAAAATAGCAGAGTACAAGCCTTGTAACAAGAAGCCAGCAGCGTCGCATTTGCGTTTGTCGCTGTGTGCGTCAACATACCAGAATTCTCCTGTGTGGTTTAGTTGTTTAGTATAGCTCTTTACAACGGGCTTTTGTATTGAGCTTATAATATACTTTGGATGCACCATAATTTAGGAGGACTTCATGAATCAGGTCTCCAGTACAACATGAAGAAAGCGAGGCCGAGAATTGTAATCATGTTTTGCAGACTGTCGGTTGGCTATGGATTCAGGTCTCCAGTGCTTAGGCAGAAACAAAAAATGCAGGGCTCTGAGACAAGAAAACTAAGGGACAGACCATTAGAAAAGTTATCGGGGGGGGGGGGTGGGGAGGTGGGGAATTTTCGAGCTGCACGATTTTTTTTCTTTAACACTTCCCTTGCAAGAATATTCTTTTCCGTACGCAAGAACATTTTTTCTGGGCTACTCGCTGTGCATCCGAGAGGCCTTATGTGCCACATGGCATGAAGTGGATAGGTGAAGCCCACTGAATTTTTTTCTCTCAATTTTCCCTTGCCTGAATTTTTTTTGTACTTCGCCCCCCCCCCCACCCCCCCTGCAAAAAAAACTTTTCTAATGGTCCATCCCTAAGAAAACGTTTCTCTTTTTAAAAAAGCTTCCGCTTGCTTTTAATCCTTAATCTTTATTTTAATTCAGTTGCCACTAGTGCAACAAAATTTTTCTGGGATTCGCAACAAAAATATTCTGACAAGGAAACACCTCGCCTCGAAAAATGGGAAAACGATGAACACGAATGAGGAACGCATTTCCGATATTTTTGCCTTGGGAGAGAGGAGACATGCGTTGCAAAACGAATGCGATGACAAGGGGAAGTTCACCCTCGAATGAGGAAGTTTGTTTTCGAATCGAACGTGCCTGAAATGTTCTAAGGCTTCGATTCGTCACAATTGTGTACTCTTGCAGTAATTTAACGGTTACAATCATTTTTGTCAAAATGACTAGATGAGTATCTCTGTAACGGCAGTACCAGGATCTTTTTCATTGAGTGTCCTGAGTCTTTTTGTTTCACGTGACGTGACACAAAACCGGAAGTCATCCTCATGAGATCAGAAATTGCTTTCATATGATCATAAACATAAATAACGCCTGATGCGATGTTTCAGTTTTTAAAATCGAAACTAATCGCTTCCTTATCACAATTTCCCAATAGCTTGGAATTTCGAAAACGGGGGAAAAACTAAATTTGCAATTGTAGCTTTTGAGGGTGACACAAACTGGCTGTTTGTCGAGCGTACACGTCATACTTCCCTTGACGCATTTCGAACCACAACTCATTACTTTCGCTATTTCGCAACTCGCTTTATACAATTTGTCTCATAAATCGGGGCGGATAGAGAGCGATACTGTATTCGAGTTTGCTGTACTAGTTACAGTGTCTATAAAAGATGGATGCAAGCAGCTTCGATAACGTCATGCGAGCCGTACAGGCACAACACTTCAAGGACGAGAAATTAGATGCGATACGAACCTCTCTTTCCTGCTCATATGGCTATTTATCTGCCGATCAAGTCGCCCAGCTTGTTAAGGAGTTTCCCTTTGACGACGAGAGGGTGAAATGCGTCGAGATTTGTGCTCCACGTATGTATAGCATCACATGCGAGCAAGCAGCCTCCATACTGCGTATTTTCTCGTTTGACAAATCGAAGACAAAAGCGTTGGAAGTCATCGCCTCTCACGTCACTGACAATAACCTGGCCGCCTTGGACAGCGCGTTCAGCTTCTCGAGTGACAGGGAACGAGCCAGGGAAATTCTTGTGAATTGCTGCCGCCCGGGACCACAGCCTGGACTTCCGCCACAGCCAGGAGTCTATCCAGGGGCTGCACCCCAGCCTGGAGGTTTTCCTGCACCCGCCCCATATCCAGGAATGTCACCTTACCCTGGACAAAGCCCCTACCCTGGCACGGGACCTTATGGAGGAGGAGGAATGTGCCCCCCAGGACCACCTGGAGCAGCACCTTCACACTACCCAACAGGCATGGTCCCACCCCCTGGGGTCCCCCAGTATCCACCACAGGGAGGTTACTATCCACCTCCTCAAGGGTACCCTCAGCCACCTGCAGGGGGCTTTCCTCAGCCAGGATATCCTTATCAGCCTCCTCGTTAACTGAAACACTATGTCTGTTTTAGTCTATAGATAATGTAACTATTGGTAACTATACCGTATTTTCTTGATTAAAGTCGTACCCTGAATAAACGCCGGGTTCAAATAAATGCCGCGTCTGCAGGGCCGAGTTTAAAATAAATGCCCCTGGCGTTTATTCGGGGTACCAGCGTTTACTTGAGGTCCCGGCGTTTATTTGAGACAAGTATATTAAATCAGTATTATGTGTTGTAACTGCATACCAGTTCCCTTTCTACCATTTTATTTGAATTTTATCCTCAGATAATCAAACCTAAACTACCATTTACAATTGTTCTTCTAACTATAAAAAGGGAGAAACAAACGATGCATCAGTTATTGTGTCAATTTCTTTTAGTCATAATAATAATGATAATAATAATAATACTAAATTTATAGAGTGCTGCGGGCTTGTCATCAAGCCAGCATTATCTCGAGGGTTTCTCCAGCGTTTTTCCTGCAGTTTCTCCAATTGTTCCATAATTTTGCCTTTCTCAGAACTCATGGAGCAGGAACCTCGACACCACCTTGTTCTCAATTGCCAGCAAAGTACGTTTGCTGTCAAGCAGTTGCCGTTACATTTTTTCTGTGTTTCACGGAGAAAAATTAATGTTGAGAAGAGCATTAATCACCGCTCCTGTCAGTGACGTTGGTGTTTTTTGCAAAATGACTTACCAAAATGATTCACTAAGATAAGACGGTGACATTGTTTTATAGTTTTAACATTTTTGTTGAAATTTGGTTCTTAATTCAGCAAACCTCCAGTACTGCTGATAAAAAATGAATGGCTGAAAAAGGTAAAAAAATACGTGCAATAAATAAACGTCGGAACCTGAATAAACACCGGGTCTACGAGGCCAAGTTTTAAATAAACGCCCGCCGGCGTTTAATCGAGAAAATATAGTATTTAAGTATAACCAAGCATGTTAAGGCTTGGGTTGAGTAACAAATAGTGGGTGATATTAGTTGTTTACTATTTAAACAATAGAGTTCTCCTGTCCAAGGCACTATCGTGTGATAGGCTGCCTGGCGAAATTTGATGTTCACAACAAATATTAGCCAAGAACCTAGTTCAAGGGCTTATGTGAAGTTTAAACTTGAAGTTTCCGAGGGAACCTATCACACCTGGGGCCTGAGCAGAAGGGCTCTATTGTGTTCGACCAATGGGAGCACACCAAAATTTAACATTGTACCATAATTGGTATTAGGGTTAGGGCCGATACCAGTTTTTCAAATTGATCTGATTTGAGTGCGATGTTTATGGGTAATTATATATTTGGCATTTTTAATATATGATTGATATCAATATTATATCAACACACTCAAGATTCATTCTGGGAAATTGTTACTCAAAATCAAGTCCAGGCTTAAAAGAGTTGAAAATGTGCAAAGTACTGGACTGTAAAGCTCGCTTGTAAATCAATGACACAATCACAAGTGCATCAAAAATCAGGATTATCTGCAAAGACACACTTGAGTGCTTGCACTAGCAGGGTTTGTGCCACAAGAATACAAGAATTTTTATAAACAGTATGAAATATATATGCAGCTTTTTTCTTCCAAGTGAGGGAGTAAGATTCAGGCATGCCAGCAAACCCTCTTTTACAGTCAGCTGCCGAGCAGTGGAACTTTGGAACTTTAAAATTATCTGAAGTAATATGTTTTTTATTCATGTGCTTTTGACGTTAGCAGTTTTAATTTAATTTGATCCATCATTTCTTACCATAACAACTGATTTTACTGCTGTGAGTGTGGCCCCTGGTTTATGAAATGTGATTTGCTGGCTACCCCATTCACCCGTTGTCACTCGCTCATGAATACTCACAAAGTGGTGAAGGGAATTAACAGACCTTCTGCTTCTTTCTGATAGTTGATATTTTGCAAAGATGATCTTGTTTCATGTGCAAATTTTCATGATTATTTGAGCATGGGTGGATAATTACCGGCAATACAGGATTCTCCCATCATAGTCACATGGAAACATTCATAGAGCAAGTTTATGGAGGAAATACTAAGTTTCATTGCGATTTAAACTGTCAGAAAGAATACAGGATTTTCAAATTTCCTTTACTGCTTTGTGGTTATGGTGGAATAGTGATGAGAAAGGTAACATAGCTCAGTGGCAAGCTATACAAGTGATCGAGTACTGCATTGACCCTTTAATCACTAAGAGTCCCGATTGGCGCATAATGCCATAACTTGGTCAATATTTGACGGATTTCTGTGAATATTTTCCATGAAGATGGTCTTGTGAGGATCTGTTTATTAAAAGAACAAAATCTTACCCCCCCCCAAATGTGGTATGGTTAACCACCCCCACAAACCCTTTCAAATTTTTTTTCTTAGTAGTTTTGGGTATTAAGACATTTCTCACATTAATCAATGCATTGAGAACTGCAATATAATCTATAGTTTAGGGGTATACCTATTATACACAAGGATCAGGACATCTTTGAACTGTTGAATTTTTGTTTTAAACCCATTTACTTCAAAGCCAAAACTTTTCTCATTTATATGATTAATGAAATACACTCATCAATAGCCGTAAAATGGTGTATCATACATGGACATTGAGTTTGTAATCCTGGATCTGAAAAAATGGCGTGTGCCTAAGGGCTTAAAGGGGCAGTATCACGAGGAATTTGTTCGCGGTTGAACCCACTGAAAAGCCAATAGTCGCATTACCATATATGAAAGCCTAAAAATATTGGTCATTTTCTTGTTTAGATACCATACTAATTGAGTGAAGCTATTACTAAGTGTCTTTTGCCACGGATGGCCAAGATGGAAGTGGATTACAACTTGAAAACGTCCGGTGAACGTTTTCAAATTCTGTGCTTGTATCTTGCAAAAATCATTGAAAAGCTTATTATGGTTTGTTTTCCTTGCAAAAATTCACTTGATATCTCCCTCTTGATGTTCCAGGAGCATTTTGTGTGTGAGTGAAGGCATTTAATCTCAATTTCAGCGAAGTTTTGACAAAACGCGAGGAAAATCCCGTGACACTGCCCCTTTAAAGGGTTAATGATTGATGTGAAGAACAGGTCACAGTTCTGACCGGTGTCTGCAGTCATGAAAAGTATTTCGAAATTCAGGGTATTAAATACAATGTCGTAAATTCACCATTAGTTTTCAAAAGGGGTCATTTTGTGCCGGAAAAAGTGAATTTTAATTAAGTTTATAACAGGTGAAAGATAAAATGAATTTTAGAGGATTTATCAAGAAATATTAATTTTACCACACATCACCACCCAATGAGTGGTGTTTCAAAATTAAATTAAATGGACAGTAAAGCAGTCCGCTGATAAACTGAAGTGCTCTGGTGTGAATAGCAGTCATCTGGGTGAGTATATTTGTCTCGGGTGTGTGTATTTGTCTTATTTCCTCGTTTTATTTTTCTCTTAATCACATCTTGATAAACATATATCTCCTCTTAATGATGTGATGAGACCAAAAAAGAAGCCACTCCAAAGTTCTCAGTATACACTGTTTTATTTTTTATTTGCTTGAAGACAAACGATATTAGGTAAAAGATTTCCATTTTTCTTGAACTGGTCATTTCAAACAGATCGCTTTTTTTACTGTCAGTTTTTATTGACTCTTTCGCCTTTGATAATTAACACATCAACCCAGGGTGAATTTTGTCCTGCTTAAGCATTCTCTCTCCAAGCTGACGGCAGAGGTTGGCAAACTTCTTCACAATGCTAACCGCCGCACAAGGCTTGTCAGGGTCTCCTTCCTCCTTATAACAAGCGATGAATTCCTGCACGTCATTGCACATGTTTGAGTCGGCCTTCATCTTGTCCAGGAATCGCTTCACGCATTTCTTGTGCACGTGTTTTGCACAACGCGGGCAGACATCAGAACCTGAGACGAAAAGGAAATCGTGGTCATAATTCTTTTTAGCGGATCTACTGAGCTCAAGGCAGTCTTCCCAGCAGTGCAATTAGGCCTGGTTTAAGGCTAAATGGAGGCTAGTATTGGGGCTCCATAATCCACGTCTTAGCAGGTCAAAATTGTATTATTAGAACTTGGACGATTCACAGGGTACAAAGGCCACACCCATGCAGACTCTATAAAATTGTACTAATCGTTCTAACCTTGCTTAAAATTTGTTTAGACCACGTTTTTGTTAAACCGTGTTTAACCTTCGTTTATGCAATCGGCCTTCCGCTCTCTTCAGTCGCCCTCCACTATTATGTTTTTGGGTTAAACGCTTCATTCCAAAATACATCTCTCCGCCCAGGCGTGTAAATGAGTACAAGTACGTATTAAATGGTCGCACGCACGAGGGGACAAATCCCTTGGATTGTTAATTGTTAAAAGATTGTGTCGTACGGACAAATCGATTTAGCGTACACACGAGGGAACATGTTGTAGAGAAAGACCGAATTGATGTTGAATTGATTGATTTTTATTTGGTTATCGAGTGTACAAACAGTGCGCATGAGGGGAATAAACACAGTTTGACTGTACACGCTCGCGGAACTAGTCCCGTCACCGTGGGATAAGTCGCAGCTTGATACCAGCGTCTCGTTTTTGTGACGAAAATGTCGCAGGGACAAGTTCCCAGGACTTTCACCTTGTGTGTGCGATCCCTAATGGCAATTCCTCTTTTACAGGAGGTACTTACCAACATATTCCTGTTTGCTGCTCGCTGCGGAATAAAATGACAGAGAATCTGAATGTTAGGAAAATGCTAGTGTAACCTCCCAATGGACTAGCATTCTCTCCTGGCTGGGCCAGGTTAAGTTTTTTTTACGCCCACTTCAAGATGGCCGACATTTGTGTTTTTCATCTTCTTAAACAATCTATTAAACAAAGCGTCAGACATTTAAACTTAAGCACCATTTTACTGTTTGGCTTCAGCAACAGCACGCAGTTTATGGTTAGAAGAATTTAATATATGGTTGATTATTATTTGAAAAAGACCATTGTTCGCATAAATGCAAGGTGTCGCGATATACACGTTAAGAAAGGCCAGTTCGGAAAAACTAACATTTTCAATGGACATGTAAATTTTGAGAAGCAGCATAGAATTGTTTTGAATCCAACCAACTTTTGAATTGTTCAAACGGTTGTTCTCGTTTTTTCTGCTAAAAACGTTTAACGGCTGCCATCTTGAAGTGGGCGTAAAAAACATTAGCCTGGTCCGGGATGAAGTAGTGCCCTTAGCTGCATCATACTACTGAAAACAATGGATTCCTTTTTTCGCCATTGTAGTGACCTGTCAGTTACCCTTGATATATTTCTTCGGGTGGTGGAAGTGTGGCGGAATACATTGGGGAGGTAGGGAAAGGGATGGCGCAGTGATGAGAGCACTCGCCTCACATCCATTTGGCCCGGGTTCGATTCCCGGAACCAGCGTCATATGTTGGTTGAGTTTGTTGTTGGTTCTCGTCCTTGCTCTGAGGGATTTTTCTCCGGGTCCTTCGGGTTTTCCTCCCTCCTCAAAAACCGACATTTCCAAATTCCAATTCGATCTGGAATCCGAGGGCCGCAGGTTCATTATCTAGTGTCACCCTCGTAAAACAAAGTTAATTAATTTTGATTATTTTATTTTTGACCCGTTCAAATACTCGAGTAACAAATTTTCCTATTAGTGACTACTTAATTTAGAGAATTTGGCGATCTCATGTAAAATAGCTAATCAAGAGCTCGGATAAATGTAATATTTGTTCAAAAAGTGACGAAAATTGTTCAAACATGTCAAAAAAGCACTTAAATCGCTAAACTACCGCCAAATCTTCGAGTGGAAAACTCGCCAAATTAAGCTGTCTCTGATAATAGTAACGCCCTAAGTTAACCGTTTGGGCGGAGCGTCCCCTTATAGCCCACAACAGTGAGTTCTAGCTCCCCTTCACGGGATATATTTTCTCTAAAACTGGTATGACCACAGCGACAAGACGTTGAGGGTTGCCGGAGACCTGGATCAGTAAAATACGCGAAGTAAAAAATATACAGTAAGACTGATCCTTATACGGCAGCAAAAGAATGACGCAGAAGACGAAAACAGAAAATTTGGATATATCAAGTAAAAAATATTTGTAACGAAAAATTGCCTGATATGTTAACGGTCCTGTAACCTATTTCCTCATTTTACTCCTCTAACCCCTATAGAAGCCAAGAGTTTTGCAAACCGAAATATCGGGCAATTTCTTGTAACAGATGTATTTTTTATTTTATAGATCCAAATTTTCTGTTTTCCGGTCTTCTGCGCCTTTCTTTTACTGCCAAAAGGATCAGTCCTACCTTATATTTTTTTATATTTCCTTTTACCATTTAAGGCGTTTTCAAGGTATTCAAACTGATGGCTGGGACACACGCCACATTTTTTGTCCATAACGCCATGCTCTAGGACGACGAAACTGTATTCTGGAAGCCAAGCACCTCCTGAACAGGTCAAGAGAGATTGTTCCAAGCAATTCATAAAGGTCTGTTGATAAAAATGGAGGATATTTCGTGATGAGCAGGTCATATTCTTAATATTTTTGCCGTGATTTTTCACAAAGCGTAGAAATTGGTTTCAGTAGAGACTGGCCTTTGGTTGAGAGAAAACATTTTAGGCCTTTCAGTTAGGATTATTCTAATTCAAGCACGATTGACTTATCACGTTATCCATCTCCTGGATCAGATAAGAACGTTTATTTACCAGTCACGAACATGAAACTATTTACACCAAGCAACTGCTCTGCCAGTACTGATTTAACCCTTTAAGCGCCAATATCAATAAGCATATTCTCCTCAGTGTTCTCCACACATTTCGTATGGCACTAGTTGAGAGAATTTGTACAAACATCAAGGCATTTCATGTTTGGTGATCACTTCCTTTATTCTCGTGATCTGTATATTTGAACAAGTAGGGATATTGTAAGGAGAAATTATATGCTTGTCACTATTGGGGCTTAAAGGGTTAACTACGGCGAATAGTAGGATATGAGCTGATACCCTTACGAAAGAGAACCAATCAGGGTGCATCTTTGTTAGTATTAACCAGAGCCTGTATGTCAGGCTGCCTGGGGCCTGGGAAAAAGGCTAAGGACCTACGCCATACTAAACTATATAGTTCTACTAGCGCGCTGCGAAGAAAACCGGCCGTACAGACTTTTTTACCTGAAGTGCTCTGCAGTAAATAGTTCTCTCAAGACGTAATCCTAGGGTTCCTTGTCTAGCTGCAGCCTTGGCATCTTGGAAAACTTTCTTGAATTGATAATTACATTGTTTGATCGCTTTGTACTCGCATGGCTGCTTAGGGACAACAGGGGGTTTGGTACCGACACAGCTGTAAACCGCGAAGCAGAGGACAGCAGCAAACAGAAGCAGAGATGGTGACTTCATCTTTAACACGGAGCAAGATCTATAATCACCACCTGAAATATACAAAAAGCGATTATGGAACTCCGCTAGCGGAGGGAAAAATTACACTGGATTGCCTTTTTTGGTCCTAGAGTATGCGTATAAAAAAAGTGAGTCGGAGGCAACACTGCAGTAGCTCATAATTTCTCACGCATAAACGATCTTCACGGAATGAATGCGCGTACCAATGGATTTTCAATGGCAATTTTTGGCTGCGTTTTGTGTTAATACTAAGCACACTTGAATGATTGAGGCTAGGATTTGCAACTTTAATTGACAAACTGCCTCAGGAGAAAACGGAAATTTCAAACTGGTTGGTGCGACAACAAAAGTGTCAGTAAAGTTCACTTTTTTGCCAGCCTATTTGAATTTTCCTCTGCGATGTAAACACGATGTTTAAAATAATGATTCCCTTAAATTGTAAGGAAATTTCGTAAGGTTTTCAAGCTAACGAAGATCAGCTAAACCTAAACTAAAACAAAAGCAACAAAAACCTACACTTAATTCCCCGGCCCACCCATACTTACCTTAATTTTCAAGGCCAGGACTCGGCAGAAATCAAACGCTGATTGCGTGTAGAACACTCTTCCTTTTTATAGGTGACTGTTACAATTATGAGAGGTAAAGGAGATAAAGAGAACACTCCAAGTCCTCGAATTGTCTGATAAAACACTAGATAGAAGCAATTCACATTTATGACCAGCAAATATTAGCCCCTGTCAAAACAACATTTAAAAATGCTCACTTTTATCTTAACCTTTTCACATAATCCAGGGGATCAATATTCATCGCTTTCAATTCAAAGATTTTAATTAAGAGGCGAGGAACGGAGCTGTCACGTTTGGCTGCTATGGGAGTGAGCCGAGTTTATCGTGGCCCCACTTTAATTACAAGACGTACTGGAAGCATTAATGGTGATGGAACACCGATGTATAAAGAGTCTGAAATCTTGGGAAACTGCCAATTTCTGCCAGTGCATAAAATTGTTAAACTTCGTCTCTCTAAGGAAATCCTAGGTAACCAAAGAACGCTTTCAGTTCGATGTATTCACTGTAAAATTCACAAACAATACACATAATTGAACTGAACATTAAAAGTTCAGTCTTCAATGACGTGCACGCCAATAGTATTCCAGGCACTGTGGCCTGCCAGAACACCAACTTGAGCAAAAGTAATCAAACGGTTTTGAATTATGTTATACTGGGTATTTTGAAGTTTGAATGTAGGAAATGTTGAAATAACAAAATTTCATATCCTTGATGGTTTTTTTTTAACAAAAACAACATAAGTGGAGTGACGTAAGAACGCTCAAAGATTACATGTCGATAAAAGGCAGCAAATTAAGTGTGAAATCGTTATTGAACAATTCAACGTACGAGTCTTGGCCATCATTATACTTTTACTACACTTAACTGCTGACAAATTGAACTCAATGCAATATTGGTTCAGTTCGCGATGTAACGGAAAACAAAACTTACTTGGAGTTCTTCTGTTTATGCAATGACTGCTGATTGCTTTTCGTAAAATATAAACTAATGCGAAAAGTAAAATTAGGAATCGAACCAGGAAAAGACATTATTATCCTAAGCGATTGGGGAGAATTTAATTTTAGCGAAAGTTGCACGACAAACTTGAAATTATGAATTAGAAGCTAACAGATATTACGGAACTGAAAACTAAGAGGCCCTTAATTATGCTTCTGGTGGATAACTCGAACATCAGCCGGAAACTGGACAGTTGTATCCTAATTGACTGCAGAACAGTACTTCAATATTCTCCTGGAAGAATCGAGGCCAAACTAAGGGTTATGATTCTTCAAGCTCGGCGCACGTAGGATCACAACACGCGCACACACGAGTGTGATGGAAGAGACTGACAGGACAAAAACAAAACAAAACAAAACAATCGCAACTATTTCTTTAGTCTCCCCTTCCTTTCCTATCATTCAACTTCAACATATTCGCACCCGTTTAAAATTCTCCATTCTCTTCACTTTTGACATTTGTTTCTCAGTTGTTGCAATTAAAACTAGTATTTTCCATTATTTTAAGCGTTTTCAGATACCATAAAGCAGGAGCTTGCACTCCGGCTGTAACACTTTCCATATTCTTTAGTCAGAAACGCCTAAAACATTTACCATGTATATTAAGATTTATTTAGGTTTTGTCACATTGCCTTTATTAATAAATCTAGTTGTTTTTGGTTAGCATAATCTGTTTGATTGTTCGTGGAACCCCAAATAATTTTTCTGTATTTAACACGAATAATTTCATCTGCAGATTTCAATGGAAATGGACGGGCCATTTGGTCCGATTAAATGACAATTAAAACAAATGTACTAAGGAAAGCACTTATTGCTGGCCACAGTTTGGCACAGCTATACAAAAGGAGGCAGAAAAGCTGATGCATAAATGGCTTGTCGATACTGATGCTCATAAGAATGTGAAACGAGCAACCGTTTAGTAGCCAAAGCATGTGAACTTGACGCATCATTTGCAAGACATCGATTAGACTAGAAACGGCAGAATTGAGAGTGACATGCAACCTTGCATTAAGAAGTGGATGAAGCTCTCTCTCCTCCGCAAAGGCCTCCTACAGTCGCACTGGTGTTTACTAACAGGAACCTCTGCGAACCTCTTACCTAACTTAACATGTCGTTAGAGTGATTAAGAAAGATTTTTCAAAAAGTTTGACTTTTACTACCCACCGCCGTGAAAAAATTTCAAGACTTCGTTAATCCTATTAAACTCAGTTAACAATGCTGTGATCTTTGTGACTTTTTTTTATCTTCGAACGTCACAAAAAGAATTCATATTTCGCCAAGAAACAAAAGCCAAGAGCCAAGGAGGCTGTTTTGCCTGTTGCAGAATTATTCAACTCAAAATGACTTTTAGAAAAATCCGTATGCACTGTCGTGTTTGTTGGCTCGATGGCTAGCGACTGCGCAAGTCATGTTTTCAGCCGGCTACAAATGGTCAGAAGTACCTGCGGGTCGTTATCAGGCATCCCAGGGATATCGCCCCTACATTAAATAGATATCTTTTAGCCGTGTTAGTCAACTACACGACAGAAAAAACAGACGAGATGAAACTTAATCTATTTTTATTTTTGTAGTAGTTGTTAGTCACGTTTCCGCTTTCTATGTTTGTCAACCAATCATATTTTAAAAATCTTTTCAATTTAAATCTTCTAACCGTTTCATTCCATTTTTACTTAGCTTTTGCAGCCCCTGATGAAGGTGAGTTTTGTCTCACCGAAATATCGGGCAATAAAATTACCCCTCTTAGCTGTCCGATCAGTGCAATTGGTTCATCGTTTTAGTCAACTACTCCTGATTTCGACAGGGGATATGTTTAGCAGTCAGGGTACAAAATTTGTCTTTAGGCAAAAGCGTTTGGATTTTTGGAGTTGTGTGTGAAATAGGATAGGAAAATTCATGCATTTTACGGCTCAAACAGTTAAAGCGTTTCGAGCTCTGGGCTGTCTTCGTCGTCGTCGTCGTCGTCGTCGTCGTCGTCGTCATCATCATCATCACAGACACATGAGAGTTTACAATAAAGTGATAGCGATAATGATAATGATAATTACGACAGACCGCTAGCCACAGACGTGCAGGCTAACAATGAAATGAGAACTAGATAACAGAGTAAAATTAGTTTAATTGAGGTAAACTGTAATCTGTTTCTGTAACCATACAATGGCAGCTGGGTTACAGTAATTTCCCGCGCTTTGGTCAGGAACCTGGTGTCAATAATTTCTTCATAGTTCAAATAAAAGCTGCATGCGATGAGTAACAGCTGAACAAGTATTTATGGGATTTTAACTTTTCGGCAATTATAGTCAAATTAAGCTGCTAATGAGTGTACATTCTTGTAACATTTTATTTGTTATGGTGAAGTAAATAATTGCAACTTTTGTCTCTGTCTGTGCATAAGGTCTTCACTGCTTTTTAATGCGTTTTACTAGGAGAAATCTTCACACAATATCACTCTTAGAGGTTAAAAGGTTTTGAAATTTACATTTTGCGACAGCTGATACCAATCAATGGCTTACGTAATATAAATTAACCTATACTTTCTGTTCCATGGTGATTTGGGGAGCTGAATTTAGATTCTTATCTCGCCCGCGGTGAATGACGCGTGGGTGGTTTGAGTATTACATTTATGCTCTGTATGATCGCATTCCTAACCTCGCTGGGAAATGGATACCGTGAGCCGAAATCGTCTGTCTCTTTATCTGGTGTTTAGCGTAAGCTTATGGCTTTCAAAAATACGTGTTGGCGTTCAGGGTGCCTCAACGGACGAAATGAATTGCTCATTCCCAAATTTTTTGCAAGAGTTATGTTCAGAGCCGAGCAAAACTTGTAGACATTGGTCTCAAGGAAGACGGCTTGCACACGAAGGGAAGAACGCTTTCTACGGATACAAGAGCGATAGCATAGGAGAACGCAAATGGGTTTTTAAAGGAGGAGAAGTCGAAATCTTTGCCACCGAAGTTGGGGAACCTCAGCCCTCAAGGATAAAACTGTTGAAGTTTTATTGTTGGCAGAAAATTGCTCCGCATATTTTCATAATTTCCTCCAAGAATACGTCGAACAAAAGTGATTTAAAAGTGAAGTATTCCTGCATTAAGTTTCGAAAAAGAGGACGAAATGTGATCGAGTATGAACAATCTTCTTGGAGGGATAACTATACGAGTTTGGCTTGCAATGAGAGCGATTTGGTCGTCGATGAAAATCCGTTAATTCTGAACGCGTTGCAAGAGCTACCCGACTGTCCCACTGAGCTGAATGGAGGATTTCAAATCAGACAGCTGTACAACGGGGAAACCGATAAAGAATGCTTTTATGACCACGAAACTGATTCAGTCATCTTCGAGTCTGACTGCTTGGGGAAAGAGGGTCTTACAATACAGTTACCAGCTAACAGAGATTGCTCTTTAAGGGGGGATAACTCAGCGACTGGTCCTTTTCATGTAGGATTCTACTGCTACAGCGCTGCATGGAAGGATAAACAATTTACATATTTTATAGTCAAACGTCAAAGTGTGAAGAGGAATGTATTCCTAGACAGTACAGTGTCAGATTTTCGTTGTGCTAGATTTAAAAAGAGCGGTGATGAAATTCAACTGCAGCTCTATAGTCAACCGATTTGCTGGCGAAATGTGTCAACTTCCTCATCATCTCTGATTTTACACCTGAGAAGAAGAACAAGTATCGACAAACCACTGAGATTTCCTTCTGAGACTAACAAAACACAGTGCAGCTTCCCAGAGAAATTTCAAGGCACTTGGAGAGAAACATCTCCAAATTATGGCCTCCAAACTGTAGTAATAAAGGAAAACACAGTTGATATCTCCCCATATGGACGATTCCACTGCAAACTACAGCATATCTTCCAGCATCAGGCTCCGCACAAGTGCAGTTCATTAGTGACCGGGAAATGGCCTGGAACCGGGCAAGCGAAATTTTTCATCGACGACTATCTCCTGATATCAAATTTCTCAAATGGGTGTCGCGCAAGAGTGACTCGTTTTGGTGTCACCGACGTCATCGGGCGTGATATCTTATTGTACAGACTCTCGCAAAGTGTACCGTTTGTGAATGAGAGAGAAAACGCCGAGGAGTACTTCAGTTATCACGTTCTGAAGCAGTTTTGCTCGAGCTGGCTTCCGTACATAACCGATCCTCATCCCATCTGGGGCCGAAATATTGAAAAAATGGCCATGAAACTTCCAGTAATACCAGTACACAGTATAGAGCTGTGCTCCTATCCAACCTTGGGCAAAGGAATTTACCATTTTAAGTCGGTGTACAGTGACCAGAGTGAGTGCGTTGGGCCGGCTTCACGTATCGAGTTTGGGTGTGACAATCCGTTCACATTCGAAGTAAAGTACGACCCAAGTTGTCAGTTGCCCGATGTGTCATTCGATTGCATCGGAAAAGCATGGAGAATCGGGCACTTTTCCTTGGTGCAAGATATCAAAAGTAAAAACATTAGCTGTATGTGGTTTGACAAAGAAAATGACCAACTTTTTCGCTTGAGATCGCCTCAGTGCTCTGACATAAACTGGGGGAAACGTCCGGGAGAAGAAAGAAACTATGCGGAGAAGTTCGTTTTTCAGTATTATAGTAAATGCCCCATCATTTCCAACACAAAGAACTATGACTATCCAAAAATGCGCGGAAAGCGAAATGCGTCGCTCAATTTTCACACAGTTCCAGGTTTTATAATCTTCACGTGTCTTTTAACTTTGAACATTTTTTGTGCAAGTGTCATTGGTATGTAAAACCGAACAATAAGGCACTGTAGGTCCCCCGGAGGCCTTTGAGAGGGATGGAGTTCTCCCTTAAGAAGCTATGAGGGGTTTTATGGCATGCTTTGATCTGAAATGTCTAGCGCGTAGCTCAAGTTTCATAAATTTCTTTTATCTAAAAGCTGAAATTTTGGGAAGCTTATGCCAAAGTGTACAGTGCTTCAGGTAGTTCATCCGGTTTCCCGTCTTTCAGTTTTTTCAATCCAGAAAGAAGAGGGCCTATATGGGGCTTACTGTCAGGTATTATGGACCATATATTTTTTACTGTTAAGTGTTATACAGCCCGAACTTTTACTGTTAACTGTTGTAGTATAAATTACAGTTAAGTGTTACAACATATTCCAGATACTAAATGAAACAAGAAAAATGGATAACTGAAACTACAGAAGTGATGTTACTGATGAAATTACCAGCAACATGCGAAAAAAGGCCATTTTCTTGATTTTTGTGTAAATTTTTATTCATTTATTTGTTTAAACTGTTACGGCGAATTTTTTAGTGTTAGCTGATTTTTTACTGTTAAATGGCCTAAAATTTTAGTGCTAGCTGTTATGCCCACCCCTCCCCCCCCCCAATCTAGGCCCAAAAGAAGGCAATGTAGTCCATTAACTGACAAGACAAGTGTTCTGGTCGGAGGCATGAATTGCTGGAAGAAAAACCTGTGTACTTTATTTGGTGTTCTGCAGCCTGGACCGTGTAAACAAAGGAAAACACTATTACTCAGTCTATTCAGTGTTCATAAGGGACCTTGAAAACCCCTTTCAAATGCCTGAAAATTTATGCGTTTTTGCTACTTTTTAAGTTAAAAAGAGAAGAAAGAGAAAAAATAGGTATATAATATCATGTTATTTATGTTACAGTAACCCTTTTCAAAATATTAATGACTTTGTGAAAGTCTAAACGAAGGTGTACATTTTTATTCTAGGAGTAAGGGTTGGGGTAGTCTCCTACACAGCCGTTCTTAGGTCGTCACGCAACGCTCCTCCCCACAAACGGCTGCTTCGATCCGAACCACATTCCTTTCCCTTTTTGGGCCAATCACAGCAGGGAGGAGCGTTGCGTGACGACGGCTGCGTAGGAGACTGGGGTTGGGGGGGGGAGGGGTAATAATCGGGTCTATTATCTTATAAATCAACATATCTATCAACATATTGTAACAAGGACAATACTTATCTTTTTGCTGAATTAGTTTGTATCCCATGCCTCTGGAAGCAGAGTCCTCTTCTTTATCATCTTCCAGCTAAAACAATAGGTTTTTATCGAAAGATTGAAGAGACGAAGGGAACTCTGCTAGCAGTGAAGCGGTTAGCTTCTGCTGAGAACACATTGAAAGGAGTCGGATACTGAGAAAAGACAGGAAAGTCTTTGTGGCATCATTACAAGAGAGCGGTGAGAGTGATTTATGTGTGGGAAACAGCTTCTGTTTATGTTTACATGGAAAGTCGTAAAATTGTGGTCACGCATAAAGCAGATAAAATAAACCAGGATTATGGCTCCTATTCACTGAGGCCCTGCCAGGGGAGGTTCCAGTGTCACTTGTCTGAATTTTAAAATGTGCCGTGTCGGTGTTTTATCAATACTCATGTCGCTGTCGGAAATTGAAAGAAAATAATTTGTCTTTGTCGGAATTTCAGTTTCTCGGATTTTCTTTTTTTCTAATTTACTAACATAGAGGGTGAGTGAACACTTTACGTTCGCAGCTGGTGGCTGGAATTGTGCAGCAAATCTTCACAAGGACGTAAAGATTCTTCCGGCAGTTTAATTTGATGAGCACTACGATCCGGCATAGCGGACAGAAAATGAAAACGGTTCATTTAATTGATTTTCATTCATATCTCAAACTACACACTAAGTGAATCAGGACACAAGTACTACAGTTAGCTTTTGTAATTACTTGCCTTCTTTCGAATCGCCGGTCTGAACACGTACTTCATTTGGTGTGATCCCTTCACTTTTGATGACCCATTCGACGACTTCGATGTTTTTTGCTGGATCTTTTATGGGCCTTGTGTTTTGACTGTTCTTTGTCTGTTCTCTTGTGGGATGTCTTACTATCATATGTTTGTGGTCTTCCTGCTTTCCCGTCTTTCCCACAGTCAATAAACGTCAACGAATCGTAAAGCAATAGCAAACCGGTCAATAGTGCAGGCCGTCTTGAGGCGCTTGCGCTCCTTTTACGTTCGCAGCTGGTGGCTGGAATTGTGCAGCAAATCTTCACAAGGATGTAAAGATTATTCCGGCAGTTTAATTTGATGAGCACTACGATCCGGCATAGCGGACAGAAAATGAAAACGGTTCATTTAATTGATTTTCATTCATATCTCAAACTACACACTAAGTGAATCAGGACACAAGTACTACAGTTAGCTTTTGTAATTACTTGCCTTCTTTCGAATCGCCGGTCTTCAATAAACGGACCTTCGCAGCCTGTGCTGAGAGGTACGCACCCTTCACACCCTCTCTCTCCCTACGGGCCTGTAGTGGAGTCAGTGGAGCGTGCGGTGTTCATACGATCACGACATGACAGCATGCTCAGTTGCCAATCGCTTTTGAGCGGGGAGGGGGTAGGGAGTTCAGAGAACGAATTAAGGCAATAAATAATGCCACGACGCTCAATGTATCTCATGAGAAGCTTTTTACGTTCTTTGAAGACCTTTGAAGTCTTTGAAGGGCAAAGAAAATTGACCAGAATTACTTCTGGCAGGCTCCTGCTTCTGGCTAATTTTTGGTCTTCAATTAGTGTCAAAATACCACCGTTCTCTGTCGCTAATCCTCGGCGTTGACATCACTGTCGGAATTTTGCCGAGAAAGGATGTCTTTTGTCCCGATTTCATTTTATGTGCTGTCGCTACTTTTTGGGCCATGTCGCTTGTCGGAAGGGCCTCTTCAATGGCATCCAGGGATAAACTGCGTGAAAGGGGACTAGGAACGACACCAGTGTACCAAACCGCGGTAGCCTGGGTAAGAAAGATGGCGGACACTTCGATTAGGGTAAGTTGCACGAAATGGCACACGAACTGTCTTTTTTCTTTTGGACGAAAATTATGTCGGTTGAAAAGTTGACGGCCAAATATTCAATGTTTTCCATCGTCTTATGGTATTATGGAAGAATATTCTGCGAAGATACTAAGGTTTTAAACTGCAAAACAATTCCTTTTGAGTGTACGCAGAATCGACGTACAGTCAATTCAGAGTCAAAGCTCTCGTAAGCGACGACCTCGGGAATTCAGAAAAGTGGTCGCAACTAGAGCTGGTCGTTCACGAGCATGGGTACCTTAAGCGACCTGGTAATAAAACAATAGAGGGTGGTCGCTTACGAGAGCTTTTGGGCTCTTACTTCAGAAAGAAGACACAGAATGTGCACAACAATAAACTCAAATAAGTGTAGAGAAGATCCTCGCAGTTTTTAACGCAACTTATGCAGGTCATTAATGGCCAATTTAATGACCAGCTCCCAGTTGGCTTGTTAGCTCAATTGGTTAGAACGCTGCACCGGTATCGGAGAGGTCAGAGTTCGAATCCCGGCAAGCCTGATTTTTTCAGGCTTTCTTTTCGCAACTGCATAAGTTGCGTTAAAAACTGCGAGGATCTTCTCTACACTTATTTCTTCATTCCGCAGTTCAAATATATGAGTTTCATATATTCATAATTTTAATAAACTCAAAACAATGAACGGAGGAAAAAAACAATGCTCTACGTACCATACAATAAATAATACAATACAATAATTGTTTTGCAAATTCTGTCTTCTGCCCGAAGTAAGACCCAGCTTTTGGCAGGAAGTTTGGGTTATGTTAATGGTTATTATCAGTATTGTAGTAATAATATTGCCTAATAATCACAGAAGAGGTTTGCGAATGTACGGGTCAATGAATCATGAGTGCTTATGTAATGTATTACTCTAAATCTCATCAAGAAGTGTATGTTTTTATTAAAATGTTGATTGAGTAGTCACTTATGAGAATTAAGAACAAAGGAAAAGGCCAGTTGGTAATTCATAATAGTGGTCATGGTCACTTACGGGAGCTGTTGCGTACGATATTACAGAGTTTAAGCCCTAATTTAAACAGGGTTTCACAATGGTCATTGTATAAGAGAGCTGGTCACTTGCAAGAGTGGTTGCAAGGAGAGCTTCGACTGTATGCCAGTAATTAAACATAAGGTTTTTTGTTGATCGTTTCTGTTTTGCAGCTGTTGTCCTCATTCATGTCCACATAAACTTCAGCTTAAGTCTTATTCTCTCTTTATGGTTAAGCTTAGGGTCTGTGGATGGGTGATTAGTAATGAATTATTATTATTATTATTATTATTATTATGGCCAGCAGTGTCTTTATTTGCTTTGTGTTTTGACTTTCAGAAGATGATTACTCTTTTGCCACTGATTTGCATAAGGCCATTCCCAAAAAATTAAATGTTGTTCCCGGTCGCCCAACCAACCTAATTTTTTTAAAAACTAAGAAAAAGTTCCTGATTTCATTGCCCACTCCCTTTTCTTGGGTATTTCAAGTTTAATATGCTTTGCACACATCTTCAAGTACGGTAACTCTGACATTTAAATCAGCCCTTACAATGATGCTTTGGTACACATTTTAGAGGGATAGTGGCTTGTTACCAAATGTCAGTCATGGGGAGGATATAACCAAGGCTTGCTTGGAGTTATTATTTATTGATTGATTTGCTGATGTTTCTTTTTGCATTTATTTGTTTGTTTTTTTTTTTTTTGCAATGACTTACTAAGCCACATTTGTGAGAGAGAGGGTGATGAGAAACATTTAACATTTTATGGGGATCTATAAACTTTCATTTACAAACAGGAACGGAGGAAAAAAGGATGATATAGTAGTTCATGTGCAAATGCCTTATAAATAGATCACATTCTTAAAGTAGTATTATATTCTTATAGCAATGTACGAACAACATACAATATAAATTGGTAACAATGTTGTACTTTGTTATTTATTCAGTAGTAGTATCAGATGACATTGTTGCAGAGACTGCTTTAAAGGAAACTGAAAAATAATATTGAAATCTCTCACATCAACCAAGGTGCACACAAAGATGTACCATCATCTTTTTAAAAGAATCCAGACATCTGTAGCTGTCTTACTTTTAAAAAGGAATGCTTCTTGGACACAGGGAGATGGCCCAAACTACTCAAAAAATCTGATTGCCATTGGAATTGCCACAAGTGCTGGCGTGTTGTTTGCTACAGTAAGTATTAAACTTGTGTTACTGTGGTATTGACTCATGTACCAAAATGTACTTCTTACTTCAGGTTGACATCTTGTCAGGTCAACAGTGCCCTTGGATTGACAAATGACCATATAAAAGAAAAAATTGCAGGCTTGTGTTACCATCAACAGTCTGTCTCAGAGCTACTGTTCCCTGGACGATTATGTTAATCGGACTGTAGACAACTCTTTTCATAATGGACACCATCCACACCAAGATTTGGTGTCCATAGTAGGGAGAGTTGGTAACAGCAGGAGTCGTTTTCAGTAATTCTTATTCTCCAGGACTTCAGCTCCTGTTCGCAATAACAGGGTGTCCGTAGTAGTGAGGTGCAAGGCAAGAGCTGATTGTATTATTAATAATTTATTAAAGTGTATGTGTGGTGCCAGGAAGTGAGCAACACTGCCCTAAATAATTTCCCCTTGCCACGGGCCTTTAAAGAAAAAATTACAAATGAGAACCAGGAACAAAGAAAAATCTTTGACCCCGGATAAGATCACCATCGTTCTAACAAACTGAACTATGAGGTCAAGCTGGGAGCAGGTCGTAGGAATTAAGATATTTAAGTTGCAGCAATGGAAATGTGTGTATGGTAACTAATGTGATGTACCGCATTGCTACACGGTACATCACATTAGTTAATGATTATTACGCCATGGGTGTATTATCAACTGAAGGAAACTACAAGGAGGCAGGAAGGAACTAAATTCCCTGCCTCTTAACCATTTCTTGGTGGTTACTACCTTGTTGCACTTATTTGTCTTGGAAAATATTACTTAATGTTGCAGAAAATTTTCCTGTTTATCCCATTTCCTAGCCTCTCTTTCTCTTTCTCCTCTGACTTGCTGCCCCCTTTATTCCCAAGTTCCTGCCCTCCCCCCCCCGTCTCTCCACATGTGAACTGGCTTCCACTGAGAACATTGCAGGGAACTTGCTGATCACTATTTGTCATTTGGTTTTCAGATGTATCACCACTGGAAATTTAACAAGGAAATTGATGCCGAGTGAGCAGAACAAAGAAATGAGGGATTAAAGGATATATTGAAGACGAACTCTACCACCTCTGCACCATGGAACTAGCTGTTACTTTGTTATGACTGAGCTTCGTAATAAAAGACAATTCAGTCTTAAATATCCCATTAAATAACTTTTTGAGCATTGTAATTAAAGAGAATTTCAGTGTCTAATGTATGATTAAATATTTCTTGTGTGATCTTACTAAGAGTTTGTGTTGTGTTAGACAAGAAACTTTGCTCCACATTGTCTCTCTGTACCTGAATATTTAAAGGGATAGAGGCAATCTGTCAGGGAAACCTGTCAAAATGATGTGATTGATGCATTGCAGGATAACATTCAGTGGGAGCTTTGAAGGTTTTTCTGTAAGATAAAAAAATAGGATCAAGATAAGTAAATGAGCTCGGATAGGGTGAAATTTCATTGTGATGATGGCAGACACAAATACCCCTAACAAAAGAAAATGAACATGTTTTTCTTTATGTGACATATCCTTAGGGGAAAGTTAGGTGGATAGGTCTCGTGGATCTACACAGATACAAGCCACACGCCTGACCATTCCCCCCCCCACCAGCCACGCTGCCCTCTTCCTTCTGAAAAAAAGTTTGACTGAGTACACAAGGATAGGATAATTTATTTAATGTCAGGAACACAGGGAGTGGTTGCCCAATCTCCCACGCCAGGGGCTCATGATAAAAGTGTTGCCACTGCAGACGACTAGCACTAAATCCCAGTTTCTGTAGTGTGAAAGAAGTCAAAGAAAGCCAGAAGAGATAACTGCTACTGAAATGAAAACCTTTTTTTGTTTCATGTTTTATTTGAAAAATATTGGTTTGCGTTTACGTCCACAGAAGAGTTTTATTTCTATAGCACTTTTTGCGGGAGGAAGGGCAAACAGTTTCATTCTGATGTCAAGAAACCAGCCATGTGAAAAGTGTAATTTTAAACGAAACAAAATAAGGCGATATATTATGTCACAGCAACTCTTGGTAGTGTTCGTGACTTGACTAAACTTTCACTGCTGACGTTACATCTTCATGGAATTGAAGTCACGACAACGGAATAAACATTTCCGTTTGATAAACGTAAAATCTAGTTGAAAAGGATTGGATGCACACAAAAGCCTGAGAAAGTTTTTCCTTTTAAAGAACTTCTTTTAACTCCAAATTGAACGTTAAAACGCTTAAACGCGGGTTTGTTTTCCTATGTGCGTGACTACGGTGAGTGATAATTCAGTTTCGTGACTCGACGTTGTCATGCTGTGATATCTTGACTCCGCCCCATAATAACAAGTTCCTGTTTTGCTCTCGCCAGACACAAATATAAACCTGTGAGCTCATTGCTTTTGTAGTGTGAATTTGACAAGAATTATCGCACCCTGTGCTTTTATTCGCCACACTTCTTTACAAGATCAATAGTACATCGCAAGTTTTAGAGGTCAAACCATGTCTCTTCAAGCTTTCTCCCGAATTCTTCGTCCTTGTGGCGTCGCAGCTTCCCGACAGTTTCTTGGAAGACATATTCCTCGTCAGGCGGCAGGACATCGAAGCATTTTCTACACGCAACAAAAGAGGGGGAGCACACAAGAAGAGTTGGGCATTATGATTTTGGGTGTCGGTCTTCTGTCTTCTTCTGTTGTATGGGTAAGGGTAGACACTTCTTCTCAGTTCGAAAATAAATAAGTAGAGTTTGTTTGACCTCGTTTGCTTTGGTGGACGGCGTGGCATTACTAGCTAAATTGAACACAAATTGTTATGGGATCTCGCGTTAATTTATGTTCAGAAAAGTATCATTTTGCTGCTTAAAATCAAAAGTCTATAAAAGGCCTCTCTATTCTGTAACATGCTTCTTTGTGAAAAGAAGAAAATTGTAACATTGTGAAGCTTTGGGGGTGTAGCTTGGGACGTGCTGTTTTGCACGCGTTATGTAGAAAGCTAGAATATCATTAATGGACGCTTTTCTGTCACTGCAAACCGAAAATAGGCATTGGCTTGCGAAGTAACGGCTTTTAAAATGTACAGAAAGTGAAGTCTACGTACAGGCAGCAAAACGGAAATTCAAGTCGAGAGCTTACAAGTCTTACAAGTAACCAGCTGTGATTTGCCGAGAAAAACACTCATTTTATTTACTTAGCTTATCTGTTAATTAATGCAAAACAATCTGATTTCGTGACTTTTCAGAACTCAGTTTCAATGATGATAATCATTTAACCTAAATATTTCTAATGAGAAATCCTTAAAATTGGAAGCTAAATTTACTTTAAAATGTTGAATATCACTTTGGAGATGGAATTGGTATAAACCGTCCTTTAGCCAACCATTAAGAGACAAATTTAATCTTAAAATGTAGATCTTATCTTTTTAAAGTGCCACTGGGACCAGAATTTTGGTATTCCATATTTTTACATTTTCGAACACAGTTTGTGGTTCTTAGTCACCATGCCAAATTTCATCTTATTACGACGAACAGAAGTCGCTTTTTTCGGACGGTTTTTGTGGAGATTTTGCGGCCGCCATTACTGGCCCTTGTTCCGGAAGCTGGCTCGCGAATGAGCGGAAGTGACATCAGAGGCTCACCTCAAGCCTAGTGCCTTCACATGGTTTTAAAATACTTGCCACGGGAAATGAAACTGTCCTTGAGGAAAGATTTCTTGCCAAGTATTTGTTGCACGACTTTGAAATCTCTCTTGCTACAGCAGTTATGACAGGTAGTACTTGTGTTGTACAATGCTACAACAATAAATCCAACCACTGAGCAAGTATTTCGCTTCATCGAAGTCCTGCGAGCGGACCCGCAATGGAAAGACACACACAGTGTGAATTTCAACCCGAGAGGCATTTTGATCACTTCACGGACAGGTTTTTCATGCCGCAAGATCCCAGAGTTCGATCATTCCATTGCCCATTCCAACTATATGGAAAAAAGAACCGGAAAAAACATTATCTGCGCGAACAAGACGAAAGGTACCTAATCTTATAACGCAGTTGAAGTGATAGTTTCTTTTTCAACAGATCCACCATTGTACAAAACTGATTTTCTTTTAACGTATTTTAAAATTTATTATCGTCGTGGAAAACCCTTTCAGTTTTGCCGTCTGCTACCGTGAAGATCCTCGGCGAATGCAATCCTGACCGCCGTGATTAAGCTGATATAGTTTGTACTGCTTATCTTTTCCTTTTTTAAATCGAGTCCGTCTGTGTTAATTTCAGAGCAGTAATCGATTAGAAGCATGGACATTTATTTTATAACATACCATCCTGAATGTGGAGAAACTTTTCTCTCTTTATTCCCTGTCGGTGAACAGTCGATTGACATTATTGTTCGGACAGTAGCAAAACTTAGGTTAGGTAATTACAACCTAAGAATTGAAAATGGGAGACATTCCACCGCTGAACTCCCTGAGCATCTGAGAATTTGTCAATGCTGCAGCTCAAATGAAGTTGAAAACGAAATACACTTCCTCTTATCTTGCAATAGATATGATGCAATTAGAAAATCTATAATGGACGATATTATTTGTTAGTATTTCGATTTCGATTCTTAAATGCTCTTGACAAAATTGTATTTTTCTTAAATAGCATTGACACTTTCACTTGTAAAAAATTAGGTTACTTCATTTACGAAGCTTTTGCATTAAGAAATCGTCAACAGATACAGAATTGTAAATTAATCGATTTCGCTTTTTTGTTTCTTTCTCTTTTCTATGTACAATGGCATTTGTAATTGGGAATGCAAATAAACTGTTGTTGTTGTTGTTGTTCGAGATGAAGGCTTTAATAGATCAGATCGTTGGTGCGTGGAAATTGAAGTTGGGGAAAAAATATCACACGCCACTATTTGCCTAAGGGTTTAACAATGTTATTTCTTTTAACTGTCATAGCAATCTTAGTAAATGAACTACTAAGAAAAATGATTAAATATCAAGTTATTATTTTTATGCAGCGAATAAGGCAAGCGAAAGCTTCATTTCCTCGGCAGTCCGCATGTTGTTGTTGAGCAGCAGAAAATTTTTCTCATGGCTTTTAATTTTGACTACAAATAATTAGATTCCGGTCACACAAGGCCTCCAGTTCTTGAAAAAAGGTTTTGATTTGTTTCACGTCTTTCGGCTCAGAAAAAGAATTCTATAAAAACTGTTTAAAATATTTAGCAGCGCCAAGCACTTGTGTTTCAATGTGATATTAAAGTGACCACTGTACTATGATGGACACGATAAGCTGCCTGCCAGCTGACTACAACAATTACGGTTTTTCAAGAGCGTTTCCCAGACTATGCCAAGAATGGCCAAAAATCTCAATGCTTTTTTAAAATATATAATGAACACAAACAACGGCAAACAAAGTATACAGTGTAGCTTCTTTTATTTTCTCCCACACCAACAATAACATCGATCGATCCATGCATGGTTGAGAATTCGCGAGCATCAAAATCTAAAGTTTTTATAGGTGTTTTGTCTAAGTGTCCACAGCTTAAAAGATCAATTCTTCGAACAGCCATGTCTATTTTGCTACAGGTTTATTCAGTGGATAAAAGTTACACAACCTACTTTGGAATGGACAACCTTATCTGCTGGATAGCGGCTAAACAGCTGGCTGGCGCGATCCAAGCTTTGAAAAACCGAGATGAAGCAAGCGATAAATTTTATCCGCCGGACAGCGACTTGTCCGTTGAAAAAGAGTTATCCACTTTTTGAGCAACTGGGGCCTGAACTACAATCATTGTAGAAGCATGTTTCGCTTATGTTTTGAACTCCCGCCAAATAACTCAAATAATATGGCGAGAAAAAAAAATTGAAACAGTTTGTTGACAAGATTATTAGTTGAAACCTCACATCAGTTCTTACATCGTACGGTAAGAAAAATTCTCCATTTGCCGAATGAAACGAATCCTCAGATTCTTCGGAAGCTAAAGACTGTTCCGAATCGTAGAAATACTCTTCGGAGGTTTCGCAGTCAACGGTAGACATCTTCAGTTAAAACACAAGGAAACGCGACTGAGGTGAGCCTCTGACGTCACGAGCTATTAAATTGTGCAATCACCAAGGAACACGTTTTCAGTAATGGCGGACACATTTTACGCGACTTTGGAGCTAAAAAATATTTGGATGGAAGGTTTGTTGTTCACTTTTCTGGGGAAATATGAACAAAATGCGATATTCTGCGACAGAATTTGGCCGAAATAAACCTATGAATTTTCGTCCCAGTGGCACTTTAAATGTTTGCTCTTATCTTTCTGTAGTTTTCACTGAAGGGCGGAAATTTTATTTACGTGATTTTTTCCAGGGCTAAAACATAGTTTTGATATTATTTTGTGTTTCATTTTCCCAAAGTAAAAATATTAATTATGTTCTTTTTCCTGACGTAGGCAATTAGGGAAGGAGCTTTTTCTATACACATGACTCCTGATGAAAGAGCCAAGGTAAGGAGATGATAAAATAATATTTCTTAACAAGTTAAGTCTTTGCAAACAAAAAGTTACTTCAAGTAAGCTAGGTATTTGAAATGGGTGGGGATGGGGGAATTTCCTGCATCCTGGCCCTTCCTTGGTTGCTTTATCCTCTGCGTGCTTTTTCTGTTGCAAAATATTGTAAAATGTTGTTATAATGCTATGTCGGCACCACCTTGGAATTATCCTGCTTCTAGCACCGCCTCATTTCTGTCCCACCTCTTGTAGACCTCTTTTTACTTAAAATCTCCTTCGCTGCCATATGAGATATAGATGGCCCTATCCTATCAAATTCCTACAAGCTGCTAAAGAAACATCTTATACCAGCCCCCCTTTCCCAATTCCCACATAGCCTTATCTTCCACTCTTCCCCGACGTAGGTATTGATCCCCATGTTCCTCGTCCTCTCTCACCCTCATCCCTAATTGTTCTCTTCTCCCCTTCCATTATGAATTGCTTGTCAGTTTAGGCATTTCTGGGTTTAAATGTTAGCCCCATTTGCACATCTTCCCAAATCCAAGTACTACACAGGCTGGGCCCAGTTGTTCGAAAGCGGGTTAAATGCTAACCTGGGATTAAAAGTTAACCAAGGTTCCTATTTCTCTTGTTGAAAAGAGTTTCAAGGCCAATTTTAAGGGACTGGTTAAAGGTAACCGTAGTGTAAAAGGTAAGGCAGAAGAGATTTTCAGGAATCCTCATCGCTTGGTTGTAAAGCTAAATTGAAAACTGACACTAATCCTGGGTTAGCTTAATCCTGTTTTGAACAACTGGGCCCTGATGTCTAGATCAGGGGTTTCAAAAAAATTTGAAGTAGGCAGCTGGTTTGAATAGAGTAACCGACTGTATCAACTAGGGGCTTCAAACAATCTTCCTTTAATTACTTTAATTTAGGGCAAAAAGTAGCCGACTTTTCTGAGCGAAATAGCCGACGCTTTTCGTCGGCTATCGGTGCTTATTGAAAGCACTGCCAGATTAAACTAAATCTTGGATTATTAACTTGTTTTTCAGTTAGCTGAACAGGAGGGTGCTGGAGAGGAATGAATCAGTGAATACATGATCACACCAGTAATAGACAAGAACAATATTTTGTATTAATGTATTACTGTCGAGACTGTAACTCTGTTTATTGTTATGCTAGCTGGATGGGATAGCATTATTCAGTTTTTACTAACACATGTAGTGTTAATTGCTTTTAAAAATTAATTATATGATGCTTTAAAAATTATTGAGATTTAGCATTTTTTAAATTGAAAATATAAAAATTGTAATTAACTTAGAAAAACATGCCATAAATCCTCTATAAAGCCCCCCTCCCCCCTCTACTAAGCCCCCTCTCTCTAACAAGCCCCACTTTATGGAGACCAAAACTATGACCCTCTCTTCTTTTATTCCCCCCCCCCCCCCACTCGTTTTACTGTTTCACTCTCATCTTTCAAACCTGAAACAATAAACCACAGTATTGTTGGCACATTGTTTTACATTCTAATGTTGATCTAGCCAATGGATTACACAATCTTTTGTGATTTGATTGTACTCAAGTGATAAATCGTAACATAAATCATGAGCATATAAATAATTTGGTTTATCTACGTCCTGGCGGTCTGGTTCAGGTAAACATGCCATGCACAAAATCAGAGGACTATGGTTCAAATCATTTGTATTCATTTGCATTCTGGCCAACATCGCTTCATCTAAGTTTAATCAGCTTCCCCACCAACATTTACCTCCCCCCCTGAAAAGTGCTTAAAATAAATAATCCCCCCTCCCCACATGCATGGGCTTAATAGAGGAATTATGGTAAGCTAACATCAAGTGAGCTCAAAAGGTTTTAAGATGTAAATGTGAAGACATTTAGAATTAGATAATATTATTAATGTACCAAACAAGACTGTAAACATGTTGGGTCAGTTGTATATAATTAAAGACAGAATTACACAACAATATTTGGCTGTGATTGTTGTTAGAGGGGCCATGCACAATATATTTGTGGCCCATCATTTGGGAAACAGTTGTCATCTTCCTTGAGAAACCTGAGTTGTTAAGTAGCTCTGTTAGTGAACTGTCATTTTCCATCATTGTTACTCGTGAATCAAGAATAATAGCTTTACAACTGATTTTTCATTGTTATGAAATTAATGCGACTTAAAGGTCGTGGTATGACTGTGATTTTGGATCCCTCTTCTGAGACCAATGGCACCAAACACAGCCCAGGGAGGGGGGACAGGGTACTCCTTCAGAATATCCATGGGGGTTGTGGGTATATGCCACCCAACAGGGTCATGATCTTGGGAATCCTGATTTAAGGTGTATTTTCTAGAAGGCAGGAAAGCTTCAAAATATCAGCAGTGATTTTTATTCATGAAGGATTTGCAAAACAAAACACGGTTACAAAATCTGATTTGTGTAGAAGCAGTTGTATTTTGGATGTACAAGGTGAACAAACAAAGAAAAAAACTTTTCTTAAAGGGGGTATTCAAATTAAGTAAACATATCCACAATAGGGTATTAAAAAATGCCTATTTCTGGAAAGGGGTATCACATTGACTGCAAAATCCATCTAAAAATGGGGTCCCAATTTGGAAGCCTGGGGAGCACCCACCCTGACTCGTCCCCGGTTGTCTTCATGTTGCGCGATGTGCACAGCAAGGGAGTGCGAGGTGTGATAGCACACCTTGTGCTCCTTGTGCCCCGGGGAGGGGGGTACTTCCCCACAATACCTATACGTGTATGTGCTTCCCAACGGGGTCTTGATTTTAGGCCTCCTGATCTAGAACGGGGTATCCATTTTAGAGATGTTTCCTATAACGGGGTATAATGTTTGAATCCACGAAAGTTTAAAATTGTCAGCAGCCATTTGAAATTATTAATAGAGAGTTTTCTTAACTCAAACAAAAAAAACCATAACGAACAAATTGTTGCATCCCGTGTTGCGCACAGTAGGTGCATTGTAAGGTAATTATCATGTAATGATGCGTTTGATAATGCGCGCTTGCTTCCAATGCGACGAGCGGGGAGTAATAATTGCGTCAGAATATACTGCATTGTGTCTACACAGGAAACCTACTTCTGATGAACAGATTAAAATATATCTATTTATTACATGGTCAATCAAAGCTGCATGATCACTTAGCAATACGGCCTTAAAGGGGGATTGCACGTGGATACCTTTTTCCCCAAACGTTTTAGCCTATCTCCAGGAGATTTCACTCAATAGAACTTCCCATAAGGGACAAACGTTTTAGTAAAAGTTTCTCAGTCAGTTTTTAATAAAATGGTAAATAAAGAAATCGCCAATCATGGCTTTATCTTCAAGTTTCAAAACGAAGCAATAATGTAGCTGATTTGTGTAGAAGAAGAATGGTTGTATTTGGATGTATAAGTCGAAAAAACAAAGAAATAACGTAAAAAACCTGGCTATTGCAATTATCTCCATTTTTAGAATGGGGTATTAAAAATTGACCTATTTCTAGAATGGGGTATCATTTTGAATGCAAAATCTTTCTGAAATGGGGTCCTATTTTGGAGACCCGGGCGGCACATACCCACCCAAATTATACTTGAGTACCCCCCTGGGTCCCGTGCCTCGTGCGTCGCATGACATGAAGATGACTGGGGACGAGTCAGGCACCCACTCACCCAAAACCTACTTGAGTAGAGTAACAAATGCCCTCTCTATCCAACCACATAACAGTAGCAAGCTTGATGGCTGTGTAACCTTCCTCTCCCATGTCATCCTCACCCTTAGGGAAAGAAGTTGCAAGATGTTTCTGCAATGTATTTTGAGACTGGGTGTTTTCTTGTTTTTAAAAGCGACCCTTCCTACCAATAAGATTTTCTAGAAAAAATTTGTAAAACAAACTGAAAAAATATCAAAATAAAAGACAAAACTTATGCTTTTCAGAGGCGGAAAGGGCAGTGCAGGAATGGGAGGAGTGGGTATGGTGGCAGGTTTAGAGATATAGGGCATGGGAAAGATAGGGGAAAACACAGAAGGTCTTTGAACAGAGGCGGATCCAGGGGGGAGGGTTGAGGGGTTGTAACCCCCGAACCTGTCAGACTAGCCCTCGTGTCTATCGCTTTTTCATCACAAAAATAATAGCATGTTGTTGTTTTTAACGCAATTGCCAATTAACTGATTGTCACCCCCCCCCCCACCCCCTTTGAAAAAATCCTGGATCCGCCGCTGTTTAAACGAATCGTTTGGATAATCTTTGGGGAGGAGGGGACAGATCGAGCGAGAGGATCACCGGAGAAAAACATTGCGAGCGAAACAGAAAGAAGAAGAGATGACTCCAACCTGAAGCACTCACGATATAGATGCTTGTCGTGTTTTGTGCACAGTCCGCCTTTCTGTAGTTCCCTACAATCTCTAGGCCTGCCAAAGTCCTATTTTCCTCATGACTGCCGGCGAGAAACAAATCACATGCCCCGGGAAACACGCAAGCTCAGGAAGCCCCGCGAGGAACATAATCGCGAGGCGCGTGAGAATATCTTTCCTTTTCAATGCGGTGGCTGATGTTCTATTTACTTGGTGATGATCGGCGGGGAACAACAAGGGCTGCTAGAGTCTTGTTTTTTCCGTAATAAACTCAGGGAAGAAGTCAAAGCAGGGCGCCCTGGTCAAACACAGCGCGGTCGGTGGTCGCGCGTCGTCGCGCGGGCCATGGCGCGAAAAAAATACACGAAATGACTGTCCCGTGAAACAGTGGTGTTGAATCATTCGCGCACGCTCGCAATGAGTCGTCCTTTGTAACCCCTCGATATTCCATATTCAAAATGTCTCTGGCGACTTGTGGCAGGTTTTTCCGACCGTGTTTGAGTCGGATTAGGCCAGCATTAGGCTCTACAAGGATAACCGGGAGCAGATTATTTAGTTCGCTCGAAAAGCGGCCACATTTTGCCGTAAACCGGGTGCAGGCAGTCAGACATGCTTCGGACAGTAGCCAGGGTTCAAATTTTCTTAGCGAGAACGGATTACTAGTGGTTGGTATTGGATTGCTTGGAGGCTCGCTAGTCTATGTGAGTATGAGTTGGGTGATTTATTTTTCAGCGTTTAAACGATTCTTTCTTTACAGAGTTATGTCGATCTGTCATAAGTTGAACGTACGCTTTGCATTTTAACCTTCAACCCTTCACCTTCCCCTCCCCCTAGCTACTCTCTTCTCTTACCTTCCCTGCCATGCGGGGAGGGAGGGGGACTGTGGAGTCTGAGTCAATTATTTTACTGTATCCCTGGCTCCCTTTTATAGCATGTATATCGGTCTATATCAGTCTTTATCAGTATATTGGTGTATTTAGTTGTATAGAATGGGCGCTTAGAGAGCATGAAGCATGTAAGGCAATGGTAAAGAATGCAAACAAGGTCAGAATCAAGAGTCTCTTCTGACCACTTTGTCATCCTGCCCCCACTTTGCTAGAGGCTTTCGAGCCTGAATTATTGGCTTCATCAATAACCAGCCCCCTCTCCTCCCCTCCTTCACCACCCCCCTGCTCCAGGTAGTCAGGAGGTGCAACAAGCATTTGCAAAGTGGTTGAGACATTCTTGTAAAAATTATCTTTTTCTGTAAAACATGGTCTTCTTGAAACCATTAAAAATTAAATTCAAGTATGATCCCCCATTCCCCCTGACTCATCCCCAGTCGTCTTCATGTCAACCTTGCGCTCCCGTGCCGTGTGTGTCGCATGACACTGAAGAAGACTGGGGATGAGTCAGCCATTCCCCTTTCAGTGTCAATTCTGGTATGTTTGAATTCAAGCCAGAAATTATTGGCATCACAGGGTTTTTTTGTAATTACTTAATACAGGGATTTGTATTTGTTAGCCAGTGACTTCACGAAAGTGACACCTTGGCTTATGTCTTCAAAGCTAGAAAACCGCGCTTTCTGATATACGGTATCTGTCTTCAATCTTCCGGAGGGGGCAGGGTTCAAAATAAAATCAGAACTTTCAGCCTGAATTTGACGGCTTTTTTTCTCAAAGCTTATTTTTAGCCGGTTTTCAACAAGAATAAACAAGCACCTATCCCAAGTACATTGTATAGAATTAAGTGTTGACAGGCCCAACGCGGCTCATATGCTTGTACTAATGTGTTTGTATATTTCTCTTTGCAATGGTTGATTTTTAATTAAGTGCCATTTGCTCATAAGGATGTTCTTTAAATTAGGCAGAGCTGGGTGGTACACTGTTACGAAAGGCAGAATTTTTTCCACACTGTCTCTTTTTGTTGAAGTGCCGACTTTCTTTCATTTGACTTCGGATGTTATTCTTTATTCTTTCTACTAGACTGTTGGGTTAGTCTCTCGCATGGAGGCATGTTTTGAATTGGGTGATATTCTCAACAAAAGATTACGCTGAAGAGTTTGTTCTAAGAAGACGTAGGGCGTCACTTTTGATAAACCCTTTTCTAACCCCTGGTGGGTGGCAGGAATGGAAGTGAGTGTACTGCAAAGTTTCTGTGGACTTAAAATGTGTGCGGATACCAAGGATTGCTTGCTTGTTAAATCTTTCAGCTTGGAAAAGAGTGGTATCCAGGAAGTTTATTTCTTTGTCTGAGATTTCAGGCGTAAATTTAATTGGGTCGGGTGGTGACTGTTTGCGAGGACAATAAACTCTTCTATTTCCGTTTTGTCAACATTCCACAGCGAGAATAAGGGTGCGTTTCTTTGGGAGAATCCGAAAACGGATTTGTGATCCCAGATCATATGGATTCTTGGACACCAAAGAAACGCAAAATCCGAAAAAGGATTATTAATGTCATGACAAGACAGGTTGGAGGCACGCAATATATATATCAGAACGGTACTTCTCTCGTACTGCCCTAGAATTCAACCAGAATGGAATACAAATAATTTATAAACAAGGACAGTACCTGTAGTAGTTCAAGTGAACTCGCTATTTGCGTTCACAATTTGCAAAATCTGGTCCCTGAATTACAGAAATGGTACACAAATAAAGTTATCCTGATGTGTCAATGCTTCTGTCTGTACTTTTGGAGAAAACTTTTCAAATATACGGAACGGAATGATCACCTGAATTCTCTTTTTCACGATCGAATGTTTTGTCACGCAAGATCGAGAGAAAATACAATGTATGGCGAGACCAGTAAATTTGCATGGAAGACCGCTTGACAGATTTAGTATTTTCGGATCCGTCCCCCAAAGAATTGCATGGATCATGAATCCTAAAAATCCGGATTTAGATTTGATCTGATGTATCCACTCGGAGTATGGATTCTTCAGATCACTAATCCCTGATTAATCCATTTTCAGATTTAGGTAAAGAAACGCAAAATCCGTTTTTGGATACAATAATTTGGATTTGGATTTTCCCAAAGAAACGCACCCTAAGTCATCGATGTATCTTTTCCACTCAAGTGGTAGAAGAGTGTAGAACATTTGTATTAATGTTTGACTGAGCATGTGGCATTATGCTAAGCCTGATCAGTGTCTCTTTTTGACCTACATTTATCAGATTTCGCTCTTCGCAACTTATAACTGTTGCGTTCAACACGGCGATAATGAAACTTGGTCAGTGCGCCTATGAATTTTCGCTCTGCCTCTCTTTATGGAGTATATTTCTGTCTTAAACTCCTCATCAGGAGTGATGTTTGCTTTTGCAACATAGCGCTAGTCTCTTGGGTATGTGAATTTTTCTGTGTGGGCCTGAAGTTTAACTATCGACGTTTCTGACTGCTTGATTTTTCTCTTGAGCATGGAAATCTCGTCAACGGCGGACTGGCAGGGTCGCTTGCTGGCGTTTGACAAATTAGATCAGGCCTTTGAAAATGACAAATGCCGCAACAGTGACACTGATTTTCAGCGCGACAGTATATTTCCTTTGGTCTCCAGCAAATTTAATTGGACGAGAAGGCAAAAGCATACGAAAAAAGCGACAAGGTGCTAAGTGGAAAAGGATCGAAGACGCATTGGTAACAAAGAAATGGAGAATGAAAATTTGCCCGGTTCCTAAAAGAGAACTGTATTGCTGCGGCACTGCTACCCCGTATCTGGCCTATTTCCTCAAAAGTCGCGTTGTTGATCACGTATGAAACCACGCCGGAAAAAAAAGAGTGCTGGCAAATAGAGATAGTCGCTAGAACGAAGACTTGATTTACAAGTATAGAGACAATAATGTTTAACGTTCTGTAATTTGTTGTTGTTTTTTATTTAGAAAGCTTTTAAAACGTCATCCAATTCACTTTTGGTATGTGTGTAAGTGTTTCACAACTGCATTACTTTCTGATATGAAACGTTTACTATGACGTTCTAGGGAAGTTGATTTTGCTGATCAAGGGATAGGATGGCACTTTTTTCCTATTTCTTGGGTGAAAAATTGCCGGCAAGAGTGACCAAAGTGCCGGCTGTCAGCGACAGCCAGCTGCTATTTTGAACCCTGGGGGGTATTCTGTGAAATGTTGGGTGGGGGTGTGCCAGCGGGACACTGAAACCCTTACCTTATCAGTGACACGTACCCACACACTTTATCTAGGAGTGCGACCCCTGGGCTTTGAAGTATTTTGCATTGGCAAGTCTCGATCAACAGAGAAATGCATTTGTTACCGAAATCTGCTGGATTAGTTAACTAATAATACTTCATTGCTCTCGTGTGTCTTTGTTTTAAATTTGAGAGTGATCTATCGAAATTGAGATTGCAGAAAACTGAGGAGAGTAAACTTGCCGATCTTTCGATCCAAACAGCTGATCCGAAGCGCACACGTTGCTTTGTCAACATGCAGCAAATGGCTCGTCAACTTTTTTTGGTATATATGTTTTCAATCGATAGAATCAAGTTTTATAGTGAATGAAAGCGATGTGAGAATAGGCTGAGGGTTAACAAATTTCTCCGTAAACCTTCGAAAGTTCTTGATTTTGGATGGCATCGTACGTTGGTGACAGGTTTCAATTTACACACCACAATTGTTTTGAAGTTATGCAAATTTGTGATGTGAAGTCAATTTGGGCCCATCAGTTTTAGTGAACTGAAGGTTTTAAAAATATATAGCTTTTTTGCTTACAAACTCAATCATTTTACTTTATTGAAGCGAACAGAATCCAAGATATGTTGCTTGCTAAAAGCAAACTCAAAGACATGTTTATCTCTGTTTATAGCGATGTGTCACTAATGCTGCGAGCGTAAACCTCAATCAACTTGTTTATGGCGAACTAATGGGTGAATGTGTTGAACGTGAGTCGTACTGGGATTGTAAAACTCGGCCAGTTGGTTTTCATGCTCTGTTGATGACAAAGCCAAAGAAATTTGGCAAAACACGTCGCGAATGCAATCGAAATTCACGGTCGATTGCGATGTAAGATAAGTCACTACGGAATTGTAAAACTCACAAACTCAAACTCATACGCTCAAAGATATTTGCATAAATGAAAACCAGAAGCACATCAAATCTTTCTGTCTTAGAGTGGTAGCAAAGGACCGAAGTGCAGTTGCTAAACCGTGAAAACCGCTTCACGAGATTGATTGGTTTTGCGCAGGATAATCATTCCTAATCTGTGCCAAAATTGCCGCCTCAGTGAATCTCGCGCTACGCGAATCGATTCCCATAGTGCGCAACGCGACTCACGTACCGCGCAAAACGAGACGCGACTGGTAACTTACCTTTGAGCCGTACTGTATGTGACTTGTAATTTGAACCTTCAGAATGTAACGCAACCCTTAAAACATCTCGAACCGAACTCAAAATTAACAGCAACAGATATGTGACAAAACATTCTAATAGAGACCTATCAGACCTACTGGAAACGTCTGGAAACAATTACCCAAGAGCACTTTTCTCGATCTCAAAACATTTAATTATTACGATTACTAACGAAAGTGCTTTACAGCATCACACACTACTGGAAAGCGAGCAGGTTTTGTAAGAGCGAGCTGAATTTGAACATTTTCGTACTTTTTGAAGGCAAAGCAAACAAAATTTATTCTGCTATAGGTTGAGACCCAAAATAAACATGTGAGCTAAAAATAACTTTGTACCATTACGTGGGAAATTTACAAATGTAAACACACTTTGGTCGATTTGCGAAGCAAAAAGGCGAACATTATTAAGGCCGACTTGACTACAAAGGAAGCAACTTCAATCTACAGGGAAATATAGTTGCAAAACTATCTCAGTCATGTTTATAAACGCTAGTTCGAACCAATTTCGAAGAAAATTTTGTTCATACAAGAAACGTACATTTGATGGCAGACTCTTGTTTTGGCAAAACGTAGAACGTAGGTGGTTGATTGAAACGTCTGAAAACTAACAAATTAAACGGTGGTACGGAGCTCTTACAACATGAGAACCCTCATAGAAGATTTTTTTGGCTCGCTGTTGGAAGCCTTAGTTGCTAAGGACGCTAACATTGATCTAATTAAATGCTCGAAAATCTAATTAAGTGAATCCATTGTTTAAGCCAATCATGAGTGTTAGGGAATTTGATCTTGATTGCCGTTTTCAACGCTCGCAGTTGGAGTTTGATTTGCCGCCGAAAACATACATCCGGCACGTTGCACCCGTCGAATTTGAAACCCAGCTTTTTCGCCGTGATGGAAACCTGAAAACGGGGAAACATTCAAGCTTTGAGTTGTTTTCGAACTTTTGTAGGATCTTTCAGTGGTCGTGCTACCTGTGTGAAGACACTACGATTTTTGTCGAGTGCAGACGCGATGATGATATATAATAATCACGAGTGCATTTTTTAATTTAAAAAAAGAAAGGTTTACGTCATCGAAAACAACGGTATCATCCCTAACGCTATCATTGTGATTTATTTTGGTAATTTGCACCACAGAGATCAATTTGCTCAAAATTCCTTTGTTGTACTTTCCCTGTAGTGAGCAATTTTCGCCATTGTTTTGCGATAAGCCGCTGCCCATTCGAATTTGGTATAACGGATTATGGAATAGCGGGCACACACGCAAGCCAGAGGCAACTTAGCCAGCGATCGCGTTACAAGCCTTGGAAGTGGGAATTGAAGGGAAAGCGCGCGCTTTCAAAAGAACGATCATGTCACGACGCTCTCGTGAAAATTCACTCGATGAGAAGCGCAGGATGTGAAATGAAAGAAACAAAAGAAAATGATTGTCTCGGATTATGGAGAGAGAGGCCAAGAAAATTCGAAAACAGAAAGAAAGAGACACATATTCGCAGGCTAAATAACTGGCTCGTGTTTACTATGCCAAATGGAAGGAACTAGCCGAACAGAATATAAGAAGAACGCTTTACAGAATCAAGGTATGACTTAATAAATTTTATAAACGGTGCTAATCACAATCGGTATTTAAGATCGCACATAATATTTTTGTTTATCTGAACTGGTGGGGTTGCGCCTCATACAGTTCGATGTAACATAAACAGTACTGATCACAAAACTTAATATTTTCATCCATCTGAACTGGCGGGTGTTGCGCCTCATACAGTTCCACGCAACATAAACAGTACTAATCACAGAATTAAGATCGCACTTAATATTTTTGTCCATCTGAACTGGCGCGTGTTGCGCCTCATACAGTTCGATGTAACACAAACAGTACTAATCATAGACTCACTGAGAGAAATTGTAAACGGAAGTGAAGAACATATCTTACTTCCTGACAATAAAAAATGTCAACTCACCCTACCCTTGCTAATTTCTAATGATAAACAAATTAAAGTGAATGAAGCATAATTATAATAGGTATGAGAATATATATATTTTCCAATTCACCCAAATTCATTACTAGAATATTGCAGTAAATGACCGAAAACGTGAAGTCCAGGTCGTCTAATGCTTGCACGTACAACAATTTTAAATTATAACACCCTCCCACCTAGCCTCTCCCTCCCGAATCTTGCACTGAAAAAAGTGGACTGATTCCCGGGATCTGACTGCGTGTCGTACTGTCTGTCACATTTACTCGACTCGCCTGTCCATTAATTATTCGGCTCAGTATGGCATGTCTGAAGAAGTGGAGGCGAACTATCGAAAAGCTGAACTGCAAGTAAAAAAAACGAAGCGAAACGGTTCTTGTGCTTGGATGTTTTGATGTTTCGCAAGCACCATGAAAAGTTGACGTGTGACTGATGGTTAACATTCGTTATACCAGAGAACACACGAGAGTCCAACTGTGTGCTCTGTCAAGTGTTAATGTGTGACTGACGATTAACATTCGTTTACTAGAGGCCAGAGGAGAATCCGACTGTGCGCTCTTTCAACGGCTCCTATTGTCTTCTAGCGGGTAGGGATCAAAGTTCGGTCATTTCAGACTTTCCATTTCTAAGGCCTGAGGGTTCTCATGGTCTTCTCTGATTTGCTGAGTAAACAATAGAACAAACAACAGAACAATGGACCCTGGCCCTGAAAACAATAGTCAAGAGCTGTGTGATACCAAGCAGACCAAGGTCCAATGAAATTAGAGGTTGTTAAGAGCTGCCTGGTAGTACGAGTAAAACGAGTCACGTGTCACGTAAGTCACGCAGAGCGTCAAAACGGCACCCTATCAAAAGTTGACTGAGCGTGCGCTCTGAAAACATAATGGATATTCACCGGTAGAAGTAAGAAATTAAAAGGTTCAACTGCAACTTACATTTTATTTCTGAAGTAAAATTGTTAACTTTACACTGATCTTTGTCTAAACTATATATGCAGTATTTTTCGACGGTGAGTGTTTTTGCCTATGTTGTCTTTGAAGAACAGTGAAACAAACAGCTTTCTTCAGTTTCTTTACTTCACGCGCAATTTTGATGTCATGCTATATTTAACTGTCACGTAGTCATGCTGCTTGATCATGACCAGGTGGGGGCGGGAGAAGGCGGGGCTGAGGGGTGAAGGTGGGACTTACTGCAGGTGTAAATACCCGTAGGTTGTCAGGATAAATTTCACCATATAGTGAAAAAAAAAAAAACATCATTGGCTCTGTGCGCATTGCATGCCTATTTTTTTGGGGTTGCAATTCTATATCCAGTCCAGTTTCTGATTCACTGTGGCCAGCTTTTTGGTTTTATTGTTCCATTTTTGTGATTTCATTTAGGGATTTGCTAGTGGGATTTTATATCCACGAGGAGTTCCACCCTCAAAATCTGCAGCTTCCAAGGAAGATGCTAAGGTAAGCAGAAGTTAGTCAAAATCATATAGTCATAAAGTCAATTGACCAAGATGTTCAAGTTAAAAAGAATTCTTTAAAAGAAATCTTTTCAACTTGAATATCTTGGTCAATTGACCATATCACAAATGATTAGTGAACTGGGGACAATTATCAAATCAATCAATTAAAAATAATAATATTATTCTTGCGATCATCCATTAATGAAAATGAGTGTCAAAAATGATAATCCTGCCAAGTTTGGTTCCAATTAATTTTGTGTAATAGAAGTTGACTAAATGGCCTCTAATAAAAACAAGACAGTTTAGCGAGTTTGCATTCATGGTTGTGGGAGACACACTTAACAAAGGTGACACATCAGTGAGGGTTTTTTATCGGCCTTTGATGACTTTTCAGCCACACTTTGTCAAACTTATTAAGGTTTAATATACTGTGGCCCTTTTTCATGTGATGGATGATTTCTGTGATAATTCTGATTTGGTCCCAGGCCTGTCATTGTTTTAAAGTGGTGAATTTATCAGTTATGATTTCTGTACGAGAGGTGAACAGATCAGAACCCTGTAACATTTGAACACCCAGTCCACCCACACTATAATGGACATGTCAAGACCACTATTATAATGTTGGTGTACATGTCAGCAAGCGTCCATGTATGTTAGCTAGACCTCTTATTATTATTATAATTTTTTGGTTTAGTGCACGTCCTTCCTCCAACATTACAGACTTGTCTTGGGGAGGCTAAAAAACCTGGGCGGGGGGGGGGGGGGAGGTCGAGTTGTGTCACTTTGGCCGGTTGGGTAACTCTGGCAGGCGGGACATATTCTCATATAAACACCTTGGCTCGCTTACCTGGGATGCCTTTTTGTGGGGTGCATGTCACATTATGTCTGGTTTTTGGTTTAAAAACAACTTATTCAACAAAATGTAAGAAACGGGCTACTGTGATCGAATCAATGAAAAAAATCTTATTAAAGGTTTTCTGAGGTCATGAATGTGAAAGTAAGATTTCTGGATAATTTAGTACAGTCAACTTTGTGTAGGTAAGTAGGGCTGACTTTTTATCATATAAATGCTCGATAAAGTTGTCTTGGGGGAGGGTTGTCTCCACTCTTAGTTATCTGAGACATCTTTTCTCCATATAAATGGGACCTTACTATACTATATAGTGGCAGGATAAATGTTAACAGAAATTTATAGCGATGTGGACGAAAGGCTATATATGAGAGTAATTGTGTATGTTTTTTTCCTTGGAGTAAATTGCAAATAAGCTAGTCACAGCAACAAGAATATCGTAAACAAAATACAAAGCCAAGCAGAGGTTAAGCTTTATTTCTGACCAAAGCTTGGTTTCTGCTGACTGATCAGTTTTTTTGGACATCTACAGCTCCAATGGTTTACTTAGTATTCTTGTTTATTTCTACTTACAGAGTACAGCTGGTGCTGGTGCTGCTGCTGCTGCTGAGGATGCAGCTGCTTCAGAACAAACTCAGGCTCCCTCTGTTGAAGAGGAGACTCAGGCAGACTCCAGTGAAGCTGTTACCACCGTAGAAGGTAGAGACAGTTAAGCAATGGTTATGTCTGACTTCTAGCAGTCTCACTTCAAAGCTTATTCCCCTATCTAGAATTCTGACTTCTAGTCCTGTGTCAGTGGTGAATGCTTCCCTGTTTTGGCTCCTGACAAAGCTGTCATATCCTCTTGCTTGCACACTGTTATAAATACAACAATTTTAATACAGTGGAACCTCGATTTAACGAACCTCTATATAGCGAAGTCCTTGGTACTGTATAACGAATGATATTTTTCAGCCCACTAATAGTGTAATGTATGGAAGAGAAACTCGATATAACGAACCCTCAATATAACGAACCAATTTCCCCAGTCCCTTGGCACTTCGTTAAATCAAGGTTCCACTGTAGTAGTTGTCTGGAACTCATCCATCTTCTGCAGTGAGACTCAGCTTTTGCCATCATAAAGGCAAATGAATTCAGGCTTAAGAGTTTCCTGCACAAATATGCAGTGCAAATTCCAATCTTAACTTGTCATATTAAAGTCAACTTCTTGAGCTGGGTTGTGAAACATGCAACAGAGCTTTAATTTAAGTGATGAAGTTGTAATAAGTTGTCTCTTTTCATGTAACGAATTAACTTTGACAGTCTTCTTTCAATCCTTGTGTTGTTCTAATTAGCAGCAAGACTGTATTCAATATTCTTTTTGTGTCTCTGTTAGTAGATGCACCACCCCCATTACCAGAGGTTCCAGAACATGCAACATATGTTCTAGTGGGAGCTGGAACAGCATCATTTGCGGCCTACAGAGCCATCAGAAAAGCTGATAACAATGCAAAGGTAAACACATGATGATGTGCATTCATTGTGGTAGACAAGCCTTAACTCCCAACTCACATAAAGTTGAGACCTGTCTGCCATCCTCACCCTATTTAATCTGCTTTTCAAAGTGGTTTACTCTGAGCCACGGATGAGACTTGAGTGCCAGGTGGGTACCAAAGGTGGACTTACTGCTCCCAGAAGGAGCAGACCTTACCCCTCCCCCCTAACAGAGGTGCCACCCCTCCCTGGACACCCCATACACCCCAAAGGTAAATACACATAATGCAAGAATTACAAGAACCTGCACCCTAGATGTTCTTTGTTTAATACTCCGCCCATTCACAAACAGTTGTACATGGCACAAGCTATAACTATTTTAATAGGGAGGGTGTAAAAAGTGGACTGTACCAACAGGACATAAGAACTTGGTTTTGTGGTTGTTTTAGTCACCAATTTGTTTATTATAGGTATTAATAATTGGAGAGGAGGATTATCCACCATATATGCGGCCACCACTTTCAAAAGAGCTGTGGTACAGTGATGATGAAGAGCTTGTCTCCCAGCTGAAGTTTAAACAGTGGAATGGAAAAGAAAGAGGGTGGGTGTTCAGTACATCTGTACTTTCTGACAAACAAATATTGTGTTAAATTTGGTTAACTGTCTTGTTTGTTTCAGTGGAATGGAAAAGAGGGATGGTAAGTGTACATTGTATGCTGTGACAAAAACATAATAATTACGGTCGAAATACTCAGCGCGTTCCACTTATTATTTGGGAATGACTTTCATTAATCGGGAACAGATTGCATTACTGGAATCAAAGTTCCACTTTCAAATTGAATATTGTAATGTTCCAACAGTAGCCTTGTTCCAAATAAGGAATGCTAATTGGTTTATTATTGACATCTGGCGAATGTTCACGTGCAAGTAGCAGACTGTTGGCAGCTTGACGTATATGACCTGATCTGTGTTCGCTCAACAAAATATTAATCGCAAGTACTTTTATCCGTAAGGAAATAGTCTGCTGTTATAAAACTGTCAAGAAAATTTCATAAAAACAAGTGTGCTGTAGATGCACAAGAAAAGTTCCTGAAAATTGAGAAAAATTCCCTGTAATGTCAAACTGACTGAAACCAACAGCCGCCAACGGTTTCGTATTTCGTGTGTGAACCTTTGGCTCATGTAAGTAACAGCCCAATCAACATTCGTTACTTCGAATGAGTCTACCGTTGGAAGATTTCAATCTTCAATTTAAAAATGGAATTTTGATTCCAATAATGCAATCCGTTCCCAATTAACGAAAATCATTCCTAAATAATGAGCGGAATGTGCTGAGTATTTTGACTATAATGTTTCATTTGGTAAACTGTCTCAGTGATGCTAGTTGCAGCTTACAGCTCCCTTAGGCACCAGATGCCACATAGGGTGTGGATATTTCCATAACTACTGTACTTAGTTTTAGGGCGGTGGGTACAGTTAATCTACCATCCAACCCTAAACCTGGAGGACCAGGAGGCTATTTTCGGCTGATCCCCCCCCCCCCACCCAACCAATCTGTAGCTGTTTTTCCTGCGTGAATGTTAATGTTGTCCACATTTGAAAAGTGCTGGAGTCATGTCACGTGACAGCTCAGAATAAAGGTGATTTTCACGTTGTTGTTATGTTAAACATATGGCCGTTTCATTTGCCTAACTTTGACCTGTTACAAATGCGGTATGGTTGAAGCTACCAGGGGAAATGATACCGAGCCAGAGGCCCGTTTCTTGAAAGTGCCAGTAACTTTTCAGGCCTGGGGAGCTATTTTATGAGCGCAAGGTTTAGTTAAAGATTAAAAATTTTGTAGGTTTTTAAAGCTAAAATTTATCTTGACAAAACAAGCGAGCTGGTTTGTGGGCTAAAAGCTAAATCACCATTCAATAAATTTTGATTTTAAAATATCGGCTCCGGGCCTGAAAAGGTAGTGGAACTTTCAAAAAATGCACCCCAGCCTAGTTCCAGGGAGCTCAGAGACACTCACACTACTCCACCACAACAAGTTCATATCCTCACAGGAGTAGTGATGTTAAATTACATGTAGTGTAGAAAACTGAACTAAAATTTTGTGTTGAAATCTTGAAAACAAAGTTCACTAAACTGATTTGTCTGTGTGGTGTGAATTACTACAAAGTATTTCATAGGCTCTATTTTCTTTTTATGTAGAATCTTCTTTGAGCCAGAAGCATTTTTCTGTAAGCCTGGTGAACTACCCACAAAAGAGGATGGTGGGGTAGCACTACTAAAAGGAAAAAAGGTGAGAAAAAAATTATGTTCAGGGATGTTGGTAAGAGCCAGTTACTCCATCTAAAAATGAAGAACCTTTTTGTTTCAACGGATATCAAGCATTTTTGAAAAGTAAGCTTCAAATCGACAAGAAGCAGATCTGAGACCTTGTTTCTATTTAGAGCACTTACATGTAATTGCTGATGAACTTTACTGTTTCTTTTAGTTGATTTTTTGTAACGTATTTTTATCCATCCATTAGCTCATGTAGTTGTTTGTGTTATTGAAATGCAGCTGTAAAATATTGTTTGTGATGTTTAAATAGATTATGGTTATTAGGGACTGGTCAATAATTCGAGAGTGGGGGGGGGGAAGGCTGGTGCGTCAGTGAGTATACCACTGTTACCGCTGTTACAAAAAAAAAAAAAATAATAATCCAGTTACTGGTCACTGTCTTTTACCAGCTGAAAAAAAGCTTATCGCCAGCAGAGGTTACACGACAAAGTAGACTCAGGGTAATTTAAAAGTTGTACAGTCCACAAATGCTGGACAGATCTTTTGCTGAACTTGGTTCCCTTAGCTGCGTCCTAAACAATTTATTTAGCAATATATTTGCCATATTCTTCATGCGTTTTTATTTTTCCAAAGGGGTTTTTGTTGAAGCTGTAATTATTATGCAAGTTATGGGACCCTCAACAGGATAGCTGCAAGCACAGTTTTTTTGCTGTCACCTGTAGCACAGGCAGCCCAAATTGGCAGTATGTGTACTAGAGGATTTCATTGACAGTCTAAATATAATAAACGAACAAGTTGAAATGAAAACACAAATAAAGAAACTTGTAAATAAAACATTGCTTACGTTTTATTTGTTGTTGCTTGATGTGTCTTGACTGTCCTGGGAGCTATTTACACAAGTTTTAAATTTCGCTGATTAGTACCGTATGTTCTGTCCTTTATATAGCGAAGCAAGGCTGGCGGGTGAGAAACGAAGAGACTTTTCAACGGAGCTCGACAAAAGCACTCAAAATACTCCCACCTCCACAAAATCCGAACCAGTACAGTCCCGCTTGCAATATGTTCCTAAAGTTTTCTCTTCGGAGTCAAAAGTTCACAATAAGAGGGCAAAAATCTCGCTGTTTTCGCCACAAAAGCGGCCTTTTGTCTTTCATCTTATCCGCTCGCCGATCGCTGCCGCCACGGGTACGCGCCATCGTAACAAAATTGCTCCCGACCCCGGGTAGGCTTCGTTAAATTGACCCAGCTAAAACTGCTCTCGTGTCGGGGCCTAGAGAGTTTAGAATTTAACCCCGCGCACGGACGAAGCACGTGAAACAGGTCAAGGTTACAGAGTTGGCGCGAACTGGGCGCGAAAACAATTTTTGCCAGCTTGAAGGAAAAAATTTTTGCTTGGTGCGGTGCTCTTTTATCACGGTTGGTAGACTAGTGTTCATTTTTCTTCTCTTGTGCTGCCCTGAAAACTGTTGCTACATAACAGTTGTACTAGGAGCTAACTCGGGCTGCTGTTGCCTCATTGCGTGGATTAACTTCTTAAGTTAATTTCAATTAGCGTAAGCTATCGCTTGCTACTCCGTCGAAACAAACAGGCCGCAAAGCAACAGTTTGTAAACAACAGTTCCTTTAGGAGCTATAAATTGTTCAGTATTGCCTTGTTTCTTGCTACTCTGTTGAAACAAACTCTCTAGGCCCCGACACGGGAGCAGTTTTAGCTGGGTCAAATTAACGAAGCCTACCCGGGGTCGGGAGCAATTTTGTTACGATGGCGCGTACCCGTGGCGGCAGCGATCGGCGAACGGATAAGACGAAAGACAAAAGGCCGCTTTTGTGGCGAAAACAGCGAGATTTTTGCCCTCTTATTGTGAACTTTTGACTCCGAAGAGAAAACTTTAGGAACATATTGCAAGCGGGACTGTACTGGTTCGGATTTTGTGGAGGTGGGAGTATTTTGAGTGCTTTTGTCGAGCTCCGTTGAAAAGTCTCTTCGTTTCTCACCCGCCAGCCTTGCTTCGCTATATAAACTGTATAAAGGACAGAACATACGGTACTAATCAGCGAAATTTAAAACTTGTGTAAATAGCTCCCAGGACAGTCAAGACACATCAAGCAACAACAAATAAAATGTAAGCAATGTTTTATTTACAAGTTTCTTTATTTGTGTTTTCATTTCAACTTGTCCGTTTATTATATTTAGACTGTCAATGAAATCTTCTAGTACACATACTGCCAATTTGGGCTGCCTGTGCTGTAGCAACAATTTTTCAATGCTTGTACAGTGTCATCAAGAAACGTAATACCTGACCATGTTTTTTTAGTGCATGCATGTTTTGAAGTTGAAAAAGCAATAGGTGGCAGAATTATTATTTGTTATGTACTGGCAGCCTTCTGAAAATCTGCCAGCAGCCATCAGCAATTTCAATTAATACAAGTTGCCTGATTTTTTATACATGCCTGGTTGCACTCAAGGCAGCAACAAGTTTATTCCATTCAGAATGGTCTTAAACTATCAAGCAGCTTGGTCTCAATTAAGTTAAAGTTTGGAGTTCCCTTGGTTCACTTCTGCTGCTCTGTGCCATGTCTTTTCTGTGGCTTAAATTAGCACTGACCCACTTAGCAGGCAAAGTGACTCCACCCTTTCTGCCAACTACTCCTGTTATGCTCCTACTCTGACAAACATTTTGAGACAGCTGTGTTGATAACCTTCATCTGCTTCTCGTACTCTATAGGTTGTAGGAATTAACAGCAAAGAACAGAAAGTCAAATTAGATGATGGGGCAGAAATTGGATATGACAAATTGCTTTTAGCTCCAGGTTTGTTAACTGTGGCAGTTCTTGAGCACAATTAACCCTTTAAGCCCTAACAGTGATGAAAATGAAATTTCTTTTTACATTATCAATACTTGTTCAAATATTCAAGTGATGAGAATAAAGAAAGTGATCACCAAGATAAGATGTCTTAATATTTAGACAAATTCTTCTTACTAGTTCTGTAAGAAATGCATGGAGAACAGTAAGGAGAATATGTATTTTTATATCAGGGCTTAAAAGGTTAATGGAACATGTTTGTGAAGCCTTCCAATCCTGCTACCTGAAATGATGTTTACCTACAGGTGTAAGTGGCTTTTAACTATTCACCTGTTTTAACCCTTTCTCTCCTAAAGTGGCCAAAGCGAAAAATTCACCAAAAATTCCAAATTTCGTCTCGGAAAATCCCAAGAAATAAATAGTCCTATGAGAACGTTCTGCCAAATAGGTTTCATTACAATGGTAACATGACAGGATCTTGTCAACAGACTAAAAAGTTAGAGTGACAAATCATCTCACCATAACTTGGTCTAGGAGTGAAAGGGTTAAAAGAATTAACTAAAAAAAAAATTTTTGACCTGTTAGTTACTTGGGAAAAAGCTTGATTGTATCACTTTGATTGGCTTGAAGCTAACCCTATAAGCTCCAGTAGTGATCAACATCAAATTTCTCCTCATCATATCAGGGCATTATAACACATACAGGTCATGAGAATTAAGGAATTGATCACTGAAGATGAATTGTCTTGATGTTTAAACAAGTTCTCCCAAATAGTGCTCAACAAAATATATGGAGTCCAGTAAGGAGAATTTGTATAATGATTGTGAGGCTTAAAGAGTTAATCTTTACAGCCATCAGCACACCATCAGCCTTGTCTGAACTATTGCACTTTGGAAAAGCTGAGGATGTGGTAACAGCTGACAGCAGACTAACTGAAAGAGAGATATTATTAAATTGCTTGAATTACAGGTGGTATCCCAAAGAACTTGCCAATTTTTAACGAAAGTAGTGATGAAGTCAAGAAAAGAATAACACTGTTTAGAAAGGTGAGAAGCAAATGGTATTGTCATTTTGTGTGGGGTATTAACCTTGGCTCTGAGGGCTGATTAAGATGGTGTGACCTTTCTGACGAATGCCCCATGCGATTTTTGTAGCACCTGCTGCTCCAGTCTTTTAAAAAAATAGGAGACAACTTACAGTTACTCACAATAGTTATCATTGTCTTTGGCTACAACTGCTGTGAAGTTTTAAAATACTGTCGTGCTTTAAAACAAGTTTCAAAAATGAAAATGACATTTTTAAAATTTATTTATGTTAAGCGCAACAATCATGAGCAAGTTGTCGCTTTGATTTACATGAAACAACTAGTGTCACAGGTTATTCATTAGCATGATTCACAGTTGTACTGCTAAATCAGTCCTTCTATATGTTAAGGGTATTCATTTCTGAAGGTTAAATTTCAGCTACACAGCTTTTGGTATTTCTTGAGCTAGCTTTCAGGGATGAGGAAAGACAGGTCCAGTGTCAGTTTACCAAATGCCTAACACCAAGCTTGACCTGGACTGCCCCACAATGTACGTTAAAAAGTCAACAAATATTTTACAGGAAAAATGAAAAAGTAAAGGAACTTATAACAAAACTTGTTAATAATTCTTAGAGAAAATAAATGAGAAATAAATGTTCAGGGAGTATTTTGTTAATCACAAACAGATTTACTCATGATTTAAATAACGTTTTCTTGCAATTTACTTCCCTAAAATGACTGGTATTGCCACGATGCTCCATAACATAAATTCGAACATTTAGAGGCATTTTTGTCATACACAGAATACATGTCCATGCTCTATTCAATTCTGGCTCAGGTTTATGAGCAGATTGTCTTTCTCCGCCCAGGTGTATAAATGGGTACTAGCGATATACTGCTGTGGGGTAACCCTGCAATGGACTAGCATCCCATCCAGGGGGGGTGGGGGGGCAATAGCAATATTCTCAGTTACTTCATGCCACAGAAACTGCAGAAAAGCTCTGGCCATGCTGGCCTCCTGTGGCTTGTGTGCATTACTTTACCTTACCTTACCTTACCTGACCTTACCTTGCCTTGCTTCGTAAAGTAACAATGTGGGCTTGTTGGTCTGTATACATGCATATTTCTTATTACATTTCAATGATTTGTGAAACACAGTGAGCACAATTAGTCAGTGGTCAATGCTTGCTTGCTTGCACTTAAAACATCAAAAAGATCTACTGTGTTTCTTTTTCAGATTGTTGACTTTAAAGATCTTGATAAAGCTGTGAAGGGTGCCAAGTCTGTGGTCATTGTTGGGGGAGGCTTTTTGGGAAGTGAACTGGCCTGTGCACTTGGCCACAGAGGTACCATCATATTTGATTCTGTCTTCCACTGCATCTTATGCATAGCAGACAATTGCAATGCTCATTCATAGTTGACGCAGGGGTTACAAAGCTCTTTAGAACCTCTACTTTCATTGGACCTATGTTACAGAGGATGTTTTTCAGACCAGTGATTCAGTGTCCTCAGAAGTGGGAGTTTATAATGGGTGATTCCAGAAAATAGCCATACCCTACCGCGGGCGGCATCTTCATCTAGACCCCCCTTGCCTTAGGAAATTCCAAAATGCTCAACCCCCCCTTGCCCTCGGAATTCCAAACCGTTCTTCCCCCCCATGCCTTCGGAATTCCGTAATCATTCAAACCCCCCTTAGGAATTGCCGCTTTTTTCTTCCAAATGATTGAAAAGTCCTCTCTATATTCCAAACACCTTTATTAAACGGAAATTAATCCTTTCGCTCCCTCCGAAAGAAAAAAACTTACATTCAGCACAGCAAACAATCAACGTTGCGTGATGACAAACAGCGGCCGACTGAGTGATATTTTACATTGCAACCTTCCACGGCAAAACGTACACTACCGATAATCTGTTAAACATTAGAAAACTCAAACGGCTTTGAAGTCATTCCAACGCTTGGTCCAATGTTTAAACGTGTCTCTATAATTTTTGGTGTCGAGGGTTGCCGTGAATAATTTGCGTGCCGAATGCGACGTAAAATTTTAACAACAAAGCTAAAATTTTCAGAATTGAAATTGGAAATTCATAATTGCATTTGCCAGACTCAAACCTTCCATCAAAAGCGAAACTGTTGAATGCAACCTATTCTAAAAATCGAAGGTTATGATGTTAGGAAAAGAATTAGAGTTAAATAGCAAGCTTTTTTCCTGCAATTGTTTTTAGTTCACAGTGAATGCAATTTGCATACTGTACTGCGGTCTCAAATAAATTGCGCGCGAACAAATCAAACTTTTTCCCCGCACTTTATCCTTCGATTAAAATTAATCTAGTAAATGAAATTCACATTGAAATTCAAAGTCAAGGGCAACTTTAAAAGAATCTGTACAAAATAGTGAATGTAGTCTGATCAAAAGCGCATCAAATTTGCATAACGCGTGAAATCTGACCTTTTCAATGAACGTCGCATGGTATGTAACGCAACAATTTCACGTGTCTCGATGATATCTGCTTTAATATACGGGCTGAAAACCCTTTGCTGGGATCCACAGTATTGTATTCGAGCAAAACAATCAAAGAAAAGCCTATGATCGCTTTTGTGACTGATCTACTGGCAAGTGAACAGCTTTCAGCTGTCATGTTAGCATAAACATTTTATTGACCATGACCAGTGAAATGTGTCTCCGGCATGTTGATTGAGTTGAACGTGTCTCGTGTTTACGAGTGAATCATCCTCTTTAGATAAGTCGTTTTTGATGCGTTTTTCTTGAAGAGACTTAACAAAACCAAACTGGAAGTTACTCTCCTGAAAATCCCCCCCATGCCTTCGGAATTCCAGTCCAATGAACCCCCCCATGTCCTCGGAATTCCAGTCGACTTAACCCCCCCCCTCCCCTTCGGAATTCCAAGATGCCGCCCGTGGTATGGGTATGGATATTTTCTGGAACCACCCAATAGTAGGATTTCACCTCAGCACTAAATCTTTCTGTATTTTGCCATGACTTCATCTCCTGTCAATAAAAATGAACCGTCTTTAATAGCGAGTTGTCTACAAGGCGTGAATCTTTGACTACATTTATGTGTTTTTCTTCAGGGAAGAAGAGTGGCATGAACGTTGCTCAGATATTCCCAGAGGATGGTAATATGGGCAGAGTGTTGCCTAGATATCTGACTGAATGGACTACAAACAAAGTGAGAAAAGGTTAGGAATTAAATGGGCTGTTTAACCCTGTAATCCCCAAGAGTGTCCAAAACCGAAAGTCAAGAAAAATCCCAAATTTTATTTTGCAAAATATTGAAAAACAATAGTAGCAAGTGAAAGTACCGCTGAAGAGGTTTCATTTGAATGTTCAAGCCACAGGATTTCGTTTGTGGACTCAAAAGTTAAGCCTACATTAGAAGTTTCCATTACTGACTCTTGGAGTGAAAGGGTTAATAATTATTATTTTGTCCTTTGCTAAGTATGGAGAGCAAGTTTTATTTCACAACAGACAGTAACAAGCAGATAATGAGCAAGCCACCCATGACCTTGTCATGTCAGTTAGGGCCAAGGCTAGAGAGAGAAATGATAGACATCCATTGGCCACAACAACTTTAGAAGTTAAGCATGGTAACCTAAGAACTTAGACAACAGGTCAACCAGTCTGTCCTGATTTCATGGTGGAATGTGTGTTTACCAAGTCCCCAATCACACTTGAAAGGGAGGGGTAGGGAAGTAGGTCAAGCTGGAGGCAGGTAGCAAAATCTTTTATGTAGCATTAAAGATCACTTGTCATTAGTCCAATCTATGCACATCTGCTACATACATAGTAAGTTTGAAAGGCAAGTTTTATGTCTGATTGGAGATGAGGATTTCGCGATCTAGTTTCCCTGACTTTGCTGATTTGTCTGATTTTTCAGAGGGTGTTAATGTAATGCCAAACTCAACAGTGGAGCATGTTTCATTCCATGATGACCAGGTTCACCTCAGGTTAAACCATGGTAAAGAGGTGAGATGTCACTGTAGTGTTGCTTTCTTGTTGAAGAATATTTATAGCAAAGAAACGCGCTTCAACACAAGAATATGTGGGGACTATTTAATAAAAATGAGTCACAGAAGTTAACAGGTGAACAAGGCGACTACAAAGTGGCATCCAAGAGAAGGGAAAAGATCACTAGGATGATGAAAATAACGGGACATTTGCATGATGGCGTCATTTGACTACAGCTACCAGAATCCTTCACGTTGTTGTTTTCTGTTGCAAATTAGGGCCTTTGTTTGTTAAACCTCACTGGGATTACAAAATTTTAATAAGAAAGGGGAAACAAATTGAATTCTGGTAGTTGTAGTCAAATGTCGCCATCGTGCAAATGTCCTATACTGACAGTCTTGGTTAAGGATAGCAGCTGAACAGGGAGGGTGGAGTTGTTGAAGCTTGTAGCTCTTCCATCTTTCCTCCCTCTCTGTTCTGGGTTAGCATCTGTATGGTGTTCTAGGAATGCCTCTACCTCTCTTTTCCATGTGTTCGTTAGGGGACCTCTTTTCCTTTTCTTGGGGCTAAGTGTTTACATTATGATGTTGCCTGGCTGCCTCCTGGAAGTATGACAATCCATGCCATGTCCCATTCTTGAGTGTTGTCTCTGTGAGCTTTGGTCGGCATGTATACTCAATTGGTGTCTTTTTTAGAAAGAAAAACTTTGCAGAATTAGGAAAAAGTCTTGGGACAAAAAGTCACCCACCACAAACAAAGTGCTAATGTGTTGCTTGTTTTGGTAGCCCAACGCAGGATATACTGGTGGAAGGCAGCACTTGTCTTGCTGATATTTAAGCAAAAACGGTTGTAAAGATCAAGTTTGCCTGATGCACATTTAATTTTTTATTATACAGCTCAAAGCAGATCAGCTGATTGTCGCAGTTGGTCTGGAACCTAATGTTGAGCTCGCTAGGACATCTGGTCTTGAAATAGACCCAGTCCTCGGAGGTTTCCATGTCAACTCAGAACTGGAAGCAAAGTCTAACATATGGGTGGTAAGGCACTAAAATTTATTGTGACTAGCATTTTAAATGACTGGTCAAGAATTGTGATAGAACATTGAACTTTCAGAAACAAACTTAAAGAGAATGGGTGATAATTCTTGTGTACTTCTGGGAATTATCCAAGTGCTAAGAGGAACAGGTTGTGTCCTTTGAACAACAGTTTGTGACTTAAATGGTTGGCATTGAGTGAACAGTGTTAATCACCCTGATTAATGCTCCCTGAAACATTTTACTCTAATTGATGCTAACATGATGCTATCCTCACAAACCCTCTAGACACATCCTTTAAACGATTCCTTTTAAGACCATTAAACGCATGCTCTGTCACTTCCAGAAGCATCTGGAAGTGTAAGATAAATGTAAGATAAATAATTGATTTTGTCAGTGATCTTCAAAGACCACAGTACCATAACATCTGTATGTTGATCTTAAGACGCTTTTCTGATGTCAGGCTGGAGATGCTGCCTGTTTTTATGACCCGAATCTTGGAAGGCGTCGAGTGGAACATCATGATCACGCTGTGGTCAGCGGTAGACTGGCAGGAGAAAACATGACAGGCGCAAGGAATCCATACTGGCATCAGTCCATGTTTTGGTTAGTGGGAGTTATATTTGTGTGACTAGTGAAGTGTGAGTGTAAATTATGAGTTTACATTCCCTGCTGTCAGGGTCTCTTTTTCCGTTGTACCTTCCAGCCTCAAAATACAACAGAAAAGGAGACCCTGCTAGCGGGATGAGTTTACAAAAACTGCTAATTATGCTTTGAATTTATGTACCGGTTAAATCGGAGCTTCAACATCCCCCCCAGTCACACCCTGGGCATTTGACTGTGCATCGTGTTCGGGAAGGGGGGGGGGGTGGGGGATTTGAAACGTTGCCTTAGAAGGGTGGGGAATGTGAGCCGGATTTATCTCTTTTTCTAGTGTACTACGCCCGTGAGTTTTTTCGGTTTTTGCAGGTTTAACGGATTTTTAAGATAGAATTTCGGCTTTATTGGCGAATAACTCTTTCAAAAGGGTCTTTAAAAGAAGTTTGAAGGGGTCATTACGGCATATCTCTCTTTGAAAAGCGTGAACAGTGAATGTGTGACTGAAGACGAAATTGGTCTTTGAGGAGAGGTATTTCAGTACTAATTGATGGGGCATTTGAACGGCTTTTTTGCCCCGAGGGGATGGAATTTGAACAAGCCAATCTTCAAAAGTTCAAATGCTCGTGGGTATGTTGAAACTTCGATTTGACTGGTACGTTATGCTGTGTGTATTGTTTGTCAGGAGTGACTTGGGGCCTGATGTTGGATACGAGGCTATTGGGTTGGTAGACTCCATGCTCCCGACCGTGGGAGTCTGGGCCAAGGCAACCAAAGCTGACACACCCAAAGCAGTGGTAGAGGCCACTGGTGAAGGAATGCGCTCTGAAACTGAAGGGGAGGTGAGTCTACAGCTAGAAGACTGTACATTGAGTGATTTTGTAATGACTGTCAAGCCTTGATAACGACCACATTTGGCAGTGACTACTAAGGTCAAAGAAAAAAAAAGGTTTATCGAGTCAGTTATCCTTCGCTTTCTATTTATGTCAAAGGGAGCCTATTTGGAATAGGTTATTTTGGTTTTTAAAAGGATAAACATTCCAGGTTGGTTATTTGATGTTAAAGGTTAAAATCCAAGCTAACAGTTTTTTTTTACCACAAAGGGTATTGAATCCTCTCCAGTCCCCACTCAGCCACCAGCTCCAGCTCCCACCGAGACATCAGAGGAATTTGGAAAAGGTGTGGTGTTTTACATGAAAGGCAAGCGGGTTGTAGGAGTTGTATTATGGAATATCTTCAACAGAATGCCAATCGCCAGAAAGGTTAGTTTTCGTAGTTTTTTATCAAGACGAAACGAGCTTCGGCAACTAATTCCGTTGGTTTTTTTTGGTTAGTATTGAATAAGTACAATCGTAAGATTCAACTTAACCAGATTATTTCTGGTAGTTTTTCAAAGGATGGGGTGAAGTTTTTCAAAATGGCCGGTCATTGCGAATGATTACTAGGACAAAGGGAAGACAAATATCTTCCATCCAGTCAGTCATTCAGTGCCAATTAAGCTCGAGGGTGTACGTGAAGGAAGCAGTATTCTCCGTGTGGTTTTACAAAGTGTGTTGTGCGTTGTATTGCGCTCCATAAATTCGCGTACGATGTTGAGCTAATCACCTGTACGTGTTCTTCTTTACTGTAGATTATCAAGGAAGGAAGAGACCAAGATGACTTAAACGAGCTCGCCAAACTGTTCGATATCCATAAGAGTTAACTCGTTCATACTTGTTTTGAAATACGGACATTCGTCAAACAAAGTTGTACATCGCTACTGAACAGCTAAACCTGTATTGAGGGTAAGGACAGCGTGCTTCGTGACAGTCCTCAGAAAGCAGACGACCCTATACTAGAAAAGATTGCGTGACAATCTAAAGGAGGTTTACGCGGGAAAACAGTGGTAAACATGGTAGACTACGTTATGAAAATTTTGGAGGCTACGTTTCCGAGGTCGTTGTTTATTACAGAGTATGAAGTTTATGTCAGGCAGTGAAAATTGCGCGTTGTCAACCGAGTCAAATGTAGAATACATTTTTATAATAAATGTGATATTTTCACCCAGAACTCGCTTGCTGTTACTGCCAAAGGCTTCCAAGCTCATAAGATAGAGCCCTGCTTGTACAGCATATAAACAGCACCACAGGAAAGTACTTCTTAGAAGCTTTTATCGGCCATATCGGCTTTTCGTTGCACTCTAGTATTTCATCCACAGACTTGAAAGTCAGAACCATTAACTGATCAAGGTTTGGGTTTTTAAAGAGTCTAAGGGTTGAGGCGCGGAAACACGTGGAAACTGCTCGCAGTGACTACTTGATCACTACTTCCTCGTGCTCAGGGGACTCCTCCAGGGGTGCAAAGTAAAGCTCTCAGGTTGTGGGACACAACACTCAATGTCCTTAGTTGGCGGCGTGTTTGGTTTAATAGAGTATAGCAGGCATCAAAACTTTAAGGAATTCTAGTTCGAGATATCGGATGATTTGAGCCACGATTGCTCGTTTAAAAAAAGTTGGGAACAAAGTAAAAGTTGTAATAATCAGTTTCAATTTGTCATGAGTGTGGGAAAAATAATAAATGACTAAAAAATGATTATTCCATCTTTTCTTAAAAAAAATGAGTTCCCAACTGGAATTGAACCCATGAGCCTCCGTACACCGTCCGATCAGATGCTGTAACCACTGAGCCAGGAGACTCGCGGAGAGCTAAATATGGCCTAGTCTTCACCGAGCTCAAAAGTGTCCCGTCTTTACTGCTTTATGAAAAGCAATTTTATCATGCAGGCTCCCGCACTTTGAATTGTTATAATTTTTTAATTTTTTTTGTCGATCGTCAGACCCAAACAAAATACTTTCTGGAGATGGCCAATGAGACATAAAGAAAACAGACGCGCTCTTCTCTTTTAGAGAAAATAGTGATCTGAACGATTTTATTCTGTTCAGTGAAGTTAATTCAGTGTTTTAAACCTGTTGTAAGCCGCAGTATGCAATTTTCAGTCGAGTAACTGCAGTTTTGTCGAGTTTCTTTCGTCAAGTCGGCACAGTGGTGAATTTTGGTGGACAGAACAAAGCAAACCAACCAGCAGTTTTTTTATGATGGTCGGGCGACGACTGGAAAAAAAGATCCTTAACTTTTAAATGAAGAATGTCACCCAAGTAAAAAACCGAACATGTTTGCTACTGCAGCGATTTCCGTGCTATGGTGGTTTCTTCTATATTAAAGCAAAACAGAAATTCCAGTTTATCTACATAACGGGCCTGGTGCTAACGAGTGACGGGTGGTAGAACTCATTAGGGATATAAAACAACACAATAACGCCTTCGTGTTTACAGTACACAAACTGTCCGCGTGTCTAGCTTAAGCAGGTGCATGCATGTGTGCAATGTCATTTGTTATCTAATCTGAAGGCTTAATTCACCTTAACATGTGCAAATAATAACTGCTGTAGACTTTTGAGAATTAATTATCCCGCAAAGCTTACAAATTCAAGGCGCAGGAATTGGAGGCAAGTAATTGCAGCTTTTGAGTAGAATTCTATGAACACTATAATTAAAGCCGGGGCTTAAATGTGTGAAGGTGTCAAGTGCTCGGAGAAACGACTTCACAGCTTCATCCCTCTCAAGGGCATAAAAAACATTTTCACCTCGGAATAGAATGCGTGATTCGTTGTAACAAAATCTCCGAATAAGGGATCGCTTACAAAGCTCATTAACACTGCAACATTTAATTTTCGAGCGAGGTAGCTACAGATCAACAACTGACTTAATGTTTACAGGCGATGTCGAGTACAACGTTTATAGGACTTCTCAGCCGCCTGGTTGCGACTGGGGAGTTTAAATCCTTACATGAACATTTGACGACGTTATTTGACTCGAGCTACCGCAACAGCTGCGAGGAAAACACTGCGTTTTGTTGCGAGCTCATCGAGTTACACTCCAAGCTTCAAGGGCAGCTGTTTCACCTTTTAGAGTTGTGTTGTTGCGAAGGAGGGATTTATGGTGGGAGCGAAGCGTTGAAAAAGCGACTTCTTCCATGGCTTCGCAGTGGGTTTGTTACTGCAAGAGTCAACAATGAAGATGCAGAAGCCGTGAGGGAAAAATACGAAGAGAATGTGAAGAAAATGGACGACGACTTAAGCACCTTTAAGGTAGAAGCGGCCGAGCTGAGAATAAAGTAAGTCCGCTAAAAATTTCATTTTCTGCCGCTGATATGAACTCAGATTAAAAAGTCTAAAAAAGCAATGTGAAGAAATCGCGATTTAATGTACACCTCTTGTTTTTGCTTTCTATGCTTTAGCCTTATTTTACCGATTTCAAAAGGAGACTGAGTCGTTAATTTTACTGGTAAAAACAAAACTGCAACTCGGTGACGAAATGTCAACGATATAACCATAAAACAAATTAGGAATCGTAAAATTGAAAGATTTGACTTCTTAAATAAATGAAAAAAACGGCGGTCTGACGAGTTCAAAACGAAGGTTGTTACTCTGTCTGTAAATGCCTCATGACTTTAATAATACGAAATATTGTTTTCTGCTGAGTAGATTAACTGACGCGGGGGACGAAGTGCGAGCTTTACGTCGAAAGTTAAAGGAAAACCAACAAGGGAACTACCAAGAAATAGACGAGCTGGGAAAAAAGTTAGTGATAAGTAGAATAGATAAAGCCCCCAGAAGCTAAAAGATGTCACGGTGGTTTATTGAGGTTTATCGTACGTTGCCTAGCAACTGTCTGTGTCTAAGCACATGCTGTCACACGACAGCTGATACAGGAAAAATAATTTCCTCCGTTTTGCGATTTTTTGTCACGAAAGAGAAAGTCATTTATTGATAAAAATAAAGTATGCAACAAATTTCCGGAGTCAGCAAACATTTAAAGTTAACTGTAAATGTAAGTTGTTGGAAAAATTCCTGTTCATAAGAAAGCTATGAGGCAATTCAAATGGCCATTTAAATAGGTGCGTTCACGGGGGAGGAAGAAACGAAAAGATCATTTTTACAGGCGAAGGATAAAACTAGCTTAACTATTACATGACAAAATTTAAGGAATACGGATTTGAAATGTTTATATTGTGCTGACATGTTCTTTAAATGTAAGGTTGAGTCATGCCAAGAACGAACTTGTGGCCAGAGAATGCCAGATCAAAGAACTAACTAAAGAAACTCTTGAGTTGAAGAAAGAAAACTCCGAGCTACATGGAAGGTAAGTGTCTTACATCTACAGCTACAAATCAGCTGTCTAAATGGCACGTAAATCTTGCAGGTTCCGATGCAATACATGCACTTCCAGCCGCGAATGTAAGGGGGGTAGTGTTTACGAGATGCCGGAACGACTTCCATATCGTTACAAGTCCACCCCCGTCACCGTGCGCGTCCTTTTGTGGATATATATGTTCGTTTTCACGATACCGTTTGCAAATGACCAAAATCTCATACGGGTACGAGTCATAGGCCGAGGAGTTAACCCCGGTACCACATTGAGAATGCTCCCCCCGTTTCATTACTGGTAAAAGAGAGATAAAGCATCACCCATCGGTTATGATTTTCCCGCCATTTTTCACCTTTGCCGTTTTCAAGGCGAGAAGGCCCATCAGTCGCGTTCCCCTGGACCGGATAGTAGAATAAGGTCCATCAATCTTTTCTCTGCAAACGCTTTAGCCGGAACGATACATTTCTTTTTGCTTGTCTGACCTTATGTGAGCCGCTATGATTTTATAAACTTTCAGACTACACAAGATAATCATGGAATCTGTAACGGAGCCCGCACCAGTTCGCCTGGTGACAAAACCATATTCTAACGGAGTAGTTCCTTTACAGTCGCGCTCCGCCATGCTAGTGGAAAGATTCACAGAAATGTACAAAAACGACAGGATACAAATTACAAACGGTTTGAAGGGAATGCCAGATAGGTCTGCAGCCGAACGACTTGTGTTTTTAATTGTCGAGGTAAGATGATTGTTATGCTAGGATCAGAGGTCAGAGTGTGAGTACACGATTAAGGGGGGAATATACCTGAATTTTGAGGAAATAAGATAAGATTTAAGAAATAAATAAAAGGGGAATTAAATTTTTGTACACATTCCCAGACAGGCCAACCAAACGCAAGAGCACTTGGGGTTGTTTGTGGCCTGTTTTGGTCTCCGTCTATTAATCATTAACTTTAAAATTTAATTTTAACTCACCTTTAATTCTTAACAATTTTCAATTTTCTTAAAATTAATCAATTTTCCTTTCCCTTCTCCTTCTTTATGTTTAATTTAAAAATCGCGAAAAAATTCTCTCAGATTTATGGGAACTCGCACTATGATCCTATGATAGCATTTTTCGATTGAGTGAAATCTCCTGGAGATAATTAAGAAAAAAGGCTAAAACGTTTTGGGAAAAAGTTATCCACGTATAACCCCCCTTAAGCCGAGTATTTCAAACCAGGGGCTATTCACGAAGCCCTCCTAAGATAAGATGTGCCCTATGTATTGTTGGTAAACAAAAGCCTATTGTTAAGAAACAATACTTAGGATTTATCGTGACTTAAATCCTGCCCCTGTAGCGTAACCAGGAGGCTCAAGGAAAGAGATACGTGTGACATTTGAATGATAGCCTAATGCATCATGGTTTGAGCGGTGGATCGTGCACAAACTTGTGCTGATATACCAAGGAAAACAGGGTCCATTGTCCCCGGGGATTCGGAACAGATCGAAACGAACAAACAAAACGAAAAAAAAAAACAAACAAAAAACGAGGAATCGGCGAGGATTCGCCCATTTTTTGGCGGCTTTCGCTTCGACAATCGTCCTGACAATCTTCCCCGGGCTCTCAAAAGAGCTAAGGACGAAGGTTCCTATCTGTTATAGAAGAGATTAATTTGCCTATAAACTGTATAGACTTCAATTTCCACTGACTCCCGAGGAATTGAATTTGCCCTTTTCAAGATGCACGCTGATTGGGAAGGAACCATTTTCCAGCTGTGGGTGCCATGACATTAACATTTTTTTTTACATTTTTTATTGATTAATGTTGTAAGATACAAAGATTACGGTTGCTACGACATCAATATGGAATGTTTGCCATCGTCGCTCAGACGTTGTTTTGCATGATAACAAAATTGACGATGTTGTCTCTTCGTAGATTCATAAATGGCCGCTAAAAATTGCAGGAATTGCCCTAACCACTGTAGGTATGGGGTAGATTTTTTTCGCCTCTATTGACAAACGATTCAGTTTAAATGACGTTTCCGCTGACGAATCCTTGTCGCCGTTCTCAAATTCAAAGGTGACAGATAAAAATGCACCAAAAATCCTTTACATATGAATTTGAGAATGATACATGAAGCCATTTCATTAACTGTACTTACAACAGGAATGTTTCACGGTCAGCAAATTGGAACAGCACAAAATGAGGTCCCGGATGAACCAGGCACTGCAATCGAACCACCAGGGAAGTGGGGAGGAGTCGGAGAGAGTCGATGTACTGGTGGAAAATTACATGAAAAAGAACACAGAACTTTATGACATCGAGACCTTAATTACGGTAAGAAATACCGTATTTGACAGTAACAAAATCATATTTAAAAAGGCTGGGATTGGTGGGTTTCGATCCTTTACTGAGGATCGAAGCCCCACCAATCACGGCGGACCATTTTGATACATATGGCCTCATGATACATATGGTGACGCGTAACCAGTCGGCCTCATGGCCTGATAAAGACTAGCAGTAAGCAGTCGAAACGTCGCGATGTACAGCTCAAGCGGCCACATCGTGAATCAAACGAAAATACACTTTATCAAAATCATGGCACATGAGCAGTTATCGTCCAAGAGAAAGAGGGAACGGGGTAACGTTTTGGATCAGTTACAACTAAAAACAATGCACGTGCAAGTTAAACAATGATTGTAACCCAGGGGGGGGGGGGTACTTCCCTATGTGGCCTTAACGGGTACGTGCGGCCCGATAGGGTATGGTTTTCAGAGGATTTTGTTTTGCACGGGGTATCGATTTCATCAATTTTTGTCTTAAACAGGGTATTGTTACATGACCTTATGTATTCATTAACTACAGAACTCTCACAAAAAGCCAAATTTTTACCAGTTTGCCAATGTTCAGCATACTGAAATGAGAAACAGTCTCTGACTAGTCCATTCTAGCCGTAAGGAGGGTATGATGTTGAGTTAAATGTCTTAGACAGGGTACCAAAAATCTGAATTCTGTCTTAAACAGGGTAGCAAAATCAGAGATTTTTATCTTAAACAGGGTCAGGGTTTAAACACCCGGGCCGCACCTCCCTACCCGAGAATCTGCCGAGTGCCCCCCCCTCCGGGGGATTGTAACTTATAGAAAGGAGTATTAGATGTCTTGAATCAAAACGTCCTTAACTCAAACAAAACGTCGTTTACTCCCGTTTTGTCTTATCGTAGGATGTGATGAAGTCATTGCATCGTAACTCTTCAACCTCACCCTATATCCCGTGCAATGAGAAAATTATTGTACCCTTCATTCGTGAAGTCTTACGGGTGGCTTGGGCTCTGGTAGCCCTTGATCCTCCTATAGACCTCCCCGCAGCACTGGAGGGTGACGTCATAGACGAAACACGTTACAGACGGACGTATGACTCCCAGTTCAGTGCGACAACCATTCACTCCTTCGTGTGGCCTGCTTTAGTGAGGAACAGAAAAGTCGTTTGCAAGGGAGAGGTAGTCACCAGGAGATTGAGTTCACCGAGATCAAGGAAGGTACGAGGAAGATCATCAAACTGATTGTAGTTACGGAATTAAACTAGCGTTGATTTTGCAAATTCCCTTACGGAATGTCAGCTTTTATCAAGGAGCTCTAAATAATAACACTTGTACAGGTTTTCAGTAAATAAAGGAATCCGAGAGAAATGCCAAAACGTAGGCCTCGAATAAACTAGACAATAAGTTCGACAATAACTAACTACCGGTATAATCCACTTTAGCCACCATCACTTTCCATTTTGTCCGTCCCTAAAAAGCGGGCTTACTGTCCCCTTAAAGAGTCCTTGTAGTTAAGTTTCATTAACTCTATCACCTTTACTTAGCATATCAGAGGTGTTTTAATATATAAACCAAACACAGAGCGTGCCGGATCTAATCTCTCTTTGTCCTTTTTATCATGTATGTTCATTCAGCAAAAGAAAATTTGAAACTTTGATCATGTCATGATTTGTTTTTTCGTTATAAGGTGACAACAAGCACTCCCCGTCCAAGCAGCGCGGAACCATTTTCCCGACCTTCAAGTTACGACCTTGGCTTTGGCTCACTGTCGTCTTCTTGGAGCGGTATAAAATACGATTAACTTTTATATGTAAAATTTTCATAATAAGATGAAATTCGGGGTGTCGGAACAAATACCTTGTCCCTACGAAATCTTCAGTCTAGGAACAATTTACATTCGGAAGAAATTCGACGTCTGAATCAATTATGGAATTTGTGTAGCACGTTGGACTGGCCTTATGTCACGAGTTTTGCCTAAACCCGGCCCAGAAGGGGAACCAATTTTCTTTCTTGGTTTTGCCGCTACATTTTTAAATGAAATAATAAGAATTGAGTTTTGTTCCATTTATAAGTCCACCCGTTTTGCCGAAAACCAGACGTTCCCCAGATTAATACATGTAACACAAATCGTGAACATATGTGAGATTGAAGCATTTACCATAAACGCGCGAAACGAGTACAACTTTTCATTATAGGTTGGCCCTGACTAAACGCAACGAAAAATACGGAAAAAGACTGGAACTCGATTAAAGAGAGAGTTTGGATAACTTTTCATTACGTTCCTTGTATTTTTACTACTTGATGGGCTGACTCGTAAAATATAAAATGTTAAGTTTGGTTTACAAATCTTGCATTAGTTTTTGCACTTTGGTTCAAATCGCGAAAAATTTTTGGAATGAGGTTTATCAAAACAGATATCTTAATTAAACATTGTCTTTGGTTCATTATCTGCATCGTTCTTGAACGTCTATTTTTATTTTAGATCACTCCAGTTACAAACAAAGGATCAGCCCATAGAGAAGACGTCCTCATATAGCCAAAGGTATGTTCAAAGATATATGTGATAACTAAAATTATATCTCTTTATTTAATAGTTAACCATCAATTGTGAAAAGAAGAAGTCAGTCTACATCAATTAATTCAATGATTTGAATGTTATTTGCTTCGCATGAACTGCTTCTAAACTATACGGGCAGACCTATAAAGCACTGAGCATATTCAGTTAACTAATTTACAGTGATCTGTTGTCAAACGATACTTTTGTGTCTCACGCTTAACACAACCACCACACGCAATAGCTCATATCTACTGTACTAAGCTTTTCTTGTCTTTTGCAGAAAAACGAAAACGGAATTGAAACTGGATGTTGATTAATTACAAAGAAAAGAGGACAAGGATTTTAAGATACGTTACCACATTCAATACAGCCGTATATAGCTTATTCTAGTAGCTGCAAACACAAAGCTATAAATCATATACAACTATATAAAAATATGTAAATCTCGTTGACTATAAAAACACATAGCTTTATAAACTATATAGCATTTTTCAGTTAGTCTCTTTTATTTCATTCAAATTGAATAATTCATTGTGAATTTTATGACATAACTTGTAAATATTTAAAATATCTTTATCTTCGGTTGGTATGCATAAAAAAGTATATATATGCAGATTTTTGTTTCTTACTAAGGGACCATCAACATATTCACACTTTTGGGGGATAGGAGGTAGAAAGATAGGAAGAGTCTAGATTTTGTATGTTAGTGTGGGGCATTTGGGGCAAAAAACGAAAGCATACATTTTTGGACCTAGAAAGACAACATAGCTGTTAGAGAATAAAGCCCCAGACAAACCAATGCAACATTTCAATCCAACTGCGACCAACATTGTTTATGTCATGGCAATCCAGTCTTTTTCTTCGCCACTCACATGTCGCATCTCCCGCATATAACCCAAACAAGAGCCTGCTCGCAGGCTATCCAGCATCACTCACCATCTCCCAACATCAATCCACTTGGTGGCCAATGCGTAACATGTTGAATACCACAATGTTGAACATTGTTGAATGGAAATGTTTTATCTGTTCGTCCCGGCCTAAGAGCAACTGGAACTGTCTCAGTTTTACCAAGAGCTTAAAATATACATGTACTTTAACATCCTTTAACTGACCTTACCTAATATATTGATGAGAAATTTGTAAGCAGAGGCTACAAGTTTGCCAGTTTGTGCTATTTACATTATGGCCACATCCCCTTGCATGCACAATGTGAAATCAGAGACACTGCTATGTGTAACATGCTCAATTTTCTAAATGAAAATGTTGTGGCTTAAACTGAAATTGGACTTTACAAAAACTTGTGAACAATCTAGCTATCAAAATTCTCCAAGTTCTGGATCTCTGCTTTTCATAAAAGTCACATTTATGGACAATTTAAGAGGCACTATATAAGACGTACTCATTCTCGTTCAAGTAACTGCTGTATCAAAAAGGATAAATTTATGAATTTGGGTGTAAACTAAGGGACACACATTTAGCTGGAAAGGTGATCTCTTGGATGAATTCGTCTGTAATATTGATACCATATTTTAACCAGTATTACATATATCTAATGTGATCAATGTATTTCTTCAGGAAAACGTTTTCTCTAACAAATCAATTAACCTTTGTAATTTTTTGAGATCAACAGACCTTTGTTTAATTTAATGAAAATTATAATTGGACACCTCAATGAGATTCTTATCAGGATCTCTAAAATAAATAGACATAATTGGCCCTTGAGCACCAGTTCTTTTCACTGGCCCTTGTTCTACTATAACACCAAGACTATTCAGGTGCTCAGTGACCCTTTGGATCGGTATTTCAGTTATGAGGCAAATATCAATAGCACCTGTTGTCGGATTTGCAGCTTTGGGTTCAAACTCTTTTCCTTTCTGATGCAAGTTAAACTTCTGATTTCCAAATGACAGGGCTTTCCTACCCTGACCAAAGGTTACCATGTCCATGCCAAGAACCTGGGTGTAAAATTTGAGAGTTGCTTCAATGTCTTCAACTGTCAACACAACGTGGTCAATGCGAGAGATAGAGAAAGGCTTGCATTGTTTGGTTGGTTCTTGAGATTTGCAGATTTCTCCTGCAAAAAGTAAAGTTGGTGGAGAGGAAAACTTATAAGCTAATAAATCTCAAAATTAGTGCTTATCTGTGAGGGCAGGATTCAGTACTGAACACATAAATGGGTTTTGCCAAAAGCAGGCCTACAGCCCACAGTCCATGGCCCACTTGTCAACCTGTGGGTAAAGATCAACAACCCAGTCTACAACCCGGGCCCAGCTGACAAGTATCATGGGATCACCAACATGCTGGATTGCTAGATGTACAGAAACTTGATAATTACTTATAACCTACGCAAATTACAACCTTCTAAAAATGGGAGCAGATGGGAACCGGGGGGGGGAGGGGGAAAGGAACTGGAATAAAATTACATTTATTTAGTGAGACTGCCAGAAGCCTGGTGGGAAGTGGGTGAAACTGAGAAAATTTTGCATTGTTGAATAATACTTTTTTGAAACAGGGTCACATAGGCCCATTCAATTTATATAAGTAGAAACTCTTTTTAGAACAAGGAATAAGCGCTATTGTTGTTCAGTGGCATGCAAGTAAGTGGCTCTTTATGCTGTAGTTTTGAATTTGCAAAACAATAAACACAAAAACTCAAAACAACGAACAGGGGAAACCAATGCCCTACTGTACAATAAAGAATACAATACATGTACACTAATTGTTTGGCAAATTCTGTGTCTTCTACCTGAAGTAAGACCGTGGTTTTGCCGCAAACGTGGGAGTAAAGTTCAGTCCCCCCCCCCCCCCCCTGCCTGCACATGTCCCCCTGTTCACCCTACATGTACAGGCTTGGCCGCAGTGTGTGTGATCAACAAAGACGCCTGCATAGACAAAGAATCATACTTCAAGACGTCATAAAGCTCACCATTCTCAGGAAGTGAATCCATACTCAATGCACGACAAGTGAACAGTGGTCCGCCGCTTTCATGAACACAAAACCGAACGCACTTTATACTCAGTCGAACCGAATCCACTAATAAGTTCTGCAACCCCTTCCCCACTGTCAGCAGCATAAGAAGAATGGAAATTTGTGTAGAAATGATACAGCAAACGATCAAAACGATTACACAGAAAAGCTCATCCTAACCGATTACAAAATACTGTATACCATTGGCACAGGCCAGGCGGATTACGTGACCGTAGGAGACTGGAAACCAGTTACACATCATGTGGAATGCAGAGGGGGGCCTGGAGACAAAGTGAGTTTTTTGCCTCCATTTTGACTCAGCGACTCTGGCAGTGAAGATGAAAGAGTTGCACAGTATATTGGTTTATTTGATAGTATTTATTCTTCCAAACACCCGGCGAACGAGTGGTAGCAATGTAGAAGAGACTTCTGAACGGTACAAGATCGAGGGCAAAGTTACGATTCAAGGTTTCAAACCTTCCGGTAAGGTTACGCAACTATTGAACTGAACTGTTTGCTAGTGTAGCTAATATAATCCTTCATCTCTAAAATTATAACTTCTTAGTCTGTGGAAAAATCCCTGACGTGTTACCATTCACATGAAAGCTACTGAGCAGTACTTTACTTGTGGTGCTGTTTATCATAATTGCTGACAAGTGAAATTAAATGAGGACTTTGAGCACTCAAATGAATGGTACACGGTATTGAGTACGGTATGTGAAGACCATGTAATCTAAAGCTGTATTGAGAAGTTCTTTTTACGTTTATTTAGCGCTGTTTGTTGTGCTGTGTTAAGTGGTTTGAGTCTGGATTACATGTATGTCCTTACGTCTTGCCACTGAAATGAAAACTACTTATCGATTGAAAGACACGGGGTCGGTCATTTAAACCAAGTCTAATGCATGGTTCAATTTTACCTGTTACCACCCCCCCCTGGGCAACCCCCAGGACAAGTCCAGCCCTTCGGGCCCGGGGGTGGGGAATTGTTTGAAACTGTTTTGTCCCAGGGGTAGGGGGGCGAGGCAAATCGCAAATAACTTCTCGTTTTCCTTGCGAAGCACGTCACTAGCTTATCACTTCTCAAGTGACACAATGGTGCTGGACTGCGTAGAGAAGACTGCCTATTTCCAGGGACAATCTCTAGAATTTGTAGCAGCCTGGTTGGAGAAGAATAGTCTCTCGAAATTAAAATCTGTATTCAAAGGCACATTTATTAGAAATTGTTAAACGAAGGTGCGGTTGATGCGTACTCGAATGGATGGCGTTCATCACAAACATAGAAATATTTCTTCAGCGTATTTGTATGAAACAGATGCACGGCTTTCTATTAAACAGAGATCTCAGTCCAGTGTTCTTGTGAAACAAGCTAAGAAAAACTACTTTTAAATGCTGTCATCAATTTGCTCACCGGACCTCTTTTGTGCATATGCTATATTTAGAATAAAACATGCGGTGAAGAATATTTCTTTACTCGTCAGCCGAATGCCAGTGCGGTTAGACTTTTTTCTTCAGTTTTCCTTTTCAATGTAGCGTCCATGTTTTTTAATACTATGCCATATCCTTCGTTCAGTAAACTCTAGAAAAGTGTTTAGGTTCTTGTCAAAACGTCTGGTTGTGCTATTGTACGGAAATCAATTTTGAACACAAAAACAACGTATTTGTGGTCGATGAGGAGTCCCAGGGGTGGGGAATTGTCTCTTTCTGCATGCCCGGGGGTGGGGAATAGACTGCCAAGTAAGAAAAAAATTGCAAATCCCCTGGGGTGTGCCGGGGGGGGGATGGTAACAGGTAGAATTGAACCCTGCATAACTCAGACTGCTGTTTGAGACAATGATTTTACCTACAAATCTGGTTATTAATGGGTCATTTTAAGCAGATTAATGTTGTTCTTGTCTGTACTTCATGCCTTCTTGACACTGTTTACAATAAACAGCGTTTAAACATTAGGTTTGGCCATCTTGAAATTGGTTTAGACCACGGTTTTGGTAAACGCTGTCTGAACTTGACCCATAGGAGGCAAAAGAATGCTTTGGAAGTTCCAACTTCCTTCTGCATAATGTAAAATTAAAGACTCTCTGTCGACTACAATGCAATGCGCGCGTTTGTTTATGTTTTGATTCATTTCAGGAGAGAACACTGTGATAAAATGGCTAGATTTGAGCACTTTAGCAGCCAAGAAAGGAAGTGAAGGTGTTCACTTCGTTGGATGTATACGTTTTGTTAATAGAAAGAGCTAAATTTTATGGTTTATAAGTCTTGCAGATGACTGTAATAAAATACGATTCAACGTTGACTGTCATTACACGTCACGCAGTCAGAGAAATATTTTCAAATTGACATAGCGCATTTGGTTTTTAGTGTATCGGGTCACGAGTTCTCTCATTCATTTATGTTCAACAGCACTTATACCTTAATGTACCCTTCTTTAAAATTTCGAAAGGTGTGCAGAGTAAAAGCAATTGACATTACTTTAGTTTATCACTAACGGTTGCAAAACCGTGATTTGTCACCCGCGGGGTTTGTTGAATACTCAGTCACGTCTGATCTACAGATACATTTATTACTGTAGTCAGTTTGATATTCACTCACATTCAGTTCCACATGACCAAAAGAATCTGTTATTTTTCCCTTTGAACTCACTGGATCGTCCATAGTCACATTATTCTGATGTGAGGTATGAATAAAAACTTTCCGCATGGTCTCGCTTGTCAGTTGAGAGCTGTGCAAAACATTGAGTGCCCGAATGTCGCTTTTGCGACCCGAAGAATAAAACATTTTTAAAATCAACACTGCTCCAATGGTTCCCTGATAAATTTCATAGCTCCATAAGAAAATCTCTATCCATTCTACAGAAGGATAACTTGGATGAAGGCATATTTCCACAGCCTTCAAATGCCGACGCAAAACTTGGGGTTTCGTGGTCCACGAAACCTCCGTTTAGGCGCGCGTTGCATTGTGGTCGACAGAGAGTCTTTAATAGCTTTTAGCAAATAATCCATCAGCCTGCAGATAAAAAAACAAAAGACTGCAGACAGTAGTCTGAATTTGAACAAAATGTCACCTTTCTTCTTCAGACTGGATTTCTCAAACACGAGTCTTTGTAGATGGTGGAAACTACGTGGGCTTCCTCAAAACTGATGGTAGTTTCACTGTAAATGACATCCCTGCTGGTTCTTATATAGTAGAAGTTCTTTCACCAAATAACATGTTTGAGCCTGTTAGAGTTGACATCAGTGGCAGAGCAAAGGGTAAAATCAGAGCAAGGAAAGTGAACTTTCTTCAGAATTCTGCTGTTGTTACAGTTCCTTACCCTCTGAAGTTTAAATCTAAGGAGCAGGCACCCTTCTTTGAAAAGAGACAGCCGTGGAAAGTTACTGATATGCTTTTTAATCCTATGGTGAGTCAGATGACATTCAAATAGAAATAGAACTTACATTGTATGTTTATAGAGCAGTTTTCAGTTGAGTGTTGAAAGTAATGTTGTGTTTGCTTTGGTTTTGCTTTAATATGCTTTCTGATTGGTTAGAAAAGCTTGTGCCTCTATCTCAACCAATCAGAAGAAAACCCAAAACCAACTATAACTTGCTTGCACGCATTTTCCCATGCTTGGCACTTATTACTTGTATTTGATTTGATTTCTGATTGGTTCATTTTGTTTTTTGTTCCTGTTGTGATTGGTTAGAGTAATTACTTTGGTTTTGGTTTCATGACACTCATTTGAAAACTGCTCTAGATGTATTTACATAAACCAATCATCTATCAGTCAATCATTCAATCAGTTATACCACACATTCTCAACAAAAACATTAATTAATGACAATTACCATAAAATCCCGGTAATAAGCCCCCGAATAAGCACCACATCTGAAACACTAGAGATTTAAAGCACATTGCTGCACTTCATTGAGTAAATACATTCGGTTAAGGCGCTGTATTGGAATTAAGGTGATTCCATTGAAATAGAAGGAATATTTAAAATTTTCTAAAACTTGGTCCAATTGGTAATTATGTTTAGAACATTTCAAAAGTGCAATAATAAATAGGGGTCACCGAGCTTGTTTTTCCACAAAATGGATAGCCATTAATAGCAACTATACGACCCGCAAGGTTTCCCTGAGAAACCCTAGTAATCAGAAATGTGTACTATAATTGCTTTAAAAAGTCATTGCTTGATTGAAATATCGAAGCAGTTCAGCAAAATAGACATTTATCTTGCATTGTACACTACTTTAGTTGAACAGGAATTAAAGATATGAAAAAAATTAAAGAATCTGCCACGTGCGTACATACCCCGCTGTACCTAATGATGTGTTCTTTTTGGCATTTAAATAAAAATATCTCAAAGCAGAATTCTTAACTTTTCTTAAAATCGTGATATATTGTTGTCGACTGTGTGCCATTTGAATTTGTGTTAAAAAATGGGGGTCACCAAGCTCGTTTAGGCGAAAACGACCATTTATTTCTCTAAACAGCTCCGCTTTCATAGAAAACCTATCAAGTTCCGAAGGTGCGCGCACTTGTGTGCGCACTAATCACGCAAAAAATAATGCGCAGAAAGGATGCATAATGCAATTGAATGGAATCACCTTAACTATTAAGACTGAATCCGTCAGGAAATTGAGTAATCAATGGACAAAAACGTTGTACCAGAATAATTTAAAGTATATTGCATTCTTCTTTACACTTTTTAAGAGCTTTAGACGTAATAAGTTATCTGTAATAACCCCAAAGACAATTTCTTATGGCAGCCCGAGAAATAAAATTTCAAATTTCACAGGAATTGTGTAAACACAGGTAAAATAGGAAAATTTTTATGTGTAAGATTTCATTTTGTGAAATTTGAAATTTAGTTTCTCGGGCTCCCATAAGAAATTGTCTTTGGGGTTATTACAGATAACAAATTACATCCATAGCTCTCAAAAAATGTAAAAAAGAATGCGATATGCCTTAAATTATTCTGGTACAAGGTTTTTGTCCACTGAAAATTAAAATTACTCAATTTCCTAATGGATTCTGTCTTAATTTCAATACAAAAATCAGAGTGAGTTTGAGCTGCATGTTAGAGTTTACCCATGAATTTGGATTTATCAAATGACCTGATAAGGTAAATTGGCCACCATAGAGAAAGTCAGTAGCTGACTTTTTAAGTGTTTTCCCTTTGTTCCGATTCGCTCTGATGGAGGCCAATGCGCGAAGCATCAACTTTTGAATTTCTATACAGTGGTCAGTTTACCTCATCAACTCCATTTTTTTTTGTTTCACTTCCCCACCAACATAGCACCACAGTTTCTTTAGAAACTAACCCTTTATTTGTTTAGAGTTTACCCATGGATGTACTCAGTAGGTCCTCTCAAACTGACCTGAGTGTTTGCATCTAGTCATGTAAACATGAAGTGGCGGTTTTCCATTTCTTTTTTAAAAAAGGTTAAAAGTTTTTAAAAAGTATTTTTTTTAATTTTGTAAAAAAGTTTAACTTTTTAAAAAAGGTTAAGCAAGAAGTGCAACTAAGAAGCTTGTGGTGGTTTCAAATATAATTTACTGCATTTTATAACGAAGATGTAACATCCCTTGAAACTATCCTTTTGTGTTTGGTATAATGCAATTTGTTCATGACTTGCTGAAATCTAACTTCATAACTGTTTTTCTGAGGTTGAAACGTTTCCCCTATTTCACTCTATTGAAGTAAATGTGAACCTGGATATCTAGAAAACTTGTTAACTAGGCTGGTTTTGTGTTTCCTCTGAGCATCCTGAGTTACAGAAGTTCAATACCATGAATTAATCTGCTTTTTGGTGCACAGACATACAGGCACAGGTAATTGTCCTCAGACATAATGTGTTCTGAGAAGTGAACAGTTTTTTAGGAGCAATTCTCAAGGAAAATCCTGAGCTTCATGGGACATATAACATTTTGCCTAGTTGCAGGCCAACATTGTTGTCAGTAAGCGCAGAGGGGCAGGGATTTCCTCCGGCTACTATCCCTTTAAGCCCTAACTGTGACGGAAAAGGAAATATTTTCCCTTTACATTAGCAGTACTTGTTCAAACATTCAAGTGAGGAGAAGAAAGAAAGTGATCACCAATGATAAGATGTCTTGATGTTTGGACAAATTCTCTTACTAGTTCCATAAGAAATGTATGGAGAACATTTAGAACAATATGCATTTTTATATCAGGGCTGAAAGTACAGTTATATGTACAAGATTGAGCCCAGCTGCTCTGACAGAAAAAAAAGCAGAGGACTGACAACACTTTCCCCTCTTGTTCAAAAATTAGTGACACCCCTGGGCCAAATAAAGGGTTTAGTGTTTATTGTCTTTTAATTATTTTTGCTGAAATCCATGTGCACATCAGGAGACATTTAAGTGTGGTGGGTGTTGAATTTTGTAGTGTTTTCTGGCTGTGTTTTATCCCTTTTACAATAGTAAAGCACCCTTTCATCTGGAAGTTTTCAAATAACCTTTTTAGACTCAAGTTTTAAAAACAGGAGAATAAAAATTGGGGAATATCGTCTGTGTCCCAGTTTCATTTGGGGCTTGATACTACACATGTTGAATTTTGATCAATCATGTTCAAGCAAAAATATTTGATGGATTATAATGAAAATGAAATTTCTCTTTACATGATCACTACTTGTTTGAACATTCAGGTGACAAGAATAAAGGAAGTGATCACTGAGGATAAGATAGATGTCTTTATCTTTAGACAAATTCTCCTTACTAGTTCCATAAGAAATGTATAGAGATCAGTAATGAGAATATGGATTTTTATATCAGGGCTTAAAGGGTTAATAATATTTAGAGCCTGGAAAAGGGGGTCAAAAAGTCTCATTAGTTTCAAAGTAATATTGGTATATTTACTTTGTTTTCCATTATTTCAGGTCTTGATGATGGTTCTACCTCTGCTATTGCTGTTAGTTTTACCCAAACTGATAAATAGTCAAGATCCAGAGACACAAAAGGTAGGACTGACTATTTACAGAGTGAATACTCAAGAGACTTTTATTGTGTGGCAGGGGGTTTGCAAGCTTATAGCTAGAAGGACATTCTAGTGCTGTAATTTGCCAAAAAATGTATCAGTGTGGGGTTGTGTGTCACAGAGTCTGTTTTGCAATCATTTACTTTCACTAATATACTGTTTTACAAGTAAATATTCGTGAATCAACATGAAGCAGATTCCTTAAAACATTCCTCTTTCACATAAAACATTACTACAGACATCTCTGTGTCTTCTGGACTGGACTGCCCACACTTTCAAGAATCAAGTGAAATTTGCCTTGACTTTCCAAATCTTGTCAGACATCTAAATTCAGTTACTGCTCGATTGTGTTTGTCAGTCATCAATTTTCAGTCAAAAGCCTTTGATTTTCATAGTGTAGTTTGGAAGGTAATAAGTGAAGACAGGTAATATTCCAACTTTGTGCCTCGTGATACAGCAACTGAAGTTCGAAAACCAAGTAGTGTTATTGCATAATTTACACATTTTAAAAAATTCATCAATGTACTCTTGAAAAAAGAAGGATAAAATGGATCAAAATCTTCTGATTACAGCCCATGGCCATGATCTGTCAAACTAACCCTTTATTCTTGAGCTGTCTGCCCGGTGATGAATTTTCTTTTTGGCTCAATTATCGTCTCTGTGAAAGAGGAATTCATAACCTTACTAAGAGATGCAATTTTGTTCTTTTGTATTAGGAAATGCAATCTTCAATGAACATGTTCAACCAGTCGAAGGATTTACCAGACATCTCAGACTGGTTTGCTAAAAACTTCTCCTCTGGCAGCAAGAAAAAGACGACCAGTAAAACCGCACCTAAAAAGCCAGCCCTGGGAAGTGCAAGAAGGCGCTGAGTGCCATCTTAAAGTTTCTAATTGGATATACTGTAGTATTTAAATCAGTTGATATTACTGACATTACACTGTATATTTAGCAGTATTTTCCTTATGGTTTTAAAAAGGATGAAAGGTAGTGCAGTTTTTAACCTAAAATAAAATGCCATTGCCCAGTGTATATGTGTGAGCTAGTTGTCACACAAGCTTGCACTTGTGTCATTTGATTCTGCAAGTTTATCAAATGTAAATGTCTGCCAAATTCCTTTTGTATTTTAACAATGTAGGTTTGAACACCACAAGACTTTTGATCCATTTATTCATACGAGTGAAAACGTTTAGTTATAAATTAAGAACTAGTTGTTTTCAAGCCAATTAAAATGAAGTTGGGCCAGCAACATTACTATTTTTCCATAGCCAGTGAAAGTGACCTTTTTTCCTAGTAAGGCCTGGTCAAACAAATGTAATTGTAGTACTGCTGGGCCATGTTTGGGTTTCTTACACATCTTGAAATTTCTGGAATTTGAAATTAAAATTTAAGGCCGTCAAAGTCTCTCAAAGTGCATTTGGTGCTTGAAAGGCCTTGAAATTTGTCATTTCCAGATGACTCTAGCATTTTTATACGAAAAGAGCATGGTTACAGCACTTTCCAAACTGGAAGTGAAAATCGGTAGACTTAAAGTTGTTTGGTAGTGTGACATTATTAATTTTGTAGTGTGGTAGCAACACAGGTGCTTTTCACTTGTCTATTTCATTTATACTCTAACTAAAACACGTGTATCAGGTAGAAACGAAAGAAGCTTAACAGAAATTTAATTTGAATGCGTTCTATTTTATTTAATTGTAGCTGGTAATTTCGTGCGTGACCTCATAACTTCAAACTTTATCTTCTAAATGAAAAGTTATGACTTTATTGTAAAATAAAACCACAAGCTTACGTGCATTATTTGCCAATCCCTCTTGACGTAGTAAGGGAGATCTAGAGGGAGAGATAAGGGATCCCAAGAAAGACAGAGTTTAGGGGAGGAGATTTCAGAGAGCCCACCCTCTCCCCCAGGCCTCGTCTGCTTCTTTTCATGTAGTTAAAGTTAACAACAAAGCACCATTGTTGCTTTGAGACCAGTGGTGTCATTATGTGTGCATGCGCCAGGCTTCCACCTGCTCAGGGAATGTTTGACGTCCTTGCTGCGTAGGGCCAAGCCAAGCGTTGCCAGGATGTTTTTAGCGGCAGGAAAGCTTCTGTCACCCCGCCCTCCCCCCCACCCCCTCTCCTCCTGGATGTCTCAGGTATCCAATCTCCACTTGGCGATGCGGTTGTTAACAGTGATTCTATGATGGATTCTTGTTAGTGTGGCAAGAACCCGTGACCGCTGGCCATGTTGGTAACCTTATGAAATCAGCCACCATCAGGTTTTTGGTTGCATAAACGTCTTTGACTTCTACAACCCAAAACAAAGGCGCTCCCTTTCCCTCAGTTGATTATGGTGCGAGTTTGAGGCATCACAGACTGACAAGGGGCCCTCAAATCCCGTTCCCAGGAGCAGTCTCGAGCTCAAGAAAGAGCGCTCAGGGAGTAGGCATTAGCCTCTTTCAAACGAGGCTTAATGAAAAACCTGTTATCTAAAAGGAAAAGAGGGTGATTCTGAATTTGAGTTATTAAAGTTCCATTCGTGACAGGTTGATTTCCGTTTTAAATCTTGAACTTCTAGTAGACAACATGGAGATGACTTCATTAGCTAAACAGGTACTGAGATCCGCGATGTGAAGGCAACGCTTTTGCTCCTTCCTCACCATCACTCGATCCCTCGTCATCAGTGGAAGCCTCTTCTTCAAGGTTATCAAATCCCTGACACGGCTCGTCTTCATCTTCATCCTCCTCGTTACTGTCGTTAGAGAACAGCTCATTCTTGACCAGTTTCCACGTGAGCTTCTTCTTTGCGCCGTTGTCCCAGCTGGCACTTTTAACTTCTGGTTCATCGTAATCTTTTTTCATAAGGTATACACACTCGGCGATGACTGACATAAGGTAAGCCACTTGGTCGGTTTCTACCTCTAACCACTCAAAACGCAGCTCCTCTGTGAAGTAAATCTCGAAGTGAATGCTGTCACCCTGGGCTTGAGTCCAGCGACGGATTTTCCGCCAAGGAGCGAAAAACGCTGTCTTTTCTGTTGAGATAAAACGGCGAGGAATAATGAAATTCTTACATACAATTCAAACCAACAACCTTAACGCATTGAATTGCAAATGCGCTTCTGCCGTGAAACATGGCGATTTCCCTTGTTTAACCCGGTCGCGACAAACTAGGGCTGAATTACGAATTCCATTCAGTTCTCAGATGTTTACTCTTTCGCGCCCTCATGGGTCCTTTTTTGCAAAAGCAAATTATACTTCAGACAAGCCAACATCAATTCTGAACTTTTTCAGACACATTTTTCTTTCACAACAAATGCAGATTGCGCGTGCAAATGCAGAACATTATGCGGAACCGGCCATGTTTTAACCGTAATGCTTCTAGTTTGCACAGGGCCTTAAAAGTTGGGTGCCAAGAGTTCTACTTATGCTCACCCGATCTGATCATCATTCCTCTCCGGTTTGCAATCAAATCCACTTTCATCCCTTCCCTAAGTCGCACATCTTTAACCTTTAAATCGTTCTTTACTGTGCAGTCATTCAGAACAACGTATCCATAACCGTACATTTTCTGGCACAGTTCTACGTACTGTCTATCGCACGGAAAAGCAGGATTTCTGTACTCTTCCATAAGAGGAATCTGTTCAGGCTTGGGCTTAAGCTTCCCTGATCTGATATCCTCCACACATTGTATACAGAGTAGGCGCATGGCGCCCGCGTCTGTCTTAAGAAATTTCTGCTCTCTCGGGACATCGAAAGACCACTTTTGAATTGAAATGACATAGCGGCAAGGAAGGTAGATGATTTCATTATTTCCGAATTTTTTTGTGGGGTTTTCGATCCCTCGGAAGAGCCCAAAAAATGGCAAGCTACTCGAGCGGATTTCCAGAGCTTTGCCAACTATTTCAAGGAGATCTTCCGCTCGGATTCTTCCTCCATCGACTTGAACACGAACTGCAGGCTGCGTGCCTTCGGGGAAAGTCCACACGCAAATTTTGTCTTTTCGTGGCACAGGTTTCGACTTGGCGGTAGCCATATTGTTCGTTGCTTATTTCTAGCTAATTTAGCGTCTCTATTCCTAAGGGCGCTATGCAACAGCGATAATGGGTTTTTACACCACAGTTATCACCTCAACAGATACAGTATTGGCAATTATTTCCAACGATAACAGACGCGTCTCATGATTGGCTTAATTTATGACGAGTATGAATTATGAATTACATGACTGAATTTCTCATTTTGTTTAGAAATAGTAGGGTTATTCCTTAATACGATATTCATCTGATTAGAATAACAAAAGCTGTCAAAATGTTTTACAATATTTTTGCAAAATATATTTGTAAATATTTGCTGTTTTGTAATGTTGTCAATTTGGAAGGTTTTTAAACAACAAAAACTGCAACATTTTTTGGTGTGTAAGAAACTGTTCTTGACAAGTTCGTCACTAAATAAGGCATAATTATGATAAAAATTCAAAATATTAGTTATCTTGTTCCTGTTACTCTCAGAAGTTTACATTATTTTGCCAGTCTCCTGTTGTTACCATGACAAGAGAAGTATTGGAGGGACTCACATGGAAATAAGTCTCCTCGTGTGTAGGCTCAAGGGACTCGTCCATGGCTCTCAACCTTGTTCTAAGTCCCTGTGCAGGGGTCCTGGACAGGGACCTGGAACATGTCACCTCGTTTAAATCAAAGATCAAATCGGAGTGTCCCTGCAACAATTCCTTGAGTGGACACTCCAGGGGCCTTCTTAGGCTCACATGCTTGCATGCTGCTAGTCCCATGTAACACTCAAGGAGCTCAATTCCAGGCACTAGTTCTGGGGCAAGTCCCGCAGTGTGTGTCGATCGTCATTCCTTTGTGCTCTAAAAAGTGGTTTGTTCGCGTGTGAATTGTATAAATTAAACAAGTTTCTTCAAGTATTTCGGATTGGATCCGATCCGAACCCTTTAACCAGCGGCCGAGAGACGATCCAATATGAGTGCGTTCGCTATAGGGAATGAGGAGTCTGAGTAAAAGACAGAAGACCGAGGTGGGTGATACTAGGAATTGAAAAATAACGATGGGTCTGGGGAGAGAGACAAAGTATGCTTAGTGGCGGATCACAGGCTCACAATCCTCTATTTGTGCAGTGTGCTGTGCATTTATAATGGCTCTTACTGGATAAATTATCAAAACTAGTCAAACTAAAGGCGAAAGTTACGGCTTTTAATTCTTATAATAATGAAAGAAAAACTATCAAAATTACTCCCACGTTGTTTCCTATATTTTTCTGTGTTTACTTTGGCGATTTGAGTTTCGATCGACTAACAGAATTCGTGGGTCTCCAAGTGGCTTAAACCGCCTGAGGAAATGCAGAAAAAAATAAAACAACATAGCAGTACTTCAGTTGAGAGTTTTTCTTTCAGTTTCAGTGGTTTTTAAATCCCTAAATTTTGCCATTAGAAATGTACAGCACACTACACAAACATTGGATAGTGCGCCTGTGGTGTGACTATCAATTCACCATATTAAAGAACTGACTGAAGCCGGCTCGGTCAAACATGGGCTCCTGTGTAAGTACATTGTATTCAGTTTAGTTGTTTTGATCATTTCACTAGCAATATGCAGTACGCGTCACACAAGAATGACCTAGCAGGTCACCAGTCTTCCTTTGTATAGCTCCTACCCCTCCACAGTCTCTCTTGTATTTCATGAAAGGTGCGCGCGCGAGTGGTGTGAAGGGCGCGATAAAGAGGAGCACAGGGGATGATGGGAAGGTCGGGAAAGAGAAGAGACGACTGGCAGATCCTGTTTTCAAAAGATGTGACTGTTGTTGTGCGTAAAATCATGGGTTCGGCTCCCGTTTGGGACTTCCGCTCGTGCTAAATCTCACTGTTTAACTTCAGATAACTGAACTGGCATGGTTCAATCTTAATGTAAATGAACGATAACAATGCCAGGCCAAATCACACCTAAATAACCCGATCCGGCCATCAGTTGACGCGGTGTAGAATGTGTCTGTTAATTAGCGCGAAGAGTCAGATTAAAATTAGCAGAAAGAAGGGATAAAGGTATGTCGGTGGAAACCAAACAACTCTACCAAAGGCAGCGAACGTATCCCGTCAAACAAAGCGCTGAAAAAATCTAAACATGACACGCACAAACGTTCAAGTTGGGATCGTTCATCAGACGGAAAGCAGAAACTCATAAGGGGTTGATCAAGTCCTTATGAGTTTCTGCGGAAAGTTAACAAGGAATTAGAAGCATTTCACTTTTATGATCATAACTAATTTTTATGATCATGAAAGTGAAATGCTTCTAATTCCTCGTTTACTTTCCGTCTGGTGAACGATCCCAACTTGAACATGAAAATTAACAGATAGTTTACTTTTCATTTAGAATAACCCTTCACTTCTATGTCTGCTTTATTGTTGACCCTTTAATTTATTTGATCCCAGTTGTAACCACAGTAAACGAATACGTAACTAACGAATTCACAGTTTATAACCGGATAACGTTTTATCCTGCACGTAATAGATTAAAATATGGCGTTACTTGCAAAGTTTGTGGGGAGATTTCTTTCAAAGATAAAAATGCCAGCTGCAAGTAGACTTACATATTAATTTTGCAATTGACTCAAGACACTTCTATTAAAGTGTAAATAAACTCTACAGGAGAGTGAAAGTTATAATCACTGTAATTGCGCTCTCAAGGGAATATCCATATATAATCATGATATGTTGTATGTCATGAAATTTTCAGTTTGCGAACTTTCCACAATATGGACTTTATAAGATGAGGGTTTTGTTATCAAAGCATAGCAACAGATGTTACTAGACAACCCATGCATGGGCGTCTTCGTAATGCTTATCACAAGGAAACTGATGATAGATTTACTGATACAACACCTGCACAGAGATTCCAACTATATCTAATGGTTTAGATAGTGATCGCCGATATATACAGATGGTTTGCAAATAGTTGTCCTGCTGTTGACCGCTGTGTGACTGATTCAACCACAACAGCCGGTTTCTCGTTCATGATAAACTGGTTACGCCGGTCAAACCTGTTTGCCAAGGTGCGCAGGGAAACCCAGAATTATATCAAAAGAGCGTTAGTTTCTGCGCCCGCCCGGAGATCTCCCTATAATAAAAACTGAATGAATTGTAATCTTCTTACCGTTAGAGTCTGCCAAACCGCTGAGTCCGTTCAAACTAGTTGGTGCTTGTGGTGAAAACTTATGAGACGCTATTGTACCGCAGAATAAAATTTTCGTCATTTTTTCTGTCGTTCGAACTTCAGTATTCTTATCATCAAGAGCTTCAAGTAATTCAGTTGCAGTTACAAGCTCCATCTATGTAACAATTTATAAACTGTGTCTGACCTATCCTCTTTTATTTTCGTTGCATTTGGCAACTCCTCGCTCTTTAAACAATTTGGCAGACTACACGGTGTGCATTGTTAGCAGAAACCGGTGGTTTTGTCTAGCCAATCGCGATTTTTTAAGGCAGTGATATATGTGTTCTGGTGCTCAAGAGCATTCAGATAGGAAAAGAAATTCTCAAACTCATTGATAATTCATAAAGAGAAAACAAAGGAAATAACTACTGTGACGGTGGTTTGGATACCGGATCTTAATAAGTATAGAAGTTGGCGAACTTTTGCTTTGAATTTCTCCAAGAATTAGGAATGGTTTGAGAAGCCATATGAAACACGAGAGAAAGAGTGTTTCATCAGGTATCCAAACACCTCGAAGACGGTTAAAAAAACTTGGCTGCGCCTCGTTTGTAATGAAACATCACATCTGTTAGACTAGTAACTTGATGGTAAAGTTTTCTTATTTCTCAAATTGTAAATAGTGCTAAAAAAAAGAGAGGGAATTTGTGTGACCTTTACATAAATCTGAAGAATCTAAAGGGACTAAATAAAAATAAATAACTAGAGCACGCACTTAAAAGACAGTGAAAGTAAAGAGAGAAAAGGAATGCCAGGCCGAGAGTGTTTAGTCTCCCAAAGCAGACGATCTTCAACGAGGGTAACAGACCGTGGTAGACCATGGCGCGATTCTAATTTTCAGTTCAAATTATCTTCATATTATGCGAATAGTTGAAGCTGATAAGTAGAAGAAAAAGTAACATAGAAATGAGTTTTTAAAAAGTAAAATGACCAGTTATACGGCTAGCTAGCACAATCAGGCTAAAGGGACATCCAGTTTTCTCGTGAATTTTTCTGTCGTTTCATCGTTATTTATTTGGACTTAACGTTAGGGATCAAAGTTTATAATTTCAAGTATTTTTCAGAAGTCTTGCTTTTGTTATTCATACAACATTTTTCAGTAATATACCGCATTTTATTGAATAGCCATCCCTAGTCAGGTAAACGACCTTTTTGAGCACATTTTCAAAATAATTGTCCGTAAAATGTGCCTGGAATGATTATCACCCTCTTTGAACAATCCCCATTTGTGGCGAAAAACAAAACAAATAATCCCTCGGGCCATTATTCGAGAGGATAACAGGGTATTAGAAACTGAATCTTGTAATAAAACAATTGGCGCCTTTCCGGCGATGTTAATAAAGCCGAAAATTGACAATTTAGTAGGATGACTGTAATTCAGGTGTACAGAGAAATGTCAAGACAAAAATGTTCGCAGCCATCAGTTTTTTAATTTTCCTAAAAAGACGTTAGTGAAAAGAAATTAACGCCCTTTATCTGACATCAACATATCACTGAACAAGATAATTCTTACGGGTTGCAGCTATAACCAACGGGGATTGAAAGATCAAGGTCTTCGTGTGATATCTACATACGCGATCAGTTTTGTTTTGCCTCTTTTGTCATAAAGGACGCGTATCAATTAGAAGATGAACTCAATTTTATGAATACAGTATAGCAGTGAATAAAATCAAAGAAAAGGGTAGACATTTTCAATGTTACCTCCAGTATAGGGCCACTTGTTCATAACAAGTCAAATATTTATTTATATTAATTTGCTATGGAGTGTGGCGGAAAGTGGTAAAATAACTGTCAGAATACTTAAGTATTAGTCGTAACGCTTGTCTTCACACCAAAAGACAAATTTCAAATTTGTCGTTTAGTTAGTGATCCCCCTTTTTAAAATACCTCTTATGAGGCCTAATGCACAGTTTTCACTAACTACTATATAAACACTTGAAACTGTTTTCTTTTTTTGTTTGCTTTTCACGTCACTGAGTTTTGGAATAATGTTTTCCTTAATTATAGCCCAACGCATCAAGAAAAATGGGTTTAACAATTTTTATGTTCTGGTTAAATTGTAAAATCTCCAGCCAGTCAATACAGTTAATTGTTTGCTGTGAACATCAAGAGTAAATCCACTGTTTTGAAATTTCCCTGCCGTTAAAAATTCGCGTCTAAGATTTATATCTCTATGTGAAGCTAATCTGGTGAAAGATAGACCAAACATTGACATTATCAAAATCCACATTTCTTGTTATTTCCAAGCTTTGATCATCGATACAATATGACCACGCGAGCTTGGCTTTAGCAAATTGAGATCATTTTTTTTTTACTTTCGGACTCTCGAAAAACATTTTTACGGTTGTGGTGTTGTTTACAGTTTTTTCCTGACAGATTCCCAAGCCCTGACTTTTAATTTTAAAATTTCAATTAACAGCTGTCCGCGCGAGATGATTTTAAGTTAAAAGCCCGAAAGTAACATTCTTTCAAATAATGAGCTGCATTCGCTGAAAAACCTATTGGTTAAAATTCGCTGTTAAAGTCACCGCGGAAATTTAAAATCTTCAATGTCGCCAGTATTCATATTTATTTTTTGCCATATTAATATTAACTGTGGCAACTTTTTGCCTTAATTGTTCCTTATCAGACGGCAAAGCCTATTTAGTTGTTATTGAAAACCGATGTCAAACAGGTTGAACTGCAAGGTTCCTTCACACACGAACGTTATTATGCGGGCCAAATTAATATCTCAGTTTTTTTAAAACGTTTTCTAGGTCCAAAAAAAACATGAATTAAGAGCGCTGCAGGAGTTGCTCAGAAATGTCGCCGTTTAACCGTTGCTATGCCTAAATTTTGTTGTTAGTTTATACCACGTTGTTTTGAGTTTCCCCTATCTTTCTCCCACGGTTATCCGATTGAAAACTTTGCGATTATCAGTGTCATGAATCATTTACTTCACCTTTGCAGGAACAAGAGTCATTTGTGTTTCGTCACCACGACAAAGACACTTTATTGAGAGGTGGTAGAGTTTTCCTATGCAAATTACGTAGCGACCAATAGCGTGTAGCAATAGCCCAGCACAACCTTGTAAATTTAAATTTCAACATAGCTCTAGCGCTAAGCCCATCGGCACCAACTTTCCGGCAACAACTCTACTGGGGGCGGGAGAACTCGAGAATTTTGCGAACTGAGTGATTGTGAATACGGAGATGGGGAACAAGGGATCGAAGAAATCATCGACCTCGAAAAAACACAAGCTAACGCCAGAGGAAATCCAAGAATTGCGACTGTCAACCGAATTCACTGAAGACGAACTTCACAAATGGCACAAAGCCTTCCGTGAGAAGTGCCCCAATGGTAAAATGTCAGAGAAGAAATTCTCGGAAATGTACACGAACCACTATAAAACCGGCGACGCAACGATTTTCGCAGGGCACGTTTTTCGCACGTTCGATAAAAACAAAGACGGGACAATTGACTTTCACGAATTTATTCAAGGCCTGTCCATCATTTCACGCGGTTCGCAGGAACAGAAACTACGCTGGGCGTTCGAAATGTACGATACGGATGGAAGCGGCACCGTGTCACGAGCAGAGATGTTGGAGATCGTGCGCGGAATTTTCCGTCTCGCTGGTGATAAAATAAATCTTCCAAGAGATGAAAATACTCCAGAAAAGTTCACGAACAAGCTGATGGCAAAACTCGATCGTGACAATGATGGAACAATTACCCAGAATGAGTTTGTTCGCGGGGTTCAGTGCTATCCCTCTCTTATGCGGTTATTGGATCCAGCCGGCGCGAAGTAAACTAAACTAATAGTTGCAAGCCAGTGTTTACACTGGCAATATATTATGCTACGTTCGAATTTGCGATGGAACCAGTTTTCGGAGGTAACTAGTGCAATAATCTGTCGAGGTGGTATGTTTGATTTGATTATTGTTAAGATTTTTTCTTGCAACAAGAACGAGGGATCAACGTAAATGTAGAATGAATCAGGAATAGACAGCACAATGTTGCCGTCTCTGCACCATTTAGGTTTTTGATGCGTATGTTGTATTCACGTGATACCGATCTCTTTTTAAAAGACGTTCAAAGATAAAAAGGAGCTGAATTTGATCTGTAAATGACTCAGCCAACTAGCTAGTTATTACACCCAAACAGTATATAATTTTGAGTATATATCGGCCAGGAAGCATGCCTTTTATAGTAATATTAGTATTGCTGCTGTTTTCTTCGAACGCCCGAAACAAATAATTTAACACCGATAAATTTATGCGTCTAGTTTCGATTCAGTGAGAAGCCGTCGAGATCTGCATTTTTCTTAGATGTCTTTAATATTTTAGTTGTTTTTACGGTTTGTCTTTGACTATCAAATCAACGCTAAACTGGACCTTTGAACATTAATGTGTACAGTAAAAACCCTAGCGGATTGAGAATGAATCGTTTTGTGAGGATTACCTGATTAACAATAGCTCACGGTTATTGAAATCTGCGAACTGCTGATCAGCCCTTTTGAAATATTAAACAACGGAACAGTATTTAAATGTGATGCGGTTAAGACAATTCACGTTAGCAAATGTAGTACAGCTTTTCGGCGTCTTCTTTAAAAAAATTAAGATTCACAGAATAGAAACAATGACAGTAGAAGCCACGGTTCTCTCACAAGGGGGCTTTCAAAGAATGACTTTTTTTTAGTTTTACTGATGGGTAATAAAAGATAGACGTAGGAGAACTTCCTCTGGCCTATGTAAATACTGTAGCTTTTGTTTTATTTATAAGTTCACAGCTGTATGTCATCGCAATGGTAATTTCTGGTTTTGAGTATTGCTCTTTACAGATTGGAACAGAATGTAAATATGACGACAATCGGTCCGTGAATATCCTCGTCTACACCTTGAAACTTATTATGGGAACAGCGGAATTTTATCATATGGACAACGAGAGATGGTGAACTTCACAATTTGCATCCAAAAGATGAGAAAGTTTTTATTTGATTGTTTTTTATCATAGTGTCTAAATTACAATTTATGACAAGAGAGTAGTAACTGTTTTGTTTATGATGGCAATAAGTGCGATTTAAAGTTTACTTGCAGGAAAGTTATACTGCAATACTACCATATTGATTACCTGTCATAAATCTTTGGACGAAAATTCGTCGGACAATCGTGTTTTATTAAGTATAGGTTATGAGAAAATATAAATGACGAAAATCAAAGAGAAAATACTCAAATGACTAGGCAATAAAAAGTAAAAACAGCTTTACACATAGCAGTGTTGATAGTTTCCAGGGGCCCGTTTCTCGACTGAAATTCCCGATAACTTACAGGGTCCGACAAATATTTTTTCAAAATCATTTTTTATCGATTGGTGGTAATTATTATTGCAAATGTTGCCAATGTGTTCCACAAAATTATATAGACTTTAAAATTTAGATTTCAAAATCGAGACAGAATCTCTATTGAAGGTGTGTACATTAAATAGTTTTCGTGTCCTATACGTTGTCGGGATTTCCGAAAACGGGTTCTACATCAGTTTCCTTAAAAAAAACTATACCTTTGCTAGTCTGTATGACCTATTAAAAATTAAACAAGTTTCATAGCATGCCTTAGTAACCGTTTCTATTTTCATTTTCTATGTATTGTATTAACGCTTTTATGACGATTTGAAAGCAAATGAAAGTTGAATTACTCAATATTTGTAAGAACTGAGATATACAGTATTAGAACTAAATATAGTTACAAAAAATTCTATAACTCTTAAATATTAAAAATTTATTAAAGAAATCTTTCTCTTCTCGAATCTTCCTTAATGTTACTCCCTTAATGTTACTTAATACACTCTGGGTATGGCCATTCAAATGAAAACTCTCGGGCAGCGTTTTTCTACTTCCCTGTGGTGCTGTTTATTGTGCTGTACAAGGTGATTCTAACTTCCGTAGTCCTAACGCGTGGCAATTTGAACGAAAAGATTCAAAGTGAAAGTTATTGACTTTCCTGTGGTGCTGCGTCTGTTATACTGTGCAAGTGGGTTCTAAATTTTACATTTCATTTGAGTCTGTTAACCTCAAATGAAAGCTACTGAAACAAACAGTCTCACCAGGAAACTTATTAATATTTTTCCGAAAAGCGGAAAGTTTTATTTTCTTTTTTGAATTTGGGCGAGGAAAAAGACTACAACCACCGGAGGACGTGCGGTGGGCGGGGTACTTGGACTCAGAATTGAAGAGGAAGTCTGAGAAAGTAATTTGGGACACAGGAAAGTTTTCTTATGAAAGGGTCGCAACGTTTCTTCGTTTGTTTTGGATAAGGAAATTCTGCCACAAATTGCGTTGAGTTTTGAGAATATTTTAACTAATTGCAGAAAAAAGGACAAAGAAGGGCATGACAAATTCACCCATAATCGTTGCGACTGTTTTTTTAAACAGATAACTAATGTTTCTTTCGGGGTAGGTTGTTGGCTGGGTGTTTTTGCAAATCGTCATCGATATCACTTCCGTCCGAATACCCCCACCCCCTATTCAAAGTTTATTATGAAAACAATTTCGCAAATCCTAGTAAGAACGGGTAACACACCATGTATGGCATAAATATGGACAAAATTCCCAGCACAGACCAGCGGCATAGACACTCTTTGCCAGGCGCGTTGCAGGAGCAAGGGTCGTCAATACCCATTCCCCTCTCCCCATCTTGATCCGTGGCACAGGGATAGAATAACGCCTGGACACAACACATGCACATGACACAGGACATACACTTGTCAGCTTGATACATACACCTATCACAGCAAAACGCTCCAGTTCTTCCTGATTCTTCACTGAAAGAAGAAAATGAGCGATGTCTTTGGCAGATCATTCTACTGTTGACACCAAGTTGAGCTTCCAAACGAGCAGCTCCCACCCTATTGTGTGTAAAATTGGTTAACTCGCCTTGTCATCAGCATGGCTGCAATGAGAGCTTCCTCAGATGGCTTTGGTTTGGATGCCTCAGGGCTGGAGCTACATCTGACCAGTTGATCCTTCTTAACTTTCATACCAGCGCGGTTAAAGTTAGAAGAAAGGAACAATTTGCTGTCATCGTGGCACCCTCCCGGCTGCTTAGAATAATGAACACGCGAAAAGTTCATCTCTTTGTGGTGGGTTCCTGCGAACGATTATAGGAACACAAAAGAGTAATGGAACACCCCTGTACAATTACTTGAGGAACATTTTTAAGTGTGTAAATTATAGCTCTCTGACCATGTGTGCTGAATTCAGTAAAGGGCTGACGGTTCGAGCTCTAGCAATATCCACATTCTAACTCTAAATGCCGAAGAAAATTGTTTAGTTTTTCTTGAGAACCTCTCTTTTTCCTCCGATTTGTCTGTTAGTTTTAATCTCGTCCGCTCACAGGCCAACGAGGCTCGCTTTTCAGTGACAACCAAGAAACAAATCGCGGACATGTTATAAAGGAATACATTGTTTCGCAACACGACGGAAGTTTCTTAAACTTGAGGTCAAACATTTGCAACATGTTGCCGGCATAAAATATATGTTATCCTATCTAATATGGACACCAAATGGAGATCCCGAAGGATGTCTGTGAAATTATTTTCGGCTTTTGATGTAGTCAGACATTAAATGGACCACAAGTCATGTGGATTTTTCACATTTTTGAGTAAAAAATATGCTCGGAAGTCAAATTAAACGCCTTTTCTCGTACACGAAATGCTCCCGGCCTAGAGCATCAATGATTTTTCTCAAAGGGAGAGGAAAACTTAATCAGTTTTGGGCGATTTCTCCAAGAATCAAGTTGCAACCCATTTCCGTTCTAGTCATTTGCAGCCAAGCACACTAAATTCTATTGTTTCAGAAAACTGGTAGAATAATTTTACACAAAACTGAACCGCAATTTGTCTTTAAGCTTAGTTTCGAAATAAGTCTAAAAGTAGGTGATAGACTTCCATAATAATTGGCTGTTTGAACTGATTTCGACGTTCATGTACTATCCGGTAAACTCAATCGAGAATAATGAAGAAAATAGTACGCGACAAGCCGAAGGTGAATGTAGTAGTTTAATAACGAAAGGTTGTCAGGAAGATAAATTAATATTCCTTTATTAACAATGGAATAATTGCTTAAATAATTGCACGGAAAATCTTTTTTTTTTCGGGCTTAATTGGCAATTGCTTAAAATGTGTTTACAACTGCGATGGTCACATCTTCATCTTATTTGTTTTCCGCGGTTCACATCATTTTCATTCAATGATGAAATAATATAAATTTGGAAAATAAATAAGGAAAGAACAAACTTAAATTAAAACTCACTGTCGACGTCTTCATAGTATGGGAAAAGTTGCAGTTTATTCCTGTTTTTCTCAATCGAATTTCACCTGTAAATGATTAAATTACTGAAGAGATCTGCTTGTTGATTCACTTACCTCTTAAAGGCATTGTCGGTTCAACCGTGTTCAGTTAATTTCAGTGGATGAACTGCTGCAGGCCTGCAAACTTCAGCCAGAAAATCCTACCAGAAGTGACTGATGCAAACTCCACTGTGAATTGGTTGAGTAATAATTTTGAGCTGAGGGGTGATCATAACAAAATTACGCAACTCTAAGACCGAAGTCGCGTAAATGTTGTTTTGAAAATTAAAACTACGTTATGCAGTTTCTTTGACTCGTACGTTCATTTATTCGAAATTAATTATCGTTATCCCATATCATGAAAACATGTCGTAACTTAACTATTGCATACGTATTTGTTGCCGGGAAAACAAAGGATCTGACCATTTTAAAACAGTTAAACAAAATCAATGGCTTCGCTGCACTGTAACATAATTTGGTAATTACCAACAGCAAATGTTAATTAGCACGCTAGTTAGGACACTTGTTTTGTGACGTCATGTAAAGACGTCCCCAGGCCCCTTGCCCTTTTCCTCAAGATTTCTCTTATTTTTTTGGGAATGATAACCACACTCTGTCACTTGGTAACCACTCATAAGCAAGACTAAGGGAATTTAGTAATAGAAGGATAATTAAATAAAATGCAACAAAAAGGGATTATGACCATAGCAAACAGCAAAGAGCCATAAACGTTTGAAGTTTTGCTTCAATTGTTTTTTAATTTTTTAATGTTGTATAGTACGTAATTAATATTTAGAGTGATTTTAGAGGTGCTTTTCTTTACAGAGCCCTTGAATGAATGAATGAATGAATGAATGAATGAATGAATGAATGAAAACCTTTATTTAACCATGATCTGTTTTAAAGCAAACACATGCTTGAGGGGTCGTGTGTACGTGTAACGCCCTTGCGAGGCATTGTATCAATTATTGGTGACGTTTAACAATAAGCCTTGGCCAAACGGGGGCGCGGGCCATCGCAAGTTTGGAAATGTCAACTTGCTTACGCAGACTTGCTATGGGTGGCCAAACGGACTCGCAAGTAGACAGAAGTAAAACGTAAGTTGCAAAAAAGTGGGCCATTTCAGTGGAGGCTTGCACGTCTGCCCGTACTGAGGAAAACAATACTGAGGCCAACTAGAGTCTACTTGAGTTCACTAGCGAGCAAATTTGAACTCGATCAAATTGGGCGTAAGTCACCACAAGCACACACAAGTCATGGCCAAACGAAGATGTAAGTTATCGTAAGTTTCCAGGCCTTAGACCCGCGTCGGAACAGTCGCCTTTGATCGTTGCTAGCCTGTGAGAAAGCTCAATTATAGTTGGGGCTTCGCTTACGACTAAGCAGTGCGGCCCCCATGCATGCGTTTCCTCTAATAGTTCCCAGTGTCAGAGGTCTCTTTCGTCAGGGCTAAACGGTAAAATCGAGAAGGCCTCTGCCGCTTCTTGTCAACGAAGGACGAAACCCCACGTGGTCACAGCGCCTTTCAATCCATTTCGTGAAAGAGATCAGTAGAAACACAGAAAAGGGACAACGACCATTCACAAACAAGTTAGTGAAAAATTGTAACAAAAACAAGTCTACGGAATGCCATCTTTCAGCTGTCATGTCCGCCATACATGCAGATTTGTCTTTTCATACAGCTTCTGCAACTTCCTTTAACCCTTGAAGCCCCTAGAGTGACAAGCATCTAATTTCGTCTTACAATATCACTAGTTGGTCAAATATATTATATACAGGTCATGAGAATAAAGGAATGATCACCAGTCATGAAATGTGGTGATGTTAAATCAAATTCTCTCAACAAGTAACATAAGAAATATATGGAGAACGGTGAGAAGAATGTGCGTGTGGATACTGGGGCTTAAAGTGTTAAGATTATGGAGTTAGCAAAACTGACAAATTGTTCTGTTGTACCATAGTGACTCTCAAGTCAGTGGACCGGCGTCATATAAGATCGGATTGAATTAAACGCCGGACTTCGAATTAACATTGGTATCTCGATTAATCCCAAAGCGTTTATTTAAAACTCGACCTGATAGACGCTGCGTTTATTTAAGGCCGGCATGTACTCGGAGCTTGGTGTTTAATCAAGAAAATACGGTATACATTTTTCTAGCCTTTCACTTTATTTTGACAATATGTTTATTTCACATCTTCACGTTTAGAAACAGTTAAACGTCGTCTACATATTGTGATTATCTAGATTTTATTAATGGCACTAGCGTGAGTATAAAACGGTCCGAAGCTAGCTTGTTCAATCAATATATTATAGTTGTGTTTCTCCTACAAATTTAGTGATGGCATATCGCATCAGTATCAGCAAATGTGCGCTCGCTAGACGAAGACGAAATCTAGATACGTGGAACCCCGATATCACGAAGATGTTGGTCGTTTTCCCACTCTGTTGAGCCATCGCTATAACCGAGTACGTTTCGTTAGTTGATCCAAACTCGTAGGCCAGACATGCTCGAAAAGAAAAACAATCCGTTCCCAGTCCTCTTTTGTTTCCAAAATGGCCAATGCAATGTTTTTAGTAACCACACTCTCGCTCCTCCCCAAGGAAGAGGGAATCTTTTTATGACACAGTTTCGAGTATCTTCATTTGTAGATAAATGTTATGTTACAGTTTAAAGGTAAAAATAGCGTAGAGTTTTATGGCAGTGTTCCCAAACACCTGCACGAATAGAAAATGTCCGATGCTAGAGATATTAAATTAACACATGAGTAAATGCTTTCTTTTTTTTTTACCTCATACGGCTAATAAATAAATCTAAGCCATGCTCAAAAGGCGAGGTTTCGGTACCTTATAGGGCTGCCCTTAAAAACGTTCTACGACTACGCCCGTTACTGCATTTTTATATGAGATTCCCAGCCCCAGGTGAGAGTAGTGCCCTTGATTCATGCAACTTGTCAGACATAATTGGACGAGGGAATTTACGAGATCGAGTTAGAAAAAGATAAATGTTTTTAGAGTTAAGCCTGGTTGATTTCAATGCAAAGGCTTAAACACTGATTTAATTATTCGGAGCCTAGGTCTGACTTGAGGAGGGTGTCTCCTTTTTGTTACTGCGCGCATACGTTCATGCGCTTCTGGGCAATTGATCCGAGAAACTCGTGTCTCTTAATCAAGAACGTTTCCCACTAATATAAAGGTATTTTTGTGCGGTTTATGACTATGCGGGAAATGCAGATCTTAGCAAGAGTTGTTGGAATCCGAAACAGAAATTAGACAACCACACAATTTTCAGAGATGATTGAGCGTAAATTTGGAAAGAAAATGCCACACATCGTTATGTACTTCAGTTAAGGCTTTTTAGAATTATGGTTGCTTAATTAAATAATTAAAAATACGTTGTTACCCACAAGTGATTGAATTGTGTTTTTGCGCACTCTGATTGGCTATTCAAACTTGGGTTAGCATTTCGGCTATTCAGCCCCAAGAAATGCACGAGTTTTACCCCGTTAGCAGAAAACAAAATATCTTTTTGGGGCTGGCTATTCATTTGTTTGGCATAAACTGAAATGATTACTCACGGCCCCAATGTCAGAAGACTTTTACAGTACGAAGCACGAACTTGCTATTGCTGTTGGTGTATTTTAAGATTGATTAGAATTATGGTTGCTCAATTATCTCTGAAAAATATGTGGTTACCTTGCTGAGATCTGCATTTCCCGCATAGTCATAAACTTTGCAAAAGTACCTCTTTATTAATTAGCAGGCTCCATCCTTAATGTTTAGGGTTAAGCAATGGCTTTTGTACATAAGTCATAAGTGACCAGAATAATAGAATTAAAACAAACAACTTAATTCGAGCTCATGCAAAAACATGAATTTCTCAATCTCTAAACTGATAGATCTAAGTTGCTTTTTCAAAGAGCATAGCGAGACTTCATTGTCGAAGCTTCCCTTAATTCCCAGTTTCTGGGAACTTCAAAGCATTGTTAAAAACCTTTTCATCTTTGATGTGCCAATAGTAACACTGATCAGACATCACACATCAAGAAAGAATCCAGCGATTCCTAACAGTTTTGATATAGAAAAACATTACGGTGAGGTAGATAGTTTATGGTTCCCACTTTCTTCTCATATAAGAACAAGGTTTACAACATCCATTTGCAACGGGATAGCACAATAAACAAGGTATGAAAAGAGATAAAACTCCCAGAATTCCCCATCTTGTCACACACTCAATCCCAGGCCTCTCACATGTGCACGGTTCGTCAGCCCAGTTTCCCTCCAGCTCACGGTCTTTAGTGCAGTGATAAAAAAAAGCTTTCGCACAGCACATGCAGGTACAACACTCTAAAAGCTGTGTGCTGTCAGTTTTCATCGGCTCTATGACAGTGTTTCTTGGTAATGTCATTACTTCTGGAAATGTGTTAGTCAGTCTTGGTGAAGATTTTGGCCTGTTTTGAAAGTAGATAGCATTTCCAAGGTTAATAACTGTCTGCGTGTCGTCAGAGATGGACACAGATTGATATCGTCCCTTTGCAGGGCGGTTTTTGCCTAAATAGGCAAAATAAGAGAGCTGTGGCTGGACTGTCGTGGGCTGCTGGTCTGCTATCAGATCTGTAACATATCCTCTTTCTTTGTCCAATGAACGTTGCCAATCATTTGGGTTTACCTCTTGCAGACTTTTCCGTTGGATTTTCTCGGGGTTAGATTTGCATCTTCGAAGAGAGTTTTTATTCTTCCTTGCCGCTGAGTCGCGTTGTTTCGAAGTCCCTTCCGGAGGTTTTTCCTCTTCAGATGAAGATGTGAGAATGTCGGTCAGCGACGCCCTTCTCCGGTTCTGAAGCATGCCTCACTTCCTGAAAACAAGGAGTTGAATAAAAGGGTGGTATTTTAAAGACGGGACAAGGCCTGCGATACTGTGACTTACTATTATAGCATCCCAACCAAAAGCTACGGGGACTAAGTAATGCCTCTAGTTGCCTCATCATCATGTCGAGGCATTCAGGGCAGGACGGCACCTCGGGCACACGTTTGACGAAGAAAACCAAACCATGAATTATACTGTCATAAAAGACGACCGGTATTTGAGACCACGAGAGAAATGTAGAAAGTACGCAAAAGTACGCAAATATCTGAAGTGTTTATGATAATAGAATACATAAGTTTTTTTCTTCTGTACATTATTTATGATGTTGAGCTAAAGGGTAAACTGAAATGAAAATAGTTTTCAAAGCTTTGTCTTAACTCAGCATTTTCAAATCGCTTGTCTACATTCTACCTAAAATGTCAAAAACGATTTCTTTAATAAACATTTCAGTTTTGCATCACCGTAAAAAAAAAAAAAACAGCAACAACAACAAGAAAAAACAAAACAAAAAGGCAACGAACCAAGCTTCTCTATGATCTTAACACTGATAAAGCATGGTTTTTTAACCCAATCAGAGCACGCGCATACAGTGGTCCAAAGTATGTTACAACAGTATTTGCTTTGAGTTCTGATTGGTTCATTGAGTTGAATAACGGTCGGATCGACTCGCTCAAAAGTAGAGAACCGAGTCTGACCGTTATTTTGAATAAATCGCTTTCGCGAGCCTTAAATCGCCAAAATAAACACAAATCAAGGCACCATGGCAGCAATTTTATGAGACGGTTTTTATTTCATTTTCCTTAGTCTTAAGACTCCTAAATTTCGGCTTTAGTTTTGCTAATTTGATAAACCAACGCAGCCATTGTAAATGCACAGCCCACCACACAAACAGAGGATGGTAAGCCTGTGACGTCACGAATAAGCCGCCCGAATGAGTCGCGGTAGTGAGCGAGAAGAGAAAGCCTGGGTACTAAGAAATAGCACGTGAGTATTTTTAACACTAAAAAAATCTCACAAGTTGTAGGTGTTTGGAATTTTACTTCACCGAGTAGACGGGGGTCGCTAAATTTTCTGGACTGATTAGTAAAAATCAAATTTTTTCGATTCTTTTGGGTTGCTACACTTCCACGATTTCGCAAAAAAAAAAAGAAAGAGAAAAATGTTTCTTCGGGTTTTAGTGGTGTTAAAATAATTTTCTCTTTAGCTTTTTTGGGTTGCTGCTGTCGGGATCTATTAGCAAACATCAAATTATTTGGGATTGGTCGTTATACTTCACGGTTTTGAAACAAAAATCAAGTTAGCTTTTCTTTCAGAACTTACCCTTTTTGTAATTACATTCAGGGTTAGCTGGTTTAAATAGACCGATAGCCAAAAGTAATAGGCCACGTGTTTAACGCTAGTGTACCGTACAGGCTTAATCAGCTAGAAAAAAAGCAATTTTTGACCTGAAACGTGAGAGGAACGACTTCGATCATGACAGGCCGGTAGTCCAGGAAGTTTAACAGCATCGCGAGTAAGGGATGATAAAAACTAAACCACATCGAAGAGTATAATTCAATCTACCGAAAGTCACTTTAAAGACCCTTTATCATTGTAAAAAGCACTAACTCTACGTACTTTCAGCATAACTGGGATAAACATAAGGCCCAGGTTGTCGGTAGAACTGAGTATGCGAATGCCTTCTTTTTTGCTTTTCATTGTAAAATGAATTTTAATTCTAAACATAATTTCAATGTATTCTGATGTTCAAGGAGTTACTTCAGCAAAAATCTGAATTTGAACACTCATTCCGGTGTAAATCACTGCGAACCGGCAGGAACTGCTAGGCGATCGCAGAGTAACGGAGTTCGGATTCGTACGAAATCTTTTAAGTTTTGAAGGACATTAAATTTACTTACCAAAAATATCCTTTTCTTGCCCTTTGACCACCAGTGAATAACTAATGAAGATTCTTCAGAATTACGGAGGTGTACTTTTGGCTAGGGAATTCAAAAATCATCTTCAACAAGGGAGAAACGAAAACTTGTGCTGTGCAATGAAAAAGTAACGGTTCGCATGTGTTTTGCGAATTGTAACGTTGACTTCTTCCACCTACGCTGCAATGACGCCATCCTTTACGTCTTTTCCTCAAAAGAAGACCCAAATTTGCATTTTTCGACATAAATATTCTCAGAGCACATTTTGGACACCATTTTTCATTTAGATTTGTCGTTCAACCTGACTAAAAAATAAAATGAAAAATAAAAAAGAAAAAACAAAAATAAATAAATAAAAAAGGCATAAAAAATACATAAATCAAAATTCATTTTTCTGATGTTTTGAAAGATAATTTTTCAACAGTAGCTACTGCTTGCGAGGTTGTTTTTACTTCGTTAATTTTATACCTTCTACGTCATTAATATGTTTATTTAAGTCAATTACCCGTGCTCTCCTAATTAGCAAATAATTAAAGGTTTACCGTGAACGGAGGGATGAGAGGGCTATTAAATTTTGAACTTTGCCAAGAGATATATCATAACCTCTCAAATTTACATAATGATTATTTTATAATCCCAGTTAATAAAATTGTGTTTTGCTGTACTTGTCACTGAGACATTTTAAACGTAACTTTCAGAACTTTATTTCTGAAGTTTGCATGATGAATATTTTATTATTCCACGCTAGCAACTTTAATATTCCAAACAAACTATTCTGTTTTTCTTTTCTTCCCTACCAAACACAGGTATTATTCTCTTTCTTATGATGCTTCTTTTTGATCCTCCGACATGACATCACTAGAGCAAAACTGACCGCCTGCGGTCATCAACCGTTGAGCAAAAACAGCCATTCAGAAGCTCGGAGAAGAGCAAAAAACATAGAAAACACACAACAGGTAAGGTTCTTCAAACATTATTTAGATTACTGCGGTTTTCAGAAGAAAAACTGGCGACTGTTTTCTATCGAATACTAGGTCCATACAGATTCTCATATCAAGGTACGTTTCGTTATATTTTCATGACACACACACACCACTGAATTTGCACACATTATATTAGAACATAACCGTGACAGTGTAGTCAGTGAAGTTCGTGTAGTAGATGTAGTCAGCCTAGTAGGTTTAGTAAATGTAGTCAGTGTAGTGGGCGTAGTCAGTGTATTGGTATAGTATTGCGTACATCAACTACACACACGTACCGGTAACACTGCTTTGTTCAGGGACAACGTAACTGTGCAAGTCCCTGCAGAAGGCAGTGCTGTCGAAACGTTGGCGTTAAACGCCTGAAACAGCGACTACAATTATACGATGTTATACAGTAAAAATTAATGGCAATTTGTACGTAACAGTTGCCGCGTTTGGTAATAACGGTCGTAAATTGTAATTATCTAATTACGTTGTTTCTTGCTGGTAGATTATTTTTTTGTAGCCTTTCTCTGAATCTTACTTGGCTGAGAAAGAAGTTGGGCTTGCTTGGTAAGTGGCTGCTATCTGTCTTCACCAGACCTCTCTCTTTTTTCTCAAAAAAAGAAAAGTGTTGGGCAGCACGCTGGTTGTCGTCGTCTGCACATTCTTCCCCCTTCCCACTAAATGTGAAGATTTCGCCCTTGAGTCTCGGTCACCTCACGCAGTAACGCCTCTAAATGTGAGCTTATGTTTTGGAAGCAAAACATAAGCAATAATAAACTGGTAAAGCGTGAGGAAAACAAACAATAATAAACCGATAAATCATGAGGCACACGCTTCCCCAACCCCGCGGTATGGGTGTGGCCAGTACCTTACATTTGTAATTTTAGGGCACACCGATCGGCAAAAATGCTGGTCCACCTCTCCATACGCATGCCGCGGGACGACTGCCGTGCGGTCTCAAGCCACAGCTACCACGTGTTTACGGTGGAGCTGGTAGTTAAAGGAGTGCTTTTGCACTCGCCTCGGCAGAAAACACGGATAATAAGCTGTAACTTTGCGTCCAGCTCTCTGGCTGGGGCTATGTGGCGTGTTATGTTTTCAGCTTAGATGTTATTGGGTAGCTATCGTATGTTTTATTACTGGCTAGGAAGCATGAGAAATTACTCTTTTTGGCTGAGAACTTGCCATGAACGTTATGCTGGGAAAAAGGAACAAATCAGTTTTTTTTTTAAACTGTGTAGATAAACGCCTGAAAATGCCCGGAAATAACTTTTATTTACTATTTTTCTAGAACAATGCAAGTTTGTAAAATTGTTGCTTAAAAGTTGGTGTTAACATAAGGCAGATTTGACTTAATCCTGAGTAGAGAAAGGGAAAGATGATATTAAATTGGAGACCAACCAAATGTCGATTCCGTTGAGTAAACTATCAACTCTGAGTTCTCGATGGCCAAAATCATTTCTTTTCTATGAAATTTTGCAGAAAGCTTCCTTGAACACCAAAGAATCGTAAGCCCTATGCTAAGTCAGAAGTTAACAATTCATTGGACAAAAATTCAACCTCGAAATGTTTGCATTGTTTTTCTAATACAAACAGAACGCTGAAATGGACAACCATTGACTAAATTTCGCTACTAGTTTCAAAAGTGGTAAAAATTCAAGAAAGGTCTCATTCATTTCATTAATCAACAACAACAACAACAATCCATTTGTTAACGTCAATGCGTGGGATGGGGTTGCCTCACATATCCGAGCCAGAGGCTCACGTATAAAACGCATGACGAAAAAAAAAACATGAAATACAAAACTTACAATGATTAAAACAATACTTTTAGGAATGTAAAATTTAAAAATTAAAATACAAGTAACAATAATAATAATAATAATAATAATAATAATAATAATAAATAAATAAATAAATAAATAAATAAATAAATAAATGAATGATTGAATAAAGCCTTAAGATAAGCAGTAATTAAACTTGCAGCTGGCCTTTAGGTATTTAAAGTCAAATGTCCTCAGCTTCGTGCAAAAGTCTCTCAACTTACATGCAGACGATGTTTTAATATACGAAGGCAGCTGATTCCACAAATGCGACATTTTATAAGTGAATGTATTATGGTAGTAACGATTGTGATAGGAAGGTTGAACAAGATTATCACCACTATTCCTTAAATTATAATAAGACTTACGATGCTCGAATAAGTTAGAGATATAATCAGGCCCATTTTCCTTTATACATTTGAAGAGTAAGATGAGAGATTGATTGTACCTTCTATATTCAAGTGATTGCATGTTTACAATAGACAATATGGAATTGTAATCTACGCTATTACCTAAAATTAAGAGGGCCTTTAAAGCATAGCAGTTAGCAGATTCCAGTATGTTATTCAAAGACTTTTTAATCCCTAACAGGAGTGGACTACAGTATTCAAGGTGTGGTATTATATAAGCCTTATACAGCATTAGTGCGACATCAGCAGGCACCAACTTTTTTAGTCGTCTCAAAGCTCCAGTTTTAACATAGACTTTCTTTAAAATGGCTGATGTGTGATCTTTAAAGGAAGGCTTGTTGTCAATATGAACACCAAGAATGTTCAGAGAGTCATTTATTTTAATAGGATAGTCACCAATTTGAAGAACAGATTCTTGATGGAATCACCCAGAATCATGGCTTGGGATTTTCTTGGCATGGACTGTCAAATGATTTGATGCGAACCAGGAAGATAGCTTCTCCAGATCTTGGATAAGAGACAGTTCCAAAGCAGTAATGTTAGTATTAGATGCGTAGGCTGTAGTGTCGTCAGCGTAGAGCCGCAAGGAGGAAACGTGAACAACAATGTTTAAGGCCTACTCTGGGACCCAAAATCGCCCAAAGTCGCCTAAAGTCGCCCAAAGTCGCCTTAAATCGCCCAAAGTCGCCTAAAGTCGCCCAAAGTCACTCTAAGTCGCCTTAAATCCCTTGTATATAGTTTATATATTAATAGTAAACTATGTAAAACTTAATATAGTTTATTTTCATTTTTTATTGTTTATTTATTCATAGTTTTTTTTTTATCATTGACTTTATTGTTTGTGTCCCCCATTAGCAAGTTTACTCATGACAAAAACGAATTGAAGACCATGGAAGAAATTATTCGATGTTGAAGAAGACATATTTGTGGACATATTTCACAGGAAGTCAGAACCGATAAGTCACCTCTCGTCCCGTCTGTCATGCTTGTTCACACGCCAAGAGTACAATAGAGTTAGTTTAATATTTAGCACAACACAGCCAGCCGAACGTGTTCCTAGGTCCTATTGACTGAGAATACCTACAGTCAAAACTCATCAACATGATCATGTGGCATAAAATGTGGTCCATGACTCTCTTTTCCTTAGGTGAGAAAATGACTGGAGATCAAATCATGGCTCCAGTGAATATGATTTGTTATTTTATGCAAATGAGACAAATACTGTGCATAATTTAATTTATAGCTTGAATTACGTGACTTTAGCCAGCCGAACGTGTTCCTAGGTCACGCGATGCGTAGAAGACACGCACGTGCTTTGCTTTCAAGTCACGTGATAAAAACAGTTTCTTGGCCCTTGGCAGCCATCTTGCTTCAGCTGCTTGCTTCGAGTGCTACTACGTGAGACATTAGCTTACGGAACAAAATATGGAATGGGAGTGTTTTGCCTGTTTAATACCGGAAAGGAGCAAATTGGTTGGGTGCCAGAAAAGGATCAGAAGCTTTTGGAAGATGTGAGGAAGGCATACCAGCTACCAAAGTTTCGAGTCAGGATAGATAGGGCACCCTGTCATACCGTAGGTGATGCATTCACCAAGGTAGTTATTTCTTTGATTTGTGACGTTGACAATTAATGGTTAGTATAATTTTCTTTTTTATTTTAGTCTGAATGGAAAACACTCCTTTTAGACTTTTTCATAAGTATTTTGTAAGCAAATTTAAGTTGTTTAAAACTTTGCGACTATGGATACAATGTATTTTTTTTAAATATTAAAGACAATCTATTATATGATGGCATCTGAAGAAAGTTGACAATACTAATATAATTTTATTAAAAAACATTTATTTTTTATTGTTGCTTTTGAGAGAGGTATAGAATTTTTTAAGGAAATAAAGCATTACATACAGTTTGTGGCATCTCACTCTCATTTAAGGTATCCACTAAGTGCATCCTTAATTTTAATTTGACTAACAGTAAAGGCAGAAAAATATCAGTTTGCTTGCCAAGGCTGTTGCCTAACCAGAGCCCTATACAATAAAATGCCCAAGGAATCATCCTGGGGCCCCTAAGTGTCTTGTTGTGACACTTACTAACTCACAGGTTTCACTTAATGCCTTACCTTTTGGCCTATGACCAATTCGGCAACAACCTTGCTTGCTAGCTGTTGTTAAGGTCATTGTTGCATGTTTATGTACTACTAATGTCTTTAGTGTGCGGGTCCAATCCAACATCACAAGAGGTCATTAGAAATTTCAAGGGGGGTGGGGGCAGTGGAGGTTCTTGAAAGCCACCAAACTAGAATTTCCAGAAGGGTGGGGTGGAATAGGGGGTTAGTGGAGCATTCAAACATTTTCATGGGGATAGTATGGATATTTTCTGTAACAATGAATTATGGTGTACCATGATGATTCCCATGTACATGTATACCACAACTGTACTTAGGTTCACCTTGGCATTTCCAATTAAGTCACTAAAGGTTACCTAAAATTGCCTAAAGTCGCTCAAAATCGCCCAAAGTCGCCCAAAATCGCCTTAAATCGCCCAAAATCGCCCAAAGTCGCCCATTATTTTGGACAAAATAAGCTAAAATCGCCTAAAGTCGCCTTAAGTCGCCCAAAGTTACGGCGACTTTGGGTCCCAGAGTAGGCCTATGTTTAGATCGTTGATGAATATGTTAAACAGGAGTGGTGCCAAGAGACTACCTTGTGGAACACCACAACGCACAGGTAACCAAGTCAGAAAAAACTTCAACTTCAACTCTTCGCTTTCGATCAGTCAAATAGGAGCGCAAGAATTTCGTTGCCTCATCGCCGATGCCATAAGCACGTAGCACGTTAATATATATTCTGTAAAAGCCGTATGCTAACTGGTACGAAATAAACCTTTTTAGCTCGTAATCTCGCAAGATGCAGGCGCTGTTGGGCGTTTGTAGGTGATTTTCTCTGTCATTATACATTGTAGTCACTATCTGTCCTACAGTTAATTCTGGGAATCAGCGCAACCTACAGATTCTTCACTAATCTGCTAGCAGATTAGTGAAGAATCTGTAGGTTGCGCACGCAATGCATGATTTCCAAGAGCAATGTGGGAGGCATCTGAAAGCGGAGTAAATTCATGGCTCGTCGATTCGCTTCTTCAACCGAGCAAGAAACTGAAAAATTGCTGAAACAAAAAGACTCGGAAAACAAAAGAAGGCTGACAAAAATTGCGAAGGAACTGTTCCACGAATACCTTAAGGAAAAAAGCGTTCAGAAGCCGGAAGACAAGAAGGACACAAATGTTGAAATTGTTTGCCGTTATTTTGTTTACCTGTAAAACAATTATTAGATTCGGTTTTTGCGATATCCAAAATAATCAAGGTCTCGGTAAGTGTTATCAGCCTCAGCCTCCGGCTTCGCTGATAACAGTTACCTCGACCTTGATTATTCCGGATATCGCAAAAACCTCATCCAATAATTGTTTATTGTCTGATCGTCTGCTATCCTTATTGAATTTGAATTTTCGCGCTGGGTACAAAAGTCCCGGATGTGTCACGGCATTGTGGACGATGCAAAAAAAAAAAAATCAATAAATAAGCAAGTCAGGCAAATGATGAATCGACTACAACACAGTCAGCATTTCTACATGAGTTCAGTGGGCAGTCTGGCGGTAAGTAAAAATCTGGAACGAGTGTGACTACGAAGAGTGGGCAGTTGAGAAATAAAAAGTGACTGGCAGTTTAAAGAAAGGACAACAATACGGGCGAACACGTTTGGGTGTTTTATATTTAGTTTTAATCAGTTTAAAAGGCCTAATCATCGCTAGCATGTGCGAGGCTCTCGGTCAGTGGAGACGAGCGAAAAAGCGGGCGAGCAGCGACATATGTCTCTCCCCACCCCCCACGCGTTTTTCGCGCCAGTTTGTTTTCTCGATCCGCCTTTCCGACTATCTTGGAGCCTGGAACAGGCTAAATCATCGCTTTTAGAAAGCAAATTTGGTAAAACACACACCCATTGGAAAATCATGAACCACACCAACAGGGGATGGTAAACCTGTGATTCAATCCTGATGTCAGTTATTCCTCAATATTTGTTTCAAGTTCTCTCGATCCCACATAAAGTCTTACTGCAGGAGCCATAATTATGGCTCCTGGTCTTACAGGCACTTTTCAATCCGAGGCTGTCTTCAGGTTTTGCAAGCGCGGAGAATGCCTTCCTCTTGTAATGACATGTTGTTGTTTGGACTGAAATTTTGAGAACCAGTTTGACCGTTATTTTCATTGTCGTAACCAGTTTGATTGTTATGATAATTAATCTGATACAAAGGGGAAATGAACTTTTACTGGATTGAATTGAGAACTTTCAGACCAAAAACAATTTTAACCACAACATATGTCAGACATATATACTCTGCATGAAAGCGATGAAAGTACAACTCCCACGAATGATAATCATTTCGTGGCCGGTACTTTTCTTCTAGAATTTTAATAAAGCCGGGAATCAACAGTTGGCCGTTTATGGCTAAAACTTTATTTTTCCGTGTGAACATTCTTTACCTATTGAAATTATTATTATCAAATTAAATCTCTCTCTTGCTATTTTACTAACGTATAAACGTGCGTAGAATGCATTCATCCGGCATATCTTTTCACAATGAAGATACACCTATTCCGGATAGATGAAGCAGCGTTATACTTAGTCTTGTGAAAGAGACAATTTACAACGAACAGTAATATTACCATACGATTGCAAAGAGGAAAATCCGTGATCTACGCTATACCACCCTAAGGCAGTAGCTAAACGTAAAACCCAAGAATTAGATTTTATCCCTTGTACTTTATACTTTATATTTAACTAGCTTTTGGTTGATTTTTGGCATTTTTCATCTGCATCGCAAAATAAATAAATCTAGAAGTACTATGCTTCTAATAATTCCTATCGTTTTATCTTCTCACTATGTTTCGCAAGCCATACATAAGCGAGGCTTTATTTACGAGATTACAGACTGGATCGAAAGTTTGATGGCAGTCTGCTAAATAAAATCCTTATTTTGTGACCATTTATATGGAAGCAAAAAATCAATAATTTGAGCTGATTTTGTGATGTACAATTGAGAAGTACCGTGCTGTTATGTTGTCTGTTGTGCTTCTAATGGTGGTTTAACTCTTTTAGTCTGTGAACGAAATCCTAAATTAAAGTGTAACCATTCAAATGAAAGCTACTGAACAGTACTTTCCTGTGGTGCTGTTTATTATGCTGTACAAGGTAGTTCTAGCTTTGAGTCTGTGGATGTAATCCGGCCTAAAGTGTGACCATTCAAATGAAAGCTATTGAGCAGTACTTTCCTGTGGTGCTGTTTATTATGCTGTACAAGGTGGTTCTAACTTTTGAGTCTGTGGATGAAATCCTTAAGTGTGACCATTCAAATAAAAGCTACTGAGCAGTACTTTCCTGTGGTTCTGTTTATTATGCTGTATAAGTGATTCTAACTTTTGAGTCTGTGGATGAAATCCTAAAGTGTAACTATTCAAACGAAAGCTACTGAACAGTAGTTTCCTGTGGTTCTCTTTATTACGCTGTGCAAAATGGTTCAGTACTTTTTGAGTCTGCCCTGCCAATGAAATCTTGAAGTGTGACCACACAAATGAAAGCTATTGAGCAGTACTTTCCTGTTGTGCTCTGTTTGTTTTGCTGTACAAGGTGGTTCTAGCTCAATTGTGACCATTTAAGTTAAAGCTGTTGCATGTGCGGTTCGTTAATGTTTAAGGGTAACAACTTTTCTAACTATGAAGTCTGTGACGAAATCTTATCCTGTGCTTATTCAAATAAAGGAATTTGAGCAGCACACGTTTCCTGTACAAATCAGTGTTGTTCATCTTTTTGCTCTTTGGGAAGTTTAGATGATCAATTTGCACTGATGCACTCTGAAGAACCCGTGGTAAAGGGAAAGTGAAATACAATAAATATTTCCTGAATTTCCCGTGCAATATCTATATCGCCATTTCAGTTCTGGAGTCGACGGTCAAAGACGTTGGCTCGTCTGTTATACAGTCTTTTGCAGGCAGACGGCCAGGCTTACTGCTTTCAGCGTTGCGTCTCCTTGTGATGCAATCATGACATCTAAGACAAACTTCAAACGGTAAGTAGCACAGCAAACACGGCAAGAAAACGGAGATAAGTCCCATGGTGCCCCACCGGCCTACACACTCTCTAACAGGCCCCTTACAAGAGCATGGATGCTCGGCCACTTTGCCCTCGTCCTTAGAGTCTTTGGTGCAGTGGTAGAACAATGCCTTAACGCAGCACATACACGTACAACAATCTAGTAAGTCGCTGCATTCCGCTTGGCCTTCTTCTTGCTCCAGTTCTTCAATTTCTTGGCAGATAACGTTGGTTGCATACGGAGACACAATGGAAGTACTTGTGAGAATAACCGGCCGGTCCGCTAAGATGTCATGCGCAGAGGGAAGTCTTGCTCGAGGCAAGCGCTGCGGGTTTTTCGCCGTTGGGGTGAGCCTTCCCAGATAAGCAAAATAACGAAGAGGGGGTGGGGGCGGTCCAGAAAGCGACCCCGTGCTTCGCCGGCCTCCAACCTTTACATGCCCGGTACTTCTCCTTGTGGGAGCTACCACAAAAGGTCCGCTGCTTCTCTGAAAGCCATTCGCTTGCGCAGGATGTTTTTGGGAGGGTTGGTTTTCCGAGCATCGCGCCAGCTGCTCTGGGCTTGATTTTGAGCGTGAAACCTTTCGTTTCGGAGAAAGTTTGATATTGTTATTTTCTGGATTTGGATTGCTCGAATGAGCGGCTTGTGGTGTTGTTTGAGAGCTTGGTTTTCCTGTCGCACTTGGCGTGTAGTCGTGTTTTAATGTGCAATATTCCCCTCCCAAATCGGCGTCTATTTGAGTCGAACAAGAAGGTTGCTCCTTATGATGCATTTCGATTGTAACGCATTTCTTGTACGCTTTTATTTCCTAGAGAAAAAGATAATAAATAAAAACAAAGAATGAGCTTGGACAGTACAAGGAGTATGCCTCTTCAGCGGCCATCGCTCTCAATACATTAGAAACATTTGTGAGGATTCTATTTAGGTAATCAATACATGATAATGATAATGGTTTATCAGTCCAGTTTTATAGCACCTTATTTTCCGCATGACAATCTTCATGCAGAAAATGTTCGACCAAAAGCTGGCGATACTAGCCAGAGACTGGCAAAGCAGTATAGATACCATTGAACTTACGGAAATGTTTAAATCTCGCTTTACTTATTTATTTGAAAACACCAACATGTAAATTAAAGATGCATTTCAATAACGTCGCTCTTTTATGAACCTTTTGTATATTGAACATAAAAAATCGCTTTATATTTAAAATGAATATCGCTTGGTGAAACCTCTCCTCTCCATCAAGGTTTTACTCTGTGAATTATACATACGAATATACAAGTTTCAAGAATGTTGCTTTTACAATCAAAAGAGTGCCAATTTTTTTGCGACGAACTTGAAACTCGCGACAGATATATACATCGATAAGAACGAAATGTTTACTACACCTGCTGCAATGGCCGCGCTTAAACATTCATCCGAAATGTACAGCTCAGCTCGACAACAACCTGATGTTTCCTCCGTGAACCTTTATAGCCGCAAAATTTCCGTGACAATCCTAGAAGACCATCTTCTCAACCCTTAAATCACTATTAAAATTGCCGTGCAACGAAAGAAAGACTCAATTGATCGCAATTTTAGAACACGCGAAAAATACACGCTTGATTATCACAACAATGGCTCGGGACTTTCTGACACCGGATTTGCGTCAGAGTTTCTTCTTGTTTTAATAATTCATCTCGCTGCCAATCACCTGTTGGTAGGCTATTTCTAGTTAACTCTTCCTTTCGTCAAGAGACAAACTAAAGAGAAAGTTTTCGTTGTTTTTTGAGACAATTCAAAACATCGAGACGCAGTTCTTGGCTCAGAAATTCGAGAGAACTCGCAACAAGTTTTGCTTACTAACCGATTCAGCTTGCGCGCAGAGTGATTATAATCTCATTTTTTATTAGACGAATTTGAAAAATTGGGGGTAACTTTTTAGCATCACTATTCACGCAAACAAAAGTATCAGTTACCGATAATTTGGTGCTTTTATCCTCATTCAAAGCCGATATATTCATGTACGTAAAATCTATTATTTCTGCTGGAAGTTTACAATAAGCTTCACCATTAAAAGTAAATTAGTGCAATAGCCACGATGCCTTTTATACTGGTTAGCCATCGCCGTGGTAATGTTGCAAAAAACAATCAGCTATAAATAAATTGTCATTTGAGGGATACAATATTTACATATGCGTCTCTGTAGAGAAAAACATACTTGTCATTTATCAGACGGCCCAACTGTTTTTGCTTAGTCATGATCTATTTTATTCTTTCCATCTATAGTTGAATGGCTACTCCTGTAACATCAAATTAACACTACAAATAACAAGTTCGAGTAAACTTTTAACATGGGTTAAAATAAAAGCGTTAAGAACCACTTTTCTGTGGCACAGAAACTGTCATATTGCGGTTTCTAAAGAATATTAAACCTGGCCTTCCACACGCCGATTCATATATTGGGTGCGGTCCTAACTTTTGAATCTGTGAATGAAAGCTACTGAGTAGTACTTTCCTGTGGTGCAGTTTATTATGCTGTACATAATGGCTCGCGTTTTTGATTCGATGGATGAGTTCCTTAAGTGTAACCATGCTGCTGAGCAGTACTTTCCTTTGGTCTATTTTGAGACTGGAAATGAAATCTTAAAGTGTAATCAACTAAACGAAAGCCATTGAACAATACTTTCCAGCGGTCCTTTGTAATTTGTTATGCTGTACAGGGTACTTCCGCAGCTTTTGAATATGTGGATGAAATCCTTAGCAGTGCCTTTCAAAAAAAGCTATTTAACTGAAACTTATTCGGCTACGCTGTGCAAGGTCAGGGTTCTAATGTTTAGGTTTGTGGATGAAAAGTTCTGTTTTTAACAGCCAGCTCCCATGGGCGAAGCAGCACTTCCTGTGAAACTTTTGTCCTTCAATATAAATTTTTACAATGGGTGCTTTTGGAATACATTTAGCGCCTTTCTTCGTTCCATTTCGACTCGATCCACACCGAATTTTTAGCTTTTGTTTTAGAGAGACAGATGATACTAAGTGATGGACCTAGCGTTCATAGATGACGTCAGTAAAAATGCATAAGTCATCATGGTAATGTACTGAAGTCGATAGCACCACCAAAGAAGTCAAACAATGCGAATAATTAATGAAAATAATCACAAAGTTTCTGTTAAAACGTTTCTTTTTTCTTACTACTGACTTTTGTCTGATCTTGTAATTAGCACTATCCTTGTCTTGCGGCTGTTTGCCGCGACCGAGGTATCTAAATATCGATTTATCTGTCACATAGTTTCTTCACCGTAGTGCACTGACAAGCGTAGAGAGTGCCTATACAGGCACAATATCGAGACATATCTAGCTAATTTATCTGAAACACCGCAATGTTTATAGGTGAAAAATATCACGCTAGATTTATCGAGAAGGGACGTGTATGACGTATGAACGACAAGGGGTGAAATTCCCGTGACATTGCACTTCGTTGATCTGGCTCAACAATTTCCTATCTTTCTCTGTGTCTAGACTGTCGATAAAGTAAATTGTCAGGGCTCTTGAATTCTCTTAGGGCGCCTTGAGGCAGAAAAATTAGATGTAGGATACTTATCCCTAAACAATACATTTCAACTCAGCCTAGCCTAAAGTTGTGTCTGATTTCCTTCCATCATACATGACGACGTCATAGATGACAAAGCAGTCAAATTTAGGACAACTGTCGAGTGCATGTATTGTCACTAGCTTAAGAATTAAGAACGTTAGAGTAGATTTATATTGTTTCATTTAAGAGAGTTTATAGGGCTTCAGAGGGGTAAAATTTGAATTCCGCGGGAGCTCAAACAAAAGAACCCTTAACCTAACTACAAAAATTAAAGGGTTCACTTCAGTCTAAAAAAATGCAGTGAATGAACGACCCATGAAGTACCCCAGTTATTCAATTTATTAGAAATGTGGAGTATACAAAGCAACGTACATGCATGAGATAGCAATTTTCGAAATGCTCCAAATTTTACAGTTTACAAACAGGATTGTGCTAATGCTGCAATTGCGTATACATTTTATTTTTCTGCTATCATTTCTAGCCATACACTTATTCTAATTCTTTATCTCCTTTTTGGAGAGGTAGCTATATCATTTCATTTGACTCCAGAATTATAGATATTCCTTGTTTCCTTTCTTGTAGGCCCTTTCGTGTGTTACAAGGGAATCCGTTCCAAATGGAAATAAGACTTGGCTGCCAAGACACGCTAGGTCATTGGGCAAATTGGGTAAGAAGTGGTTCGTTTCGGAGTAAGCTCAAATAAATAGCAGCGGAGGCAGTTTTTTTGTGTTAGTTGTGTAAGAACCGGTCGATCTCAGAGGCAAGTTCGCGGGAAGCTTTCACGCGAGCCGTACGCGAGTCCAAGCTTTCCGCGCTGCGTCCTGGCGAGTATCCGCGGTGCTAATTCGCAAGAGAAGAGAGCTATAGCTTTACATCTGATGGTTTTCGTTAGAGGTGGAAATCCCAGCGGTGCCGCTAAGAGACAATCGTTTTGGACTTTGTCAGAACGAAAACAACAACATGTACAGCTGTAAAGCAACAACAACACGAGTGAAAAAGACCAAGTCGCCGAGTTAAATCTCAAATTAAATTTCAGATTCATTGACAGGTGGTGGACTTGGATTCTTGGATTCCTTATTATTTTTTCTTTTTTAACTTACCGTGCATTGATTTGACAATTTTTGATACACTTGGTCAAGCCTCATATATGCTATAATATGCTGTAAATCTCCTAGTAATGCTGCCATAATCATCGTTTATCGTTGTAACTCCGCATTGCAGATCTAGAGGTGAGGTAAGCAAGTTTGAGCCTGTTTTTCCTGAACTAAGGCGCCGTTTACATGAGTTATTTCATCCCGGGATGAGTTTCATCCCGGGATGACTTGCATCTCATCCCGGGATGACTTTCAACTCGGTGTCTGGTCATTTACCTGTAAGTGTTTACATGATTTGGAGCAAAAATGTGTTCGCCCTGGGATGATTTCATCCCGGTGCTGAAGACCGGGATGAAATCATCCCGGGGCGAACACATTTTTGCTCCAAATCATGTAAACATTCAAAGGTAAATGGCCAGACACCGAGATGAAAGTCATCCCGGGATGAGATGCAAGTCATCCCGGGACGAAACTCATCCCGGGATGAAATAACTCATGTAAACGGCGCCTAAGTCCTTTCATTCGTTATATTCCCTATCGAAACACTCGATTTAAAACTCGAAACAGAAGGAAAGACTGAATTAAAATACTCGATTCAAAACTTGACTTGGACAGCTTGCAGACAACTGAGTGAGTTTGACTCAAAGTTGTTTTCTGTTGATTTTTCAGCCGGACACGACAGACTCGATCTACACTCAGAGACCAGAAGTTGAAAGCAGTATGTTTTCAGTCTGTTATAACCCAATCGTAACTCAAAGTTCAGCAGATGTTTTCCAAGCAGCGAAATTTTAAAAATCTGACCATTTGTTTGTATTTTTTCTAAGGCGCCGTTTACATGAGTTATTTCATCCCGGGATGAGTTTCGTCCCGGGATGACTTGCATCTCATCCCGGGATGACTTTCATCTCGGTGTCTGGTCATTTACCTTTGAGTGTTTACATGATTTGGAGCAAAAATGTGTTCGCCCCGGGATGATTTCATCCCGGTGCTGAAGACCGGGATGAAATCATCCCGGGGCGAACACATTTTTGCTCCAAATCATGTAAACATTCAAAGGTAAATGGCCAGACACCGAGATGAAAGTCATCCCGGGATGAGATGCAAGTCATCCCGGGATGAAACTCATCCTGGGATGAAATAACTCATGTAAACGGCGTCTTACAGAAGGTTGAGGTGTATTGAATATGATACTTTTAAAAAGTATACTGACGAACAGGGCTCCTCCTATGAGATAGTTAACTGAATTCACTCCAAATTTAATCCTTAGATTTCACATTTTAGTCGTTAGAAAAAGGTGATTAATTGCTTAACTGTCACCATTATATTTTGCTTGAAAGAGTTTGCCCAACTCTTCTAACGTTTGTTGTTAACAATTGAAGTTATAATAAGGCCCCGTTTACATGAGTTATTTCATCCCGGGATGAGTTTCAACCCGGTCTTCAGCACTGGGATGAAATCATCCCGGGACGAACACATTTTTGCTCCAAATCATGTAAACACTCAAAGGTTAATGACCAGACACCGAGATGAAAATCATCCCGGGTTGAAACTCATCCTGGGATGAAATAACTCATGTAAACGGGGCCTATACAATACTTTGTTAGTTCTTCCAACTTGGATTTTTAGAACTAAAATTTACATTTTAACATTTATCTAAAACTAATCTCTGCACTATATAAATTTACAATATCCAAAATACTGATAAATTTAAAATATGCTAACTAGGAAAGAAATGGATGAACATTTTATTGTAACACATGCAACAATCATGGACACAAGTAGAAAACAAACTAGACATCAAATGCAGTGAAATTGAACTCTAGGTGGAACAGTAGTGTATCTCCATATCCCCAGTTAAGTACAAAGATACAACAGCTCCAGCTGCCGGGGCAGCTGTAGTAATAACTATGTCTAGTGATATTTGCGTTTATTGTTATGCGTTTTGTAACTACTTGGTCTTTTATTGAAAATATTTCAAGTCTTGATTAAGTTCATTCCTGCTAACACAAGTGCGTTTCTTAACTTTCAGTGCTTGTTAATAGTTAAGAAGCCAAATTATCCATTAAGCGCTTGCAAAAAATTTGTGTCGTTTCATCACGGTTTGTGCTCTTATTGTTGCTTATGTTACTTTCTCTATCATTTAGAGATGGGACTTTCTCAATTCCCTCACAATTCGCGTTTGCAGCCGTAAGTCACGCAAAGTTTTACACGCCTTGATAAACGTGGGCGTAAATTTCCTATAATAATTTTGGTCTAAAATAGAGTACGACTGAAACCCTACATTTTTTTTTTGAAATTGGGCACTGCACATCCTAACCAAACATCACTGGGCTTTCACCTATATTTCCAAAAACGGTTTATACTCGAAATATAGAATTTAACCTGTCTAAGTTCTGCACGCCCTCTTCTGCGGATGAGAGAGTGATGTGCTAGAATCCGGAACCTCTTGAAAAATTATGACTCACCTGACTCCGGAACTTCTTTGAGAATTATCCAGGCTTAAATAAATAAACAATATTTAAGAAAATTCCTTAAAAGTTTTTGAAAGGTAACTGTCTGTTACACGATAATCATAAATCGTCGACAACTTGCCTCTATTTGTTCAAGAAGACTAAAAATTTGGCCCTTTTTCACGCGTTTCACTCCGTATAGCTTCCAATCTAATTTCTTTTCGTTGCTTGTAATGTTCTTATCACTGCAGTATTATTGTCGCAAAAGGATATCTCCAACCTATCTCAGCAGGACAAACAACGTAAGAAGATTCATGCTGCACTCAGGCCACATCTTGTAGTTTACTGAGACAAATAACCAATAGCCACGACCGCTCACGAGCAGTGCCAACGTTGCTGAAGAAGTTATAAATAACCTATCTCCTACATAAATAACCCTTTGCTCCTACTGAGAGGGCATAATACGGCCTGACAGTAACGGGCAATCAAAAATTCTTGCACACCATCAGTACACCAGTAGATTCAATAGGAGCTAACCAACAAGGTACTGTAGTTTGCACAGCCTTTCACTATACGCTCTCGGAAAGCCTTTAGTTATATCTATATCTTCAAGTTTTGTAGTCACGTAGCAGTAAATGCAGAGTATTAGAAGTATAATCATTTCATTAAAGGTTTATAAAAATTATATTAGCTTAAGCTTACCAGTAATAAGTGATATGAGGTGATTAATTTTTTTATAATTGTAACTCGCCTTTTTTCATCTGCAGTCCTTTGGCGGGAAACGTGGTTTAACTTCTCTTTAACGCAACGCAACACAACGCAATGCATGACTGACAAAGATTTTTGTTTTGATCTCAAGTCGGTCTGTTATTTCAAAGTCGTGTACCACTTGAATCTGAAGGGCTTTGACGTATTCAAACTATATTGACCAGTGTATAATTAAGTGTTGTTTTGATAAAGAGTATTGCTGGTATAGCAGTTTAAGAGACCACGTACGTTATGGGATGATTCAGCGTCTGCTTGCCTTATTTGTGTCATTGTAGTGTCAAACTGAATACTGAAGCATGTGGTAGATTGGTCAGTAAGTGTACGTGGGCCTGTGTGTCTGCGTGATAAGTGAACACTTTACACACAGAAAATGACTGAAACACGCTTTTACCCCCGGATACACTTCAAAATCTACTTGACTTCTCTTGACGTCACGTTACACGAATTGCAAATCTGGACAACTCTGGAATTTTTCAACTGCATGGAATGAAATGACAGCAATGTGATGATTCATGTTCCGGTTCCTGGTGAGGGTGAAACAAACGGATCGTATAAACGTTCACACACTGCAGTTTCACGGGTGTGACGTATGTTTGTTCTATTTTTAAATAAAAATGTAGATAATGCATATTATCCGCGTCATTTGTTTCTTGTTAATTGCCTTTCGACTACTTAGTGGTTCCTAAGCGTGCTAAATGAAGAAGGCGTCATTAGCATATTAATAACTTTATCTGCTTTCAGCTGCAGTATTGCGGTAATTTTCGTAAGACATGGGTTTTATTTTTGAAGTTGAAAATTTCAACAGTTCAGTTATTCTGAGACAGCTGGACAGGAAGCGACACTTAGCTTAGAACACGGATACCTCCGTCAAAAATATTGGCTTTCAAGTGTAAACTAATTTTGTGAACTGATTAACGCTGTTTTCATGATACGCTCGTACGCTTTCTACTTTCTCTGCTGTTGATGAAAAACAAACAGCCAGTTTTATGATTATGTTTAGTGTAAGTTCGGTAGACGGTAAGAAACTCCGTTATTAATAGCAAAAACCCGTGCACGACTAGCCCTACCTAACCGTCCTAAGCCCAACTAAGGCCCATTATGTACGTTTTAACTATTACTGGACTGAGGCAGTGTAAAACTACAGCACACATGTACAGTTTAAGAACGCTTATGTAGCTTTCAGACTTTTTCTTCCTTAGAAAAAATTCAGTGCAAATATTTAAGGAGAAAACATAGACTTTAACTTCATTTATGCGATGACCCTAGATTTAATCACCCATTTCAACGAGACAAAAACTAATAGACTGTCAAAACCCACGGTGTAAAATTAAAGTGCGTCATCATGAGTTAAATCGGGTCAACATAGCGGGAAACTCAAAGGTTTGTATGGAAGCTTAAAGAATTTCAAAAAGCTAACAGAATAAATTTGGTTATCCTATTTGTTTTTGGAATTCTGTTATCATGACGTAGTTTTTTTTACATGTAATCTTGACTTGCAGCATGAATCTCAGTACAGGGAAAGTATGGGGGAAAGAACCGTTAAAAAATGGCTGGAACCTCGAAATTTATACAATTGCATTTTTGCATTCGTAAGTTAGGCTTTTAAAGAGGAAAGACTCGAAAATTATACTACTGCATTTTTGCCTGTAATCTGGCAGCACGAACTATCTGCAGGGAATGTATGGGCAAAGGAACAATTAACAATGGAGTTGTAAATAATGCCTGGAATCTCGAAATTTATACAATTGCATTTTTGCGTTCGTAAGTTAGGCTTTTAAAGGAGAAAGACTTAAACATTTAAATTTGACAGAACAGTTTTTGCCCCGATTACCCATGATGGAATTTATCCTGGAAGACTTAACGGTGTACATGATTCGTGTGATTTATCGAGCACCAACCCTAAATCTTCCGAAAATGCTTGAATCCGAAGCAGGCTGTTTTGGTCTCATCTGGGAAGAAGCCAACCAAATGCACCCATCGCACTTGTGATTGACAGGCTGAACACCTCATCCTCGCTATATAGACTCTCTCCACGATTTTTATCTGTTTGGGTCAGGGGCGGGGGAGAACACTTGACTACGCCTGGGACTTTTTTTGTGGTCGGATGATCCACCGAAAATTGACGTCACATCCGGTCCAAAAACAGCCTTTTTCTTCCGCGGGCGGGAAAATCAAAATTGACGGCGACAGTTTCGTTCAGTTGGTGAGTAAAATGGCCATATTTTTTCATCGGCGATAAATTTTCCTGTTACATTTTCGTGACAATGAAATGAAATATGTACTCTTTCCTTCCATTTGATTAGTGAAGAGATTATTCTAAATAAAGGTTTATAAACTGCGTTGTTTTCGGGCGTTCTTTTGTATGGAAAATGGCGGCTTTGTCTCCCTCGAATTTCACAGGATTCGGAAAATCAGTCAAAATGATGACTTCAAGGTAAGTAATTCTTTATTTAAATAGCCTATGTTGTAGAATAAGACTCCTTTTAACAAAACATCGCAAAGAAGGCGTTTCTAACAAGTGGGAACCCCATTAACACTCTTTGTTTTTTAGACACACTGTTCACAACACAGAATCTGAAACAATACTCCTTGTGGTGCTTTGTCGCTGTTGACCGCCAAGACTTCCCTTTATCTGTTTTCTTTTCTTTTTTTCTATATTATTAAATTCTCAATATATAATTGATCTACATCACAAGTGACCACATCGTAAGACAAACAATAACGCTTTATTATTATTGTCATATTAAGTATTTTTATACATTTTGATTACTTAATTGTGCACACTACTAGTAACAGCTTAGTAATTTCATAATTAAACTGCTACATAAAAGCTGTCTTTAATTAAAGCCAGATGCTGACTGAAGTCAATATGCCAGCTTATTCATTGCACAGTCCTTATTTGTAATCATCCACTGATACTGTGGTTGTGGACAGAAGATTTACAAATCAAGGAATCAACCAGTAACCTTATACAACAAGGTCAAGTTCAAGCAACCCATCCTGATCATAAGGGTCATGAATATTTTTTACCAACAGATTTGCCTGACAGCTAATCAAGACTAACAATTAAGTGTAGCCCAACCTACTGTATACATAACTGTACTGGGAATTACAAACTGGTTTCTGTATGGTAGTGTCATTATGGTCACCTACACATAATGGATGATGACCAATATCTTTCCCTACACTTTGGATACTGGTTACATGTATGATGTGTAGTTCCAGAAAATATCTTTACTCCCCCCATGTGGTGACCTTCCATGTGGTGGGTATGGATTTTTTTCTGGAACTACACAATAACTATGACACAACACCAGATGAGTACTGTTGCTGGTTAACAAATGTTTGAGACAACACATCTGTTGAGTAGAACACAGGAAAAAAGACTGACAAATTTTCAACATCATCATGCATCCGTGGTTATTATTATGGATGACTGCTGACAGTATCTCATCATACCGTACAAGTTGTTATGGTAGCACAACACTGTTTCTGTTGCTGAGTAACAAATTTTATGGACAGCAACTGATATACAGGTATTCATGTGCTACATGTCACTACTACTTTAATGATGGCTAACAATGTTAACAAACACAGTTCAAAAGAATTACATAGATCTGGGCTCGGAAACCAACATCTCTTCCTCCGTTGTATGCTGCAGGTCATGTTTCCTTACATGACAGACCCAGCCACTTTATTGAAAGGAAAGCAATAAATCTTTGTGTCCAGCATGCTAATCAAAGGGAAAAATCCTGTCTGCAACCAAAGTACTCATCTCAGCGACAAACCTTTGCAGGCTCAGGGATCTCACGAGAATAGTCCCAAACTATGTGTTGAAAGCAACTTTAGGACTCTTCACAGCCATCTAGATCAAAAATGAAACAGTTAAAAAACAAATATTGCTCATTTTCTATTCATTACAAGAACTGCTAGATATTATATTATATCTACATTATTATTAATCATTTAGCAAATACATGTAAATGTATGTGATAGTACATGATAATGTATATGATATTAACATAGTTACATACTTGGGCTTACTCAATTTTGTTTTTGTTATATGTTTTTATTCATGAATCTGAACATGCAACTATGTAACTGTATGCAAATAAGTTAAAGATTTGATACTAATTACATGAATGCTATTAACCCCTTTACTCCCAGAGTCAATTATGGAGACATGTGATGTAGTGCTAACTTTTGAGTCTGTGAATGAAATCCTATGGTGTGACCATTCAAATGACATCTCTTTGGCAGTACTTTCGCAGGGTACTGTTTGTTTGGGGGGGATTAAAAAAAAAAAAAATGAAATTTAGCATATTCTTGAATTTTAAATTTTGGCCACTACTAGGGGTGAAAGGGTTAAGTAAATGTCTGTGATAGTATATGACAAATATCTACATGACATTAAAATAGTTACATACTTGGGCTTTTCGCTACTCAATTTTATTTTTGTTATACATTTGTATTCACAAATCTGAACGTGTATGAACCTATACGTAAGATTAATAAGCTAAAGATTTAATACTAATCACATGAATGCAATAGATTTACCTAAAGTTAAGGGTTGGTATGTTTTGTTATACATTTGTATTCACAAATCTGAACGTGTATGAACCTATACGTAAGATTAATAAGCTAAAGATTTAATACTAATCACATGAATGCAATAGATTTACCTAAAGTTAAGGGTTGGTATGTTTTCTACATGAAGAGACTTGGTAGAAATCACTGTGTTGTAACAAAATCAAATAACTACAGCAGGCAAAGTGCAGACAATGTGTAGCCTCAGGTGTAAAAATTCATTAAAAACAATCATTTTTTAAAGAGCAAAAATGGATAGGTCTTAAAATTGGGACTACCAATAGTTGAAAGACAATATTTATGTCCTAGTGTAACAAGACCTTTAGGACAGAATGTCACATGACAAAGTTGACACCAAAGAATATGAAATTCATGACAGCTAGGGTGCACATAGAATGCTTTATACTTGAATGAGCAGCTACAATTGTCCACGTAGATCACATGTGGATGACAAATACCACTGTCTATCCTTGCAGTTGAAAGTACATGTACAAACGTAGTAACCAATGCCAATAAAGACATTGTGCAGTACCAATCAAAAGTGAGCTGACAGTTTGTTGTCAGTCTCAATTCTTGACTTGCTTCTCATTACCCAATTCCTGCATGAATTGAGTATCGAAAATTAGTATCAAGACTAACACAACACTATTCCAATTCGCACAAATCCAAAATCAAATTTGAGTTAATTATGTATAGAGCTGAAACGTTTTGAAATGTGGGGAAAGATAATCTTTTTTGATTTTGGTTTTGTTTGTTTTGATGTTTTATTGAGACACGAGGCAAATACCCGAAACTGAACAAAGGCTGTTCCGGTTCGGTGATCTGTGCAGGAATCAAGTATTGTGAATCAAAAATCAATTATCGAGTCTCGATTCTCGATACTTGATTCATGTGAGGATCAAGTATTGAGTGTCAACTTACTTTTGAATGGTGCTGTATAATTTGTAGAAAAGTGACCAACATGTTGATGCCTTTGTATTTAACTACAATGTAACACTGGAATTAATTGAAAATTCCAAACAAGCCTGATCAATAAAGGACTATTTCCTTTTCTTGTAGTAATATAAAGGGAATACATGTATATTAAAAGGGCAAGGTAGCCAGATAATCCCGCAATTATGTCGACAATTTGTATTGGTAATCCAAATCTTAAACATACAGTGGAATCCCGATTTTTTGAACCTCCTGGGGAAAATGAAATTGGTTTGAAGTATCTGGGGGTTTGAAAAATTGGGGTAAAATTACAGTGTTTGACTGGGAAAGGGAAGCCAGTTTTCAGAAACTGAGAGCTTGAGAAATCAGGATTCTACTTTATTGTTATTACAACGCTGGTTTGTTCGTCTCACCATCCCTACTTCCCCTCCCCCCCCCCTCCTCCCTACCTAGGAATCGCTCAATCAGATAAAATTCATTCATTAATTATGCAGTTCTCTTTATTCAGACTTCTTTTAAAACATCGAAACACAAAAAATACATTCCCATAGAAAAACAAATTGTGTCTACCCATCATCGTAAAACGGAAACTTCGAAAACACAAGACTACTAACCTTGAGTCTGCTTGAATACACAGATGTCTGCCACATCAGGAGTGCTTCTAAACATGTGACCGCGGACTCCGCGGTTGGTTTCCTTACTGCTTCCAGCACTTTTCTGCGAGTGTTAATTACCTTCCCAGTGTTAACACAACATACTGTGTCTACCGACGTTTTCTTCATTGTATTATACTCGGGATAGACTATTTTAATTGACGATTCCTTTGAATCAAGGGTCACGAGAGGCAAAAGTTTGAGCGGCTCCGTTAGAGACGATAGCAGGTATCACTGTGCAGAGTAGTTTCGATAGAGTAGGACTTCCAGCACTTTACGTCGAGTGTTAATTACCTTCCCGATGTTAACAATCCAAACTGTTACTGCTGGCGTTTTCTTCATTATATTTCACGCATCATAGGCTATTTAAATTGACAATTACACCGAATCAGGAGTCACGAGAAGCAAAAGTTTGATCCGCACCTGTATTGAAAATTGCGACACACTCGCCATGACATTGCACGAAGCTGCCTGGAAAATGCCATCAAAACTGTACTAAACATCTCTGTTTTGCCAATATATCGGCTAAAATGGATAATCCAGTAACTTTGTAACATCTCTGGTATTCAAGATAAGCAATTGCGTGTCAGTGGTGGACACAGGAAAGAAGAAACCATAAACTCTCGAGCGTCCATCTTGCAACTCACTGAGCGAGCTGCTCGCCGATTTTTGAAACCGGATGTGACGTCAATTTTCGGTGGATCATCAGGTCACGAAAATTAGCGAAGTTTGCTTCCCCCCCCTGGTTTGGGTATTATCTTACGGAGAACTCACACGGTTTGTAAGAGAACGGGATCGAGATCAGGGTATCGCGCGGAGTCCCGACTCGCCCCAGGTCCTTGACTCAGTCACTCGAATAATGAATGAATAATGACGCCTTTCATCGGCCGCTTTTCAGATACCACGCAGCTCTCGCTTTTTGCAACTGATGCCGCAGACGATTATCATATTTGATTCGAAAATTTCTGTACAAAATTTGAGGTCCACTAGAGAATACGAAGCAGTTTGGTGTGTTTACCGAAAGCCACTGATAGTGTGGCAAAGCTGTGGCAATATTCCTGTATATTTAATTTTTCAGCGTTTTGTCCATAATTTAACTTCTTATTCCAAATAATTTGAATCAGTGTTGAGAGTCTAAATAGTGAACTGGCTTAGAAATATGATTTGACGGAAATTCGTGGGACGTACGATTTGCATACAAGCACGTTTTTTTCACGCCATTTTTCTTTTGTCCAATTAAAAGTGGAGGGGAAACAGTTTATCACGGAATAAATTTTCCAGGGTAACCTTTTAAAACTTAGACATCAATATGCATAAACCACGATTAAATTTCTCATTAAAGAACCAATTTTTTCGAGAATATATTTTACAGTCAATATTTAAGGGGATCAATAGTTTTGTCCGACATAAGGCATAGCTTTTGCCGTTTTCGTTTCTTTTTAAATATTTTTTCCTACCGGCGTTTCTTTCAAGCTGCAGTCAACACAGCAACATCGCCAAAAATAACTAAAACAGTGACAGATTTGAAATAAAAACACTTAATTTTGCATGATAAAATGGTTTCGCATGTCGCCACCAAAGCTTGCTCTGCCTAACGTTAGAAAATTTGAGCCAAAAATTATTTAGGTTATTCTGGAAGCTGTCTGATATAAATTTATTCCCAGCTGGATTCGCCGAACGGAAACAATAAAAAATAATTTGTAGTCTTTGTTCTGCCGAGCAAATTGATTTTTGACGTTTGATGCAGTTTTATTGAAATTGATAATGCTGAGGTCGCAACATCCAATGAATTCGTTTAAAATTAGAAAGAAAAGAATATTTTTTTGTTGGATAATAAACCGCGGAGCTTTTACTAATTCTACTTTAAATTAAAGCATGCTCCTAAAAAGACACTTTTAGCGTAGCAAAGGAAATTAAGTTTCTTCGTTGGCTCATTTCACGGAGAGATTTCTTTATAATACACACTGTGCATAAACATTAACAACAAGAAAACTGGATTTCTTTCCTTCGCTTTATTTTTTCGGGGTTTTGTTTTTACATTCACTTGACATTCTCGCTATTGCTTGGATATTCACACTCGCATGAAGATTTCAAATAGGAATACTCTGGTTTTGAACAACATTAGTCTCAAACGCAACAATTTGCAGTATACAAGTGTCCTTGGGAGAGCAACTCAATTGTCTCAGTATTTCCAAATGCTGACCATGTTATGCTAGCACTTTAACAGTATTTAGCGGATGCTTTTGTGTTTTAACTTTTAAAATTTAAAATGTCATCCAGTAGGGAGAACGGAGTGGCAAATTTAACCTTTTACTCGCTTTTCTCGGCGCCATATTAACTCACGGCGTATATTACCATGAATAGGGATATTTGGAACTGAACCAAATCTATTAAAAGAAAGAACGAAAAAATAAGTGTTTTACTGACCTATTTCTCTCGCTGTGATGAGTCTTCCTCGCATCAGATCCGTTTTCAGAGATATTCGCGAAGGCAAGTCCTTCAGATAGAAATTTTCAGTCGATGACAAGCGAAAACAAACGGCCGAAATTATGGAAGTGATAAATAAAATGGATTGGTCTTTGGCAATTCGTTCATATGTCTTACTGTCATGTGTGACGCACATCGGCAAATTTAAATTTGTCAGAAATGGACAGATGGAAAGAGAGCTTCAATTTATGCGTAATGATAAAAGCAAATTCGTCTTTGGCAAAACAGTCCTCAATATTTTAAAATAGTGTTTTGAAAACGTTTTTAATAAAACCTTAAAATGTCTTTCTTTACCACCGAAATAAGGGATTTGCTCAGGCTGTTTTAGCGGTAAACTAACAGGTAGTCAGTTCTTACGTCATTACTGCTAGCGCAAGAATCGTTATTGTATTACATTTTCAGTATTCAAACTTACAAACTTCGAGAATGATATCAAATGTTCCAAATTTACAAGCTTACAGATTGTATCCCTAGAAACTAATTAACTTGAAACGAGTAATGGAAAGCCGACAGTGAAATTGGTGGTTATTAGATAGGTCGTTCTGGCAACACAATATAATTTGGCAATAAAGAAGATTTTCCCGCGCAGATGCAGTCGGTAATTTCACCTATTTTCCAGCCATTCCGTAGAAGACTTCGTGAATTATTAATATTTGTGTTGCAATCTTGCCGACGTGTACATGAGAACTGTCATGCAAGTCCTAACCGTAAGCGTTCTCGTGCAAGCACGATGAAATAGCGCCCTTGGAACGCTTTTAAAATATAGTAAGCGATTGAAAGTCCCTTTTCTAGACTCTTTCTCGACGTTTTCAAAAGTCAGTTCGAGGGGGGGCTCGAGGCGCTGATAAAAATCGACCGATCTTGATCGCGTGAACTTTTCGATAAAGCGGTTTCTTCTACGGCCTAAATTAGACTTCAAATATGACACATTTTATTGTGAAATAAAGCAAATGTAAACCAAAAGAATTCGTACGAAAAAAACAAGGTAGTATTCGAGCGAGAGGGAAGATGTCTCAGAAATAAATAAATAAATAAATAAATAAATAAATTCTCTAAAATAACGGAATTGTTGGTTATGTCATAGTCACTGCCTTCCTTTGCCATTTAAATGAGTTTTGTTATGGAGTTTTTGGCACATCTCGGCAGATCGTCGAGAAGAGCATTGAAAGGAACTTGCAGTGTCTTCAGTATCACGTGATCATGAAGAGGAACTGCTAAATTTATTGGCCACCAGTTCCTTCTGTTTCCCCCCAAATGACACAAATCAAGATTATAGGTACTAGTTAAGTAAAGGTCAGTAAAAAGTTTGCCTCACCGTAAGGCCTGAAGTCAGTAGATCGCGAATATTCCAAAATGTCTTCTTCAATAGGTGACGCGATCTGGAAGAGTGAAAAAAAACTTGAACTTGAAGTAAAATCATTTTGTAAATCACATCTGTAAATCAGTTTTCGGTGATGTTGGCAAACCAGGGAAGATTATTAAAGTCTTTTAGAATAGAAACGAACACGCCTATTAACCCTCTGGGATAGGTAACAGCAAGATGATCTTTGTCTTTTATGAATCTCAAAAGAAAATCAATTTACAAAACCGATATTTTGGGGCGAGGAATATTCTTCTAACACTTAGTAGCTCTAAAACACGAGACCCTGTAGAGTTTAGAGACAATTTACAGTGGATTTGAAAGGAAGGGAGTTCGAAATAAACGACCTCCGAAGGAAGGTGGTGCATGTCTGAACGCACTTCTTGTCATGGCACCTCATATTGGTACAGTTGTGTCCACACTGCTGCGTGCATTCTCCCTTACCTGTAACAATTAGAAAAGGATACTGCTCATTGTTATATCGCGAACACGGGATGGCGAGTGGTGAGAGCACTCGCCTCCCACCAATGTGGCCCATGTTCTATTCCCGGGGTACGGCGTCATATGTGGGTTGAGTTTGTTGTTGGTTCTCGTCCTTGCTCCGAGAGGTTTTTCTCCGGGTACTCCGGTTTTCTTCTCTCCTCAAAAACCAACATTTCTAAATTCCCATTAGATTTGGACGAAGACCCACCCCATGGATGTGCCACTGCTAATTCCCAATTATTAATTATTATTATTTATTACGTCCAGCCCCTGGATATGAGCAAGTGTGCGCTCTGTTGGCTCCCAGCTCATTTCTTGCGAGTTCAGAAGTTGCGCGAAAAAACAATTTTTAAGAAGATTCCACATACCTTCGGAGCACTCCATACCACAATTCTCCGCGCACGTCTGCTTAACCACGCCACCCCCAATAGCATGCATACCACAGTAGCCCATTTCGTACTGCTGGTTGCATTTTGCCGTCACTGTGCAGTTAACATGAGTGCAGTTTCCGAGGCAAGTCTGGGTGCAATCACCGCTTGAGCACGCCAGCGAGTTACACGCTCGCTGAACACAACTTGACGTTTTGCAGTTTAACACAGCGCAGGGCTTCAGTACATACACTTGATCACATTGGGAGTACTCCGAAGAATTTGCGTAACCACTCAAACAGTCCCAGACAGGGCTGCAGTAATCAAAATATGGTATAATTAAAGCGTTATAAAATTGAATTGCAGTTTCTTTCGATATAAAGGGCCGCACTCGTTTAAGGGCACCTATAGCCGAAGAGACTTTCTTGCAAATCTCTTCAACGTGTTTACACCAAGAGAGATGAGGATCAATGATAAGACCCAAAGATTTAGTATGATCAACTCTCTCGATAGTTTGGTCATCAATTCTGATTTCTACGTCGTCACATTGAACAGATAGTCTTTGCCTTTAAATTACCAGAAGAGAAATTACTAGAAGAGAAATTGCTATGGGTGAAATAGTTTTCATCATGGGATACCTTCAAAAACACAGAACTTAAAAGTCACATATAATGGTTGATATTTTCGACTCACTGTGAAAAGAATTATGCATTTGCTTTGCTGAGCTCTGTAATTGGTGCATTGAGCCCAGACAATAGGAAGAATAATAGGTTCATAATGTACGTGACCATAGTATTTTAACGTAACGCAATTTACCGGACCGGAGCAGAATTTGCCGAAATCTTCCTGTTTCTCGTTGAAAAAGCAATCTTCCCAATGCTTGAATTTTGACTCGCCCTTAATTGTAAATATATATACAGTGTTGCTACACACACAGCAATATTAAATGTCAGCTGTTTAAGCTCAGTATCGAGGCCTAAAAAAGTCCAAAACAGCTCAGGTATGAGTATACCAACACTTGTGTCGTGTGATTTGTCTTTAGTTGAAAAGGGGCCATAATGTCTCGCGGCTACAAGGCTACAAGGAACCGATCCTCACTTTCAGCTGTACCAGTTACCGTTGAATTACTTTGCCATCTTCTAGCCACACCCCACTGACTCAACGCCAATCTCGCACCGTGGTACACGTTTCGCAACATTTTGCAAAGATAAGTGCGAGTAAAACATTTCAACTCACTGCTGTGGATAACACTGCCTTGCACAGTTACCACCATTTTGACATTCTTTGATAATAAAGACGTCAACCTTGTACTTTTAAGCACAAGTTTTCGGTTTTCGCTTCAATGGCGATCATGCAGATAAAAGCGCATACTTATCTTGCAAGTGCGAACCGTACCTCATCTGTCAAAATTTGCGTGTTTGACAGAAAGTAGTTGCTATAGATGGAATATAATTATGAAAGTGAAATGCCAGGAGGATATTGGGCTCCTGGAAATGCTAAATATCTTACTTGGAAAGTGTCGATTCCAATATCCAAATGGAAGGTGTGCCACCTTATTGCTTTACGCTAGAGCTCACAACAAAACGTTATTTCTCTTTTGTTAGAATTGGGGCACCGGCCAAAAAATATGAAATATTAATTATAAACAGTTTGTATTGTATTTGTATTTTATTGAATTTTGGCACAGAACAATAACGAAAAAAAAAAATTAATTTATTTAAAGAAACAGAGGCAAGGAATTCTCTTAGAGGCCATAAGGGCTAATTGAATGAAGATCCCCCTGTAAATAGCTTTAAACTAACATGGCGTACACACAATTATGGAATAGACACGGTACATGAATTTAGGAACGATTTTGAATTTCAGTGAAATATTCAAATGCTGTTTTAAATCTTCTTGTGTTTTTGCTGTTTTTGATATTGAAAGGTAGATTCTTCCAAAGTTTCGGGCCCTGAAATAATTATAAACAAAATGTACACGGCATAACCGAACATTCAAAGTGGCCATTGGACGACAGATTGTTTATCAGATGCTTAATAAATTTAATTACTTTTATTCGAATAACTTCAGGCTTGGGTGAAAGACCACAAAAACGTACTAGAGATTCACTGTTCAAGTGTTATTCATTGCATCGATGTTAACAAAAATCTTTTGTGTGAGTTTACCTACAGTAATCACTCCACAGCAGGAGCTGTATAGAGATTTCATGTTTTCAAATAATATTTCCACAAAGTTGTTTACACTCATAGTAAGGTAACCAACTGAATGCAAGAACAGGTAAAGATTCGAGAGGTGATAATGCTTTATAAAGACAGCCACACTGACAGCGACGTTACCATAACGATCAAGGAGACTGAAGAAACAAACGTTTCACTCGTCAAGCGTACAAACTGAATACATAGTTTATTGACGTCAGATGACTTACGTTACTTTGTACCTACGTTTGCCTCAGTACTGAGTCCTATATCTAGTCTACTCCGCACTTTTAAATTGGTTAATATAGTGGCTGAATAGCCCTAGCGCTTAACTCGGATTGCCTGGTATGAGCATCTAGGGAAGTCACTACTTTCCCTACCCCCTGGGTGGGCCGTTATTCTAACGCAGGGTTACCCCGAAATATATTGGTAGATTTCCTAACAACCCATCTGTACCCGGCCATTTATGAACTCATGTAAAGCCAGACATCAGGGTGCTCTGGGTATAACAAATTAGTATACAAATCCAGTGGATAGGGTTTTTCGCGCGCTCTGATTGGCTACTCAGACTAGGGCTATTCACCTCCCGGCATTTTTCTGGATTTTGCGCGCGAGTTTTTCCTCATTTCTAAGAAAACAAGGAACTATTTCGCTTTGGCTATCCACTGGTTTGGTATATACTAAAACAATTATTCACCTCAGTGTCGGTGAAGAGTGGTAGATATTTACCTCCACTTCGGTAAATAATAGTTAATTATAAGATACTAAGTTCGCGCATGGCCGCGTGCGCAAGAAAAACCTTTCGCTTCCAGGGTGCGACCAGGGCTTGAACACCTTGAAACCCACCTTTATTAAGATAGAACCATACCTGGAGTCGTTAATCGTCTACTGTAAGGTACTCTGAAATACAAAAATTAAAATGCCTTCTACTGTGCAATGAGACTTGTACTTATATTGCTCAGTTATAATTGTTAAAATAACAAGAAAAGGCTTAATCAGATACGAATGACATGAATATGTTGTCCCTAAAATAGCCAAAAGGTAAAAGATAAAACAAAAACTTAAAATAGCGAGCGTACACCGTGCATTGGAACAATTTAAATACATGTATCGCTTACAGAGAATTAAACAGCTCGATAAAATACGTAACATGCTTCGTGTACTGCCTTTTGCCGTGGTTAGTTTTTAGCTGCTAGATTTCCCTCAGTTTATCCTAGGATCTCCTGTTAATGTCTATTGGTATTCTAAGATTAATCCTTCCACTCTAAAGCGAGTTTTAAAAAATGTTTGCATTAGACAAACACTATCAGTTAAGCATAGCGAAAGACTACATTCCCTTGAGTGGTTATACTTCAGGGGCTGGATTCATGAAGCTCTCCTAACATTAGTAAGTAAAAACAAAAGCCTACAATGGCCTTTTGTTAAGAGACAATACTTAGGATTCATCTTGACTAAGGACACCTTTGTGAATCCTGCCCCAGAGTTTTATCCACTGCATTTACTCAGAAAAACAGAGCCACCTTTCAAGACCGTAAAGCATCACAAATAACACTCCCAGAAAAAAAAACAAAACAAAAACATGCTCAGTAGCGTCATTTGGAGACTTTTGATAGAGTCAAACCACTTTGCGCAGCACAACAAACAGTAGCACGGGAAATTTGGCTCAAATTTCTCACGGTTTGGTTGTGAAAATGGAAGGGTTAAGTGGGCTGAGTCAGCTTTGTAAACCATGTAAGCTAAGGGTGTTCAGGGGAATCTTTGACGGTACGATAAGGTGATCAGAAATCGTATACAGAGATAAGATATGCCACAGCAAACAGGAGTAAGGAGAAATTCATGGACGCTACCCTTATTGCATTTCCTTTTGTTCTGACTGTCGGTTTATCTGAGGGCGTCTCTGAGGGCTCTTCGTCTTTGCCTGTCCCAGTGTTCACGCATCCACCTTCAAAGCAGTCGCGTTTACACTTGGCTCCATCACAATGCAACTTGCAGTTTCCCCCAGGACATGACATGACACACATCTCCGCTCCCGCCTCACAGTACATATTACAGCTTCCTTTGGTACAGGTCTGAGAACAATGCTTAGCTTGGCACCTCATATTGGTACAGTTGTGCCCGCAATGCTGCGTACAATTATCAGCGTTGCACATGAACTCGGCGCAGTGACCTCCGCAAGAGCTTTCACAGTTCATCGCTGTGCAGTTGATATCGCAGGCGCCATGAGCACAGGTTTGTTCGCAGATCTTGGATTCGCTGTTGCTGCATTCCAAGCTGCATTTTCCTCCAGTGCATGTGCTTTCACACTCTGAGGCTTCACATTTCATGTTGCAGGGTCCCTTGCAATCCTGTGTGCACTCCCCAGAACCTGCCAAGAGTTAACAATTTTTTCATCAATCATTCGTTTTGTCGGGTGTATTTCAACGTTTTCTCTGGGTAAAAGGCAAAGGCAACAAAGAAGGCAAAGACAATTCTCCAGACAACTTTCATCATGTTATCTTACAAGTCTACTGGTTGCTTTTAGGGTTGGGTCATTATGTTAGTCACGCGCCCAATGCGTAACAATCTAAATAATGTTGAAGAGTCTCTACAAAAACACTTCAGTTTGCTTATGAGTAGCCTCTAGTGCGCTCGTAATTACTAACCCCACAGCTAATCAAAAGACAAACGAACCAAAATGCATGTTTTGCTCTGTTTAGAATTTGTTTTCTCCTTTCCATCTTTTGATGCATTCAACCGTTACGTTTTAGTCTGTGGTTGCTATTTGCTAGATCTGATTAATCTACTCATGGTTTAGTGGAATAAATACCACTCCACTGAATCAATGAAAGAAAGCAATAAATTCAAGCCTCTGAATGTTGCACGTACCTTTCAAACACTCCAAACCGCACCCCTCCCCTGCACAGGCTTGTCTGCACTTGTCGGCCTTACACTTCACATCATTGCAGTTCTCAGCACACGTCTGCTCAACCACCCCACGTGCATCCCCGATGGCGTGCAAGCCACAATAGCCCTTCTCGCATTGCTGATTGCCCCTTGTCGTCACTGTGCTGTTAATTGCAGTGCAGTTTCTCAGGCAGGTCTGCGTGCAATCATCGCTTGAACACACAAGCGAGTTACACCCTCCTGTTAAACAGCGCTGCAGACAGATTGAAGAGCTACAGCTCAACGAAGCACAAGGATTTACAACGCAAACTTGATCACAGGTGGAGTACTCTGAGGAATTTGATTTGTCGCAGTCTAACGGACACTGTCCTGACAGACAAATTTGAGAGCGGGTCTGGTTGTTAATTCCATCACATGAGTTCTGGGCGGTGATCGCCTCAACCACTAATAACATCACCAGAAGAAATGTTATGATGAACTTCATCCTGGAGAAAATGTTGTAACAAAGAACTGCAAAACAAAAAGAGAGAGAAAGAGAGGCATACATATAAATGGTCCCTTATGGTTTTCGAAAGTCGTTTAGTTCAACCAACTAAAGCAAATTTTTTTATTGGTTTTTATTTTTCGGTCAATCAGGTGTAAAGTCAGACACAATCGAGATTTAGCCGCTCCCTTGCGTTTCCATCGTTGTTTCCACCAATTTGGCATGAAACAGTTAAATACATGTTTTCTTACGCTTGGCACCGATTGCATGTTAACCCGTGTTTGGGCAACTTTTCCACGTTTGCGATTGGCACATAGCTCTTTTGCGTTTGTTCCAACTAGCCATGTTCGATCTCTTTTGTTCTGGATTAACGGTAGACATTTGATTTCAAATACTAATTCTCCTTAATGCCTTACATAATAGTAGTTAGGAGACTTTAATTCGTTATATATCATACAAGACTGCTGTTTTTCTGTTGATGATTAGGTCTTTTCTACATGCTTGACGTTTTGAAAAAAGGACTGCACTGCAAATGTTGATTTTGAAGTTGTATTTCACAACTACGAATTAAAGACACTCTCATTGAATTGTCTCAGCGATCGAGAATGTTCTGATCCACTATGTGGATACGATTTGTCATTGTCTTTAAGAGAACGAGTTTGTCCAGTGACCCGTTATCTTTAAAAAAGAAAAGAAAAACTATGAAATATTAATGATAAAAATAAACATCTTCCGAATATTCAAGACGGGTGTCAAAAAATACAAAGACAAAAACAAGAAAGTAAAAAAAAAAAAAAAAAAAAAACAGAAAGCGTAGACTAAATCATCTTTACTAGGCAAACTGGTAACACATCGATCGGACAGAATCGTTATAATAAATTATGTTTTACAAGGAACGCGGTACAATATTGTAAAACATTTTGAGCCTTTTGTATGGATTGATTGTTTTTAATTCAATACAACAGAATTTATATGCAAATAGATTGAAGAATATTTCCATAAAGTTGTTTACACACGCAACTTTATACATCAAGACACGCCGTCTATAAGCAAGTTTACCAAAAGTAGCACACAGTGAGTCATCAAGTCTATTTAAGGCAGTAAAGTTTAATTCTAGATTCAGCATAGCTTCCTTAGATACGAGTGAACAAACTGAAAGTGTTTGTTTCGGGGGTTTCGGATCATTGGAAGTATTTCAATCTCGTAAATTTGTTTACCACTAAATACCTTTTTGCTTTAAAACGTGTAATCACAATATTCAAAATAAATGAAAAGTTTGAAATTTGAAGGATTTCAGTTGTAGTCTGAGTGTGGAAGTGGTAACATTGCCTTAAGAGTCATTTTCCTAAAAATAGCAAAAAGGGTAAAACGGAAAACTAAACGAAAGTGAAACTCATTCAGTTTCAAGTTCCGGTTCAGTAAATATCATGGAGTATTACTGCAAGAAGAATATTATTTGAGAACGTAACTGGCAGTGTACGTGTAATGCACAGAGCAATGACGGTCCTTGTATGTGAAGTAATACTGAAATGGAGCTTGAAATACTGGGCTTGAGACCCGAGACTTGACCCTAGAGTAAACTGCTTGCAGACGAACATTTTGCTATTGCTTTTGGCTCTTGAAATACTTAAAAAACAATCGCAGTTCTAAGATCTCTGATTAATAAATGTTTACCACCTAGCAACGTTGTACAAAAACGTTCACAGCGTAGTTGCTGTATAATGTTATGGCTTGTGGATTTAACTGACCGACATTAATGAAACGTAACTCAATGAACTGAGTGATACGTAGCATTAGCGACATCAACCTTGAGCAAATGTCAGCCAAGCGGTGAAAACGTCTGCTACGGAACTGCAACTTTTTTCTCTACAAAAATCGACCAGTTGTAAGCTTTCTGGGGGTGTAATACCTCATGAAACCTTTTCCTTGCAATCAGTATAGAACTAATGGTTGTATCATGCACAGAAACAATGACTTTGACTACCGTCAGCGCGAAGTCATGGGCTGAATAACCCAACAATTCAACGTTGTTGATTAACAGATCCGCTAATTCCAAGCTTACGTAAAGCGAACACTTATTTTAGGCGGTCAAAATAACGATTACTTACCTGAGCGGCAATGAGGTGAGGACCAGTTAACACTGAATGAAATGATAACGGAGTTCCTTAACTGCTACCCAGGCTATTAATGTAAAATGCGTGCACAGCAGTTTGGCATTAAAATGTTTTCACCTGGAGCTGTTGTGAATGATCGATATCTGTAGTGCCACGTGACTAAACACCAGATCGCGGGTCACGACATTGGAGATCTCGTGAGGTTCCCTGCCGCTGTCCTTCGAACATTTTCGTGCTCAGGGGTCAATTTAATAAAACTTTTACACTTGTACGTAATTTACAAGTTGGACCATTGTATTTACAAGCGCAGACGAAAACGAGTTTAATAAACATCGTTACAAGTCCAATACGTGTATACTATAAAATATGGTAAGCTATACGTGTAAAATATGGTAAGTATCAAATTCAATAAAACTTTTACAAGAGTCCGATTTGTATTTTTACAAGAGTCCAACTTGTAAATCACAAGTGCAAATTACAAGTCGCATGTCACTTGTAAACGTTGGGTACGTCTTGTAAAATGCGTATTTTTGTGACAAAATATCCTCGACGAGCTGCTGAGGCATCTCAGTCACGTGGCAACCTAGGAATTTCGAGAAAAGGCGGCTGTTAGACACGGAAAATCCAAGGGAATTTCGGGTGAATTTTCGTCTCTTTGAGGCCGCTTTCGCTCATCTTTTGGAATTAATAAACCTGCGATGAGAGTAGACATTAGCATAGATTAAAGCAGAGAGATTAGATTGTACACTTGTAACCTACAAGTGTATTCCAGCGGAGTTTACAATTGTAGGGCTACAATTGTAATTTACTCTTGCATCTGACTCGTGCTACACGTGTAAGTTCCAGAGTAGAAAATTCTTTTTTATTAAATTCTTGTATTTACAAGTTGGACTTTACACGTGTAAATAACACGTGTAAAAATAAAAAGGTATAGTGTCTTCATTAAATTGACCCCTGGACACTTTTTCTCCGAGTACACGAGAGTAGATTTTGTTAAGGACGGTGCTCCTTTTGTTACTGTGCACACGTTCTGCACATCTCGGGATATTCGGGTTTCTTAAGGAATTTACCTACTAATACAAATATTTTTGTGCGGTTTATGACTATGTGGGAAAAGCAGATCTTAGCAAGGGCTATCAGAATCCAGAAAGAAAATTGGGGGTCACCACGCATTTTTCAGAGATAATTTAGCTTAAATTTGGAAAGAAATTGCCATACATTCTTTGTATTTTAACGCTTTTTTAGAGTTATCGTTGCTAATTTATCTCTGAAAAATGCGTGGTTACCCACATTTTTCTTTTTGGGTTCCAATAACCCTTGATAACACCTACTTTTTCCCCATAGTCATAACCTTTGCAAAAATACCTCTGTTTTAAGAGGCACCGCCCTTAATGTGAAAGTTTGTCTGACTGGTAAAGACTTTGTTGGGGCGAAGTGAGGGTTGTTGATTTAAGAACTTCAGGAGAAAAGACTTACAAAACAAAACAAAACAAAAACAAAAAAGAAGCTCGAAGTGCTAATTCCATAATGTCACGGTGAATTGGTGGTTAGTTTTATCTGGTTCGAAGGAAGGTCGGAACCTGTGATTACCCGTTTGGAAATTAGGCCTAGTTCAAACGTCAAACTTTTCATGTGCCAAACGCAACGGGAACTTAGTTAAAGAAATAACTCAAAATTTTCTCGATCTCAAGTTGAAGTCATCATTATTCCTTGATCGCGAGAACCTCTATGCAATCAAGACAAAACGAGTGCAAACAAGAAGTCTGAAAAAGTAGGAGAAGCGAGATTCGGAAAAGCGTTTGATGTGGTGTCAGTAAGTTAACTTTTTAGTACATTTGCATTTTCATTTGCACTTTTATCTCCCCTTATAAAACATCGACACTAAATTCTCAAGAATAAATTATCACGTTTTGCCGTCACGTGTTTCTTTTATTGAAGCACGAGCCAAGAGCAAAACGAGCAAAACCCATTGATGGTGCTAGACACCTACTAAATGGTGTCTTCGATAATGGCTACACAGCCAGTATAGCCACCCTCATGCTGCACGCCTCCTTTGCTGTTTTTACCGCACAGCTTTATCTTCTCATTAATTTACTAAGTTCTTCTCTGAATTTAAATACGTCAAACATGTCCCTCAAGTTAAGACTTGTCTCCAGACACTTGTAAAAGTATTCTGGACACTCCTCTCGAAGATCATAAAGATAAATCAATGTCTGCCCGTTCAGTTTGGGCAAAACCGTCCTGCAGACCTCGTCCAACTCAATGCCCTTTAGCCAGTTTTCAACCTCGTGAGCTGTCCAACCAGATATTCCGGAGACATTGGGTTTGTCTTCCACTACTTGTTCACCATTTTGCGCGAGCTTAACAGTCTGGTCATTGTTGTAGTCCTCTCGTCCTCTGCCACCCAATTCTTTTATAAGTTTATCCGTTCCTGTCTCAAAGCTGTAACTGTTTCTAAAGTCAATCCAAAGTTTTGTTCCCACAATCATTCCTAACCAGCCGTCCGGTTTGTAGTCGCGCTGCATCATCATAGGAATAATGTCCTTTCTCAACTGATACGCGTACTCGGCCTCTGATCGACAATTAGGACTTTCTTTGTATCGCTCTGACACGCAGACCAGAACAACAGAGGCGTTCTCGACAGCTTTAGCCATAGCCTCTAACGTGGAGCCTCCCATCTGCTCCAGATCCATCCACACTCTGTATCCACTCGCTTGAAGCCTGTTTTTCACCTCGATCAACACTTCCTGGTTATCCCATTGGTAGCTGATCATCACGTGATTTCCAGAGACTTCTTTTCCAGTGCTTCTTGAAGTCTTTCCTTCAAGCTCCCATAATGCACCAGCAGCGGCTTTTTGCACATCCGGGTATTCGCTGTGCTGTAGTCCACGGAGGATTTCTAAAGCTCCTTTCTCTTGGATGATGGCCTTCTTATTGTTCTCGTCAAACGCTAACATCCAAAGCGCTTTCACTGCACTAGCTTTCTCTCCATCGTCGTTTGATGTTTTGATCATAGAAACAAGGACTGATATGGCACCTTTCTCTCCCAAAACCTTCTTGTTAGTATCATTTATAGCGAGGCGACTGAGACCTTCTGCGAGCTCCTTTGCAGAAAAGCCGTCAAACTTTCTACGTTCAGACTTGCAAGCCCTTTGTAAAAGTGATGTTAAAGCTCCCAAGATTTCTTCAGCTGCGAGAATAAGGTGATTGCTTTCCTCATCAACGACGTAGGCTAGACTGAGAAGAGCCAGAGGCGACACGATAACTATATCTGATTTTGCAAAATAAACTAAAGTTTCTTTTCCTTCGTAGTCTACGGCCGGCTTGACTAGTTCAGTTTTCCTGGCCAAGTTGTACAGAATGTTAAAGCAACATCCCAGAATCCGTATCGCACGCACTGGCCTTCCAGCGGCACTACCTTCAGCATCCCCGGTCTTGAACACATCTTCCACCTCCTTGCTTTTCATCAAGCAAAGCGAAATAATTCCAGTTTTGCTTGAGCAGGCCACACAGAACTGTTCATGAAACTCGGCAAAATTTTGTATCACAAGCAATATTAAAATTAGGCTTCCTGATGCAAGCTGATCGATTCGGTCTGTTTCAACAATAGATGGCTTACCCGGCTGGATTCCGTTGTTGTGTTGAACGTTTGCAAAGTTGAGGTAGGAATCGAACAACTGCTCAGCAAGTAGATAAAACGAGCCTGCTGCATCTATATCCACGATAAAATCTGCAAGTACCTTATACTTCTGTTCATCCGGTGTTCCGGGTGAGAAAGCAGCCTTTATGCTTCTCTTGCGAAGTTTAAGAACTTCTCTGTTTATGTTTGATAGCATTTCTTTGTCACTGAACGCGTTCTCTTCTTCTGATAAACGTCGAAGCTTTTCGACACTACTAAACACCACCTTAAATTCTCTTGAAAATTTTGGATAGCTTTGGATATATTCCTGTAGCTTCTCTGAAGAAGATAGGTCTATTTCCGAATCAAGCAGCGAGTCCGTTTCTAACTCGTCACCGTGCGCATTCGCGCTGTTTCCAATAAGCTTACGATGACCTGTTAACTCAATAGTTGGTCGACGGTCGATGGGAATCAGCTGTTTCCCACTTCCACAACCCATGTCTCTAAAGAAGCTGAAGGTTTAAAACGACTTTTGGATGAAATGTGCTTATTCCAGTGAATTATAGGTTGATGTACTCGCCGGCGGTAGAGAATCGTGTACGCTGCCACTGAAGTATCGATTTCCCCACATTTCGGGTCGTATGATCCCAGTCAAATAATTAGTTTATGTCACCATCCGAGATCCACTTCGTCCTCTGATTTTGAAGACGTTTTCATAAAATGGCGTGCTGCTTTGAGTCGAATGTTTGTTAGCAACACCAGCCTGACAATTATCATGTGCACTTTATGTTAATGAGCGAGCTGTTGTCACGCATCTCAAGGAATTCACAAAGAGCACAAAAAGGATTCTCGTTTACTCAAACGAAATCCCTAGAGCCACACCAATGCGTTTTTAAGGAGTTTCGTTTCAGTTCCCTGGCTGAAAAATTGACAAAATATTTTCGTACACCTTTCGCATTTCGCGTGTTATTTGTGAAATATATACACCTCCCCAAGATGGTAAGACTTTTTGTCACAACACTTATTGTGCTTATCTTCCAGTGAAAACAAATCAGAATTTTGCACTCGCGAGCAGGTCAGTTTACGGCTTAACTGATTTTAAAGTGGGAAACAACGCAAAAGGTGGGCATTTTCTGGGACGCAATCGTAGTTACCACTTGTAGTTTTCAGAATTTTGGATAGAAATTTTAACGGCACTAAAAAGTTTATGAATTTGTCACGTGACTGCCTGCACAGTTTGTCCTTTTGCTTAAAACAACAACAACAACGACAACGGTAACAACCAACCGAGCAAATTCTGAAGGACGTTTATTCTCGCTCGCGAGGCAATGTACGCTAAATATGAACGCGAAATTCAACAGAAAAAGAAAAGTCTTTCCCTTTTTACGGAAATAGCATCCCATACATAAACGTATCCTTTGGGTGATTTCTTCAAAAATGCCATGCTGGAAAAAGCAGTCAAATTATATTAACTGAGTAATATAAGCTATTTTGGGCGTCTGCTGGTTCCGCAATTCCGTGGTTTTCCTGTTCCGCAGATACGTGACACGCCGGAATCGCAAGCAATCCAGCAGTCAATTTGCATTTGAAAGCAAAGTACACGACAAATAAAACAAAACACAACGGGACATTTGGCTAGGATTTTATGTGCATACTAAGTATGTGTTTATTCCGGCTTTAACGATCCGGTTTGTTGAATTTAACTGATGTTATAAGAAGTACAACTTTGATTTCTTGTTTCTTGTACCGTACCTCGAACCGACTTCGATGAATCGCTTAATTTACTTTTCCTGATTACAATTCAGGTCGTAATTAATCAGCCAGTGTTTGGATAGCGTTCGTTTTAAATCGTTCGTGTGGATCAATCTTCTGCACATACGTTAATGGGTTCTGGTGCATCGAAACATCATCAAAATACGGACATACCGACATTCAAAACTCAAGAATCGCCACTAACGCAGAGGAACATGGCTAAACCACAGTCGCAGCCGTTCCAAGCCCAGTCAGTGGGCACTCAAGATCAGGGGGATAGAAAAGATATCAATGTAACCCAAGGGAACATTGAATGGAAAGTGTTAAACAATGAAACTCTGAAAAGATACAAACTGAACCATCCAGAACAAGCTGAGAGTCTTCAAAAAATATTTGATTGGATACAAGCGCTGGCAAACTTTGTCAATGGCAATTTACATCAAGATAACGAGTATACTAGTGTGCGTGAGATGGTTGATGGTTTAGCTAATACAAGCTACGACGCATACAAGTCCGCAGAGACTCCTGAGGCTGATAAGTTCATCGCACTCGTGGATTTCACAATCGATATTGAAGGCACCGGTGTATTGCAAAAATTTGCGCAGCATTGCTTTAAGGATTACCACGAGTTCAAAGATGTCAGCGATAAAAAAACAGGGGACTTCATTTGTTTTGATTGTCTAAAGAAAGTTTTAGGTACAATACAATGGTTTTCAGATTTTCACCAAAGCTTCTGTCTGTCGTGTACGACAGCAGGTGTAATTCCAATGTGCCTTAAAAACGTCAAACGAATTGATGCTGAGAGCTTGAATTGGAAAAACGGAGATGAAGAGACAGCACGATTAATTTACAGATGCGTTGGAATTTTGCATAACATTGCGCGTCGTCTAAGAGATCGAGAGTTTTTTGCCAACAGTGAGGAAACTTTGCTTCACTTTGCAAAGGTGAAAGTGACGTCGGTTGCTGTTGCTTCCCTGTTGTGCCTGGCTTATTTAGTTGATGAAGAAACCAATCACCTCATATTAGCTGACGAAAACTTGCTCAGCCTTATCATAACAATGTTAAATGAAGCCTGTCAGTCGGACGACCGCCGATACAGTGGGTTTTCTTCAAAGGAACTCGCAGAAGGTCTCAGTAATCTCGCCATTAACGACACAAACAAGAAGGTTCTGGGAAATAAAGGAGCAGTTCATCTTTTAGTATCCATGCTCAAAACATCTAAGGACGATGAAGAAAGAGCGATTGCTGCAAAAGCATTGTGGATGTTAGCTTTTGATGAAGACAACAAAAAGGCCATCAGACAAGAAAAGGGAGCCTTGGAGACCTTATGTGAGTTACAACAAAGTGAAGACCAGGAAGTGCAAAAAGCAGCTGCAGGTGCATTATGGGAACTCGAAGGAAAGGCAGTGAGCAACTCGAAGAGTGAACCGTCAATGAATCACGTGATGATCAGCTACCAATGGGATAACCAGGAAGTGTTGACTGAAGTGAAAAACAGGCTTCAAGAGAGTGGATACAGAGTGTGGATGGATCTGGAGCAGATGGGAGGCTCTACATTAGAGGCAATGGCTAAAGCTGTCGAGAACGCTTCTGTTGTTCTGGTCTGCGTGTCTCAGCGATACAAAGAAAGTCCAAACTGTCGATCAGAGGCCGAGTACGCGTATCAGTTGAGAAAGGACATTATTCCTTTGATGATGCAGCGCAAGTACAAGGCCGACGGCTGGTTGGGGATGATTGTAGGGACAAAACTTTGGATTGACTTTCAGAGTAAGCATGTTATTGAAGCTAGTGTAGGAAAACTAGTCAAAGAGTTAGGAGGGAGAGGAAAAGACGTTGACATTGCAGAGCTCGTGGTCCGACCAGTGGAGGCGGTTGCTGTTGCCTCACCACCCTTAGCCCCTGTCGTTTCTGGCTGGACAAACAAAGAAGTGAGACAGTGGCTCAGAGAAATTGGATTGGGAAAAGTTTGCAATGAAGACATTTCAGAGATAAATGGAGAGACGCTGATTGATCTGCAACAACTTCGCGGGGAATGTCCGGAGTATTTCTACAGGTGTTTGGAACAGAACCTAAAGCTGACAAACATGGTTGACATATTCAAGTTCAGAAAGGCGTTAAACAAACTGCTAGGATACTAAGTGACACTACATTGGCGTTTTTATTTTACAAAGACGTTTGTATAAAAGCTGAAATAAGGTGGTCAGTGGCCAGGTGGAACCAATAAAGTAATGCAATGCATCAATTCTGAGAAAAAATAAACCAGTTCAAGTAAAGAAATACGCCATTATTTGACTAGAAACCAACAAGCAAAAAAAAAACAAAACAAAACAACAATAACAAACGAAAAGCAAAAAATAACAACATCAACAGCAACAACAACAACACTAGCACTTTCTAAATCTGCTCTAAATTGTTGGTTCTAAAGAAGAACTGTTGTTAATGACATTGACTACTGTTGTTAATGACATAGACTACTTTACTATAACACCATGATTAGACCGATTATTGATTATGTGAGCGTGGTTTGGACCAGCTGTGATAAACATACCCTCATACGTGTTCTAAAGCTGCAGAAGAGGGCTGCAAGAGTAATTCTAGACGCCAATCGCCAAGCGAACTCTGTTAAACTGTTCAATAAACTTAACTGGATACCATTTTCCGAACAGGCCATACTAACTAAGTGCTGTATTATATACAAGCGTTTACAGGGGCATGTACCTGTTGTGGTTCAATTTTATTCTTGGTTCAATTTTTATTTTCCTTTGTTTTATACTCATTATCACTCATTACCATACACAAAAACAAAGGAAAATAAAAATTGAACCGAGGATAAAATTGAACCACAACATACCCACCTATCTGAAAAGCTTACTTAAGCTTACTAGCGAGATTCATTCATGTCAGACTAGATATGCCAACTTTAATATTGTTCGCCCAGTTGTCAGATGACAAACTGAAGGAGGAAGAACATTTACCGTGACTACCTGTCAAGCCTGGAACAGCTTACCGCTATCTGTGCGAAAATTACCCACGATTAAATCTTTTAGGAACTCTCTTTGGAAGAGAATTTGTAAAGAACAGCAGCTTTTAAATCATTTTATTCTGTAATTTAGTTACACTTTTTACCTTTCTAATATTTTACCTCGTATTTCTTGTAGTGTTATTCGTTATATTGTCTCATAATTTATCCATAGTTTTAATATTCGTATTCTGGTGTATTTTTATATTTTATTGTAAATAATTTTAGAGGGCCACAGGCTTGTTAGTATTTTTTATGCTATTTTAGTGCTACCCTCGTTAAATAAAGACTTTACTTACTTACTTACTTACTATTGACTGACGTTTCCACAACCCGAGCGAAATTCATACTCCAGAACCAACTATCCGTGTATTGTCCTGCAGTTGATTTTACTTACGTCTCTGGTGATTCACCCTGAGTAAGAGGGTTCTCCACGTACAAGATCGCGGCGCCCCGCATTTGTGCCTGGCTATTCTCTAAGATGTAATGTTGTTAGCTCTGAAGACTCAAACTGAATGAATGGCTAGTTTTTGTTCGTTTCCGTCTTTCCATTGTTAGTGAAATTGGCCAGTCCACTGCACTGATTGTCTGCTCTGTTGATATCACTGATAAGTCATTTCTATGATGCAACTAACTTCCGTTCAGTGATGTTTGTTTTTATCGAGTCCCAGTCTGGACTCTACAGAACTGAAATGCTGAATGCGTTACCTACAGTACGAACTACTATTAAGGACCAATCAGTAGCGTTCGCGTCAATAACCAGAGAAAAACATATACAATCAACTCACGATACACTGATTATTTGACCCTAAAGAAACATCAGTAAGTGTCACCAATAATTCTTGTTCCAGTGCTACTCAGATGTCACACTTTACAGACTACCGAGATCTTTGGGTAGAGAACGTTGCACGAAATGCCCAAAAAGCCAACGGAGGTCGAGTAAGCTGACGTGATCACAAAAGTGGCGACATTTCGAGATTCAGCCGGTCTCAGTTTTAACTTTTTTTCCCAATTTGTTATGGATTCCAGGATTTTGAAGCCTAGAACTCGATACAAAGCGATACAAAGAAAGTCCAAACTGTCGATCAGAGGCCGAGTACGCAAATCAGTTGAGAAAAGACATCGTTCCACTGATGATGCAACACAAATACAAAGCTGGCGGCTGGTTTAGGATGCTTGTGGGCACAAAACTTTGGATCGACTTCCATAGTAAAGATGTTGTTGAAACTGGTGTAGGAAAGCTGATCAAAGGATTAGGAGGAAGAGGAAAAGAAGGTCACATGACAGATGGACCAGCAGAGCCAGTGGTTCGACCAGTGGAGGCAGTTGCTGTTGCCTCCACACCCACAGCCCCTGTCGTGTCGGGTTGGACAAACAAAGAAGTGAAACAGTGGCTGAAGAAAATTGGATTGGAAAAAGTTTGGAATGAAGACATTTCGGAGATAAATGGACAGACACTGATTAATCTGCAACAAGTTCCTGAGGAATGTCCGGAGTATTTTTACAGGTGTTTGGAAAAGAACCTAAAGCTGACGAACATGGTGGACGTATTCAAGTTTAGACAGGAGCTAAGCAAACTGCTTGGATACTAACTGACGGTATATAGCGTTTTTAACCGAGGAAGCCGGATTGTGTAGGGAGGAAGAAAAGACGTCGGTTCTCAGAGTAGGCCTGGTACCGACACCGGGAGGACGTGGTTGTCCCAACCTCACTCTCAGGTTCCTCTTCTCGGTGGATATCCGTGAGATCAGTGAATTCGTGAAGTCCTTCTGATAGCCTTGTTTTTAACTCGTAAACACGCGGAGCAAAAGGAACTGATTCATAAGTGTTAGCTGGAATTCTGTTGCTCGATCTGTGGATCGATCCTGTTAACTAGATCCTCTTAATCATATAACAGGCACTGAAGGTTGTACCAGTTAGTCTTTTTCTACTTTACTCGTTGATTTATGAAGTGATCTGTTCGATTTTAGAGTTCGAGGCAGCTTGTTAACTTTTTCAGGGAATTCCCGGAGGAGCGAACCGGATTAGACGATTACGTCATAAGACATTCTTTAAGGTGTTTGAGTGTGGAGACTCCACTTTTTACAAAATTCGCACGATTATGACGACGTGTTCGTCTTTTTCGAGAATTGTTTTGATTTCAGTGCTACACAACAGTATATACAAAGCGATAGGACAGATGAGTTGAATCGTCAGATTTTAAACATGACGTCATTCAGTAACGCAAAAGTCAAAATATTGTCACAATTTTCGCCGGTTGGTATGTTCATACGTTGAGTCGCGCCAACATTTGTTAATCGAGGCGAACCAACACTTCGTCGGTTCTGCACGCATTGCGGGCCCATGTCTAGATTAGAATGACATAATTTGGCCAAAGTAACACTCAGTACAAATAATCCAGTTCAAGCGAGAAACAAACAAACAAACAAACAAACAAACGAACAGACAAACAAAAACAGGTCGTTGTAAATCTGTTCTAATTGCCTAGTCCTGAGAAAGACTGTTCTTGATGACATTGACTTACGTTCATGTTTATTACCGTATAAACTGATGTTAATGACCCTTGAGATCTACTATGCCCAATCTTTGCACAGAGCTGCTACAGTACTCATTACAAAGTACCTTTATTCTGTGTCAAACAATGTTCAATCGTTTCAGTGAGCCTCTGTATTATTAAGTAACTGTAGACAACCAGTCTAAAGTTTAAATGTAACAACTCTATATGTGGAATTATCTGAAGATCATCGCAGTGGTGTTTCAACTTAAGCAGTTGAAAAGAAGAAACCTGAAAAAAATTCAGGCTTGAACGGGAATCGAACCCATTACCTCTGCGATACCGGTGCAGCACTCTAACCAACTGAGCTATCAAGCCAACCGGGAACTGGTCAATTGAGAGTTCGTATTTATCCCGTAGATGGAGAAATGAATATGAATATATGAAATAATCATATATTTGAACTGCGGATAAAGATAGAATTATATGAAGATCATCGCAGTGGTGTTTCAACTATGATCTTCATATAATTCTATCTTTATCCGCAGTTCAAATATATGATTATTTCATATATTCATATTCAACTCTATATGTATTGTTTACTCTTTAAAAAAAACAGCAACAACCTTAAATAGGCTGCTGACACTGATAATTGCTACATATATAATACTTCCAAAGGTACACCTGAAAAGCAATTCATATATACATAGGTTCACAGTGAAAAATACTTTGGACTTTTATTTACTCTAACTTTACATTTCCTTAGTATGCATAAGTACTTTGTATTTTTTCAAGTGGCACTTATTTCTAGATATATAGATTTTATACCGAATACTACCTTAACATAGTCCTGAGTGGCCCTGTAACATAGTTTTCCTGTCCTGCGTTCAAATAAACAATGGTGTCAGGGAAGTGCAGCCCTTGGCTTAGTAAGGCTTAGCCCTTGGAGACAGGTCCAGAAAAATATCCATTCCAGGGTATAGACCCCCGGTCCCACCTGATCTGTACTCCACCCGGGAGGGCCCCCTCCTGGTTTCCCTTAGTTCCCAGTGAGTAGGGGATATGGGCCTCACCCTTCTGGAGACTAATCAGGACCTCTGTCCAGGGTGGCTACCCCCGGTACCACCCGATCTTGTCTCCCCCCAGGAGAGCTCCTCTCCTGGTCCCCCAACCCCTAAAGTAGTGCGTTTCCCAGCCACCCAAATTTTGCCCATTACTCTCTTGTTGTTTGTTTTATTTATATTATCGCTGCCAAGCCAATTTTTTGTCGAAAAAGGGTTCATTAACCTGAGACTTACGCTTCCATAACATGAGCGTTGTTTCATTAGGTGAGTCCCTGGTTATTCAGTAAGCCGTGGTGTTATTGGCTAAGAAGACTCAAAGCAATGATTGGTCAGTTTACGTTTTGTTCGTTTCGATCTGTCTATATTACTGAGATAAATTGTCCGTTCACTGTACTGTTTGTTTGCTTTGATGGTATGGTTGATAAGCTCAGTTTGTAGCGTGCAGCTACAGCACGAACCTTTATCAAGGACCAATCCGTAACGACGCGGTTCAACTGACCAATCCGTGTCAATAACCAGAAAAATAAATACAATTAACTGAGGATACACTGATAACTTGACACTTACGAAATATTGATAAGTGTCAATAACAAGTCTTTTTCAGTGCCACCCAGAGGTTATACTTTACAGACTACCGAGATGTTTGGTTAGAAAAAGTTCAACGAAACGCCTAAAAAGCTAGCAGATAGCAAGCTGACATGATCACAAAAGTGGCGACATTTCAAGAATCAGCCGGTTTCAGTTTCAACTTTTTCTTTATTCCAAATTTTGTTCTTGATTACAGGATTTTGCAGCCTAAACCTACTCTGGTTTAAACTCCTTTTGTGGGCTTTACCACCTCAATCTATCCAGTAAGTCGACCATAACATTAAACGAATGCTACCATTCTTTAAAATTTATTTCTCGCCTTTTCCTATCGGCGACCATTTTTTAAACGACCCCAGGATTTATTCTTATGATTGGTCCATGAAAACTTGACTTTGTGAGAAAAAGCCATGTTATCTTGTTGTTTCCCCTCCGGTTTCAATTTGATTTAATTTCCTCTGTCTTCAGTATCAGCCCGAAATAAAATGTAGGAATTTGCCGAAAGGAATGAGGCAATAAGAAGGAGGCAATGACAAATGCGGGGACCTCAATCATGAACGTAGCGAACCCTTTTACCCATGCCCAGCTTCTGACTCGAAGAACGAAACACTTGAAAATGCGTAAAGGATTCGGCTTCTAACTGGCTTATTTATATAGAATTAACAAACACTGTCTAAAAAATCTCGCAAAAGTTTTGCCATTATATTGGCCACTATAAACGTGATTGACAAGTACATTAATTCAGTCATGCCAGTGACTGTTCGATAAAAAAGCCCCTTAATTTCCATTTCAAAGACACACTTCTAAACTCAGCGGGAACGTGTAATGAATTAGAGGTAATTTAACGCCTTCGCCGAGTCACCGGCTGGTTATAAGATGGGCGCAACATTGTGGCGGGGTATCAATGGCATGATAGAAGAAACATCACAAAGCAATTCAACAAAGAGTTCCAATTTCCTTTCTGGAATTTGCTAGTTATAGCTAAAATTAGTCACTTCGCCTTAGCAAAGCAGGAATATTTCGGTCACGGATGAACAACATCCTTATCATTGACGTCAGTGGAAGGGGGGCCTTAACTACGTCACTACTGAGCTCCTTTTGTCACGGTACAGCAACATGGCCGCCACGCCATTGACATTTGCATCTCCAAGGACTGTTTGCAAACCATCAATTGATTCCGATTGGCAACAATTGTTTGTGTTTTGCGAATGTATCCCATGTTATAAGGGACGCCGAAAAATATGATTTCAATTACAGTTCTTGTTCCCATTTACCAATGGACTTGAATCGATCGTACGATCTAATTTCATCGCTAAATAACGGTCCTTATAACCACAAAATGTCGCTGAAATCAACTCAGTTTCGCATCATTTAGAGTATAATTGTTGTTTTACATCGTTCCTTGTTTCGTCGCATCACTATGGGTTCTGGTGCAGCAAAACAGCATCCTCCGCATCCTCCTCCAGTGCAGAGTGTACATTCACAAGTTATAGCGACACCCAGACTTCAGGAACCACCATCAGTGCAAACGAGTATCGCTCAACCACAGATGCCAATTCAAGCGCAAGGGTTCAGTCACTATGGCGAGAGAACAGAAGAAATGACTTCAGAACAAGCGAAAGTCGAATGGCAGGTCTCGCACACTGCTACTCTTAACACGTACATGTTGAGCTATCCAGAACTAAGCGAGAAACTGCAAACGATGTTTAATTCGATAGAAACTTTGAGAAACTTTGCCGATAGCAGTTTCAATAAACCTAAAGAGTATGCCAAGTTGGGTGAGGTGCTCGAGGGCTTATTTAACATAAGCTATAACATTTATACATCTGCTGGGACGTCTGATGCTGATCAATTCACTACACTTGTGGACTTCGTCATCGATATCGAAGGTGCAGAAGTCTTACAACGACTTACACAGTACTGTTTCAAGGATTACTACGAGTTCGAGGACGAGCCTGACGAAGATGACAGCGACAAAGGATCGGTGGAATACACTTGTTTTGATTGTCTAACAAACGTGCTAGCAACAATTCAAAACTTTGCAGACTTCCACAACGGTTTTTGTTCGGCGTGCGCAGATGCGAGTGTAATTCCAATGTGCCTTGAAAACATCCAACGAATCGACTCTGAAATCGCGCACTGGGAAAATGAAGACGAAGATTCCGAGGCCGTTCAAATTGTCGACAGCTGCACGGGAATTTTGCACAACATTTCTCGGCGACTGAGAGACCCAGAGCTGTTTGCAAACAGTGAAGAGATATTGCTTCATTTTGCCAAGATTAAGATGCCCTCAATCGCTGCAACCTCTTTGCTTTGCCTGGCTTATCTAGTTAATGAAGAAACCAATCATCTCATTTTGGCGGACGAAAACTTGCTTAGCTTTATCATAGAAATGTTAAATGAAGCGTGGCAGTCGGAAGATCGTCGAACAAATGGTTTCTCTGCCAAGGAGCTCGCTGAAGGACTCAGCTATATCGCCATCAACGACACAAACAAGAAAGTTCTTGGAAATAAAGGAGCGGTGCAGGTCTTAATGTCGGTAATAAAAACTTCTCGAGAAGATGAGGAAAAGGCAAGTGCAATAAGAGCTTTGTGGATGTTAGCATTTGACGACAACAATAAAGAGGCCATAAGACAACTTCCAGGAGCGCTAGACACCTTACGAGAGCTTCAGCACAGTAAAAACCCGGAGGTGCAAAAGGCAGCTGCAGGTGCAATATGGGAACTCGAGGGCAAGACTTCAAGAAGCGCTGGAAAGGATGCGGTCTCCGGAAATCACGTAATGATCAGCTACCAATGGGATAACCAGGAAGTGTTGATCGAAGTGAAAAACAGGCTTCAAGCCAGTGGATACAGAGTGTGGATGGATCTGGAGCAGATGGGAGGATCTACATTAGAGGCAATGGCTAAAGCTGTCGAGAACTCTTCTGTTGTTCTGGTCTGCGTGTCACAGCGATACAAAGAAAGTCCAAACTGTCGCTCAGAGGCCGAGTACGCGTATCAGTTGAGAAAGGACATTATTCCACTGATGATGCAACACAAATATAAAGCTGACGGCTGGTTGGGGATGCTTGTGGGCACAAAACTTTGGATCGACTTCCATAGTAAGCATGTTGTTGAAGCTGGTGTGGGAAAACTGATCAGAGAATTAGGAGGAAGAGGAAAAGATGGTGACGTGACAGATGGACCAGCAGAGCCAGTGGTTCGACCAGTGGAAGCGGTTGCTGTTGCCTCCCCTCCCTCATCCTCTGCCGTTTCTGGTTGGACAAACAAAGAAGTGAAACAGTGGCTGAAGGAAATTGGATTAGAAAAAGTTTGCAAGGAAGACATTTCAAAGATGGATGGGCAGACATTAATTGAACTCCAAGAACTCCGTGGAGAATGCCCTGATTATTTCTATAAATGTGTCGAACAGAATCTTAAGCTTACTGACATGTTTGATTTGCTAAAGTTCAGAAAGGAGCTCAGCAAACTGTTAGGATACTAAGTGACATTATCCAGCAGTTTCATTGGCCGAGAAACAGCATAAAACAATGACTTGGTTGTTTGACCATTTATAGAGTACAGCCAGACTTACATTACAAAGGCCAAGTTAATTAATTAAAATGGAAAATTGCGAAAAGATAGAGCCGTTTTTATTTGAATTGTCAGGCATCTTCCAGAAAGTAACACTTTTTCTACAACGACTATCAGTTACATAAATATTCTGAAGATCTTTCGCCAGTCAACCTTTTTTTTTAATACGGTTCTTTTCAGAGCCGCTTCGCTAACGCTAAAGAGGGCTACCTTTGCAAAATTAAGATTTTGTTACAGGGAAATTCGTAGGGGTGAACAATTTTACTTTACACTGTGTAGTATGCGTTGGTTCTCCAGTAAAGATTTTTAACTTACGAAAAACACTATAATGGCGCAGTGAAACCATTGGAATAAAATGAGTGTCTGGCCACGGATGGCCAGGATGGAAATGGGTTACAGAGGTTTTATTGCGTCGTTAAAAACGTATTATGGTTTGCTCCGTGTCTGAGCAAAGGTACTCGAGTTAATCATAAAAATAGCACCGTTTTGACATAACGCAACTCGCTTTAACATTACCAAATCCCTTTTTGTTTGCAGTTAGGATTTCTTAGAATTTTATTTCAGAATTACACGGACGTTATTACGAACATTCAAAAGGGTGAAGCAGTTCTCTTTACATTAACCATGTAATCCCCTTTTGTTTGCAGTTAAGATGTGTAAGAATTTCATTAGACTTACAAAACGTTAAACTCAGATTTGTATGTCACCTATGAAAGCCATTATAGCCGTAGTGTAAAAGTAGGACTTAACTAGGAAAATAGGAGAATGGAAACATTCAAAAAAGCGGAACGATTCCTTTTACACTGACTAATGGCCTTTGTGGTTTGCACTACATTACTGTTACAAATGCCATTTTATTTCAGACTTTCAAATATGTTTATCGTACAAAAGTTACAGTGTACCCTGACTGTAAAACTAAGAAAATATGAAAATTGGAGCAAGCAAATGCCCTTTTCGTCAGCAGTTAGCATTTACTCGAAGCTAATTAAGTATTTTTTATTTTTAAGTATATTAATTTAGCTAATTAAGTATTAAGCAGTACTCAAATATTATGACATAATTATATACTTTGTCAATGACCCATGTAAACATACAGTCATATTATAACCCAAAATAAATCATTACTCTGGTATTAGATGACAAATGAGATTTTTTACTACTTTGTTAGACCTGTACCAATTCAGTTTGTGAAAAAATAGGTCATTAGAGAGCACTGAGTGAGGGTCAGCTTTAGAGCTAAAAGGACAATTATTCTCAGGAGCTTACTTTTAACGGATTTTACACTAGGAATGAGTGACTGCATATTCTTGGCTAGCGGTTACTAAATAAATCATTTCCGAATTTCCTTTTGACATTGAATCCCAAAATGTGGCCTTGTGCAAAACTTTTCACAAGTAAATGAGTTTTATTTGCAGGCTGACTTTCAAGACAATCAGGAAATGTGACTCATTTTCATGTGACAGGTTTTGCACAAATTGTCGTTTTGAAACGGTGGCAAAAGTCAGGTTGACCTAATAGCAAGAGGCCTATTCCCTCAGTTGTAAAAGAAGAGAAGAACGGAAGGAATCCATAAATAAGCCAAGGGATGAAAAGTGCAGAGGAGGGATGGAAAAGTGGGAGGGGACTGTTTACTACATGTAAGTTAGCCACTTAAGTGCTAGTCTCCCTACCTCCAAGAAAAAGTCACAACTGTCTTTGTTTCAAATGGCATGTTGTTACAATTGTATCTACATGTACAATGCCAACAGAACAAAAACAAACAAAACAAAACAAAAACCTCTCAACATAAGATGACAGGCCTTATTTTCTGAAGTTAGCAATATTATTAGTGTTACAATTATTGCTACAGTTGGTGTAGGCCAGGTCACTGAAGACCTTCCACTGCACTGGCCATAGCTACCAGAATGTTGTGTTCAAGTGAATGATTTCTGCTCAGTAATTTAATCCAAATATTATTTATTGGTATTTGGCACTTCACATTTACATTTACAGCCTTCTTTACAGAGAGCAGGTTATGTTATACACCTCTAAATACTGTTCTCTTAGAAGAAGTCAGCCATCCCTTCCTCCAGGAATCGCTTGTAAACACTCATAAACTTGGCGACAAATGCCTCCAGATGATAGATAGCTTTGTTTCCCTGGTGAATGCGGTGCTCATAGTGAGCTGCCATGTTTGTCACTTCTGCCTTCAAACTGCCATCACAATTGGTGACCAGTTCAGATATTAAACCCTTGAAAATTAAGAAATGTTTATTGCAGTATAACAAAACTGACAATATTTCCACTTAATAACCCATGCTAGAAGTCATTGTTAGTGTATGTTTCAATCCTTTTCAGCTAAACACCAATAATTATCATTGTACTGCAACTTTTAGGCTTTAATCCAAGAATCATAGTCTCTTGAGTACTTATATCCATAACAGTCATTAAAATGACTTACCTTTAATATCACATCAGGTGGGATACAGTGAGTCAACAGTTCATAAAGTCTACTTCTTATTTCCAGCAACCTTATTACATAATGGCAAGAAAATAACAAATAAATAAATACATAATAGTGTAGCTAATTTTATTTTGGGGAGGATAAACTAATCAATTTTGCAATCATAAATTATTTCCTCATTTAAATTAATCAGGAAAGTAACAAATTATTCATTTCCTTGCCTTTTAGGTGTTTGTTGCTCAACAATCTGCTGAGCTGTTTCTCTTAGATACACTTCCCAGTCTGCTTCCTGTACAGGTTGATCAGGGGTGAAGGGGTACCTGTAAGGAATACATGCATTCAACAGAGATTCCAGTGCTCCTGAATTCATGTCTTGCCTCTCAATCTCCCGATTTTTATCAAATTCTAACAATTTGTTATAAAACCTAGGAAAATATTGCTAATCTTTAGTGCTTTTTGAGATCTGAATGTGAAATATTACTTTCTTCTCATACATGTATAAAGTTATATTTAAACCTGGTAACTAATAATAAAATAACTCTGAAATGATTTCAAAATGCAGGAAATACCACTTGAGAGAACCTAAATTTGCAAAATTTCCCAGGGGAACATGTTCCCAGACCCCCCCCTGGAAGCTTGTGCCTATGTTGCTAAACATTACTCCCTATTTTTCATCTCAAGGGGTTGGAATCTCTGATACTGTCAACAGAGCACCACCGACCAAGTGCTGCAAGTTGCCGACTAAAAAAATTAATTGACTTTATAAATAACCTTTATCCCTGTATGTCACACACTGCAGGGGTTTCAATAAATTTGAAGTAGGAGTCAGAGCTAGCTAACGTAGGTGGTGGTCTCAGACAATTCTCATAAGCATTTGAGTAGAAATTAGCACAAAGAGGAAGGCTACTTGAATTTAAATAGATGCTTGTACACCGCTGGTAGCTGCCCACTAAAGATATCACTGCTCTGCAGTTTCCATCAAGAACATTTTAAATTACAAACTGAGAGAAATAGTTTACCATTGCAAGCTTACAGCTGTACATGCCTGGGCAGGGAGACTAATAGCAAGGCTGCTGTCTAAGAGAAATTTTAGGAAGCCCTTCGGGTTCCTAAGCTTAAAATTAAGGAGCCTGAGCTTTAAGGTTGGGAGCCCAGCCGATGACATCTCATACCAATATAGAACATTTTGCTGATATTCAGTGAACAATGCATAAACATTCTGTTAGAAATAAGTATGATCACTGACTCACATCTTTTAAAGATTATTGACACCCATTGCACATGTTTCATGGAAAAAAGTGTTTAAACCAAGGCGTGCATGTATCACATTCTCTTTTATGATCCTTGAGATGAGAAGGTTAGAAAATGTTAGGCACTTGCACATGCTCCCAGTACAGAAATTTGGTCACCCACACTCGTAACTTAGGCACCCCAGGCTTATGGGCTCCCATTAGGCAACAGGTATGAGATTGACTGAGATTGTGTTATGTTTCAAACCCAGGCACATGCATAAGATTAGCATATCATGCCAATCTTGTCTCAAGGGACTCCTTACCTATTAGTGAGTTACAGGGCTGAGCCAGGGCTCTGGAATCCTGACAGGTTTGTAGGTTTCAAAGTTAAGACATTCTTATTTTAAATATTGTACTCGCACACTGATCTACAGCTACCTAACGTAGAGCAAAGTTTCCCTCGTTTAACAAAACTACATGAATGTTAACGACAATCTGAGCCGAAGTTGGCCACACTTGAATTATATCTTGCCAACACATAACTAAATTAACAGCAGTCAATGACGTATCTTCAGCTGGCATAATCTTCAACTTTGCCAACAGTTTTGTCAATGCACATTTAAGTTTTGAAGTGCATTAACAGTCTTATATAACACTACATGTATGGGAAAGGACTTGTTGAGGCTTCCTCTTTCCAGAACATCTAAGTTTCAAGGGGCTTCCCTACAGAGGGGCAAAAACTTGGCATACCCAGCCCCACTGAACTGGAAATTTCCTGACTAAATATTTTGTTAATTAAATAAACACCACATTTTTTTGTTTGAGACCAAAAGAGGGAGTTTACATAATTAAGGAGGGTGATTATTCTAGGTACAACTTTACAATACATGTATTTAAGAAGCAAGGATTTTGAAAAGTTACCTCAAATGGGGTCTTTTGGTCAAGGGGGGCAATTATTCAAGGTGAGTGACTATTTAGGAAGTACAGTTAGTAATACAAAGTAAAGTCCATACTCTTGAACTCTGCAAGCTTCACACATCAGCAAGGCCCTCCGGAGATTCCTTTTCGATTTCTCAGCAATTCGCTTGGACAATTCTGTTGGAATAGTTAGTCCCTCCTTTTTACAAACATTTTGCAAGATTTGACAAATCTGTTGAAAAAAATTAAATATAAAGCTCTCTTTAAGTATGTGCATGCGCAAAAAAAAAAAAACATGCACATGTTTATTTCAAATTTGTACACATTACATTCAACATAGCATTTCATTCAGACATTGGATCAGAGTGACATGGTTTTATAAAATTAAAAAAGCTTGTAGGGCTCATTTAACAATGGACACTGGTTAGTAGTTTTCAACCTTTTCTTGCTAAACATTTGTCTAGGTAATCTGAAATGGTTAGCAAAAATTTTCTTAGAAACAAATTTCTTGTAAAAATATAGTTGAAAGTTAATTTGCACAATATTCTGATGTGTATTACTGCTTTGTTTTCCCTTTCAAACACCATTTCGTTGTTTTTAAGCATATGGTGAAGATTATGTTGAGATTAGTTCATTATAATTGTCATGATACTCTGTACAGTGCACATGCTGTGATGAACTCAAACTAGTGCCATTAAAGTTGCAGAGTACTGTTCTTGATCAAAATTGTCAATCTCAGTACTTCAGTTTTTAAGCTAATATGAATTTTTGGACAACAATCAGTATATTTTGGAAGATAAAATTTCTGTCTACTTATCTAAAAGGGTAATCACTCCGGCATTAAATTCAAGCCCTGAATTGCCCTTTATTTAGTATTGGCCACAGATATCTCAAACATAAATTTGAACAGCAGTGTTCTCAATTTTTCATGTACATTTAAATTATCATTCACTTAAAGACAAAACATTTCTTTGACATACCTCATCTACTGAAGGAGCAGCAACCCTGACTCCTAAGCAACGACTGCGAATTGCTGGAATGACTTTGCTAGTTGAGTTACAACACAAAATCAATCGACATGTTGCTGTGTATTTTTCCATAGTCCGACGTAAAGCATGTTGGGCATCCTTTGTGAGTCTGTCTACTTCTGTCAAGACTACAACTGTCAACAAATACAATATAAAATGAATTGAAATTACATACTAAAGCTAAAGATGTATTGAAGAAAGAGCTGTCAAATTCCTCTCTCCTTAATTTTTAGGGGGGTGGGGGTGTGCTGGTGTTGTGGTTCGCGAGTTGGACTTCAGATCTGAAGGTTGGTGGTTCGAGGCCCAGTCCCTGTCAATGTGTAGACAAGAAACTTTACCCCACATCGTCTCTCTCTCCACCAAGGTGTATAAATGGGTACAGGCAACATACTGCTGAGGGTAGCCCTGTGATGGACTAGCATCATATCCAGGGGGGGAGTAGCAATACTCTCAGTTGCTTCATGCTACAGAAAAAGGGATAAGCTCCAGCTGTGTGGGCCTCCTTAGCTCGTGTGCGACTTTGCCTACCTACCGAATTTTCGGGGGAGGGGAATCCACTGAGAAAAGTTAGTGCAGGGATAAAAGAATAAGAGGAAACGAGCAGGGTTTTTTTTTTTTTGAGGTAACACACCCAGCATGGTGACCATCCAAGGGGTAACCATGCAATTACTGGTGGGTGAAACATACATTCAGTAAAAAATTCAGTAAATACAATAATATTTACATTGTAAAGCTCTAGGTTTTCATTGCCTAGAACATATATTTAAATTTTTTTCTGCAGTACAAAAGAAAACCAAAGCTGAAGATTAAACACTGTTATATACTGATAAAAACTGTTAAAATTTTAAAGCTCCTGTTCTCAATCAATACAATTTAAGCCAAGTACAGTTTTGAGGGCTTTACTGGCATACTAAATAAATTGAAATGAGATTTCAATACCTTTAAATTCTTTCTGTGATGATGACTCTAGCTGATGTGACTGTGCCACTGTCTTGATAAGCTCCTGGATTACAACACGATCATAAATGCCTGCATCACTGAAACAGAAAACACCAGTAACAAAGAGTTTTAAAGATACAGTATGCAGAGAAAATCTGTTTGAATTCAACAGAACATGCACCAATTTGTTTCATACATAGTGTTGCTTATAAATTGTCAAAAATAGGCATGGTTTAAGTGCTTACAAGTACAGTGCACACAAATATTACTACAAGCAAAACTATTTTACCTTGGATTAACTTCTAAGTGATATGCACTACCAATGGTTGACATTTCAATCTTCTTATTTGAAGGGGTCTGTGGCAAAACAATATACAGTCATGTTACACATATCAACCTTTGTTGCAAGGGGAAACCCAAACACTGACACTAAAACTCCAGTCCAACGATGCAGCACGAGCCTTTATCCACCCATCAAAACCTAGACACCTGCATGTCACACTAAACCAAACTGAAACACTGACAGTCATGCTGAAACCCCAATTTTCCAGTGGAAAGAGTATGAATAATAACTACTGCACCAAATAATACCAACAACAACAAAATAAAGATAAAATAAAAACCAGAAGAAAACACTGAAAAGAAAGGGTGGGTGAGAAAAATACTGCAAGCAACAATGTCCAACTTTGCACAATGTCATGCTTGGAAGTAAGGCATAAAATTTACCAGGAGCGTGATGCTACCCTAGCAAGAGCTGAAGAGAAGTCTGATGACCATTCTAGGCCCAAGAACTCTGCAACTGAAGGTGCTAATTGCTAACAATGGTTAAGTGGACACTGAGAGTTGACAGCTGCCACAGCTAAAATACTTTGTTATGAAATGGTTTAGTGTGTAGTATCACAGGATGTTTTATACACTATTTAACTGTAGCAAGAGACTAGTAAACAACAGGTATGGGGTAGAGCGAAGTACCAGAAAACAGGCCCTTCCATTTATTGAAAATGAACTGCCAAAGCAGAGTCACTATATTAACAAACTAACAGCAGGATGGGAGGGAGGGGAGGGAAAGTTACAGTTCAGACAGAGCACATGTTCAGAGTAAACACTGCGCAAACTCAGAAAAACTAGTTCCATGCACCCCTCCTCCCCAGAGTTAAAAGCAAATGAAAGGTATATTATTACTACACTTTGTTAAAACAGTAGTAGTATCCAATAAACATAAATCACCTAAAATTACCTAACATTTTCATTCAGATGGCTTGGTATTACCACCAGGCAAAGGCCCAGGTAGAAATCCTACACAGGATCTTAACAAGATCCTATATACAAGGATCCTGATCCTAAGGGATCTTCCAAGATCCCATTTTCAGTTGTTTTCACGTTACTTTACTGCCCGGTGACTTGCAAAGTTTGTTGGAAAATTGGGTACTAGGTTATGAACTAGTCAATTACATTGCGAAGTTCCAAATGTAATTGCGAACTTCGAAACGTAGTTGGCAACTTTATTCATGCCAAAGTACAAGAGTTCTTGTGCAACCAACTTTTCATAAACCAGAAGTGGTGTTGTAGACGGGATGATGCAGAGGAAGAAAACACCAACATAATTCCACATGCGTGAAGCATCACAGATTCTACATGTCAGACAAGCATGATGGAGTCTGCAATTATCGATAATAACAACATCGCCTTCTGTCAACAAAAATGGACGAGCAACCAGGATAAGACATAATAAGATTTTGAACGTTCTTTAAACAGATACACGGTTGTTCGATGGGTAGTCCCTGTCAGCCCCGTCATTGCAAACCTCTACATGGAAATAATTGAAGAATCAGCTGTCATTGCCTCCGCAACTCCTCCAAAAGTTTGGAAACGTTATGTTGATGACAGTTTTGTCATTTTTAAGAAACACTCCGTCTCAACCTTCCATGACACCCTTAACTCGATGGACCCGAAGATTTCTTTCACTATTGCAACGGAGAATCCTTCTTGGACACCCTGGCATCCAGAAAGGATGGTGTTGTCACTATTGATGTTTACTGAAAATCTACTCATACAGATAGGTACTTGGATTTTTATTCACACCACAAGAAGAAACACAAAATAAGTACCGCCTCCACTCTCCTGAATCATGCTTCTAACCTCCCGAGCACCTCTGCGGGTAAATTAGCCATTAGCCATTTAATGGCTACCCCCAATCTTTCATATCAAACATCCTGAAGAAGAAACCACCTCCTGAAACTACACCATCCCCAGAAGAGTTAGTTGGGATGTTCTTTAAATGGGCCGATCCTTCAAACTCATATCGTGGTTTTGCAGTTTTACCATACATCAAAGGACTAACCGAGCCACTCGCAAGACTACTCAAAAATAATGGAATCCGAACCACAAGCAGACCCCTGAAAACCCTACAACAGGAATTTGCTTCCCCCAAATCATGACCACTGGTTGATCAACAAACAAATGTTGTTTACAAGATCCCATGTGCCGATTGTCCGTGGAGTTATATTGGAGTTATATTGGAGAAACTGGAAGGTGCTTAAAAACAAGAGTGAAGGAACATACTAGAAACACAAAAGCCTTTAAAAAAGGTTCCAACATTGCAACTCACACATGGTTGAACAACTACTCCATTGACTTTAAAAGTGCTCATCTAATCGACAAGGGAAATTTCCGCATTAGAAAAACACTGGAATCCTGGCACACGGCAATTACAAGCGACGCAGACAATAATGCGGAACAATTACCTAGACAATACTCAGTTTTATTATGAACTTCTGATTAGCACTTTATTCCCACTAAAGTATTTTTATTGTTTTTATCATAATTTCTCTTTTTCACACTTTCTGTAGAATATATTTTAATGTTTGCGCTTTTTATTCATCACTTGTCAAAGATTGCAGACTGGCAATCAAAAGCTCATGAACCTTTAAATTCTTTAACCAGAGAACGTTCAAAATCTTATTCTGGAAAGAAGTAAAGCAATTTCAGCCTGTTTTAAGGCCCACGCAATACGTTTACATGACTAACTAAAAGTGGCATTTGAAACCAACGCTGAAAATCCTTTGGACTTTGTTTGCGATGTCATGCTATTTGAAACAGCTGAAAATCCTCTTGTCCCTTTCCACGGATTTTGCATCAAGCTACAATTGGCAGTGACTTCCCCTATGACTTTAAAGTGTCCATGATTTTGCGAATACAAGAGAATAAAAATGAAATTACTGTATTTTGGCCAGAACTTTATAGTTGTGCTTTGGCGTGAATTTGTCAGTTGCTAACTGCATAAGTTCGCATTTACGTTCAATACTTAGCAATGTAATTGGTCAGTTTGTACCCTAGGACTCAATTTCCCTACAAACTTTGCAGCAACGTGTGGTAAAGAAATGTGAAAACAACTGTAAGATCTTGTACCTGCAGGATCCTCAGTATAGCATCAAAAAGGATCTTAACCTTGTAGGAGCCAATAGGACTTTAAACAGGATACTGTGCTAGATGTAATATGATTGATGCTGCACGTTTTACGGGATCTTCGATAGGATCTTACAGAATCCTGTAGGATGTTTTATATGATCCTACAGGTCGCTACAAAATTCCTGCACGATCCTGTGTAAAACTAGCAGGGGCAATCTTCATTCACACATCACATCTTTAATTTGGCTAATCTGCAAGGATTATTCTTCCACATTTTTTGTACTGCCAGCTCAAGTTAACTGTCTGCAGTATAATTATAACTGTATGCATTACAACACACTTACGGTGAAAGTCTGATGTTCAATTTTTAATTTCTCCACACCAGCACCATAGAGCTCCCTTAGTATACACATGATTCTTGTTTTCTTCCCAGCTCCTGAAGGACCATAAACCAGCAAGTGTGGAAAATCACCGCAATGTACCTTGAGAAAACAATTCATATCAGTACTGAGTGGGATAAAGTGAAAGTGTTTTAGCAACCACAATTTTGGCAAAGGTGGCAATAACTATTGCAAAAGAAACAAACATTACCTTAAAATAAACTGTAGCATTTAACATGTGGATTTTGTGTCAGGAGACCACACAGGTTTTTTTATCACCATGCAATCTGGGGGATCTTTGCTAGTTAAGATAACCAATGGCATAGTAGCAGACATTTCCTCACAATAAGCAAGCTTTTTGTAGCACATTTGAAATGATTTCTGCACACAAGACTACAGTCACACTTCCAATTAAATGGTCTGCGGCACACTAGCCAACAAAATCTAGCACTGTCAGATGTGGACTGGCATCCTTGATGAATTCTTGCTGTGGACCATGCTTGTCAAAATTCATAAATATAAAACTCTGGAATACCATCAGTCTGCTGGTAGGCTGTAAATGAATTAACTGCAGTCTACAAACCTCATAGCCCATCATGATTGCCTCAAACTGATTTTGGTTTATTTACATTTTTGTACTGCAGAAGATCAGTGAAATGTCATTTACGCAGCAAAGGGGGAAGGGGGAGGCCGAGGGGGGAGGGGGAGACATGATGTGAAGCATCTGATCTGTTTTTCCATCCCCAACCTTGCCCCTCGATAATTTCTAATTTAAAACCAGTTGCAAGAGAGTTAAAAGGTAAAATCTGTTGCATTTTGGAGATGAGTGGACAGATGCTATGACATTGCTCCCGTATGGGAAGCTCGTCAATGGAAAGCCGCCCCCCCCCCCCCCCCCCCATTAATTACTCCACGGCTCTGTGAAAATTTCCCGGTACTTACAATCTAAATGAAAGGATAAGGTCTTCAGAGATTCAATTTTCAGTTTCAGCTAGAATCGACCCATTGCAGCAATAAGGTTACGCTTAATTTAAGACTTCCATCACAAGCTGAAAGCGAAAGGATCGAAACAAACCATGCTTACAAACAGCTAAACTCACCAGTTTTCTCAAATGAGTTGCGAGATCTTTGTGATAATCTAACTTGGATAGGGAAGTAGGACGATATTTATCCACCCACAAACTCATGGCATCGGTCGGAATTAGGTGAAAATACCAGAAAAATAACAGAAATCACAGCATACAGCTCTCACTACTCGCGCTTTCTTTGGCGCCAAATGAGAACATTGAGCCCGCGATTATTTCTCATACCCAGTCTTCCGCGACGCGCAATGACGGCCAATAGAGTAGTCAGCCAATGGATTAGAAATGGAGTGACTAGAAATCACTCATCTAGAGTAGTTAGTTCTTACTTATATTTCATATTGCCTTACGGTATTTCTGCGCGATTTGAGCATTTTTTTAAAAGTAAGCATCTATATGAATCGTCACTGCACAGTTGGAGCTAGCCGGATGAACTTACGAAAAACACGAGAGGGTGCAAACAGCACCAGTGGACGTTTTGACGAAAAATTTCCTAAAACGATAAAACATTTCAATTAAAAAGTCTGGGTGTCTTGTAGAAAAACCGACTGTACCACAAGGCAATACTTTCGACCAGAACGGCGAGTTCACTATTGGAAGACTGTCCGCTTTTAGCAACCCAGTATCGCCCTTTATAATAATATTTTTGCGCTAAATGAGGGTTTGTTGTTTCTGTAAATCATCCATTTCTTGAGTTAAAAGTGATCTATGACAATATTATCACTTTAGATTTTTTTGCACTCAAAAGCTTCGCAGGGAGACCCCCCCGGGTGGGGGGGTACTTGGATCAATCTTTGCTGGGTATGTCCCGCTGGCCTCTCCGAATCCCTACCCGTACCCCATTATAGTCTACTCTGTAGCCAATTATAGTGGGAAACCGAAGTCTTCTGGGCGAGAAATGGCGGGAAACTGAACACTTGATTCTGGGGAACTTAGCTCAGCAACTCGCTTTAGCTAGTGGGAAAGGAAACTCGTCACAAAGTCCTGGCACGTACGGGAACTGCAGCAACTGAACCTCGGACTTCACACAGAAATTGTATGTGCCGTATGATAATGGAGAGAGCTAAAGCAAAACTGAGAATATTAAAACGAGTCCTTTATTTCTTTACTCTTTTTAAACAAATCACTAGCTATAGTCTACATTTCTTACATACTGTCGAAAAGGTTTGCAGGGAATTATACGTCAAAAATGCTTTATTTTCTTGATATCAGTTGAAAACAGTACTTTATTTCGTCTCCTGAAACGCAACTCGAATACAATAAATAATACCGTTAACACTTTTCTTTGTTTTATACTTTGATAAAAGCATGGTTTTTTAGCCAATCAGCACGCGCACCTTCTGGTCTATATCAGTTAATTGCCGATCAGAACACAAGTGAAATTACACTTAATTACATTTTATTGGGCCCTATTAGGGACACACCGTCTCCGTAAAGAAGCTGCCCGGGGAGCCGTTCTCGCTTTTGGTCCGAACAAAGGAATCGCAGTCTCTGGGCACGACAAGGGTCTAAATACAGTTGAATATCTCGTAAGCGATCCATGATTCTAAAGCAGCGTTTGTTTAGGAAATTATTCAAAAGAGAGTATCTGCCACGAAAATCAAACAGCACAACTAAATGTATACTGGTAGTCCGCGCGAACATTCTGGTGCCAAAGTGCAGAAATTAATCTAGACCGGCCTGTCAAATTAATTATGGCATGTTTATTTATTATTTTAATATGTAGCCCAGATACAATTATTCATCTCGAAGGCACGGTCTTAAAGCCACGTCTTCCACCGCTTCCACGGTTATTCGGACTGGGAAAAAGAGGAAGCTTTTCGAAAATAACCCCTGCAAACAGGAGAGTTTTTACTGAAGGGTGGGATCGTGATGAACATGACAGTAAATATTAACAGATCTCCTTCAAACGCAACTCCAGCGCCAACGGATGCAGCATCACCAGGACTGTCTCAACTTTACATCCTTCTCACAACACTCTTCTTCTCATTGATTATCTCTGCTGGTCTGTTTGGCAACAGCCTGGTCATAGCGACTCTGGTTCGCTGGCGGCAGATGCGGACACTATGCAATCTTCTGATTGCAAATATCTGCGCTGCCGACTTGGGAGTTTGCGTCTTCGCAGCGCCCCTCAGGATCATTGAAAGTTACCGAGACTGGATCTTCGGTGATGTGACGTGCTACATTCTGACTCCACTTCAAGATGTCTTCGTGGTCGTCTCCGTCATCACGCATACTGTAATTGCATTGGAGAGGCATCACGCTATCGTCTCACCACTTATGCAGGGTTCAATTCTACCTGTTACCATCCCCCCCCCGGGCACACCCCCGGGGATTTGCAATTTTTTTCTTACTTGGCGGTCTATTCCCCACCCCCGGGCAAGTAGAAAGAGACAATTCCCCACCCCCGGGACTCCTCATCGACCACAAATACGTTGTTTTGTGTTCAAAATTGATTTCCGTACAATAGGACAACCAGTTGTTTTGACAAGAACTTAAACGCTTTTCTAGAGCTTACTGAACGAAGGATATTACATAGTATTAAAAAACATGGACACTACATTGAAAAAGAAAACTGAAGAAAAAAGTCTAACCGCACTGGCATTCGGCTGGCGAGTAAAGAAATGTTCTTCACCGCGTGTTTTATTCTAAATATAGCACATGCACAAAAGAGGTCCGGTTAGCAAATTGATGACAGCATTTTAAAGGAGTTTTTCTTAGCTTGTCAGTTTCACAAGAACACTGGACTGAGATCTCTGTTTAATATAAAGCCGTGCATCTGTTTCATACAAATACGCTGAAGAAATATTTCTATGTTTGTGATGAACGCCATCCATTCGAGTACGCATCAAATGCACCTTTGTTTAACAATTTATAATAAACGTGCCTTTGAATACAGATTTCAGTTTCAAGAGATTATTCTTCTCCAACCAGTCTGCTACAAATTCTAGAGATTTTCCCTGGAAACAGGCAGTCTTCTCTACGCGGTCCGGCGCCATTGTGTCAACTGAGAAGTGATAAGCTAGTGACGTACTTCACAAGAAAAACGAGAAGTTATTTTCGATTTGCCCCGCCCCCCTACCCCCGGGACAAAACCGTTTCAAACAATTCCCCACCCCCGGGCCCGAAGGTCTGGACTTGTCCCGGGGGTTGCCCGGGGGGGGGATGGTAACAGATAAAATTGAACCATGCATTAAGCGGAAGATGACGCTAAAGCGAGTAAAGACGTCAGTGGTCGTGATCTGGATTGCGTGTTACCTGTTAGCGGGGGTACCGATGATGATCTTTCTTAAGAACGAATTGTACGACATAGGATATTACTTTTCTTTTCCAGTGTTTCCAATGATGATTATCGAGACGCGTATGAGATCTATCTTGTGGTGTTGATCACAACTTTTCCTCTTGTAATTCAATGTGCAGCGTACTTCAATATCATCCGCGTACTCAAGGCCAAAGTTGAGATTCAGCGAGGCAGTTTTCATGGGAAAAGCTTCAAAGACCGAATCCGACAAAAGAAACGTCTTGTAAGGATGTTAATAGTGCTAATGCTCTCTTTCCAAGTGTGTCACCTCCCCTGTGGAGCGATAATGTTAATGCAGGAGTTCACCCCTGGAACAACTTCCAAGCCGGAGTTTCTTTATGTACAGCTGATAACACTGGCGATGTTTTACCTCAGACACGTCATTAACCCATTCATACTGTGGGCTATGAGCAATGATTTCCGTTCCGGTTGCTTAAGGTTATGTTTACGCTGAGTATATTTCGTTCTTATATGACCTTAATAAGACATCATAAAAGTTTTGTCAGTGAAGGCTTTAAGGTGCTTTCCAGGTTACGTGCTTTTCCAGCTTCAAAGCAGTCTGATTTGCACATAAAAACGCTGGGAAAGTTAGCTTTTCTACTAACGCGAGGTTTTCAGCGAAAACAATCGCCCGCGCAAAATTTTAAGACTAATAGCATGGTTATTATCAATATGGTTGCTGGTAGAAATGGGTGCATGCATCGCATTATTTAGCAGGCAGTTTTTTTTAAAACCGGTAGGAGCAAATTGTCTTCGTTGATTGCAGCCACATTATCACTGCTATTAAAATCATTGAAGATCAGTAATTGGTTTACGCGCCAACTGTTCGAGTTACGCTTTGATTGGCAAAGAATTTACGCTACGTTAAGTCACTGCATATACAAAACGTCATGCCTAAAATTATGCCAATCATGCAAATACTGAACAATCGCCCGCGCAAAATTTTAAGACTAATACAATATTTAGCAGGCAGTTTTTTTTTTAAACCGGTAGGAGCAAATTGTCTTCGTTGATTGCAGCCACATTATCACTGCTATTAAAAATCATTGAAGATCAGTAATTGGTTTACGCGCCAACTGTTCGAGTTACGCTTTGATTGGCAAAGAATTTACGCCACGTTAAGTCACTGCATATACAAAACGTCATGCCTAAAATTATGCCAATCATGCAAATACTGAACAATCGTCCGCGCAAAATGTTAAGACTAATAGCATGGTTATTATCAATATTTAGCAGGCAGTTTTTTTTAAAACCGGTAGGAGCAAATTGTCTTCGTTGATTGCAGCCACATTATCACTGCTATTAAAAATCATTGAAGATCAGATTGTCTGATGGATAATTATGCCTTTAACCGTAAGGCTTCCTAAATTATCATTAATTATGCCATTCAGATCGAATAGAAAGTGCGGTTGCATTGCCACCAACTAGCAAAAGTTGTTACGCTTCATTCCTCTCCGGTACTCTCGATCTAAGTTTAGTTCAGCTTTGAAGACAGGCCACACTGGGGAGCATTTGTCTGAGACTTAAAAGTTCACATGGAATATTACAGGTTCGCTCTTTGCTGTTTAGATAGCTCATTTCAGCTAACACCAGAAATATTGACTTATTTTTCTCATAGATACCCCAACTGCAAGAAATTGAGAATAAGGCGCGAATGATTGTTAGCTGACGACTTTTCCAGCTTATTAAAAGTTGTCCGCAAAGGATTGCTTTCTTTCTCCAATGGCAGTCGTGTAGAGTGTTCACAATCTTGAAGGACATAATTTTTCTGACATAAATAACTTTCTGAGATATTCTTTGCAAATTTGAGTCAAGTTATTTATTCTCAGGACTTTGCAAGTTATGGTTCGTTTAACCATAGTTTTTATGTAAATTATTGCAGCATGATATAATCATTCGTTTTCTTAGAGTACAATCATCATCCCAATGAAAGAATTGGTATAAAGTGCGCGCAACTTTCAAACCGGACAACAATCTCAATAAATTTTCGTTGAAAAGCAAAGAGCAACACAGTGCCGTACGGTAGTTGCTGAATAGCTAGTATTCATTGGAATTTTCACACTTTCGAATAACGAACTCTGAAACTTAGAACATAGTTACTCGAGGGACTGGTTATGAAACCTTGCAAGTTTCAAAGGCCATAACAAAGGTGCTGCAATTTATGTTGAAAGTACTACGACCGTGCACAATCTTTTGTTTTACGTTCGCACACTATAGCTGAATAACTTAGCTGTGACATTTTTATTGGTTAGTTGCTCATGTAAAATTCAGAACGTATTGTTGTTTGTGCACGGTCAAGGCTAAAAACGATATCAAAAACATAAAACAAAGGACTTTGCTGAGCTTCATAACCAGATTCTTTTATTAACTATGCTTAGAATCACCTATTCCGAGCATGATAAACAGTACCATAGGAAAGATTCTACCCGCCCGGTCTCTTTCATTGCAGACTTTCTGCCTGATTTGGCATGGTCCAGTCAAGCGGAAAACGGTCTTTTCTTACCTGTCGAGCGTTATATTTTACCGACCAGATTTTTGGTCGGCGGTGTGCCTCCAATCAAAGAACGCCAAACCTAACTTCGACAGTCGGGTCTCCTACTCCGGGCATATAATTTATGTTTGGGTTACCATGTTCATATGCTTAGTACCCTTGATGGCAAAGAGACCATGCTGGAGACTATATAGGGCCGATTATTTAAACGAAGTCTAACTTAGACCGTGGTTTAAGGCAACAAATTAAATAAACCTCTACATATGTTTACCAGTGGATTATTTATAAGAAATAAATGTTCGAATAGTCTGTGCCACATGCCTGCTTGACATTTGTTATGGTAAAGAAGACTTACAAATTTGGATAGGCCAAATTGAACTCGATTTGGACCGTGGTTTTGTTAAACCTCGTCTAATCTTTGTTTAAATAACTGGCCCTATATGTTAGTAGCCCTAACATGAGAAACGTCATTCCCGACTTCGTCGCTCATGTTCCGTCGTCTTGACTCATTGTCACTCATTGTCACTTGACATATTGTCACTCAGTTATCTTAGTCCACAAATATCAGGTTTTCTTTCCTTTCAGGTATGGTCAAAAATGAAACCAAACTGATTGCATTCCAAATGAACAAAGAGTACGTAAGCCTGGAGTCAAAGACAGGACATAAGGAAAATCCCAAGAAAAATGCCAGCTTATTGTCCATTCTCTCATTCTGGTGGGTGGGAGAGATTCTTGCCATTGGAAGCAAGCGTCCCCTCGACAATGATGATTTATTTCCTTTACTTGACGAGGATAAAACTCAAACCTCAACTGAAAAACTACAGGAGACATGGAGCGAAGAAACCGCAAAACGTGTTCCAGGGAAACAGGGAAATGGATATCGACTATTTAGAGCTCTCGTTCGAATGTTCCCTTGGAGTTATCACATCTTTATTTTAAGCATATTCTTGTTACCCGGTGTCTGCAATGTTCTTCAGCCCGTGTTTTTAAGTCTGCTCTTACCGGAATTAATGAATTCGTCTACAGAAGACTTGTCGTGGGCATATATTTATGCTGCTGGAATTTGTTTGAGTTCACTTGTTCGTGTTATTGCTGCACACCAGTATGCTTTTCATTCTTACTTAATGGCACTCAGGTGGAAATCTGGAACAATTGCAATTATTTTCAAAAAGGTAAGAACACAACGATAGAGCGGTTTTCAAATGAATGTCGTAAAACCAAAACCAAAGTAATTACCCCAGCCAATCACAACAAACACAAATTATCCAATGAGCCAATCAGAACTCGAAGCAATTACATGTGACCGCGCCAAGCGTGCGAAAACGCGTGCGAGCAAGGCGCGATTGGTTTAAGTTTTACTTATGATTGGTCGAGAAAGTGGCGCGAGATTTTTTAACCAATCACAGAGCGAGGTAAAGAAAAACCAAAGCAAAATGCGAATTACTTTGACACTCAATTGAAAACCGCTGTAATTCACGCAGCAATGGAAGGAACAGTGATGTTATTAGCCCTTCCAGTTCTATTCAAATCTTAAATGAAGGCGCAAAGTGGTTCGAACTTTTGAGTCGGTCGATAAATTAAATCTACATAGGTGACAAGTGAAATGGTGAAAAGTTGGAAACACGTGACTATGAATTCGCGCCAAAAGAGGAAAGGCAACCAACCCACGTCATTATCGTTAACCCAGGGGAAGATATTCGGGCAGGGGCGTGAAAAAAGTTCGCTTACTGACTGCATGTCTTCCATGAGACAAGGGTTAGTCTGTAGCGAGGGATGGGTTGCAAACGCGAGCCGCTGAGCGCGGATTGGGAAGGGAACCCTCTCCCCCGTCAATGAGGAGTGTCAAACATTAGACACCATGTAGGATTACTGCACGGCCAGTGAGATGGTTTTTTTGTTTATGTAAAAGTATGATAAAGTAGTTGTTGTTCTTACCAGTTGTAAAGTCGATCAATAGTTAATTTACAGCAAAGCGACTACTGTAAATTAAAGCTATTGCTATTTATAAACAGAGACGAATCGAGGGGGGACTAAAACGGTTTTTAAAGGAATAACAAAAAAGTGGGGAAGGGGGGAGGGCCGGGGTTTCCTGGGTCCCCTCCCTAGTCCTTCCACTTGTAAGGGTATGTGGCTTCTTACACACAGCGAGGTACAAACGAGTCAAACAAATCGATTGTAAAAATCATTTACGGTACAATTATAACGTCATGCAAATCACAACACAATCACTATCGAGCTCTTTTGCAGGTTCTTAGTCTAAGCCAAGCAGATATATCGAGCATAACAAGTGGATATGTCATCAATCTCATCGCCAGTGACTTACAGCGCTTTGAACTTTCAGCACTTAGCATATTTCTCTTCGTTCAAGCTCTGTTTGAGTTGTGTGGCATCTCGTGTGTAATTTCCTTCTTGTTTGGCTGGAAGGCGTTAACAGGAATACTATTTATGATCATCATTTCGCTGTACTACGGCATAACTGGAAGAATTCTTACAAATCTTCGATCAAAAATCTCTAAAGTGGCGGATCATCGCATTAACATAATGAACTCCATTATTTCCGGGATTCGTGCCGTTAAGATGTATGCTTGGGAGTGGCCCTTCATGGAAAGAGTGCAAAGAATACGAAGGTAAAAGTAATCTATGCTTACGTAAGTGCACTGTTAAACGTAACCGGCTTTCTTCACTTTAAAACTGGTAAGACCACAGCAAGACGTTGACAGTTGCCTGATCTTGCTTCTTTCTTGTACTGCCGTCAGGATCAGTTTTACCGTATCTTTTTTACTTTCTCCACTTACCTTTTTCATTTAAACTTTTATCTTTCTGTGGGGGATGCGGTGGAGCAATTTCTTTGGAAGATCTAACAGAGCATATACTGGACCGTAGCAGGCAGTAAAATTAGTTTAAACAGCGTACTTATTAAGAACGTCATGGTAGTAAATAAATCTCCCGCTATTCTCTGACCTCGTTCCCAGAGGTTTTTCCCTTGTAGATTGAGAGAGCCATGAAAAGCCCTGGGAACGAGGTTGGCTGTTCTCCTCTTCCAGAGCACGCATTCTCGTCCCCAGAGCCTCCTGTGTAAGAGGGACAGGAGGCTATGGGGACGAGAATCAAGAGAACAAAGAAGAGAGTGGCACACACGGACACCAACCCACGATATGGCCGTTTCCTTACGCATGAACACAGCCATAACACCCAGGCAGAGGCAGCCATGGACAGCTGTAAAGCAAATGGCGAGGGTACATGAAACCTTCTTCTACCCACTGTTTGTAAAGCCACCTATTCTGCCTCCGGCCGGTTGGGATTCTTACTTGCTATGTTAATTTTTTTCATTTCCTTCTAGATATTTGTTTCGTACCCACGGCCCTCAGTTATTTGTTCTTACCCATTTTTACACTGACTGAAAACTGAAGATGTTTGTTTTCCTTTTCCTCAAGGGAAGAAATCAAACTGATCAGATGGAAAACAGTAATATTGGCAACCTTCGCTTCTCTTATGTTCTCCTGTCAAACAATCGCTGCATTCATTTCGTTGGTTACGCTGGCGGCCACAGGAACGGAACTTAGTCCATTTAATACATTCATGATCTTATCGCTTGTAAGTACGCTGAGGACAACCGTAGCATGGAATATTGCACAACCAATCAACCTACTGGCCGACTTTGCTGCGGCACTGTCTCGTATTCAGGGTATACTTGAATTTGAGAATGGCGACATCCACAAATATCTACAATATACCTTCGCGAAAAGTGGACACAACTGCAACTCCAGTGAAGATAACCTTTGTAAGGATACTTTCGTAAAGGGCGAAAAAAATCATAAATTTAGCGAAGATAACCTTTGTAAAGCTAATCAGTTACCACGCTTGGATGTCATCACTCGTGAAGCAATCATGACTCACTCACCTGGCAATGACCCTGCTGTTTTACTGAAAAATGTTTTCTCTAGTTGGACTGGCAGCTGGAATAACCTGACTTTAAAATCTGTGAGTTTTTCCGTTGAAAAAAGTGGTTTGGTGTTCATTGCTGGCCCTGTTGGTTGCGGTAAGACGTCCCTACTCAACGCCATTTTAAGGGAAATTCCTCTACTTGATGGCAAAATATCGTGTCAAGGTAAAATTGCCTGGGTAAGTCAGCAGCCGTGGGTGTTCTCTGGTACCGTACGGGACAATATTTTGTTTGGTGAGGCGTTCGACCCAGACAGGTATCACAAGACGTTGCACGCGTGTGACCTGTATAAAGATTTGCAAAGGTTCCAGGACGGTGATATGACATGGGCAGGAGAACGTGGAATAGTGTTGAGTGGTGGCCAGCGGTCTCGTGTTGAATTGGCACGTGCAGTCTATTCTAATGCTGATATCTATCTCTTGGATGATCCCCTGAGTGCATTAGATACAAACGTCGGACGTCATGTTTTCAAAACTTGTGTCACCGAGTTATTGCGTGATAAAACTCGGTTGATCAGTACTCATAATTTGCAGGTCCTCAGAGAAGCTGAAAACATTGTTGTCATGAAAAACGGCTCGGTTATAGGAGAAGGCAACTTACCATCGCTGTTGCAGTATGGCTTTGATTTATATGCTTTAGAAAAGTTCACTAGAAAGCACGAAGCTGTTACATTGGCAAAGAAATATCCATTAATTCAAGACCAACCCGTACATGAAACAACCTCGGATGAAGAATTTTCTGGCCTGGATAACGTAGATGAAGATCGTGTGGCTGGTTGTATCTCATGGAAGGTATACTGCCATTACATACAAGCTGGAATTTGCAATGTATTATCACTTGTCATGGTGATATTTTTCTTCCTTGTCCAGGGTTAGTTGCATTCGAATTTTTACCTGCTTCAATCCAGTGTTTTATCATCATCATCATCATCATCATCATCATCATCATCATCATCATCATCATCATCATCATCATCATCATCATCATCATCATCATCTCTTTTGTAGCATGTCATTTTATTCATAGCTCAGTCTTATGATGTTTTATTGTTAACTTTTTTCCCAAGGATCTCTCATACTCCCTGATTGGTGGCTTCTTCAGTTGTCCAGTAGATCACATGACCCTCAGCATCAAACCGATGACCTTTACATATATGGTTACCTTGTTGGTGGAGCCTTCTTGCTGTCAGTCGCTAGGGCAGTCGTGTGTTTGAACGTCTTGATAAACTCTTCAAAGAACCTTCACAGCACCATGATATCAGCGGTATTAAAAGCTCCAGTTTTGTTCTTTGACACAAATTCAGTGGGAAGAATATTAAACAGGTTTTCCCGAGACACTGGTATTATGGACGAGTTGTTACCAGATGTTTTCCTGGATTCGGTGCAAATAGTACTTTTTTGCATTGGAGCGGTTATTCTACAAACCGTCCTGAACCCCTGGATTATCCTACCGGCCACCCCTCTCGTGGTCGTGTTTGCTTTGATTGGGCGTTATTATCTGAAGTCATCACGTGATCTGAGGCGATTGGAAGGAGTCAATCGAAGCCCAGTGTTATCTCATTTTAGTGACACGTTGGAGGGACTGGTGACTATCCGGGCTTGTAAGAGAGAAGATGCGTTTCTGGAAACGTTATACAGGTTTGAGCTACTGTAATTGGCCTAGTGTAGTGTTATCCCACAGCAGGATAAAATATTGCTCTTTTCGGCCGTTCCAACACAATAAAGGTTTTCGCCTTCAAAATACTGGATGCTGTTTGTAATGCATAAGATCAGTAAGTTATTGGAAGGTTTAGACGGACCATTTGATAAATTAAGAACCATTTGCTCTAAAAGTTAACAATTTGACAGGTAAATTGTTTCAAACAGTAAAAGCCAAACTTGATTAATTTATTATCACTACTAGAATTTTAAAAATTAATAAGTTATTTGATTTGTGTTTCCTTGGTTTCCTTTCTTTTTCGTCAGATATCAAGATGGCCATAACAAGGCCTGGGTTTCAATTATCTCCGTTGTCAGATGGCTGGGTTTCCGTCTTGATATGATCTGCGTCGTATTTTTGGCATTTGTAGTTTTTCTTGCTGTCTATACTCAGGCTGGCTCAGGTAAAATGTAGTGATATTATCAATCAATCCATCCATCCATCCATCCATCCGTCCATCCATCCATCCATCCATCCATCCATCCATCCATCCATCCATCCATCCATCCATCCATCAATTAGACCAATTTTCAAATTGAGTGTCGAAGGTGATTTGTGTTTTCTTTGGTTTTGCTTTTCTTTGCTCTCTGATTGGAGAAAAATTCTCTCGACACGTTCTGCACCAACCAGAAGTGAAACCGAAACCAATCGAGTTTTAATTCCACGTACGTATTTCCCCCGCTTGGCGCTTTCAGTTCTGTTTGGTTCGTTGTGTTGTTTGCATCTGTTTGGATTAGTTAGAGTAATTATTTCGGTTTTGGTTTTACGACACTCAATTGAAAACCGCTCTAATCAGCCAACCGATTAATCAGTCACTTAAGAGGCTCTGACTGTAAATATCGAGAATCGGCAGACAAGCTCAGAGAATCGAAAATCCTGATAACTTGCCAGAAGAACACTTTTGGGGAGCTATCTTCGAGAATATTACTTAAACCTTCTGGAATTCTATTGTTTTCGGGAAATTCGGAAAAACGGTTTTGCTTAATTTATTACGCAATAATCAGGCTTAAAATTAAACAAATTGAAAGCGCTTGCTTTTAAACAGTTTGCAACGCCAGAAAACAATTTTAATTTTAAATGATAGCAATACTCTTCTACTTACTATCAATGGGAATTGCATGGAGTTTTGCTTTATTTATATGGTTTGGTGGTTCTTTGAAGCAAAGGCATTTTGCGCACTTCGGAAAAAGGCAAAAATTGGTAAACTACAGAGGCTTAAAATGGGTCTTGGTATGTCTAATATCGAATTGAAATAAACACTGTGATAAAGTTTGGCCCTACTTCTATTATGATATGAAATAAAAAATCTGGGCAATTCAGGCTCGCGCTGACAAAAAGAAAAATTCGCGAACCAGTGTTGCCAAAATTTGCATAATGAAATGAATGAAATGAAAAGTAGTAGTTTGGTGAGCTCAATTTAGAGGATTTATTTACTGAAGACACACAAAGAATGAACTAAAACATTCCTTCAATCTATTCTTGCATTGTTTGGGCTTATACTATTTCTACGTAAAACTAAAGAGAAGGGAAAGAAGTTTTAAAAGTTCTACACAAGCTGTTGCGTGATTTGTCTCGTGAATATGTTTTGTCAGTTTGTCAACCTACTTATCGCAGTTTTTAAATGCGGTCTCCTACATTGGCCGCTGTTTTATACATGGCTAGTTCTCCAGCGAATACCATACGCATCCCTGTGTTTGGGGCATACTGTCATGTGCAGCTGATATTCTACTGGGACGAAAATTGCGACAGGCAAGTCTGGAATTAGTTTCGTATATATGTGACACCATTCTCTTCGAGAGAAGAAAACTGCGACATAGTATGTTGTTGTGTACGTGACTCGATCGCTCTTTTCAAATGGCTACTAAGATTTTGGGCGACTTTTTGAAATGACACTTTTTGGCCAGGAAGCAAAAGTGCATCATTATTATGATTTATACGTATTTGTCAAAAAATCTGCTGTTTCTATCAATATTATTACACTTGTATAAATATGTCTAAAATTAAACGCAAACCACGAACGTCCTGGCAGCGGGATCGGTATTTATGAGTTCTTAATGCGGCTGTATATCTAAAAGATATCAATACACTGTTTGTTTGGTTTTACTTTGCAAAATCGATGAGAACTCTTTCACAGTTTTAATTTGGAGGAAAAGATTTTCATTGAAGAACATATGTTCACGTTTGCGTGAACGTGAAGTGATCGGTTGCGTGACTGGATTATTGCGAGTGGTACTTTGTGTTCCTTACCTTACATAGCCATTTAGCTCTCAATTTATACGCGAACGTCAGCTTTAATGATTTGTAAAAGAAACGGTTTGGATTTTCGAGAACATAAAGTATTTTCCCAAAGAAACTGCAAATAACAAAGAAAGGCCACTGGTGCTGCAGAGTATAGACATCTGACAAAATATGATAACCTACTGCACTCTAGACACTAGTTTCACCAACAATTTTCCAGATTTGTTCGCAATTCTTCAGAACGATAAATGAATATATGAAAAACCAGCGAATGCATCATCTAGTAGAAAGACCATCTGAAAATAGTTACGGTAAACGATTTGTCATATTTCAAGTCGTCCTTCCATTACAGTTTTTTTGCTATTATCCAAATTATGCAAATTTTGGCAACACTGGTTCGCGAATTTTTCTTCTTGTCAGCGCGAGCCTGAATTGCCCAGATTTTTTATTTCATATCATAATAGAAGTAGGGCCAAACTTTATCACAGTGTTTATTTCAATTCGATATTAGACATACCAAGACCCATTTTAAGCCTCTGTAGTTTACCAATTTTTGCCTTTTTCCGAAGTGCGCAAAATGCCTTTGCTTCAAAGAACCACCAAACCATATAAATAAAGCAAAACTCCATGCAATTCCCATTGATAGTAAGTAGAAGAGTATTGCTATCATTTAAAATTAAAATTGTTTTCTGGCGTTGCAAACTGTTTAAAAGCAAGCGCTTTCAATTTGTTTAATTTTAAGCCTGATTATTGCGTAATGAATTAAGCAAAACCGTTTTTCCGAATTTCCCGAGAACAATAGAATTCCAGAAGGTTTAAGTAATATTCTCGAAGATAGCTCCCCAAAAGTGTTCTTCTGGCAAGTTATCAGGATTTTGGATTTTCTGAGCTTGTCCGCCGATTCTCGATATTTACAGTCAGAGCCTCTTAACTTGTCAGTCAATCACCAACATCTTTATTTTGTTCTCTGGGCTTCTTAAAATCAGGTTTTCAATCGTGTGTAGAAAGTAATTTAGAAAACAACCCTTTCATTGTGGCTCGTTTTTTTGCCACCGGTTATGTGTATTTACTTTAAGCTGTCATTGGCTCAGCCTCCAAATGTGAATCGTTAGAAGATTAACGGGTTTTGGTTTTACGATTCTCTAAAACACTTTATTTGATGTCAAATTTGTAGGTGTTACAGCCTTGTCCATTGTATACGCTCTGCAACTTGCTTTAGATACGTCACAATACGGCGTCAAACAATGCTCAGAAGTTGAAAATTACATGACGTCAGTGGAACGTGTCATCACATATACTCAAATCGAGCCAGAGCCGGGGCACAATAATTATCAACAGCCTCCCCAAAACTGGCCACAGCACGGTCAAGTAACACTAAACGACTTTGGCCTTGTCTACTACCAGGGTGGACCAAAAATACTTAAAGATGTCAGCTTCACTATTAATTCACAAGAGAAGATTGGAATTGTCGGTCGCACAGGAGCCGGTAAGTCCTCATTGGTTGCAGCTCTATTTCGCATGCCTCAACCAATTGGTGATGTCATTATTGATGACGTCAATATCGACAATATTAACATTCAAAGCTCTCGCCGAGCCATGGCGGTGATTACCCAGAATCCAGTTTTGTTTACTGGTTCACTGCGCATGAACTTGGATCCTTTTGATGAGTATGGAGACAAGGAACTCTGGGAGGCACTGGAACAGGCGAGTTTGAAAGCCATGGTGAATACGTTACCACGGCAACTGAGCGAGGAGGTTAAAGAGTGTGGGGCCAACTTCAGCGTCGGAGAAAGACAACTTTTGTGTCTAGCTCGTGCCTTATTGAAGAAAAACAAAATTATTGTTTTGGATGAAGCAACGGCAAATGTGGATTACAAAACGGATCAATTAATTCAAGAAACAATCCGCACAAAATTTAAACATTGTACAGTGATAACAATTGCGCATCGATTGAACACCATCATGGATTATGATAGGATGCTGGTTTTGGAAAACGGTCGAGTTGTTGAATACGACAAGCCGGGAGTTTTACTGCAGAACGAAGGAGGACAATTCTCAAGGCTTTATGAGTGCTATGCGGACAATGTTGATGAAAATGTCAGAAACTAAATGACCCGCGTTTCTTTCAAGCAAGTGTTCGTAAACATGAAACCGACATTATACCTTCGTATAAGAAAATAGCACTTCTCAACTAGTATAAGGCCTGGGTCAATGAAGAAACCAGGAATGAATTGTTTACTAGCGATATTTTTGGCCTGGAGCAAGAAAATGAAACGAAATTTGGCACACAGAGATCTCATTATCCTTAACATTTTAATGACATTGGGCGTTCTCCTAGGTGACGTGACATGTCACGTGACTTTTGCTCCAAAAAGTAGCAATTATTTGACGAATTGCCAATCGATTCGATCTGGAGAACAAAAACGCTTTTTAGCCTTTCACGTTTGGAACGATCGTCTATTGTCTACTCAACGAAAGTTATGAGGGTAAAGGTCAACTTTCTGATAAAATTCTACTTTTGAGCGATGATATGTCTACTTTTAAAAATCCAAGACACTCATTCCAAACGTAGAAGGTCAGATACTAGGTTTAATTTGTATCGAAAACGCCGTTTCATTTATCAGTATAAATTCAATTCGCGGGCAATTCGTGTAATATTCCGGTCATGTGATCTGTCACGTGGTCGCAATTAAACATTAAGGCAAAAATGGACGTTAACGTTTGTATTCCAGGAAAGATTCATGCTTTTCTATACGATCTTGTGGAAGATGTTATCGATCAACTCATTTATTCCACTCAGAGTTTGAACCCAGGCCTGAATGCTTGAGCTGTGACATTAACTTTTCACCGAAAACCATATTTTAAGGCCAAATACATTCCTGGACGCTATATCGCAAAATTGCAACCAAACTATCAAACACTGATCGTTTGCAACATAAATGAGAGTGTAAATTATTCGGATTTCGAGGCAAGAATTGCGAAATTTCATTTGTGGATAAAACAAAATTTTTGAAGAAGAGTTCTTCAACACCCAGTCGGCCTCTTGTTCATTTTTTACGTCTAGTTTTTCCGCTCTCTTTTTTTTCGGTTTTGTTGGCTATTAAGTGGACTTTGTTTGCAGATAAACATTGACAGAAGAAACTTAGAATTTTTAGTAAAAAGTAGTTAGGGGTGGATAGGCCGTACTTCCCTTACCTTCGATTATGGGAGGCAATTTTCATAGGTTTTTTGTCGATAACTCTGTCAAATATTTGATTCGATCTTATTGTTGTTTAATTGTTACTTGTTTACACAGTAAGGCAGGGTTTCAGTAAAATCGATGGAGCTTAAAATTTCTACAATGTGGTATTATTTTAAATTCTTTTTTTTGAAAATAAAACTGATTAAGTTTCTCATAATTCGTCTCATTTTGAAGTTACTATACTGTCGTTATAGATGAGGTTTTATTCTTTTCAGTATATGAAGTTGAACTCGTGTCGCGTTCCCCGAAACAAACTGCGCGTGTTGTCACGATGGCTTTCACTGGAAGATAAGTGAGGCTCATGCTCACAGCTTCCGCTGCCCGATACTCACGGCTGCAAATCCAATATGGCGTCTAAAAATGGCGCTCCTGACAACAAGATTCGACGCTCTCTTTCTCTAGCTAACGTTAGGTAATGGCAAACCTTGACACTTTGGTTTTGTGCACGTTATTAGTTATAGATCTTTCAAATCTGTTAAAATGAAAGCAAGTTTATTTTTTCACCCTCAGCCAACTGAACTGTACCTTAAGTTAATCACAACGGCAGACAGAGCAAATTAAATGTAAGGAAAAATCGATGGTCATCCTTTCCCTGGCCCAATGTTGTTCATGAATGCAGTATTGGTAATTTAGCTGAAAAAGGTTTCAGTTGAGTGAAACGTGCGTTTATCATGGATGGAGCTTAAAAAATTCTACAAGACGAAATTATTTTGAAATGTTTTAACAAAAAACTGATCTAGTTTTTCATATGATCTTATTTTGGAATCGCTACACTGGCGTTTTAGATGGGCTCTGCAAACTTTTCAATTTGTTTAAAGTTGAACGAAACAAATTGCAGCAAATTTGTTGTCAGGAACAAAGGTAAAGAAAAATCCCTGGTAACCGTTCTCGGACTCCATGTTGTTCATGCAGTGTTGGCAATTTGGTTTGGTTGTAACTAAAATCAGAAACGGGGCGGTAAGGGGGAACGAACGATCCGCGGGAACGAACAGTCAGCAATATTCTGCATAAAAATTTTAAATAACCTAACCCAATTAAACCCACTAACTCTAAACCTGATTCCAGCCTTAGTCCCTGGCCAAACGAAGGCGGAAGTGATCGCAAGTTGAAAACTTGTATCGTCTTGCGACTCTGCTTGGCCATGTATGCATGCCTTGCGTGTGCTTGCGGTGGCTTGCGTTCACTTTGATCGAGCTCAAGTTTGCAAGCAAGTGAACGCAACTTTGTCACCCGTTTGGCCCCCTAAGTTGGTCTAGCAAGGAGCAGAAAATGTATTTATCATGAAAATGGGCCAAAAGTTGAAGGAGCAAACTTGCTTGTAAGTTATTTTTTTACATTTTTATATATTCATGTATGTAATTAAATTCTGAAATGCCCGTGGGGAGAATTTAATAAAGTATTATTATTATGGTTATGATTATGATTATGACCATTATGATTATGATTATGATTATCATTATTATTTTATTTTGTTTTTAGGAGCAAATGTCCTCGAACCAGTCACAAATTGCACATTTGCGACCATAAATTGCGAGCCCTGTCTCAGTATTGTTTCCTTTAGTCAGGCGCGTATGCAAGGCCGCACTGAAATGGCTTTTTTTGCTACTTGCGTTGAATTTGCGTCTACTTGCGAGTCCTTTAAGCCAAACGAAGGCGCAAGTCAACGCAAGTTCAGAAATTGGACTTACATGGATACTAATCTTGTGATGGGTGGCCAAACCGGGCCATTTCAGGGCAGTCAGTGAGACGAGAGCGCGCGCCCAAGTAAAGAAAAACAATACTGAGACCAACTTGCGTTGGTTGGCCAAACGGTTAAAAACTTGCGTCAACTTGCGTGCAAATTTGAGCTCGATCAAAGTGGACACAAGTCCACTAAAGGCTTTGGTACATTGTTCGAAGATCTGCTTATCCCAGGAAAGGTCGCTAGAGACCCAGACACCGAGATCCTTCTCAGATTCACAAGTTTCTAAGACAGCGCCGCTGATGGAATACTGAAACACCTGCGGATTTTTCTTCCTTGTAATGCGTTGGCATTTGCACTTTTTCTTGTTAAACAAAAGCCCGGACGACTCTGTCCAGTCCACCAGGCTGTTTAGATCTGACTGTAATGCCGCACAGTCTGAGGCAGAGTTGATCGTCCTAAGAACTTTGGTGTCATCTGCGTAGCATGCGACTCTAGAAGACGACGTAACAGTGTCTGGGAGGTCGTTTACAAATAATAAGAACAGCATCGGGCCGAGCAGAGACCCTTGAGGCACTCCGGAAGTGACTAATAGTTGTTCAGAGGTGGCACCAAGTACTGTCACACGTTGTTTACGATCACGCAGGTATGATTTAAACCAGTCATGTAATGAGCCGGCAATCCCAAATTGGAAGAGTCTGTCAAGCAATTTGGCATGATCGACTTTGTCAAACGCCTTACTCATATCGAGGTAAATAACATCCGTTTGCCTTCCAGAATCGAGCTGCGCCCCGATGTAGTCTAGAACACTGGTTAGTTGGGTGATGCAGGACCTACCAGCTAAAAAGCCATGTTGGAAAAGGCTTATCTTTTGTTGTAAGTGATCTTTCAGACCGGCTAAAACACAACGCTCAAGTATCTTTGAGATGACAGAAAGAAGGGAAATTGGGCGATAGTTCTCAACATGCTCACGTTTCCCTTTCTTAAAGACTGGAACCAAGTTCGCGAGTTTCCAGTCTGACGGAACCACGCCTAGTTGCAAGGATTTGTTAAACAATTTTGTGAGAGACGGTGCAATCTGTTCAGCTGCCTCTTTCAACAAACGTGAAGGGATTCCGTCTGAACCTGTCGCCTTATTTACATCCAGCTGCCTCAGATGGGCCTGAACCTCTGTGACTGAGATCTGCAAGTCTGTGATGAACGGTCCAACTGAAGGTGATGACCAAACTGGATGCGACCAGACCTCTGAGGGAGCAGAGAAGACCGACGCAAAGTACGAATTGAATAGCTCTGCGATCCGTCTAGGCGTTGACGCTTGTGTGCTCAGTTCATTCTGCTCACAGGATGACATAGACTCAGGAAAGCTGCGCGATTTGCTGGTCAGCTTAAATATAGACCAAAAACGTTTTGGTCTGCGCGCCAAATCAGAGTCCAGGGATCCAAAGTAATTCTCTCGGCTTTCCTGGATCATAATCTTCGCTTTTTTTCGCAGCTCTTTGTATTTCTGACGCTGTTGCTCGCTTGCTGTAGGTTTTCTTAGCTTCAGTCGAGCTGTCTCCTTTTTCCGCAAAATATGAATGATTTCCCCAGAGATCCAAGGAGGGGTGTTTCTGCCTTTAATTTTTCTGGTTGGAATATAGTCCGACACCGCGCTCATGAAAACGTCCTTCCATTCAGTCCAGGCCAGGTCGATGTTTTCACTGTCCCGAACCAGGTTGCATAGATTGATGGATTCGAGCGCACGCCTAAGTCCTTCAAAGTCCCCTCTCCGATAATCATATACCGTTCTATTCACTTTATGCTGAGCCTTCGTGGAGGCGCGAAATTCAAAGCACACTACACCATGGTCAGTAAAGACGCCAGAATCTTGAGGACTCAGCACTTCGCACACTCGAACGTGATCAGGCACGCTTGTGATAACGAGGTCTAACACCTTATCGCCGCGGGTAGGAATAATTAAAAAAAAAAAAATTAAATAAAAAAAAAAAAAGTCAGCGCAAGTCACACGAAAGTCATGGCCAAACGAAGTTGCAGGTTATCGCAAGTTTCTAGCGCCGAGTTGGTATTAATCATCTCATATCCAACAAGCGAGAGTGGAATAGTTGTTTTATTAAATTCTCAACTTCGGGAATCGTTTCTGAATATTGTTTTGCAAGTTTCCGACAAATCTTTCGCATCGCGAAGGAAACTTTTGAATGCCGCGGCACTCGATAAGATATCCAATTTTCTTATAAAGGTGAGTTTACACGGGAAGATTCGCAACGACGATTTTTAGTGCAACCCAGCTTCGATTTTTCATGTATATTACGAGGGGCGATTGCAATGTGCACGCGAAACCCGTTGGCAACAGACGTGTTTCATGGGACGATTTTTAACGCAACGGGGGCAGCGAATAGGGTTCTGGGATGGCTAGGCAGAAAATTGACGACATGCATGTTACACGAAGCAAATAAGGAGCAAAATTCGTTATTTGGAGTTGCAAATTTTTGAAGCTGGTTAAAAAACTTGCAACACAAAAATTGCGCAGAAAATCAGCGTCCGCGCACCCATGTTACACGGCATCAACTTTTAGCGCAATTGTTGCGCTAAAAATCTTCATTTCGAATCGTCCCGTGCAACATCACCTTAAGACAAAAAGCAGGGTTATTCGCTGATAACCAGTGTGCAATGAACCAATCAAAGAGCTGGAAATTCGAATTAGCGAGATGGAGGATTTAACATTAGCCCTTTCACTCCTAGACTCAAGTTACGGTGAGATGATTCGTCACCCTAACTTTTTTTAAAATCTGTTGACAAAATCCTATCACGTTACCATTCAAATGAAACCTCTTTGGCAGAACGTTTGCATGAGGCAGTTTATTTCTTAGGATTTTACGAAACGAAATTTGGAATTTTTGGTGAATTTTTTGCTTTGGTCACTTTAGCAGTGAAAGGGTTAACATGTATTTAACTTGCAGTTGCCCAAGTTCTGTTCCCATTTTTAGCCTCGGACGATGCACAAACCATGATAGGCCTTGAATGAAGGGTGTATAGGGTATTTTCGAGAGCCATGAATAGCGATATCTTCTTGACCTGAAACGGGAAATGGCTGTTTTCTTTCTTGTGAACGTAATTTGCTAAGCAGCCGTGAGCCGTGATTTGCCATGATTATTACCCGTGAAGAGAGAACTGTGTGTTTTTAATTGTCATGGATTATGATTTTCAGTGAAACAGTTCTGGACCCCCCATACTGCCCTCTTGAATATTGAGTTTGTTGGAGCAACTGACAATAGTAGGTTTGCCATCCATCAGGACAAAACACATTCTTGCCTTTTTGGTGACCAAAAACCGCATAGCTATAGACACTGTCCGTATAGCCATGCACGATTGATCCTTAGGAGGTAAAGCCATTTACAAAACAGTTGACTCATAGAGAGTTTTCGAAACAACACCTTATCAGAAAATCCTTGTCAACCTAGTGGCAAGTCAAAACTAAAATTTCCAGACTTTTCACCAATCTTCAGAAGTACCCCATTAAGAATTTCCCTGACTTTATGCAAAATTCCCTGACCTTGAAAATCATCTTTTTCGCCGACTTTTATCTAATTAACCGTGGTAACCCTGAGTTAGAACGTGTCACTTTGTTCATCTATACAGCTACGTCATGTAAAACAAAAAATTGTACACGCCGGTGGTCCTGTCAATACTATTTCAGCGCCTTTGTTATGGCTTTTGAACTTTGCTCGGTTACTCAGCTCATAACCAGTTTCTTGACCAACTGTGATTTGCCCACATGGCGAAAACATTTTTTGGCCGCTACTTCACACGTGTAATCAAAATGTAGTCGGTTAACCATTAAAACATTTCACTTTCTTTTGTTTCTTTCCTTCCGCTAGGCACCCAACCAATTTATCTTTTGGATGACGATATATATGCAATATATATATCGCATATAAACTACATGTACTAGTTTCTGGTGAAAAAAAAGCCAAGGTTTTTTTAAAAATAATTTTTATTGACATGACATTACATACATTTTTTACACTGACATTTCTTTAGCTTTAGCTATTAGGTTTAAATATATTTTATTTTCATTAATCTTCAGTAATATTCTGATTCAGTTAATAAAGTAATCACTACAATCTTCTCTTTTTACTGTACCTTTATTTATAACCCGAACAAATGGCGGTATCTTTTGCACTCTGGCAGGTATAGGATCACCCGGAAAACGTACAGATTACCCTCACTGCTTCGCTATTTACATTTATCAGGCGAAATATATTTTCAGTCCATTTTTTTAATATGTGCCAAGGCCATAAGGCTTATTTCTGATGAACTGAAAATTTAGCCAAAAAACACTGATTATTAAATTAACAAGCCTGATTGCTGAGTTTGGAAGAGACCACAGTGATCTTTGCGGTTCCCAAGTCAAACTTCAGTCTAATTTTTACTTTGTTTCGCTGTCTGTGCTAAATCACGCCTTAAGGACACGTCATTCATCTTGACAACAGAACTGAATTTACGTTTCTCACTTCTCGGGCCACGCTCTGTTATCATGGATCTGCTGGATCGTGCTAACCATGTGTTAGAAGTGCTACGGCGCCGGCTATACGTTCGGCTAAACGAAAGACCGTCTGCAGGGATGGTAGAGCAAGTGCAAGCCGCCTTAAATCCTTGCCGATATTTGCTGTGAAATAACGCGTATAAATAGGGGTTGATGGCGGAGTTGGAATGACCCAAGAAGAGCGATGTAAAATAAAACGTCAAAGAGGAGTCAAAACATGGTATTTTGTGGTAGGCAAAGAAGAAAATAAACTGATATACGTAGAGTGGAAGCCAACAAGCACAAAATAGTGCTATGACGGTGATTAACATTTTTACGACCTTTCGCCGTAAGGCTCGGGTTCTGAGTTCATCCCGACTCGAGCGAAAACCTGGTATTTGCCTTCGCCACAGTTTGGAGACAATGACTGAGTACATTACAACCATAGTTAATAAAGGGAAGACGTACAATGTTATGAACAGAATTAACGTGTAGTCCTTCGGTGCTGTAACGGGGTTAAAAGCGGGACTCCAGTCCTCGATACACATCTCATAGCCTTCGCTTCCAACAATGACTCTTTGGGCATACAGAAATGGCGCCATGACCGAGAAGGAAGTCATCCAAATTGCACCAAGAATGAATCTAGCTGCGAAGAACGAAAGACGCCGCTTGAAAGGGAATGTTATGGCCCAAAAGCGATCGAATGAAATCGCCAGAAGAGTGAGTATGGAACTTGCCACGGAAACGCTTTGGAAAAACACAACCATTTTGCAAATCACCTCGCCAAAAATCCACTTAAATCCTAGATACAGTTGTGTTACCATGTTGGGCATACCGAGTAGAGTGATTAACAGGTCGCTTGCAGCTAAGTTGGCGATGAAAAGATTTGTAACGCTTCTCATACTCATGTTCCGCCAGACTGTGATTATGACTATAGAGTTACCAGCAAGTGAGAGAAGGATGATAATACTGTAAGCGAGAGTCTTTGTGACTTGAGTCGCGACTGTTTCTTGGTATAAGGGACAAAACAAATCGTTTGTTTCATTTCCAGTCAAATTGCCGCCATCAGCAGCATCCATTTTAACTCTTTTCCTAGTCTCGTATTCTTGAGCAATGTTTTCAAATTAGCATGCGAGTTTCAAAGAAGTTTTCTTTGCCTTTCTCCACCACTCACAGAGCACTCGCTGTCTGCAGATTCTATCTGGTGTAATTATTTTTAGTCAACAATCGCCCTGAAAAAATAACAAAAAAGAAACCAGATTATCCGCTGAGGTGCTTATTGGTGCTTCGCATGCAAATCTATTTCCTTATCAGTATTGTTGCAAAACGAAACGGCCATAAGCCTACAATTAACGTTGAGTTGTTAATCGAATTTTACATAGGTGTCGCAGATACGTATTTATTCATTTATTCTACCCACCATTAGCGAGTGGTTTTTTAATCAGAAAATTTAATTATCATCTCCTGCCACTATATTAAAACATCGTTTTTGCACGTTTGCTTGGGTTAAATGGATCTAAGAATCAACCATTGCTAAGGCTTTCTGAGCTTCTGTTTACCCACTAATATTTGCTTAAGTACACTCGGTATAGGATAATATTTTTTGTACTCTATCCGTGGCCCTTATAAGTTGATACTCTTATTCCCAAGTAACAACACAGCTGTATTTCGTTTTAATGTCTTATATAAAATATTTAGTTAGGCCTGAACTGACTTGCCTTCAAATCAACTTTAATGGTAAAATATTAATTTCTTCTCTTCGTGTAATTCATTTAAGGTAAACACCGATTCAAAGTTACCAATTTTACAATTAACTTTCTGTGCCGGTTCACAAGGTATCTCCCCCAATTACTTTGATATCCCAGCTACAATACCCAAAGCAAATGAGGTTACTCATGTAAACAGGATTGTTCAAAGAACGACGTAAGTAAAACTGCCTCCTCTGTTTGATTTATAAATATATCACGACAAGAAGAGTGTGCGCACTAAAAATATTTGAGACTTTTCTGTGAATGTGCAATTCAGTATCGATAATTGACACAAGAAAATTATTAAAATTTGTACAGGCGCCTCACTGTTGCATATGGAGCAAACTTACAGGCCTCAATTGACTTACATTTCTGAGATAGTTTCTTCGGGCTCCGTAGCATCAAAATCAGGAGCAAGGTTTCTCCCCCACCCGCCCCCCTGCACCGCCACCCGTGGTAATGCGATGCTAGCTTATCACAGTTATTTTAGCTTTTCCCAACAATATATTTGCATATTTGTCTCGCGAACATTTCTTATTTCTGTACATGTGTGGATATATTGTTGAGTGAAGTGTGTCGCTTGTTTGTAGTGCTGGTGAAGCTTAAGACCATACATATGTCCGAAGCGCTTATCACTGTTGACTGTTGAACTCTTCACCATTATATATTTTGCCCCATAGCAGAATTGCGTGATCATCAGAATTCTTTGGGTCTCAAGAGAACTCCGAAAATCTTGGTTTATCCGTCCGCAAGATGTTGGACAGGACAAGGGAAAGAGTAAATCAATTCGATATTGTAACAAAATAAAATCCTATTACATATAGCCACTAATAATCTATTGTGAACCTCTGTGCCATAAAAAAACAACCCTTGGACGTTAACTGCCCGTCTACTTTTCTGCCAGAAGTCTGAAAACCTTCATGTTTGTTATAAGAGAAACAGTAACGAAAAATCAGTAATGCTGTGAAATGTTTTTACTGTGAAAATGTTTTACTTTGTATGGAACTCGGAGTTTGAGATATCGAATATAATTATGCATGTAAGGGATCGACCGAGCATAACCGTTGTTATAGTACAACGCTAAATTTTGGCGTGCTCCCATTGGTCGAAACCGATCACGTGACGCGATAGTATATCTCCTCAGCGGGTGCCTATCAGTCCGTTTTTGGCAATTTTCGCTCAAAATTTAGCGCTGTACAATAAAAACAATAGAGTCCTTCTATCTCAGGCCCTATGTGTGATAGGTTCCCTCGGAAATTTGATGTTCAAACTTCACATAAGCCCTGAACTACGTTCTCTGGCTAATATTTGTTGTGAACATCAACTTTCCTCGGGCAACCTATCACACGATAGTGCCTTCGACAGAAGAACTCTATTGTTTAAATGGTGTTCAATTTAAAACCAAAGCTCCGACTGAAGAGGAAATTAAAAAATGAAGAAATGCAACAAAAAATAAATATACATATACACAGGCCTTAAAATTTTGTTCAGACCGTCTAGCCCTGTATACGTAACCGAGTTAAAGATTGCATGTTTACTTTTTGGCAACAGATTACATCATTTGTAGGTATATTGTTCAGACACAGGCAATTTTTTTAGCGCTAATCTTTCCGGCCTTATATTTAAGTTATATCAGATTATGATTAATCGAAATTCTCCGTTGACGTCAATTTAAGTAGGCTGGGCTTGCTCTGTCGCTTGTACTAAGATCGAGGTTGAATTATATCGATTGATTTCTTGCTCCAGTCAGTTCTAGAATCAAGAGCTGTATCCTACACACAACACACAGATCAGAGGCATACTAGAACAATGAACGTGTTTTGGACAATTATTTAGAAAAGTGTTAAGACTTACCCGTATTTCTTTGCACCTTCCTTAGACGCAAAGAACGAAACCTTCTTAATATTTTCTCTCACTGGAGATAATTCACTTTCGCAACAACCGCATTACGTAATGAGTCAGTGAAATGTTCCACTAATTGAATGCTGGGTTTTATTGTATTTCAATTATGCTTATAATTACGGAAGTTCTCGCCACATTTTGCATTTTGCTCCGTAAATGCTTACATTTGCATCAGTAGCCTAAAGAAATTAAATTAAAACATTTACTGTTCCTTAAGGCACGGCTGTAACAATTCGTACCGAACTACCAAACGAATTTTAAAACCGGAAATTGTCTCAAACACTGACAATATTTTGTTCATCCCCATTTATGACCTCAATGAGATAATCTGAAACACTTTTCAAAGTCTGAGGACTCTCAGACGTAGTTTAGGAAACTGTATTATATTATAAACAATAAAGTTATTTATCTTTAAGTAAAATAAATTTGGTTTATACACTGCGCATGCTTCCTTTGAGGGTTCACTTCTTACTCTTGAAAACAAAGCTTGATTTTTTTTCCTTTTAGAAAACCTCTTTTTAATTCCAAAAAAGGTTTCTTTTTCAATCGCTTCTAGGTATTTGACCTTTGGAATTTGAAAATTTTAATTAAAGGTAACTATTTTTAGCGCTTCTCCAATGTACTGATTTTCTTTCATCAACAGGATACCAATGTGTGGTAGTTGCTATTTTCTTTTCAATTTGTAGATCTCACCTATTTTTTTAAAGAGCTCAAGATATGTTGTTTTCTTAGCTCTTCAGAGACCGCCTATGACATCTTTTTTTCTCATCAAAATTTTTGCCTTATCTCTCACATAACCGGTCGTAAGTGGCACAAGTAATTATATTTAAATGATTGCGTTGTCACATTTTCAGAACTTTTTTCTTGATCGAGGCTAAGCCGTTAATTGCGTGATCACTTAAAGTGATAACTGCATAACTCTTAACTACGCCGAAGATAAAGAAAATCTTTAGGTTTGGAGTTAAAGGTACAGAACAACCGTGAAATTAGCTTAGAACTTGATCTAAGCAGCTGATATCTATGGTTTACATAAGCAAAACAACTGAACTAAAGAAAAGCTCTGTTTATGAAAACAGAATTTGCCTTCTAGCATTTTCGTAATCTAGAGTTTAAGGTGCAGAATAACCGTGCATTCAGTTTAGAACTTGATGCCTAATTCTAAGCAGCAGATATCCATAATTTACAGCAAACAAACTACTGAACTTAAAGAAAAAACGATACAAAAAAGAAAAAAACAAACAAACAACAACAACAATAGGGCCATGCGTAATGTGCATTACTGTTGTAGGGGTGTTCGTCGGCACTCTTTCAAGGCTGGTTGTTTTTATATGAACACCACCCGATCGCAGTCAATTGCTTACTTTTTCGTGCCTTATAAAACTCTGCGTTACTTTACAAGACTATTTTGTCGTTGTCGTATTTTGTTTGCCGTCGACCGATCAGCTTAATACGTGTTTCGATGTGATCGCACGGTTTCTGGTAAGCGATATTTGTAATGTTTGTCTGAGATGGTTTTTGCTAAGTATCAAAGGTATCACGTTGAAAGCGAACTTAAGAGAACATGCATTGCGGTATCTGAATGTTACATTTAACTTGAAGGTGAGGTTCAATTTTTTAAGTCTTTGGGCCTTACTTCAAAACAAAGCCCATTCGATTAACAGGATCCAACGTATAATGAGTTTTAAAGGTAACTATGGTTAAGTTACAAGACAAAATATCCAAGTTTAATAGCTCACATCAGCGGCCACCAAAAAATTCCACAGTAATGGAAAATAAATAAAGCATCATCGGCGTTGTTTTTTATGTGTCACTCAACTTTGGAAGCCGCAGCTAAATTCTGTCTTTTCCGATGTTTTTAAATCAATTAAAATCCACTCGATTACCAGAAGTGTGAAATAACTTAAGAAAGGAAACTACAGTTACAAGACAAGACATCCACGTTATCTCACATCACCAGTATCACAAAAGAATGGAAAATAAATACACGGTTACGCCTGCTTTTCTCATGTCACTCAGTTTTGGGTGCCCCAGCTAACTTCTGTCTTTAAAATGTTTTTCGATTAATTAAAGACGCAATAAGTTGTTGACGACGTTCATCTAGATATGCTGCATCCAGAATTATTCCCTGCTGAGCGGTAATGTAAAGAGAAGAGAACAGGTTTTGCCTCGGGTCATACAGAAGTAATAAATCTCAATTATCGAATACTCCAAATCGTGTGTGCCCAGCAGGTCGCTGTAATGAGAACTTATTGTATTCAGAAGTGTGCATCAACAATTAAACGTACCACTAATGGCAAGAAGAAGAGACCTTTTTTCAACGAAAACCAAAACATTTAAGTGATGACAAAATGGTTTGGCCTGGGAGATCAAATGATTTGAAATCCCCCCCCCCCCCCGCCACCCCAAAAGTCTACTGAATGGTTTGCATGAATGCATTTTTGTTCCATGCTGTTTGTTTGAAGTAAATAACAAAAGCAGAATATACTCAACGAAATATCGAAAATAACAATCTACAGCGCGTGAAAGGCATCACACAGAGTTTAGTTAACTCTTTAACACAACAAGGCATCACAGTTTAAATGTTTTCTGATATTTCTAACAAAGGGTGAACATCAGCATTTAAAGATGTTTATGCGTTGCCGAGACGTCCTGGAAAGACGCATGTTATCATTTTAAGAGCTTGGGATGTTTTTGTATCAGACTCGAAAGTTTTGACGACTTCTGTTTTTGTCAGTACTTAAAAAGGGCTGAATGCGCGCCTGCATTGTGATATTAGTGTACATCAGTTTGATTTGATTCCTACCTCAAGAGAAGAAGCGTTTAATAAATTTATAGTACTTAATGAATAGGATATTGTATGTTGAAAACCGCGATGATCATAACTTATATGTAAGGCATCTAAATGTTGAATTCCTACTGCAATCAGTAAAAACAGAGAACTAGAAATAGCCCTGGCTGACAAATAAATAAGCTATCGATCTCAGCCGGTTTCATGTGCCGGTAGCGAAAGATTGTACACTTACCACAGAACTGAAGCGTCGCTTTCCTAGTTGCCCCGATTACTGACTATAGAAAATCCGTAGCGGGTGGGCGCGCGGCAGATGCGAACCATATGACTGGCTTCAGAAAACTGATTACTAGATCCAGGCCTAATGACCGCGACGTGCTGTCTGGGAGCAATACCTCAGGTATGATAATCGACGATATCTCCAATCAAGATGGGATTTCCTGCGTTTAGCTGTAAATTTAAAACTCTGGACTTTTTAACATTGTTGTGAACGCCAATTTTGATTTCAAAAAGTTACAATTTCCTGGTTTTTCAAGATTTGCCTCGTCGAGATGCAAATTAATGTAAACGGCACTTTACATTTATAACTAAAGTGACCCACGGAAAACGCTAGACAAAACTTGAAGACCTTTAATCTCGAAATAAGACAAAACTTGAAGACCTTTAATCTCGAAATAAGACAAAACTTGAAGACCTTTAATCTCGAAATAAGTTGAAAGAACATCCGCCACACTATCTTCATCATCGTGGGCTAAAATAGCACTTTTAAAATGAATGAACAATCGACAGTAGCTGTTATCAGTGAAATGCAATTTACGACATTTTAATTAAGCCGTTGAGCAGTTAGACATTTTTTGCCTGACATTGGGTGATTTTAGTAACAGTAGATGGTGCTCCTGAAGCGTGCATCGGTTTTCCGGACAACAAGAGAGAAGAAGGAAAATTGTTGAGCTAGCGGTAGCTTACGATGGACTGTGGTATCGGAGGATTATGCGATAAAACCACAAAAGCCCCCCCCCCCCCCCTTACCACCACCACAACCACCATCTTTGTTCATTTTTCGCTCAAAGGAACTCTGTTTTACAAGGTCGACACGTTCTAACGAATAGCTAGAAAATGAACCCCTCTTATCTGCCTTTTTCTAAATTAAAACAACAACAACAACAACAACAAAAACAACAGCTTTTTTTGGCCCCTTCGTCCCCTGTACCGGGCATATGCAGTTCCACATGTAAGCCATATAGTCGGTGTGGACCAAAACATTTTTTGTTATTTATTATTTTTTCTGATGGGCAGTTTCCATTATTTTGCCAAAAAGTGCGTAATGAGGACGAGATCTTGCCGATTTAGCCTGAAAAAAAGGGTGGACTAACCCCTGATATTTTTATCTGAAAAACGATTATGGCTTTTAGGTCTGAGGCTGCTGCCGAAATCCACATCCAAATCAGTAAAACGTCCAGGAAGTTTTCGAATTCCCCCCATAGGTAACACGATCCACATGACGTTTGGTTAAGCCTACTCGTCAGCACAGTACAAGCTACTAGCTAGTTATGCTAGAAAGTTCCGACTTCAAAGAAAAGGAAATATTTTAATGCGGTGAGTCAATGAAGAAAAGAGAAGAGTACGCTACTGTCATGCTTGAAAAAGACAGCCGGATTTACAGAGGCAATGATGAATTAAAGGCCGTTTAGAGAAAAAAATAACTTTGCCAGACAACCAATGATATATGGATGGGATTACTGTGAAATGATATCATACAACTGGCAACTGAGAAGAGATTTATAAATACTGGTTCCTCCTCGTAAGAGATAAATGAAATAGTGAACCTTACTAACTCTTCCGTTACTGCCACAATTGCTGACAGATAGACAAAAAAATTTCCGTGAACAGCAGATTTGGACTGGCAAAATGTGTCTCTGTCTTTTTAAACTGAATAAAGATGTACGTTACTATTTATCATAACATACGAACTATCTTTCCCGGCTGTCTCCTTCGTCACATGATCAGCCTTTTTCCTGAGCCCCGAACATGCAAGCACGCACACAAACGATCAGACCCGTGCAAAGCGTGCCAGGAGATCTAGAAGAACGGACCTTACCTATACTTCCTTTAGACTAGAGCTTACATCGAAGCTTCGATTCCAATAAGCCTGTTCGAAGCGTTACGATCACTGGAATCGCAGGAAGGAGTTCGTGCGAAGAAAACTGATTCTTTAAATGAAGGGGAAAAGAAAGGACCGGAGTTACTCACGCGCCGTGGATCTACTCTTCGCTGCCTGACCATCTGAACTCTTGGAACAGAATATTCTTAATTGGTTATGAAGTTTTGTTCTCGGCCCATAACTTGACATAATTCGGAAAACTGGACAGACGTCATTTGATGGTTGATTTTGATTAAGTGCGGTTTTAAGTTCAACTCTTTAAAGTTACCTCGTAGCTTGTTTATGCTTCACGATAACAATCGAACTCTGCATTGATAATACAGGGTAAGAAAACACGGATAGTATGACTAAAATGTTAAATGTTAATTATAACTGATCATTCGATGATCATATGCATGGTATATAACTATAGTTAATGTGGTAATCGGCGACGATAATGAATGAAATGCCATGCAGAAAAACTTACCTTGAGCGGCGCTTGAATCACTGGAACAGTCTAACTTAACGGAGTTAAATCGACGGTGTACTTTTGTGTGGAAGTGATATAATGAAATGAGGTACTGATCATAACAAATGATAAATATTTTGGTAAAATTTTATATCCTTTTTGAGCCGCTAAAACATAACAGCAGTTCAATTTTAAAAATCTCTTTATGTCGTGGGCGTTTTCGCCGCCGACCCAACCAACATTTTTTTTCCGACTGGCGACACTTGTTTGTTTTCATCAGGATCTCATGTAATAAAAATATTATTGCTCAGGCTTGATATTGATACATCAAAACTTTATTAATTTAAAACTTTTGACAAATTTATAAAATGTATAAAAATTTATAAAAGGTTATTTGCAAAAAGGCAAAGGTGATCACGTGCATGAGAACTTGCCTTTGACACTCATTTCAAAATTGTCAGGGCATTTACCTAAATTTCATATTTACGATAGAAAAGTCGTAAACATATATGGTGGCGGTTTACGAGTGTGTAAACAACACGTTTTAATTTTCCTTTTTCAAGGAGCAGGACAAAAAAATAAAATTGAAAAGCGTTCTCATATTGCCTTAAGTTCTGTCAGGCAAAGAAAACAGACGCCATTATTTAGAATTCAATCGTCTTACTTATTTCCTAAACTTCGGCAGTTATTTGTTGATTGAAATGGTTTACGTAGTTATTTCCATTCATTGTATAAACATTAGAAAACAATGCAAACATGAATTAAAGGAAGGACCGGTTGCTGTAGTTCCAAAGTTAGGACGAATGGAAACTTTTGATCAGGTGACAGGTTCACATCGAATGTAAGTTACAAATACAAAATACAAATACAAAAATAAATCATTTGGCTAAAAGACAATCCATTTATATTCGCTAGCTCTTTCTAATTTATTAGCCATTTTCACAGATAACTCTTCTGCGTGGTCTCGAGGCAATATTGGCTAATTTTTCACTTTTGCGCGAGATTGCCTCTGTTGCATCCACGTTGAAATAAATTGCATTGAGAAAAGTTATTTTATGAAAAGGGCTATTAACGTCACACCTACAAATATAAAAACGACATAGTTATGCGTCCGCTAAATTCTTCCTTTTGTAACTTAATCACTTGAAAGATGCAGTAGAAATTTGAATAAGGATGACAGTTTGCGTGGCAGTTAGTAGCTGTGGTTACACCACCCTAGATAAACATAGTTCCCCAGTATATTTTGCCTTGGTAAAATAGTTGGGGTTTTCGTTTACCTTGGTAACTAAGGCCTAGTTTATACGTCGAATTTAATTCAGACGAGTTTAATTCACATTAAATTCGTCTATTGGTCGACATTATGTCACAGTCCGTTTTAGACGTCGAATTTAATTCTCTGAACTTTTGAGAAACAACCATATCCATTATTGTCAATGGAGCGTGTAAAAGGACAGAAAACGGTTAACGACAGAAAATTTGAATATTAAGTCAATAAATTTGCTTTTCCCTCCTTAAAGCGTTGCCTTCGCTTAGTTTTCATTAAAGTTTCAAGGTCTTTCAATGCATAGACCAATGTTAGTTCATTCAGGATAATCCTGATTACTTTACTGTGACTTCTATTTCATTGTTAAAACAGCCGGTAAACAAACTTTGCGCTGAACATCAGCAATTTCAGGACAATACAATTTCATCGCTTAGTAGAATGAAAGCTGGAAGGTATACTGAGACAATTGACAAATTATCATATTTTCAGTATTATTTTGAGTTTAACTCGGTTTGCCGCACGGTTTGTTACCAAGTTTTCGAGAATTCGCGCCAAAAAAATGAGTGAAGGGAAGGTATTCCCTTGGTACTAGCTAGGGTGCTTTAAGCCAATCAGCGCTGTTCTTATATCGAGATAATTACCTATCATGCATTGTGATACACTGGTACATTAAAATAAGTTTAGCATTTAATTCGATGTATCGCAAATGGGACGTCTAAAACAAATGAACACGCTCTATGGATATTTTATCCGCGTAAATGAACTGGGTAGATTTCTGGCTGGGTCACTTAAGGACGGTGCCTCCTAATACAGATGTATTTTTGCAAAGGTTGTGACTATGGGGAAAAAGTAGATCTTAGCAAGGGTTATTGGAATCCAAAAAGAAAAATGTGGGTAACCACGCATTTTTCAGAGATAATTAATCAACCATGCTTCAAAAAAGCGTTGAAATACAAAGAATGTAACGGGCAGTTTCTTTCCAAATTTTAGCCCAATTGTCTCTGAAAAATGCGTGGTTACCCCCAATTTTCTTTTTGGATTCTGATAGCCCTTGCTGATATCTGCTTTTTCCACATAGTCTTAAACCACGCAAAAATATTGTTGTATTAGTGGGCAAATTCCTTAAGAAACCCGAATATCCCGAGATGGGCAGAACGTATGCGCAGAAATAAAAGGAGGCACCGTCCTTAAGCGGGAGAAAACAGACGTTTGAGACATCAGTTTTCTTCATGAACTGAATGAGAAGACGATGAAACCGCTCCAATAGATAGGATGCGAGATCCTTGGTGCCAGACACGTAAAGAATTCTCGAATCATATAAAATAAAACGTGCAGTAAGCCTCAGCGTTTCTTTTTAAATTTAACACACAACATTGCTCAATCTTCCACACGCGGACGCCGCTGGCAAATTAGGTCATGCACTATGGAGCTGATCACGCACTGCGCGTGCAGCGTCCAAGCCACTCAGCTTTTCACCCCAGTCGCGTAAGGCAAGTTAAGATTAAAAGAATTTCTGCAACCATTCCCTGCGTTCCGGAGGATTTTCTTGCACGCTATTATAGCCGAAAAATTGCGTTCCATTTGCGTTATTCTACCGGTTGAAGGCCCTGCGCCAATGGTCAGACTAGTTCCAGACTCCGCCTTTCTATTAACCGTGAATCCGGCACAAATCAGATGCACACCAATCTTGAAAGAAATTTCCCATTCAAGATTTTTGCTTACCATTTGCACAAACGCTGGACCACCCGGTTTCCCCTTTTAAATGGCAAACAACCATTCTCTTTAAGATAAAAAGTAGCGATAGGAACACGACGTTTCGACGACTGCATGTCAGTCTTTATCAAGTGTAAACATGCAAAGTTTGACTGTGGTGTATATACAAATATGTGAGTGTGAAAATGTGGGTAATACAACACAATTTATTGGGAATAAAATAAAAAACAAAAACAAAAGGTAAACAGCATAATGTTCATAAATGTCCATAGAACAAAAAAATAAGAAATAAATAAAATCATTCTTTTACCTGCACTTCACTGTTTGGGATTTGTTTTATGGTCATGTATGCACTGAGCACTGGACAACTCTGATTCTGACTTGGCTCCTTTAATATTATTTTGTCGATTCTATTTTCCCTCAGTTCTGTCCAGTCTCTTAAAACTTGACGCTACTGAATCGAGTAGTCGGGCGGTCATAAATATTTTATTATTCCCTACAGTCGTTTCTGTTGCCCGCAAATATAAAGCGTGGCCTTTAATTGAATATGATGAAGAGTTCAAAAATCTTTCACTTATTGACCGGATAAAAAGCCAGCATTTTCTATTTGTGAAAAGGACGTGATCATCAATTGTCACTCCCACTGTATTATCCTTCATTACATATTCATTTTGCGGACGGTTACCAAGCACGAAAAGATAGGACTAATACCAGCAATGTGCCAACCATAAGCACTTTAAAATTATCATTATGATGCGTTGTCACCATGGAGACATTAAAAAAATTGTGATTCGAAGGATGCAAACCGTTGCTGTTACTGACTTTTCCAAATCCAAACATAAAAAAGGTTAAAAAATATACGAGTATATAAAAAAATCCTTGAGATTCTCTGTCGACAAGTTCAACGTACTAATTAACATTTTAATAAGAATAATAATAATAAGTGCCCTCCTGCTGCTGTCTGATAATATCACCACCCACAATACCCACCCCCAAGTGATAACAAATTCTGATGCCTTGACTTTGATTTGATAATCTTACCATTTTGAAAGAAAGGGGGATTATCAGAATGAAGCTTATCAGAGGGACAGTTTCGAAGGGATTCAAGTCACGACTTTCCCAGAGCATTAGAGCGGTTTTCAATTGAGCGTCGAAAAACCAAAAGAAAAAATAAACAGACGACAAAAGCGCGCGAACACCAAACACGATTGGTTTTGGTTTACTTGTGATTGGTTGAGAAAATAGCGCGAGTCACACAGCGACTCACACAGCTTGGTAAAGCAAACCCGCGCGCCAAAGCAAACGCAAATTACTTTCGACATTCATTTGCAAAGTCTGTAAGCAAGAGAATAATCTCTTGTACTAAATAATCCTCCAGTATTTCGTTTGTACCAAGTTTAAGGAGGAAATTGTTCTTTCATCAAATTAGATTAGAATTAGTATCTAAAAACATTTTCAGAATATGATTAACCGTCATTAAAACGATGGCCAATATATTTCCCTCCAAATATTAACATGTTACAGTATTTTGCGCCGATCAATTCGAAAAGTTCCACATCCCCCCCGGGCAACCCCCCGGGCATTTGAACTTTTGAAGATTGGCTTGTTCAAATTCCCTCCCCTCGGGGCAAAAAAAGCCGTTCAAATGCCCCACCAATTACTATTAAAATACCTCTCCTCAAAGACGAATTTCGTCTTCAATCAAACACTTTACACGCTTTTCAGAGAGATATGCCGTAATGACACCTTCAAACGTCTTTTAAAGACCCTTTTGAAAGAGTTATTCACTAACAAAGGGGAAATTCTGTCTTGTAAATCCGTCAAACCCTGCAAAAACCGAAAAAACTCACGGGCGTGTTACGTCAGAACAAGAGATAAATGCGGTTCAAATTCCCCACCCTTCAAACGCAACGTTCAAATTGCCCCCTCCCCGGACACGATGCACAGTCAAATGCCCGGGGTATGCCCGGGGGGGGAGATGTTGAAGTTTCGAATTGATCGGCGCATTTACTTGAAGTGCTTTATGTTGTCTGCTGTGGTTTTTGTGCAGGAGGGAGGTGGTATGTGGCCTGATTTGATTTGATTCCGATAACAATATATATACTTAGAATCAATTCCACACCCAGTAGCGTTAACCTTGTGTCGTTAAAATTCCCCGATAGTGTGTCTGGGAATTTAATAGACACTGAAGTGTCAGAATGTGTGCTTTCCTTTTCAGAGAGTCTTTATCACGGACTTTAAAAGTTCCCGTATTTAATCCATACCCAGTTTAGAAAGGAAAGCGTCATTTCATGCTTAAAATTAGATAACTTTTTATAGTTCTGCGCTGCCACGAAAGGTGCGTATAAGATCATTTTCAACTCGAAAAATAAATTAAAGTACTATTATTATTAACATGGATATATAATTGCGCAAATTAAAACAAAAATAAACCTTACTAAGTGGTCTATGTGGCGTTAAGGCACTTTCAATTTTTGTTTTTTTGCTAGGAAGTCCGCCATTTTCATGTAATACCCACTTGATAAAGTAGAACAATTTTACTTTGAAATGATGAGAACGCGATTTGAGTAAACTTATTACTGGTATGATTATTTACGTAATAAAGTAATTTCCGGCTACTTTTTAAACGAAGAAATGCAACTGACATTTGACTTTTCACACAAGTCTATACTGTGTAAGGAATATTTTTAATCTAAACCGGTTCATAAAATAAACTAAACAGAGCCATTTCATTTTCTTTGATATGTCATAGAACAGAGTACAAATAGCTGAAAAAGATTATGTTAAAAACCGTCATATTCTATCTGAACCTTCTTATTTTGACTATATCCGCTAAAAGGCAATTTCCTCACTGGCATCTCTGTTTCGAACTATTTTTTATTCTCTCCATTTATCCAAACAAACTGCATGAAGACTCGCCCCCGTGAGAAATATCTTATTAGTGATTTTATCGTCGCATTTTACATTAAACTTCTATGCATCCTTTTTAGAAGCTCTAGTTTGCGAAAACTGGTTTAGAATAGTGAAGGATTTAACTTGATTAGAACTTCAAGACTGACCGCCATTACGTCTGAGTGATCAGGAGTTGCTAGTTTTAAAGACTGCTGAACAAAAAAAGCCTCAAATTGTTCCGAAAACGTTTCAAATCAAATGTACCAGACTGGTAACTTCCATCAAATATTCGCACATATAACTTCAGTCAACAAAAAGAAATAAAGTCGGTATTCTTGGTAAATAAAATAGGGGTGTAATAAGTTAGCTGTCAAAACAGATCAGTTGAATTTTTAAAAGGTTAGCTTCTTACCGATTGTCAGCTGCCTTTTATTCTTCTCAGTGTGTTGAGACTTGGCTTTAGCCTTTCTTCGCCGAAAATAATTTGTAAGGGCTTAAATAGTCTTACGGTACAGCTGAAGTAAACCAAACAGTGACTAAAGCACTAGCATTTACCATTCGAATAAGCTAATTAACAGAAACACGTAAATAAGTTTCAGTTTATTTATCTCAACATCAAACGTCTTCACCAATCAGAGGAACCCCCTGTGATAGACTTCTGTGGAATAAATCACTGATGCAGCGGCGATAACGGGAATAAATTACAGGATAAGTACAAATTATAATAAAACAAAATCAAAAAGTACTGTGTGTTTTAATGGGATTTTGGGAGGTTCAAATTGTTTGTAAAGGCGACGCTTCGAGCAGTTTTTAAACTGCTCCTCTTGAAACTGGGCGTGAGTAAGCAAGTTAAAATTTTGTTTTGTGAAAGTTTTAGGAATAGTATTTTAACTGAAGACCAGTTAAAGACAAAGTGGGATAAATTTTTGCGGAAATATGTGGCCTGTGCTCGAAGTTTAAGCACTTGCGCAAAACCCTTCTTTACACGCATAGTTCGCGCAAGTCGATTTACGCGCGTGGAGAGCGCCCTCATCCGGTTTCGGCTCTACATTTAGCACTTTGTCGTCAACACTTTGAGCAGCTTGTTGACTTTTAAAGGGCCGGAAATAGTGAGCGGGTTTGATGTGTTCGTCCATCGAAAGAAAACTGAGAACTAAATAAATTTTGCATAACAAAGAGTGCAGAAATACATTTTACGTGACCGTAAAAGAAAATATTCGTGGCATACAAATTCCACCTGGTGTTTCATGAAACAAACACACTCGGCCCGGCTCCAGTTTCAAGGCCACATTGATTTCAAAGTTTTATAGATGTTATAAACAAGAATCAGCGCGTAAAAAATCGCAACATGGTTCTCGTTTTATTGTACACAGCACTTCTTTGCGCTTTCCAAGTAGCAAACTGCGAAATCGCTTCATGCGGCAACTTCACGAAGGATTGGTTCCCAAACGTTGCGCCTCAATCTTCTGTGGCTCCTTACGTGCTCAACGTGTCGGACGCTGATGTCAATTTTACTGTTTGGTCATGGAAGCATTCAGAATACAGAAAGGAGGGAGTTCAGACAGGTTTGTTAGGGTTTATGTGCCCGTTTACAGTTAAGGCGCAGTGTTTTAGTGACGCCTACTATGTCACAAATCGACACAAACAACGGTGTTGAACTGAATTTGCATTGTGCCGGCCTGATGCAATTCCCTTGGTTTACGTGGTTCAGTAATGTCACAGAAAATTGTAAGGCAACAGCAAAATGCGCAGGCTTTTTAGAAGAACTGTGGCTTTATGTTGTGGCGTGTTTGGCTCGGGATTGCATGGATCTTTTGATAGAAAAATGAATAATGCAGATTATGTGACCGTAATGTTTGGATCGTTAAATTTGTTGATTAGCTCGTTTGCAACGGTTAGCTCGGTACAGGACTAATTGAAAGCGAGAAGCTGACTCTAATATAAGCAAGTCTGGAGTCAGTCAAGGTCGATTGCTCCCATATCGACTGATTCACCATGCCGCACTGATAAAGATAAAAGCACGAAAGAACATTTGAACTTGACACTATTGAAATTACTAGAAAACAAATAAAACAACGAAAGGGCTTAGACATAGCAAATAATATGTGAAAATTATATTCACCCATTCAGAACATACATTTATTTAGAGTTTTTCGATATACGATTAAACAAATTCCTTTCATATCCATAATAATCGCTTATGATTTAAAAAACACTATTTACAAGGCTAAAAAAACGTTTTTAAAAAGGAAAACCAAACGTTTTCGACTAATTGGCCCGATTTATACTAGAGACGGATCATCCGTCTGGGACGAACTTGGGCAAAGAACGGTAGTTCGTCTTATAATTAGTCTGTGAATAAATACGGGCTTTCAGACGGATCATACGTCCAGACGAACTATCACGGTAGATAATTCGTCTGGACGGATGATCCGTCTGTCTGTATAAATACGGGCAGAAGACGAACTACTCAAAAATCAGGATCTCCTTACCTAAAGCCAGCGGTCGTCTTGCAGTGAAATACAAACGATTTGACTTGCACCCATGCCTTTTCGTCACGCTTAGACGAATTATCCGCCTAGTGTAAATACGCGACGAACTACGAGACGCAACGATAGTTCGTATCATAGTTCGTCCCGTGTTTAAACTAGATAGATGATTCGTCTTGACGGATGATCCATCTGGACGGATGATCCGTCTCTAGTATAAATCGGGCCATTAAGTCATCTTCAGGGTAAAAAGACCGTCTGCTATGTGCATATTTTTATATGTTTGAAGTGATTCCCGATGGGAACAGTTTCGCAACGTAAGAATAACTTGTTTGTTCATTAGGCCTTCAATAATTCTGCGCTTGTGAAAAGAATGGGCTGTGCAAAGAATTCGCCAACTGAAAGAATGAGATGGATTCTCGCGTAGGTGACGGGCAGGTTCAGAGTCATTACGAGGGTTTGAGTGTTCATGAATTCGCACTTCCACATTCCTCATGGTCTCACCGATGTAATTGTCGCCACAAGAACAGTCCCCTTTGTAGACAACATGCGATCTGTGAATGTTTTTGTCTTTCAAATTGAAAAGACTTTGAATTTGTCTTGTTTGCCAAAGGACGATGAAAATGTATTTGAAACCCGTGAACTTGTTCAGCTTGGAGACAAATATTTTGCTGAGTCTTTGTTTTCTGTTACAGTAAGGTAGCTTGCTGAAACTCTTCTTGCGCTCTTCAAAAAGGAAACTCGGAATTAAGTTGTCATCTGCGGATGAATCTGCGCGCGTTGCCGGAGGGAGGATAAGAGGGAATGGGAAGGATGGGAATACATCTGATCCTCAGCCTCACATTCTTTCTTCCGTTCGCTTTCCACTATCTGAACAAAGGCTGAGGCGCACAGTATTAATGACCCCATTTTTCTTTAAGTTTAGGAGGAAACCTGCGTTGCACTGTTTACTGAATGTAAACGATGATGTTTGCGAGGGGCCTCTAGCGTTTCTCCATTCTTTTTACGTTTACCACAAACTATTTTTTATCTCGGTTGACCGTAAATTACTTTATATAGTCAAGCTGAGTGGAATGATGTTTGGTGACGAGACTGTGAGCTTCACTGGGTTTATGATCATTGCGAAAGATGAGTTTGAGGATGAGGAAAATGGACTGTGATTGGCCAGACTCTGAGCAGACTCCTCTCGCATTATTAAAAAGCACTTGCGCACAAGCTAAACAAGGAAGCCCGTCGATCATTAAGTGTGTTCGTGCGAGTCGATTTACGCGCATGGAGCCACTTTCTGTCCTTTTATGGGCAGTTCACACTTGTTCCGGCTCTATCTTATAGCTACCACTTTGTAATCAACTCTTTGGGTTGTAGTTTATAGACTTTAAAAGGAAATAGTGAGTGGGTTTGATGAGTTCATGCGCGATCATCCAAGGAAGGAGAACTGAAAACCAAATAAATTTTGCATAACAAAAAGTACAGAAATGTATATTACGTGACATTACTGAAATATTCGTGACATACGAATCGCACCTGGTGTTTTATTCATTTACATTCGGCCCGGCTTACACTGATTTTGACGGCAACGTTAATTTCAAAGTTTAGAGGTTATAAACAAGAATCAACAGTACAAAAATCGCAACATGGTTCTCGTTTTACTGTACGTTGTACTTCTGTGCGCTTTCCACGTCGGAAACTGCGAAATCGCTGCATGTGGCAACTTCATGAAAGATTGGTTCCCAAACGTTGCACCTCAATGTTCTGTGGCTCCCTTTTTGCTCAACATGTCGAATGCTGATGGCAATTTTACTCTTTTGTCATGGAAGGATCCAGAATACAGAAACGAAGGAGTTCAGACCGGTTTGTTGAGTTAAACCTCGCTGGGATTACCAAATGTATTCTGGTAGTAGGTAGTAGTAGTGGTGGTGGTGGTGGTAGTAGTAGAAAAATGACGCCATCGTGCTAGCCGGCGTATTTTGCTGGGCGAGCAGTGAATATGCTGGACGATCGATGAATAATCCGATATGCCCCCATCTTGGATAATGAAACCGACAGAGGGTTGGGGCGAGGCAGGCGGGTGAAGCGATCGAATTTTAAGCGAGAGTTCATTTCGTAAAAAACGCCTGGTCTGCAGGCTACCATCGTGCAAATGGCCTATTTAATACGCCTATTCAAAACATAAGATAACATAAGAGTTTTTGTTATACGATTAAGCAAATTTTTCAGTTGAGCCGGACAAGGAAACGAACAATTTGTCTCCGTATACTAACAACGATTTTTTCGTATAAAACTGAATTCTTGTTGGTCATAGCGGGTGATGACCTTTGTGGCAGTTATACTTTCTATGCACATACTTTTAAAATCTATCACTTTTTGTGAAAATCGCGCCACTTGAATTTTCACTTGTGCCAGTGAGCTGAAGAAAGCAAATAATCTCATATTAACCTAGTCTAGATATGTTGGTCCAAAATTTTACTGTGAATACTTTGGACTTGGAAAATAAACTACGACATCGCCTTTCTTGAGAACTTTTACTGAGAACCAGCACACCGGCCCAGCCGAGGAATCGGGGAGGGGCGGAGGCAGAGAAAGTAAGCGGTGAAGATTGAGCATATCTAGCGTTTTCCTTATCTTTTTACATTTACCACAGACTGTTTTTGATGAGTTGGCTAACTGGTAATTGCTTTATACAGTCAGGCTGAGTGGACTGATGTCTGGCGACGACACTGCAAGCTTCATTGGGTTTATGAACACTGCGAAAAATGAGTTTGAGGATGAGGAAAATGGACAGTTCATTCAGCCATTGCCTTCTGGGGTCACCAGGATAGAATGCGAGCAGAATAATCAAATGGTAATTACCATCTTCACGCCTTAGACTATCATAACGGTTTTTAAAGGAAGAAATGACAAGACGGTTGCAGTCACTCAGTTGCAACGGAAAAGAACGAGCTAATACTTTTGTGATATCATCCAAAAAGCATTTTTGAATGCAAATTGCAACCGCTGAAAGGCATTTTGACAAATCGTAGGGTAAGACAATTGGGCAAAATCATTCACAGTTTTACGTCTTTGGAGGCAAAGAGCTCATTCGTATTGAAAATACATTGCTCTTAGAAGGTCAAACTCTGCGTGCAGCGATAGAACTATAAGGTATATTAGGGTAAATCCATGAACCTGTTCTTAAAGATGAGAATGGTCATGAACGGCAACCGCAAAATTAGTCGGAACAGAGAAAGAACAAAGGATCTTAAGGGAGGCGGCGTCGCCTAGTGATTAGGCCGATGGACTTGTTTGTAACCCGGAGGTACCCGGTTTCAATTCCTCCTCTCGACCACTTGCATTGTTGCATCCTCAGTCACACTTGTAAATAGCCAACTGGTAAGCCTTCCAGCAGTTCGGTTATTAAAAAATGTCGATGTTCCATTTGATGTGTCGAGAAATTGAAGAATGGTGATTTCGGAACACCCTCACAACAGTTACAAGGGCCTCTGTTACTTCCGTTTATGGTTACACTTTCTTCGTTTGGTTTAATCAGTAAACTGTAGAGTTGTTTTACTTAACAACAGATCGAGGGTGCGAGACTCAACACAACCAGAGGCAACTTGACAAGTATTGAAATCAAATGGAAGGCGCCTACGAAGTACCCTGCTGGCAAAATAACTAAGGTAACAAGATTTTTGCGCGAAATTTGTTGCTTTTATAATAGTCTATTGTGCCAAGAGAGAACGATTATGCTCAACGCACCTTGAATTTGCCGTTTTTCATTATTTGTACACACAAGATATCTGGCAAAAGAATCTCAGTGCTGTTTAGATTTGATTTTTATTTTTCTCCTTTATCCGTTAATTTTTCAGAAATATATCTACAATGACATGGTTTTTACAAGCAAATGAGTTTGAAAACGACGTAATACTTAGCATAAGGCGACGCCGATTTTCTTTTAAATTATTGCTAAAAGAACAATCGTTGAGTTTTCGAGCACAGATTGCAGATTGTTTTGCTACATCGACCAACAAGCCACCATATGATCAAATCTGTTGATGAAGCTCTTACGATAGGAGAGAAAGCTTCAGATTCTGTGCACAAATAACCATACCTTCAAACTTTGCTTTGTAAATACTTAGTGCCAGTGTTGTCAAAGCACAGGGAGTGTACTGGGAAGGAATCAGCGTGACCCTTGGTTGTAAGTTGTTATTTGCTTATAATATTTCGCTGGAAGAAAACTTTTATTTCATACTTACCAGGTTGTCCATAACACCCCGATAGGCCATTAACCTTATTTAGGCCTATTGCAAATGACACGTTCAAACGCACTACCCCTGAGACCCCTTTACAAGAGAAAACAAAAGGGGTAAGAGCTGTATTAGATCATATAGATCATCATATTCAAAAATTAGATCACAGAAAACGAGCAACGTGCGAAAACTATCAAAGTTTCCCGACTCTTTCTTTTAAATAAATTTTAATTTTTTGGCAGATGTGTGCACTGGCCCATCGTGTGCTAATCGTTGTCCAAACGGTTATGCGAAAACAAAGTTCAGCTGTACCACGTGTACTTGCGCAGGTAAGAATAACTTCATTTATGAAGCATTGATCCGTACAATTGATAGCGACAGGAGAGGATAAAGTAAAGAGTTTATTCCTGCATTCATGACCAATGCATCTCTGTGACGTCTTAGTATTAACTGATTTATTTTTTAACCATGTTGAATTTTAACATCTTGACTTTTGTCCAGAGGTTTTGTCTTTTCTCCATAACTGATTGCTCCTTTGTCGGACTGCAAAGGGCTGCAGAAAATAAGAAGTTTCAGTTCGTAAAATACCACGCTTCTTGAAATAACTTGATCAATTGACTGACTGACTGACTGACTGACTGACTGACTGACTGACTGACTGACGGATGGATGGATGGATAGATGGACGGATCGATCGCTTGATCGATTGATTGACTTTCTTTCTTTTCTTTTCTTATTGCAGGAGCTCAAGCTATCAAAGGCAGCTTGCTTGGCTTTCTTCTAGGAGCATTGACTCTTTTGTTGATCTTTTGATGTAAAGACGACAAGTTTGCCTTTTTTCAAGTAAAACAGCACCTTGTAATTTACATTTCTTTCACCGCGGCTAACAATAAAAATGGAAAAACAAACTTTATTCTCTGGTTTGAGAACTGTTCCCCTGATTGGCATAAAATGATCCAAAAACAAGCTTGAGGCTCGCCCTTGTATTTTAATTAGTTAAATGTCGTAACAGAACAGGGTCTTCTTTCTACTAGAACATGCCTCTCAGTTTCTCCGAAATTGTGAAACCGTTCAGCGGTTGTGAAACTGCACTATCGTTGATGGGTGCATTTTGAGGAGTTTTTCTTTGATTTTATGGAAAGAGTATGAAAAATTCTTTTCAAAACTTCATCATGACCTTCCAGCAAAATGTATAAAACACAACTTTGACAGATCTGGCACGTTTTTCTTGTCAGTATCGCCAAATATCTTATGACGCCATCCGGTAGTACACACACCCTTCTATTTGTCATAGCATTTTTAGGTTAAATTACTGTTAAGTAGCGTTTGATTACACAAAACAAAACATATAAGTGCAACGACATAAGTACTTTTTAGAATACCCCTCAGTAGATGTGAGGAAGCGCGCACTCTAAATGGCTCGTTGCTAAAGGCTATCAGCTCATATCCTGCGAGCGGGGAAGTCGCACCAGATAAATGGCGAAATTATATGCCTCTTTTAACAGAAATGTTTCTTCTGATATGTATTCATATTTGACAGTAATAAAAAAATCTCGTCGTTCCTGCTTACATAGTCACCAGTAGCCAACTTGGTGGTATATGGAGTGCGCCTCCGTCAGGGTGACCGTTGATTGCTTAACAGACAATTATTCCAGGAGCGCCTGTTGTGATAATGAGTAAATACACCCCTTCCGGCGGCCCGAGGCTGAAAGATTGTCCGGAAAATGAACGGTTGGCCGAGAAGAGAAGCTTCGAGGACAGCTGTGAAATTTTGAGGACAACCTTTTAACCAAGGGCATTATCCTCAGATAAACCAGTAAGCCAGGAAGGAGTTTATTTATTTCATAACCCTCCGCTTAATTTCTACAACGCCCGTGCTTTGTTGTGATTAAACAAGAATAAAAAAGTCAGTGGTGATTACTGCATATTTACGGCTAAACAAGCCCAATTTGGTTAGTTTGCTCGATTTCATTACACTGTGTTTAGATACGAAAAGTTAAAACCTGAAAAAGTGACTTCCTTTCCTGTTTTTCTTTCGTCAATAAAATCGGAGGAGGGGTATCTCCTGATAACCGCCGTCCATTTAGTACCATTGATGTACTTCGATCAATTAGCGCGCGCAAAAATTAAGTGGTGGGTTATAATAAGTGATAAGCAACCATCGAGGCACTTAGTACCAAGTTGTTTACAATCTCCTCATATCCATCAACCGTGAATAAAATAAATTGTGGAATAATTGTTTTGAATGATTCTCGACCTCAGAAATCGTTGCTATATATTTTTTCAAATAATTCTGTACAAACGAGGCTTAGGGGGTGAATTTGAGCCGGTGACAAAGATGGTCTCATTGAGGGGAAAACTTGTAACCTGTGTGTTGAACCAATCAGAAATTAAGAATTTCAATAACAGAGATTGTAAATTTATAAGCGAGCATTTTTAGACGAAAGAGGCAAAGAGGAAAAAGAAATTGGACTGTTGTTCTTCTTTTTTGCTTTCCCTCCATTTTCTATCCAGATGGTTGGCTTTTTTTTCTTTGTCCTGTGGCTGAGTGCATTCGTAAATCAATGCGGGTTCCATTCGATCTCCTCGTACAACAACTCCAGTCAACTTGGCGGTGCGTGCCTCGTTAGCCCTCATTTCACAGTATGCGCCTCGAGTTATACTGGACTTTAATTTGCACTCTAATATTGGACTCCAAGTCGCTATTAATCAGTCTCGTGCTTGCGAAAAGACACTTTGTTTCGAATATCTTTCCAAAACAGTCCAAGAATCTGAACGCGGAGCGTTTGTTTTGAGAGTATCGTAACAGTGGCTCTACTTTGCACATTCGAGCAACAAAGGCTGAGCCCGGCTGATGGAGTCGTTACACACGGTCTGGTCATTACGTCCGGTCGGAAGAATGCAAGGAATGTTAAAGTAAACGCACATTCCCTGGCTGCAAACCCACCACCGTTCTCTTTTTTAGTTAAGTGTGACATGACATTTACATACTACATATGACTGGCCAAGCGTATCATGTTGAAAGTATTACATTCTGCTTGTAATGCAATAATGCTTGTAATGTGTTTTTAAAAAAATTAAGAATACGGAACAGAGCAGGGAATCTAGAGTCGGTTGTGGTTCTCCGATCATAACTGTGCCTTAAGCCTCTAAACATACTTCATGAGAGCCACAGAAACAATCCGTTTGACGTGGACAGCTTTGAAGATAAGAGACACTTGTGAAAACAGAACCGAAATTTTGCATCACAAAGAGAGCAGAATAAGATAAATAGAAGTTAAGATATATTTATTTATTACGGTCATATGAAAAATATTTGTGACGTGCAAACATCATTTGTTTGTTTTGAGTCTTAGGTTTTTTAAGTCTCACGTTAATTTCAAAGCTTAGAAGTTCGTAAACAAGGATCAGCGTATAAAAACAGCAGTATGACGTTCATTTTCTTGTATGTTGTGCTCAGTTTGTGTGCTTTCAATGAAGGAATCTGCGATAATGATAGCATAATCGCTTCATGTGGAAACTTCATGAAGGATTGGTTTTCAAACATTGCGCCTCAAACTTCTGTGGCTCCTTACGTACTCAACGTATCATCAGATGACAACGACAAATTCAATACTCAGTCGTGGAAGGATCCACGCTATTTTGTTGGTGTTCAAACAGGTTTGTTACCAGTGACTTTATTTGTAGTGTACTGAGTTAGACAAAAATTATTATAAAATACGATAAATTATTTGTTGACATGTACCAAACAAGTGCTTGGGAAGCGTGTACTCGACAACTATGTAAGATAAAGGCCGTTTTCTCGATCGACAGTTTATTGAAGGTACTTTTTATAAATGAAAAGTATCGTGAAAAGTACGGAAGTTTACGTTTAAACTAGTTTCTACTCTGCCAGTCTTCCTGCAATTCCGGTCACATGTCCTTGCCTTCTTGGGACTCCAGGGAACATATCCTCAGCGGAAGAAGAAGAAAAAGAAAAAAACTCCTCTTTAACTTAAAAGAGACGGAAATCTGTCTGAAAGAACACCGTCTTGCTGCGGCTTTCGATAACAAGACAAACTCTGGCGTTCAAGATGGAGCAACTGTCGTCATCCATCGTAGCGGAATTAAAGAGTTGAAAAATACCGACTTCATGAGAGCCACAGAAACAATCCGTTTGACTTGGGTAGCTTTGAAGATAAGAGACACTTGTGAAAACAGAACCGAAATTTTGCATCACAAAGAGAGCAGAATAAGATAAATAGAAGTTAAGATACATTTATTTATTATGTCATATGAAAAATATTTATGACGTGCAAACATCATTTGTTTGTTTTGAGTCTTAGGTTTTTTAAGTCTCATAGTTCTTGAGAAGGGAGAGAGATGAGTGTTTATTTGAAGCGAGAAGTTGATTTCAATTCATGAAGACGAAGGAATCGGTCATTAATAAGCACACGCGTCCCAAACTCACGATTCGAGAAATCGATCGAATAAATGATTTATGTAAGCGTATGAATGATTTATGTAAGCGTATGAGTGATTTATGTAAGCGTATCGAGTGGGACGTGACTACTTGAAGTGCGCGGTGTTGTGTTACAATTTAGGCCGTTGGAAATTTGAGCGCTCTATCACAGGCGGCCCAAACTCACGTTACGAGGTGTAATGTAATTTACATTCTTACCTTCGGTGAGGCGGAACGTGACCTTTGAGCGAGCCGGTATCGCGTTACAGGCGACCGTTAAAAGAGACGTTGTATGAGAATTAAAATACTGAGGTCTGCGAACGCTAAATAACGATAAATTTGAACTTTTGTTCAATACAATGAATTAAAAATACTTACCTTTGATGTATTCCTTTGTGTTTTGCCGTGTATTCATCGTTTTAGTGGATTTTAAGCTTCATTGCGTAACCACTGTAACTTCCCTTCAGACTTCGTCTTATGAAGGGAGTTACAGTGGTTACGCAATGAAGCCTAAAATCCACTATTTCATCGTTTTTGGGGGGTTTTGAGGTTTTTGTCGTTTCGCCTATGAAGGCTACGACAAAAACCTCAAAACCCCCCCAAAACTATGAAATAGCCCAAAAGGACAACAGAAATCAAGAAAGGTGCGTACATTTTCTTTATTTTATTGAAAAGAAGGTAAAATTTTATTTCGTCGCGCGCTTTTATTTCACGTTATTTTAAACTCCATACAAAGTCTTATAGAGCGCTCAAATTTCCAACGGCCTAAATTGAAACACAACGCCGCGCACTTCAAGTAGTCACGTCCCACTCGATACGCTTACATAAATCACTCATACGCTTACATAAATCATTTATTCGATCGATTTCTCGAATCGTGAGTTTGGGACGCCTGTGTAATAAGGAGATCAATTAATAAGGTAGCTGTTACGAGTCTTTAAGTTAGAAAATAACTGAATGTTATTAAGCGACGGGTTTGCGCGTGGTGTTTGTTGGGTTTGAGGTAACTCCCGTTTTGTAAGCGCGTAGTCTGGTACGGAGCCTTTCCGAGTCAACTTGTTTACTTTGCGTGGGGATTCCCGGGTTACCAAATCGGATTTAAACATCACGTCATGAGATATGCCTTAACGTGCCCCAGACTTTGACGATCTGCTCGAGCTCGTGTTTATCA